>CM070081.1:8494442-9094442 GCA_036250285.1 Pyrocoelia pectoralis
GCCGAACTGGCAATAAATCAAGAAATTCAGAACAAAGTGAGAGAAGAGATCAAGATAGTTTTGGAAAAGTACAAAGGAAGGGTTACATACGAAGCGATTATGGAAATGGAGTACTTGGATAACTGCTTGTACGGTAAGATCAAAATTACATCTTACTTAAGTTATAGTGCAGCCAGTCTTGCAAAGTTTTGAACTAATCCTTTCTTCATATTTTCTTTTTTGAGTGTCGAATCAGATTTTTCATCGCAATTTTCCTTGGAGAGTTTGCCCAAAAAAATTAGGATTTTGCTAGATTTTTTGGCTCAACACAAAAAGGTAAATTTTCGACAGAAATATGTTCTACGCACAAATAAAGTAATACAATTAAATTTTTTTTTACCAGACAAAGCGTTAATAAACAGTAATGGAAATAAAAAAGCTTGAATCCTTCTGAACTGTTCCCTAGTTTCTTCCTGAACTTTTCCATTTACGTGGTCAACTAGAAAAAGGAATCCACCATAAAAATTATGGCTACTGCAAACCGCATGATGGTAACGTAAACGATGATATAATAATTGAATAATAAAAGCTTACTTTCTAATGGATCTCCTTCAAGTTGTTATGTCATTAGCAAATCTTCTTCCTCTCTTTCAACACATTCCATTTCACCAATGTTACGGCAAACCCATAGCTGGCACAAAGGTTTGAAAAAGGGCCTGCTTTCCTGTATATCTGTAATTGAATTTGCAAAAAATGCAAATGGAAGTATTGTCCATCGTTAGCTACAACTTTTTCCCATCATTCAGGCAGCATACGGATTCCGCGTTGAAAAATCTTTTAAGGCGATCCAAGAACGGACCCAATTTTCAGCTTCTTCGTAAGCTCGGTCAAACCATGAGTCATCGATTGGAACAAGTGATAGGCGGAAGGAGTAATATCTGGTGAATAGGGTGAATGGGGTAGGACATTCCACTGAAGCGCCTCCAAAGTGTCCTTGACAACTTTTGCAACATGTGGTCGTGCTGAAAGATCACTTCGCCATGTCTTTTGGCATATTGGGGGCGTTTGAGCTGGATCCACTTGGAGCAGTTGTTCGCATGTGAAAACACGGCGTACGACATTTATTGGATTGAGTTTTGAAAAAACTAATCCACCGCAAGAGTTTTCCAACACACGAAATTCCAAAATTGTGATCTTTGTTCAATCATTTTCTTCATTTCCGACGATTTTTCCAATTATGAATTTCACATAGCACTATGTAGACTGGGGCGACCACTTTGTCCCCCCAACAATGTACCTTTATGCGTTATCAGCATTACCATTTCCTCTGATTTGCTTTCTTTAATCATCCGAGCCTTGTTACCATATGTATGCCATTAGTTCGGAACCCATTTATTTTATTAAAAGACTGTTGGAACACTAGGGGAGCTCTTCTGGAATTAGAATAGGCCAAATTGTTTATGTATTTTGTTCAATATTTCGTCTTTCCTTTTCCATTCTTTTCCCTTCCACCCTCTGTGACTCTTTTTGGTCCATCCTTCATGCTTCTCCTCGATACCTGTATTGCGAGCACCTCTCTCCGGCATTCGGTACACATGTCCAAACAATTTTACTTCTACTACTGTTCGGTTAGCTGTGTTGGTCTCACGTACCACCATCAATTCTTCTTCTTTTCCTCGACTACTTCTAACATTCTATGTCTCTACTTTTGTTTCATTTTTTTCTAACCGTTTTCTCAATCCCTTGTACTAATGGTTCTCTCTGTCTCTGTCTGATTGTTTCAATCTCTGTATGGTGTTGTGTAACCATAGAGTTCTGTTAGCGCAAAGTAGCGCAAAAGAGAGTCTCCACTCCTCTCGTTTCAGGATTTTTCTTGTCCATTTATTTATTTCAAATTTAATTATTTCAGAATCACTGAGAAAATATCCACCGGCACCTATGACCACACGACTTTGCACAAAATCGTACAAAATTCCAAATTCCGACGTGGTAATTAACAAGGGAACGTACGTATTTATACCAATTTACGCAATACATAGAGATCCAGAATATTATCCCAATCCGGACAAATACGACCCAGACAGATTTTCTAAAGAAAGTATCAACAATCGACCGCCATTAGCATTTTTGCCATTCGGCGACGGTCCTCGAAAGTGTATCGGTAAGTGAACTCTTTTTTATACTAATTTGACACTGTTTGCATATTATTTCAGGTTACAAATTCGCAATTGTATGTACAAGTGAAGGTTGCTTTAGTTGTACTTCTAAACCACTTAAAGTTCTTTTTACATCCCGATGTGAGCATTCCGTTACAACTTAGCCCCACTCCTTCGTTAATACTTTAAGTCCATTAAAATTAATTGTCGAAAAATTAGAAGAGTAGGTTGATAACAGATCGAAATATAAAGACGAAATAAATAAATAGATAAATAAATAAAGCAAAAATAATTCGCATTGTCACCCGGCCTTAAAAATTTGGATTTAATTTAATTTAATAAAAAAATACATAATAATAAAAAAAATAAAAAGCATTTTAAACAAACATTTATAAATAATTTCTAATAACCCACTTATTTTTTTCCATATTTCTTTACTGTTTACTTTCGATATTTGTTGTTCTATTATTTATAATAAAAAATAAACTTTATAATTCCACTTTTGAATTTCGAAGACCACTTTTTTGCCCTTGCAGGAGATGCAAACGCATTCACCAAAAGTATTCAAAAATTTGTGCTGTCCATGTTTTGAAAATGACGTTTCAAGTTCTCATTCTTTATTTGATAAAATAAAAATCTTGCAACCTAAATTATCTTTTCAATTCGTCATAATTATTTCCAAAAACTAAGGGGGGGGGGGGGGGGGGTAAAAAGTATCAAAAAATACTCCCGTCCCCCATTCTATGGAAGCGCCGCTTAACTATCAGTGTCTGTAATGGATTATTATATACCTACTCTGTCCGACCAAGCATTGAAAACAAAGAAGAAAAAGATGGAAATCTCAAAATTTCTTTGACTTCAAATTTTTACATAAATTCATGATTATTCAAGGAGGTTAATAAAATTTGAAAATTTAGCAAACTTTAACGTACTAACCAAAAAGAGGCAATTTCTGCACAATTCGGTTCTATACCTTCCAATTCCAAACAGGAAAATGGGAAATGAACTGAAACAGTTTCACAAATATCAATTGAAAGTTCCAAAATTTGAAAATCTGAAGTTCTATGTTTGAATATTAAGTATATGTAGTAAATGTTAAGTCGAATAAAAACTTCAAAATCTTAAAGTCTTTTAATCCCAACTTCAAAATGTTTAATTAAATTAAAGGTGACTAGTTTCGGCCTTGAAACTTAGGCCATTATCAAACCTTAAAGCTTAAAACAGTATTAAATGACACAGAGAAAGGAGCAAGTAGAAGTCACTTACCAGAGGTTCTTATTAAATTAAAAATTTTAAATTACGAGGAGCCTCAAACAACGGGGCCCCTCCAAAACTC
Organism: Pyrocoelia pectoralis; assembly: GCA_036250285.1. Taxonomy (NCBI): domain Eukaryota; kingdom Metazoa; phylum Arthropoda; class Insecta; order Coleoptera; family Lampyridae; genus Pyrocoelia; species Pyrocoelia pectoralis. The sequence goes on from CM070081.1 coordinate 8,497,914, forward strand.
CATAATGGAGGTGATAAACCAGTTGTGAATTTGTAAATTTTAAATTGAAGTTACAAAATCTGAAGCAGCTAATCCAAATGGATGTACAACACATTAATTAGTAAATGTTCACGAAGGTTTTGAGGCTTGAAGAAATTACCAAGTGGAAAGCTACTTTCCACGTTTGACCTTCTTACTTAATTTATCCCTGGTAGATCGGTAGTATAGACTAGACACTAGACACTCCTTAGGCCATTTGAGAACGCTATGCAAAAAAATTGTTTGATCGCGATCTGCTCAAGGGCGCCGCCAGAAAATTTTCCCGGGGGGGGGGGGGGGGGGGGGGGGTAGTATTGGGGGTTCGTGGCTCTGGCGTTTTTTCAAGATTTCGTAAAAAATTATTTTTATTTTTACCTTTTTCTTTTTCCCCCCTTGGCGGCGCCCTTGGATCGGCTTAGGGCAGTCACCTCGTTACATAAAGGTGTAATTTTCCAAGTTTTCCATAAAATTGATGACATGCTTCTTTTTCTTCATGCCTTCATTTTCCTCTCACTTTTCTCAATTTGTCAGTCGAGTTTTTTGTATGTTTTCTTCATCCATCTTTTAGCTTCCCGTATTATTAACGTTTCCTTCTAGTTGTCGTAGTGCTTCAAACTTTCTTTCGCCTTCTGTGATCTGTGATCTGTGATCATAAACATTATTCATAGTGTTCCAATTATTTCTACAGGTTTTTCTTTGTTTCCTCTCAACGCTTTTCAATTATCTTCGTAATTCATCGGCTTCTTTTTTATTGGATATAGGAGGATTGAACGTAGTGTCTAATGAATCTTCCTTTCTTCAATTTCAAAAAAAAAACCTGATTTATATTTCCTTAAGCTTTTTTTATCTAATGATCTTTTTCTTCCTTGATACAACTCAGCTCATGTTCATATTTCATTTATTTATATTTAACTAAGGAAGTTCCATGCCCCACCAAGAGGGATCCTAACCTGCCTGAACTGCGCTTTTAGTTTCTGCAGGAAAAGAACGCGTATCTCACCATTTAGATAAAACGACCGCATTCGCCAGATTCGAACACGCGTCATCCGGGCGAAAGGCGAACAAGCTTTGCTTTTGGACAAACGAGGTATCTTACTCCATTCATTATTTTTAATATAATAGTAATTAAGTATCTAAGGGCGTTATTTAGTTCATAACGCCCTAGATACCTTCATAACTTTATGTCATACTTGCAAGAAGTTGATTAAGATGATTTAAAACAGATGATAACAATAATTAACATCCTTGACCGTGTCTATACTGATGAGGCATAATTTTATATTGCGAGCGTTATAAGCGGGCGTTATAAAAATAACGCCCGTTGCTATCTAAAATCCGGTTGTAATGTAAAGAGGCGTATTTAGTCATTAATATTTCTTGTTTTAGCAGTTGTTATGGTGAAATAATAAGGTAGTATGACAAGAATAATTTTAACGTCAAGTTAATACCGCAATACTCACACGGTCGATTTCTCCTTTTATTTATTTTATTACTTGTAGCCTACAAAACGTAAGAAGGATCAAACAAGCCTCAAGGGATAAATATTTCATTCGTTAGCAAAACGGAAAGGAAACAACTTTATTATCAGTAGTTCAAAAGGTCAGGTAGCGAAATCGTACCTACATAAATAATGTCAGTTGTACAAGCGAGGTGTTCTCTTATATGAGAATAAATTCCCTTGGCAAAGCAACGAATGACAATAGGTACGTGTATGTGATCTATAATTTAAATGCATTGTCAAAAAGATCCGCTACTGTAAATTTAACGTCGTCCTTGCAATACCTCCGCTCTAAAATAAATTAGTAATTGATGTACAACTGCAATGAAAAATTAGGGTTACAACTTGCTTTCACAAGTTTCAGGGACAATTCGTACATAAATAAATAAATAAATAAAAGCGTTTAAGAATCGATTCTAATTCAATTTATTATTTACAAAAACCCCCACCGTCCTTGACATCGTAAACAAGGAATACAATTAGATTGGAATAATTTAGTAGGGCGGTTGTGTCGGTTCCATTTTCAACAGGTAGGTAAGATTAGTATCGAATAAGTGATTGTAACGCAATTAATTTGTTATATTGATACACTTAATTGATAATATCAGAATTACAAATGTGAAGTGTTATTTACAAAAAAAAACGGACAATTTCCAGAATTAGTGCTAATTAGTGCTCCGATATAAAAAGGTGTGCAACGGTACCGTAACAGTTATATAAACCCATCCGAATAGCATCAAAAGTGTGATTTAAAATAAAATCAATAGCAAATTGTTGTTAGTGCTCCCTTACAGGTGCATAGGACGCTACGTTCACATTATTTGTAAGGATAAGTGGGAGCAATAGCATATAAACAAGTGCTCCGTCAACCGAAACGGTTATTTTTAATAATAATATTGGTATTTGCTATTTAGTGCTCAATTTTGGAAAGAAAAACGCGGTTTTGCACAGATTTAGTGCTTTCGAATTTCTGAATAACACTAATAGTGCGATTTGAAGTGCGCAACCATTAGTGCTGCCTACAGATGGGTCAAGAAAGAACCCAATTACTAATAATTAGACAAGACACTAACCTTAATAGTGATTTAATTTAATCATGATCGAAAAACCTATACGAAAAGAAATTCGGTTGTTAGATCAATATAAACGCAAATGTTATTGAAAACCATTTTTCAGGACAAAACAAACTATCCAGATATATTGTCACTATAGTGATAATAAACAAACAAGCAAGAAACTTATAAAAGAAAAATGGTACATTAGTGCTAAACAATTTTGAATATGTAGTTAAAAATGCAAATAGTATCGTGTGAAAGATGAATCACTGCTTGAAAGTTACAATTTTAACTATGTCTCATTTAAATAGTGCTAACTTATCACTACTCTAGTCATACAAAAAGGACTATATAGGTATCACTTATAGTATTACTATAGTATTACAGCAATAAACGAGAAAATTGGCGAGGAAAAGTGATGAATAACAAGTGAGCAGGACTATGTACGTTAGTGATCTTAAAATAATGAATTAGTGTTAACACATTTTGAAAATGTAGAAATAACATCACTATTAGTGTGCGAACTGTAGTAGTGCTTAACAGTTAGAATTTCAAGTAAATCGCGCTAACTTGTCACTAATTACTGACACGTTCTGGTTTGATTAAGGCTACGTATGCGTTTTGGTTCGCCCAAAATTATACAAATGCTATTATTATACTTAGTTTATGAGTTTCATTCATTTGATATGACTGCTGCAGTACGCCTACAATCGTTATCAAAATACTACTTAGTGCTCCGCATCCAAATTATTCAGGTCATAAATCGCTAAATAATTATATTAAGCTGAGCAGGAAATGTGGAGTTAAAGGATACTATTAGTGAATAGTGCCCTATAAGAAGGGGAAATTGCCATTTATCAGAGTGACTCTGGATAAAAAAACAAGTCTTGTGCGAAATAACTACTATAATCGTTTTCTTGTGCCAATTGGCACTAGTAAAGATGCTCGTATGTTTTAATTAGCAGTTGTAATCAAATCCTTACAGATTTTGGAATGATCAATAATGAGCACTAACAGAATATGCTTTAATATGCCCTCAGTAAGAAATATTTAAAACTAGTCCAATAGTGTGAGAACTTCGGTTTGCTAAATTATGTGTGATCGAGCACTTATGCATTAGTGGTTATTAGTGATCGGTTTCGGCCATTTTGTATTAATCAATACCCTATATAAAAGCGTCCCGCTGCGCCTATTCTCTCTTGGGTTTGTGCTTACTACAAAGACATTTAACAACCACGAAGTTGCTACCCCTCCCTATCAAGATTATAAGTTGGCACTCAAGACAAGGACCAGCTTGTAACCTATTTAGATGATAAGAACCTTCAGAAGATACTGGATTTGAACTGAAGAAGAGATCTAAACCTCATACTACATTCGAATGGATTGAAGTGATTAGTGCTTCAGATATTTAATGCAAACCGAGACAACAATTTTATTGTTGAGGAAATACGTCACTTTATAATCAAATAAAAGAATATGTAGGCTTGTAGGCATATAATTGAATTAGTGCTACGTAGATACCTAGCAATCAAGTAAGAAGGAAGATGTAATCTAATCTGACCGGAACTAAATTCCTCCCGTTATTCACAGTACGATGAATTAGTGTTCAGACAAAACACTGAGCCACCTTTAGAATTACCTAAAACATAAATGAAGTTGTATTTCTTCATAACTGGTCTAAACTTACGCTAGCAAACCTAAAATAGCGCATCACTAATTAGTGCTATAGGGTGCTAGAAACCCGGCAATTAAAACAAGTTCGTGTCACTAACCGCTAATAGAGTTAGACTACAACTATGGATTCATTAGCGATGATTACAGTTGTAAAATATCACTAATTTGGCGATGAAGAAATTTGAAACGTTAGTTCGTAACCTCCTAAAAGGCACTAAACAGACAATTAACACTATTGATCATAATTCATATGACGAGAATGCGGCCCAAATATAGATATTGCAAAACGGTTATATTTCATTTAAAGCACTAAAATCTTGACATCGCGAATTAAAACTACAGTATTCTCTCGTGAGATACGTTATGCTTAAATTTATCTGCGCCATTTTCGTTTCTTAAAAAGGTTTTTAAACATGATATCAAGGAAAACTTTTATTGAAATAATTAGTGCTACAAAACAGAGAAATTAATCAGTCTACCGTGAGCAAAAAATAACCTTCATTAGTGCTAAAATCGCTGCATTAGTGTCAAAGTCAAGACACGTGAACGTACAAAAATATGCATGAGAATTTGAATCTGCTATTATGCAAGCAAATCGAACACTACCTATCCACATAATATATATTAGTGATGGTGATTTTGTTAACTAAAGAAAACTTACCATCTAGATGGAAAAGTTCGGACAAAACTGAACAAAGTGATTTATTAAAATGTACCCTATACGGACGGCAATTAAAGTGTGTGTCAATTAGTGCTGACAGGTAACCAGCTCAAAAATCCAGACGATTTCGTGCTTTATTGTAATAATATGTAATTAATTAAGCTCGTGGCTTGTTAAGAAAAATGCGATTAATTATTATTACACGAAAGTAGTGAAAGTTCAAATTTAGAACCGTCTTTGCTTTCAGCTACTAACTACAGATCAACTGATAGTGCTCTATTAAAAGCTTTAAGGCATGTAAATTCTTAAGTTAGAACCATTGCATTAGTGCTTAGCGTTCTTTAGCGATCGAATTTAATATCTCTCAGCAGTATTTCTTCATTTTTTTATTTTGGATGTTCGAGCACTAGTTGCCTTCTTTAATTATACCTAATCGTATTTTAAATGTTAAAATGCTTAAAGAACCTATAATAAAAAGCACAATAACCTACTTGACGTTATTTCAAGCTCGTAATACAAACGATCAAACTAAAAAAAACCAAATCAAAAAAGACCCTAATTGCAATCAACTTTCCTATCTAACGTGCAACACTTTATGATTGGTTTCAATATTTGATCATTACGATTTCGAGATACTCAATTTAATAATGTACGATTTTAATGGATCCCCTTAAATTACAGGGATTATAAGGGAACGAGTTATATAATTTCGGGGATATTTCACTAAGTACTTAGTTTCTTGAATGTGTTATCCCACTATACTGACCTAATTCAATTTCTCATTAGAATGATTAAACTTCCCCCATTTTTTTGTTAATTAGAGGATAATCACTTTTAATCAAACATTGTTTGTACTCCTTAATTAGATGTTTTTTCTTTGACGCATGACGGATTAAAGTGCTTAATTAGTACCTAATTAACGGTGTATTGTGTTATAGTTTAGTAATCACATGAGTGGTGCAGATGCAATTTATATCCAGGGAAACATTATAAGTGACATATTGAATGATGAAACGTGTGTGGTAATGTGTTCGAAAGAAAAAGAAAATGGAGGTTATGTTCAATTATGCTGGTGGAAGTAGATTATCATACCGTGACACGTGAGATAGAAACAAGTGAGCAATCCGTTCACGTTACCATTCACAATGTGTTGTACACGTGCTTGGCAATAACTATAAACAAGTACAAATTGGTCACGTGGCACGTGCAAACAACGCGCCTTTCGTTTTCGGAACACAGTTACTATGGCATTGAAATAGAAAATATCATCTCTGTAGAAAAAGTACCTAAATTTCTTTGTTCAAAAGCAAAAATAATGATTTGGACATCACTGTCGCAAAATTTTGGACATCCCTGAGAGAAAACAATGACTAACGTAGTAAAAACCTTAAAGTTCGTTCTCGCCCATCGAGGCAATACGTTTGAGAGTGTCTCCAAAGAAGTAGACCTATAAATACAATTATTGTCCTATATGGAACTATTTTTATGTGTTATGTTTCATCCATAATAAAAGAAAAAAGCGCCAATGGCAAACATAATAAAACTTAAAAACATAAAATGACGAAAGTAAACGTTACAAAACTATGTTTCGTAATTTTTCCCATGCGAAGCATTAACCGAAGATAGTAACTTGCGTAAAATATTTTAAAAAAAATTATTACTTATGTGTTATGTTCAATTTATGGCAAACTTGCTGTAGAATTATCTGCGTAATCATAAAATTTATGCCTAAATTCCTAATGAAACTAATTACAATCCGCTTACATTCTTTAACAGAAGTTGATTGAAATATAAAATCTCATAACGTGCACCGAGACGTGCACGTTCTTATGTTGTAAATCGTAGATAACACGTAGTTCAGTACGAACAAAACATAAAATATTAATGAAACTAATTACAATTCGTGTGAACTGAACTGAATTGTAAATGTAAAAGTTATGTGGCGTTATGTAAAAACATTATCTTTCGCTGATAAAATTACTAAACAAAAAACAAAAGCACAGTAATCGTCTAATTAATCGAAAAAAGTCACTATTATAATAAGTCAACGAAATATTTGCATGGAACGTAAAATTTCATAACGTGCACTCTTATAGTTATAAGTAAAAAATGTACGAGTCTTTATGCTGAAATTAAGTCAGAGTTACACATTAAGAATCAAACCGTAACTTGACATCGTCTAAAACTCTAAACCATAAAATTTATGATCATCTCATCTTCTTATGTTTCAATACGTTGATACTCATGAAATTTCTAGTATTCTCTAATTTACCATCAGTTACGTGCTTGTTACAAACAGCAAAAGAGACCCCACGTACTACATAAATGAAGCATGTTACGACCTGTTATGATATTTTGCATAAGACATTGCGTTTCTAAGTTGAGCAGCAATGACCTAGTGAGTTATAATATAGAGGATGGAGAATAAAGAATTTATGTTCCCTTATGTTTAGTTAATAATAATGAGAATGACATTAAACTGTACAAATAGTACCATTTAGTGAAGAAAGATGGCGAACCGACTGTCGAATCGTAGGTACAGTTAGACGGTAGACGGGTTATGTGCTGTTACGTGGTTTCGCAGCAGTCAAATGCTCGTTATCCTTCAAAACATAAAATTCTAAATAAAACCAAAGATAATTCAAGCGCTGGGATCCCCACAAAGCAGGAATCCATGCAATAGGTTCCCGTGAGTCGAAAAAGGCAAACTTCGCCAGGAAAATTGATGGTGGCCATTTTTTTGGGACACTGACGAAATTCTGTTGATTAAATATAGGCGAAAGGTATGAGAAATAATGGAGAAGCCTGCGGAAACACCATTAAATTAAAAAAAAAGTTATGATGGAGAAAAAATGGGATTCGTGCGCGCAGAATGCAGCAGACTATTGCACGTTTTAAGGGCTGACTTGGCTGTGTGCGACATCTTTTTGCGCAAACATCTGAAAAAATATCAGAGGAAGGAGATTTTCTTGCTATGATGAAATGACGGAAGTTGTTAAAGAATTTTTTTCTAAAGGAAGAGTTGGCGAAACGTTCTCATGTAGAAAACATTTTTTTCTCCAAAATTCTACGTGCTTTCTTTCATATAAATTTACCCTCGTATCACATGAGTAGTATAGTTGTGTTACTTCTGGACCAGTTGAAGGTCACCAAGCCCGAGGTTCTCGAACCGCTTACGAGAACTATGCAGTAAACGTAGGTCAACCCCATAGTCATTGCGCTCCTCCCTTCATCAGAACAGCTCGATTGAATAACATGTAGCAGAGATAAAACAGGGTAAATTAACAGGTGAACAAAAGCTATTTAAATCAAGCTGTTCTGACGAGGGGGTTGAACTACTATTACTGCATAGTTCACATAAGGGTGTTCGAGGACCTGGGGCTCAGTGACCTTGAACTGGTCTAGAAGTAACATATCTATACTACTCACATGATTATCTTGTTGCTACCGAACGTTGTAACCATGGTTAAGTGGATTCATAGCGGATAAGAGGATGAAGCAAAGATTTGTAGATGAAAAATTCAACTTTTTTACTAAACTATTACAGAATTTCAAAATTGAAAACTTGAGTTGATGAAAAATACCATAAATCATTGGGTACCGTAGATTCGTATAAATTTGCCAAAAAGTATAATCCTTATGACGTGTAAGGACAATTCAATCATACATCTAGCTCCAAATTGTTATGAAGTGTGTCCTAGGAGGTCGACACCAGAGAAATACGGGTACAGGTTCACGAGTACAATACTCTTATGGAAATTACAGATTTAACGAATAGAAATGTTGCCAACAACACACCTGAGCGTTTGCTTCTTATCTACACTTTGTAGATGTTTCCGTTATTTAACGCCCGGATTTCACATACCACACAAAATTTTAAAAAAAATTAAAGTACACAAGAATTAAGGAAAGCAGTAAAAGGAGGAGTACAGGGGAAAGCTAGGAAAATGGAGAGGACTGGTGGTGAAAAAGGTTGATGTTTTACCACGATCGGCGTGATAGTCTTCAAGAGACAATCTTATAAAGATCAGAACGAGAGGAAGCGTAATGCTGATCGTTAGTATTAAAAATCAATTTTTTGAAAGGTAATGAAATGGTAGGATGGAAAAACCTTGAATTATTCCGATCAAATTAATATCAAATTGAATACAGTTTTTGAGTGTACTCTAGGAGGTCCGTCCCCACCTATATCATGTAAGATGATATTCTCAAAAACGCTCGAGGACCAATATAAATGTGAGAGAAAAAAGCGAGTTTTCAAATAGATTGTATTTTTCTTATTTAGATATGAATGAAGTAGGTATAACATCATATTCTACGTTATGCTCCTCAGGTACAAGGTCATACAACTTATTATCTTATCTTATAAGGAGCAGAACGGAGGAAGCGTAATGCTGATCTATACTAGTATTAAAAATCAATTTTTGAAAGGTAATGAAATGATAAGATGGAAAAACTTTTAATTATTCCTCTCAAATTAATATCAAATTGAATACAGCTTTTCACTTACTCTAGGAGGTCCTTACCTATATCATGTAAGATAATATTCTCAAAAACGCTCGAGGACCAATATAAGTGTGAGGAAAAAAGCGAGTTTTCAAATCGATTGTATTTTTCCTTGTTGAGATAGGAATGAAGTATAACATCATATTCTACGTTATGCTCCTCAGGTACACGGCTACAAAACTTATTAATCTTATCTTATAAAGATCAAAACGGGAGGAAGCGTAATGTTGATCTTTAGTATTAAAAATCAATTTTTTGAAGGTAATGAAATGGCGAGATGGAAAAACTTTAATTATTCCGATCAAATTAATATCAAATTGAATACAGTTTTTGACTTTACTCTAAGAGGTCCCCACCTATATCATGTTAGATGATATTCTCAAAAACGCTCGAAGGACCAATATAAGTGTGAGAAAAAAGGCGAGTTTTCAAATCGATTGTATTTTTCTTGTTTAGATAGGAATGAATTATAACATGATTCAACTACGTTACACTCCTCAGGTACAAGGTGACAAAACTCATTATCTCATCTTATAAAGATCAAAACGGGAGGAAGCGTAATGTTGATCTTTAGTATTAAAAATCAATTTTTGGAAGGTAATGAAATGGCAAGATGGAAAAACTTTAATTATTACGATCAAATTAATATCTAATTGAATACAGTTTTTGACTTTACTCCAAGAGGTCCCCACCTATATATCATGTAAGATGATATTCTCAAAAACGCTCGAAGGGCCAATATAAGTGTGAGAAAAAAAAGCGAGTTTTCAAATCGATTGTATTTTTCTTGTTAGATAGGAATGAATTATAACATGATTCAACTACGTTACACTCCTCAGGTACAAGGTCACAAAACTTATTATCTTATCTTATAAAGATCAAAACGGGAGGAAGCGTAATGCTGATCTTTAGTATTAAACATCAATTTTTGGAAGGTAATGAAATGGCGAGATGGAAAAACTTTCATTATTACGATCAAATTAATATCAAATTGAATACAGTTTTTGACTTTACTCTAAGAGGTCCCCACCTATATCATGTAAGATGATATTCTCAAAAACGCTCGAGGACCAATATAAGTGTGAGGAAAAAAGCGAGTTTTCAAATCGATTGTATTTTTCTTGTTGAGATAGGAATGAAGTATAACATCATATTCTACGTTATGCTCCTCAGGTACACGGCTACAAAACTTATTAATCTTATCTTATAAAGATCAAAACGGGAGGAAGCGTAATGTTGATCTTTAGTATTAAAAATCAATTTTTTGAAGGTAATGAAATGGCGAGATGGAAAAACTTTAATTATTCCGATCAAATTAATATCAAATTGAATACAGTTTTTGACTTTACTCTAAGAGGTCCCCACCTATATCATGTTAGATGATATTCTCAAAAACGCTCGAAGGACCAATATAAGTGTGAGAAAAAAGGCGAGTTTTCAAATCGATTGTATTTTTCTTGTTTAGATAGGAATGAATTATAACATGATTCAACTACGTTACACTCCTCAGGTACAAGGTGACAAAACTCATTATCTCATCTTATAAAGATCAAAACGGGAGGAAGCGTAATGTTGATCTTTAGTATTAAAAATCAATTTTGGAAGGTAATGAAATGGCAAGATGGAAAAACTTTAATTATTACGATCAAATTAATATCTAATTGAATACAGTTTTTGACTTTACTCCAAGAGGTCCCCACCTATATATCATGTAAGATGATATTCTCAAAAACGCTCGAGGACCAATATAAGTGTGAGGAAAAAGCGAGTTTTCAAATCGATTGTATTTTTCTTGTTTAGATAGGAATGAATTATAACATCATTCTACTACGTTACACTCCTCAGGTACAAGGTGACAAAACTCATTATCTCATCTTATAAAGATCAAAACGGGAGGAAGCGTAATGTTGATCTTTAGTATTAAAAATCAATTTTTGGAAGGTAATGAAATGGCGAGATGGAAAAACTTTAATTATTACGATCAAATTAATATCAAATTGAATACAGTTTTTGACTTTACTCCAAGAGGTCCCCACCTATATATCATGTAAGATGATATTCTCAAAAACGCTCGAAGGGCCAATATAAGTGTGAGGGAAAAAAGTGAGTTTTCAAATCGATTGCATTTTTCTTGTTTAGATAGGAATGAATTATAACATCATTCTACTACGTTACACTCCTCAGGTACAAGGTGACAAAACTCATTATCTTATCTTATAAAGATCAAAACGGGAGGAAGCGTAATGTTGATCTTTAGTATTAAACACCAATTTTTGGAAGGTAATGAAATGGCGAGATGGAAAAAACTTTAATTATTCCGATCAAATTAATATCAAATTGAATACAGTTTTTGACTTTACTCTAAGAGGTCCCCACCTATATCATGTAAGATGATATTCTCAAAAACGCTCGAGGACCAATATAAGTGTGAGGAAAAAGCGAGTTTTCAAATCGATTGTATTTTTCTTATTTAGATAGGAATGAATTATAACATGATTCAACTACGTTACACTCCTCAGGTACAAGGTGACAAAACTAATTATCTCATCTTATAAAGATCAAAACGGGAGGAAGCGTAATGTTGATCTTTAGTATTAAAATCAATTTTTGGAGGGTAATGAAATGGCGAGATGAAAAAACTTTATTATTACGATCAAATTAATATCAAATTGAATACAGTTTTTGACATTACTCTAAGAGGTCCCCACCTATATCATGTAAGATGATATTCTCAAAAACGCTCGAAGGACCAATATAAGTGTGAGGAAAAAAAGCGAGTTTTCAAATCGATTGCATTTTTCTTGTTTAGATAGGAATGAATTATAACATCATTCTACTACGTTATACTCCTCAGGTACAAGGTCACAAAACTCATTATCTTATCTTATCAAGATCAAAACGGGAGGAAGCGTAATGTTGATCTTTAGTATTAAAAATCAGTTTTTGGAAGGTAATGAAATGGCGAGATGGAAAAACTTTAATTATTACGATCAAATTAATATCAAATTGAATACAGTTTTTGACTTTACTCCAAGAGGTCCCCACCTATATCATGTAAGATGATATTCTCAAAAACGCTCGAAGGACCAATATAAGTGTGAGGAAAAAAAGCGAGTTTTCAAATCGATTGCATTTTTCTTGTTTAGATAGGAATGAATTATAACATCATTCTACTACGTTATACTCCTCAGGTACAAGGTCACAAAACTCATTATCTTATCTTATCAAGATCAAAACGGGAGGAAGCGTAATGTTGATCTTTAGTATTAAAAATCAGTTTTTGGAAGGTAATGAAATGGCGAGATGGAAAAACTTTAATTATTACGATCAAATTAATATCAAATTGAATACAGTTTTTGACTTTACTCTAAGAGGTCCCCACCTATATCATGTAAGATGATATTCTCAAAAACGCTCGAAGGACCAATATAAGTGTGAGGGGAAAAAGTGAGTTTTCAAATCGATTGCATTTTTCTTGTTTAGATAGGAATGAATTATAACATAATTCTACAACGTTATACTCCTCAGGTACAAGGTGACAAAACTCATTATCTCATCTTATAAAGATCAAAACGGGAGGAAGCGTAATGTTGATCTTTAGTATTAAAAATCAATTTTTGGAAGGTAATGAAATGGCGAGATGGAAAAACTTTAATTATTACGATCAAATTAATATCAAATTGAATACAGTTTTTGACTTTACTCCAAGAGGTCCCCACCTATATCATGTAAGATGATATTCTCAAAAACGCTCGAAGGACCAATATACCTAAATGTGAAGAAAAAAAGCGAGTTTTCAAATCGATTGAACTTTTATTGTTTAGATAGGAATGAATTATAAAATCATTCTACGTTATGCTCCTCAGTTACAAAAGGTCACAAAACTTGAGAAGGGTCTATTGCTAAACAGACTCCAAAATGTGAATACATAAATCGATAAATAACGTTCGCCGTTTCTCGAAATAACAAATTTATATATGTAAAATTATGATCTGCTCAATATCACTCATCTTACGCTACCCACATCAAAATCTTTTGGGATCTAAAAATGAATTATCCCACAGGAATGGTGAATTCGAAAACAAAAATTCACCTGGGTTTCTCGTATGTTAATAGTTGGTAGTGGAAATTTCGAAAGTCCGAATCGACGGTCAAGTGATTTTATTTTATTAAAAAGTTTGTTTATAAACCAATTGCGGTAGGTATATTATGTTTAATAAAAATATGCAGCGACTATTAAAAATAGACACGCTTCAAGCGTTTGGGCTAATTTTAAAACTTTTGTAGGTACAACTGAACGGAAACATGCGGTTCAAAACCATGCAACTTTTTGAGACAACGACACCTACCTAAATTGACTTTAATTATAATCACAAAAAATTTTGCACACGTCCACAATATTCTTATCGTCGCGTCGCGTCGCGCACAAAACTGCACTAAACGGAAATGTAACGCGTTCCGTTCACACCGTTTTTAAACCAAGAAAAAGGTGAAAAACGACACGAAAGACGCGCACGAGAGATAAATATAAATAATCACGATTCCTGACACGTGTCTCCGTGTATTTCACCGTGCAGCAAATGTGCCGATAAGTGAATCAGAAGGAAGAGGGCGCTTGCGTCCCCCACTCTATGTTATCTTTTGTAGGGATGTTTCTCGAAAACCACGTGTTCGAAGCTTGTTTCCACATCAAACTTTTATAACTATAAGAAGACTGAAGAATAGCGAGAAGAGAAGGAAAAAAAAGACTGAACATTCGAGAAGGTTTGTATAGTTTCAATTTCCTATTTCAAATTATGTTTTATTGATTTCTTGTTTTTTTTTTCATTCGTCTATTATGCGCGTCAAAAAGTAATTGGGAAAATTTCTCTTTAATATATTAATTTATCAGATGATATAATTCACTTACCAATCAATAAGTGTTCATTTTGTTGAAAGGTGGACGGAAATTCCACTTACCTGAAACAAAAAATGTAATATTAGTGAAAGGAACGGTTTCAAACACAGAAAACAAAAATCTTTTACATTCTTTTATAAAAAAATATATTCGTAATGTCGACATTTTTGTACATAATATAATAAAAATTCTTGTTATTGCAGCAAAAGAGAATTTCCGTACATAAATGCCGAAATGTGAGTACAACGCTCGCAGAAAATGAACGTTAGGGACTACCCAAATGGTAAAAAACTTGTCCCCGCAAAGCAGAGATCCATGATGTGTCCCAAGGGATGCTCCTCGTCAATGGGTTCGATATTACGAAAACTGGGACATAAATCGACGGTGGTGAGTTATTCGTACCGCCCTTGCTCTCAAACTCGTCACCCATCTATTGGGCTCCATAATGTGACAGATTAACGCCAGCACCAAGAAACAAGTGTCCATATTGGAAAAATTCTGCTCGGACATCGCGGCCAAGATGCTTGGATCTGCTTTCCTGACAGCGTCCTCAAGGATGAGGTTTGACTTAATCAAAGAGGTAGATCAAAGTTCCCGAATATCAAAGGTCTGCTCCTAATTCAAAACCAGAATCCGCGTTTTGCTTAAGAACTGATCACACCAAATTTGTTCGTAATTCGTAGCTGGAACACATAAACGTTGTTCATCAGATACGTATGGTGAGACTGAATATAACTACATATTACTATTTTCACACATGAGGGTGGAATGAGTGACATAAACGAAATACGGCAATTCAGCCACGCAGCCACTCCTAGATGACTCAAATTCCTACAAACGTACGGGTATCAAAACCTAATTCTGATACCACGTTTGCCACATCTTGGTCTTTAATTATCTTTAAGCAACAAGTTGTACTGCAAAAGAAAAATTATGAATTTTTAATCGCTTAGTTGTAAAAATATGGAAAAGGGTGAGTTGCGCGCAGCGAAAGCCAAAAGAGGCTCGTGGAGGAGACTGAACAAATTCCAGAAGGCTCCAAAAAGAGATATACATGGAGGAACAGAACGGTAGAATCGCTTCCTTGAAGAAAACTGAGGGGGTTACAGTAAACGCAAAGGTGATCCTCCGGGATCTTTTGCTTCAATTATACTTTACGGATCAAAAACCCTCACTAGCGAATCAATAACTCTGGAAAAGGGGGGAACAGAAGAGATTGGGTCCTAATCCTAGTACGTCAGATAGATAACCAAAGCAAAATTAAGATACACAGTGAAAAGTTACATCTGTATGAATCCCAAGGGATCGATCGAATTTTTCCTGTTCTACTATAATAAGGCCTCGAAGTATTACCCTCCACACCACGTACCATACCATGGATTGAGATACATACCTATGTCGAGTAATTACCAATGTGTCCATCAGCCAGGTAAATCCTGTGAAGTTACCATTCACAGAATAGTGGGTGGACGTGCCCGAAATGGCGATCGCTTTTAAGGACTTTTGACAATACTCATGGAATAAATTAAAACTGCTGTGGGAGTGATTGCATTCTACACAGGAACATCATGAGCTCAATCAAAAACGACCATGTAACACTCCAAGGTGCCACTGCGGTGTTTGGGTTGTAGACATACTGCCATATCACAGTTGACTATGCCAATGAGATAGTGATTTTGGTGGTAAAGGAACCTTTAAATCCAGTGGAATCCAACAAAAAACAAAAGTCATTTTCTTCTCACCAAGAAAAAGGCGGACAAAACTAAAGAACATAGCGATGTACGGCCTCAAGCTGCAAGAACTGGGAACATTACGTTGGACCAAATACTCAAACTGTATCTGGAGGAAAGAGTGAGCATTTGGGAGCATGTGGGAGCTATCTCCCACAATCAATCACTGGATATACACTAAAATGGTTAAAACAGTCATTACGTATGCGTCACTGGTGTGGTGGCATAAGAACTTTGGCAAAAAAAAACAACATACTTACAGATATTTAGCAAAGTCTCTGAATATAAAATTATATCAAGACTCAAGGTGGAATTTTTGTAAAGTTTGAGACAAATAGCGACCGTGCTGTAAGTCGAGATATATGCGATCCTGCCCACCTATTAAAAATGAAAACCTCGCTAGAAAGAAAATGTTACATATAACACAGCCAAAAAAGGGGATTCAGCTATTTCGAAAATTCCAGGGCAGAATCATTCCAAGATCTTTCTGGAAAACCCAAACGGTAATTTAAAACACATGTCACTGCCGCCTAAATTAACACCTGCACGACGCGACCTAAGACTGTTCAATAACCCTAGTGTGGAGGGTTTCTGGTGAGAAAGACGAAACACCATACCGGCATACACAAATTCAAAGGAATACCTACTTGGAAAGGAAAAGATTACAAAAGAGGAAGCAACGAAGATTAAATGGAGGGGGGGGGTAAAATAGACCAATAGATCGCAGTGCAGGAACCACTCGAGGCCACCCCTAAAGGAATAATAATAATAATAACACTAATGTGAGCAGTGACAATATATCTTTAAAATATGGATATGAAAAATATGTTGGGGCGTTGGCGTTGGAAGTTTTGCTGTGGTAGAACGCCATATAAACGATCGAAACGTGGTGAAAGCGCATAAAAATATCGATTTGGTTACGAAAGATTATCTATTGACCATTAAAACGATTATTTAGGCCATCATTAAGTGTCTGCGAGGTAGCTGCAACGAATTCCAAAAACATTTAAACAAAAATTTCAGAAAATGAGTTAGTTTGAAGCCAATTGAGAAATAAATAAAATCAAATGATTCTTGTGGCTGTTGATGAAACGCGACGAATCGAAAAATGCAAAACAGTGGGAGTCTGGAGTGATCAGAAAATTTTGCCCACAGACTAGTTACAAAAGACTAATATCAACTTATGGGTCATCCAGCCTACTCCCAAGTAGGTAACTTATACTTGGTCCCAAAATTGGAAGAGACCCTCCAACGACCAAAATATGAAGACGAAGATGCAGCTCATAAAATAATAGCAACATTAATTTTTTACTTTTTTGCTTTATTGCTCGAAAACGAAAAATCGCTATTGTGGAGGGAAGAAATTTAAAAGGTGCGACGAAACGTTATAATAAGTTAACGTAGGAATTGAATTTCAAGCCATACAAAATTTCTCTTCGACAGTACAAGGGGGTGCAGTCATCACGAAACCCAAAAAAAGCGTTATGGGGGAAGTAAATTAAAAGTAGCGACGAAACATTGTAATAAAATAAATCAGGGGTGATTAATAATACAAAATTCTCGATCGAGGATACAAGGGGATGAAGTCGAACCTGAAAGTAGATGGATAGGAAATAAATTAAAAACGGCAACGAAACATTAAACTAAGATAGGAGTTGAATTTCAAGCTATAAAAAGGTCTCCCTCGAGAGTACAAGGGGGGCGAAGTCGGTCCGAAAACAAAAAATCAATATTATGAGGGGGGAGAAATTTAAAAGGTGCGACGAAACGTTATAATAAGTTAAAGTAGGAACTGAATTTGAAGCTATAAAAAATTTCTGCTCGAAAGTACAAGGGGGGTGAAGTCACCACGAAACCAAAAAAAAGCGTTATGGGGGAAGTAAATTAAAAGTAGCGACGAAACGTTATAATAAAATAAAGCAGGGGTGATCAATAATACAAAATTTTCGATCGAGGGTACACGGGGATGAAGTCTAACCTGAAAGTAGATGGGTAGGAAACAAATTAAAAATGGGTAGGCCATTGAAAAGGAAACACGCCTGTTTTGGGACACTTAGACCAGTTTCTTAAAAAAACGCTCGGACACGTCGATTTTTTATTTTTGGGGGACAACTTTTGATGTCAAACTTAACATTGACACATCAACTCCCTAGCCCCAGCAACCCCTATCTCAAGAATTTAAATAGGGAAAGGGTGTCGAGCGACCCCTCATTTGAAGCATCTTTCAATTCTCTATGCGAGAGCATGGCCGCAATTAGTTTTATTCAATTTTTAGAGACTCAAGAGACCTTTAAAATGATTGTTTCTCGACCACCTTAGCGTAATTTATGTTTTCGTTGGGGGTTGCTGGGGATAGGGGGTTGATCTGACAAAGTCAAATTTGACATCAAAATGTGCCGTTCAAAAGGTCAAAGGTGGCGTGTTTCAGGATTTTTCCTAAACATCACCCCCACCTTAGTTAATCTAGAGGGTGCCTTTCATGGGGGCGAAAAAAAATTGAATAAAACTAATTTTCATTCATACTGTCGAATAGAGAATTAAAAAACGCTTCAAATGATGGATCACGGGTCCCTTTCCCTATTTAAATTCTTGAGTTAGGGGTTGCTGGGGCTAGGGGTTGATGTGTCAATGTTAAGTTTGACATCAAAAGTTGTCCCCTAAAAATAAAAAATCGACGTGTCCGAAGAAACTGGTCTAAGTGTCCCAAAACAGGCGTGTTTCCTTTTCAATGACCCACCATGTATTATACTAAAGTAGGAGTCAAATTTCATGCTATAAAATGTTC
Organism: Pyrocoelia pectoralis; assembly: GCA_036250285.1. Lineage (NCBI taxonomy): Eukaryota > Metazoa > Arthropoda > Insecta > Coleoptera > Lampyridae > Pyrocoelia > Pyrocoelia pectoralis. The sequence continues at coordinate 8,516,738 of CM070081.1, forward strand.
TCCCTCGAGGGTACAAGGGGGGCGACGTCGCTCCGAAAACGAAAAAGCGTTATTAGAGGAGGAAGAAATTTAAAAGGTGGGACGAAACGTTATAATAAGTAGGAATTAAATTTCAAGCCATACAAAATTTGTGTTCGACAGTACAAGGAGGTGATGTCACCACGAAACCCAAAAAAAGCGTTATGGGGGAAGTAAATTAAAAGTAACAACGAAGCGTTATAATAAAATAAAAATTAAAAACGGCGACGAAACATTATATTATACTAAAGTAGGACATACACAAAATGTTCCCGCTCGTGAGTACGTTGGGGGGGGGGGGGGGGGGGGGGTCGAAGTCGCCCCGAAAACAAAAAAGCGATATTATGATAAGAAGAATTTTAAAAGACGCGACGAAACGTTATAATATGTAAATTAAAGCAGGAACGACACATTAAATTTCACGTTATAAAATGTTCCCCATCGAGAGTACAAGGGGGCGAAGTCACCCCATAAACAAAAAAGCGTTATTATGGAGAGTAGAAATTAAAAGCCACGATGTATTATAATAAAATAAAGTAGGTATAATACATTGAATTTCCAGTAACACAAAATTCTCTAATCCAGGGTACAAGGAAATGAAGATAAAGCCCTAAATTAAAAACCGCTATGAAACGATTACAATAGGGTTCGAATATTCAATTAGCGGCCATAAGAAATCGCGCTCGAAAGTACCAAAAGGGTGAAGAAAAAAAGGGGCAAGTTAATGAAAAGTTGAAATGACACATTGAATTCAAAATTCTCGATCAAAGCTAAAAAAAAATGTATATCCTGAAAGTAGAAGAATGGACAAAATAAAACAAAATAATAACATACAATAGGGATGGAATATTCAATTAGCAACAATAAGAAATCGCACTCGAGGGTACCTACAAGGAGATGAAGTCGCCACGACAGCGACATAATATAATAGCGGTCGTGTATTCAATTAGCGGCAATAAGAGTTCTCGCCCGAGAGTACAAAGGGGTAAAGTCACTCAGATAGCAATATAATAGGGGATGAAAATTAAAAGACGCGATAAAACTTTATATTAAAATAAAGTAAGTTAAAAAGCATAGCCGCTCGAGAAGATACAAAGGAATGGAATCCTATCCCAACAGAAAAAAAAGCGTTATTATGGCTGAAAGTAAATCAAAAGCAGTGATGAAACGTTATAATAAAATAAAGTAAGGGTAATATATTTAAAAATTCTAGGTCGAGAGTACAAGGGGTTGAAGTTACCACGAAAGCGAAACGGTCTTATTATGGAGGAAGTAAATTAAGAACCGCAATAATAAAATAAAGTAGAGAAGGATGACACATTCAGTTTCAACCTCAATGGTTTTTAGCGGGGGGGGGGGGGGGGGGGGGGATTCACTCGGAAAGCACAATTATGGGGGATCAAAATTAAAAGCCACGCTGAAACTTTATAATAAAAAAAAGGAGGGGAATACATTGAATTTCCGATAAGATAATGTTCTGGCTCGAGAGTGCAACGGGGTAAAATCTTAACCGGAAAAAATGCATTATTATGAAGACAAATTAATAATTAAAAAAAGTTTTTTTTACTTTCGAAGTAGATTTCACCCCCTCGTACCCTCCAACGGTAATTTTTATTGTTGAAATGTAGCATTCCAATTTTACTTTTTGATCAAATCTCCCCGTGGTTTCTAATCTACTTCCTACTTTCTTCTACTTTAGGGGTAGATTTTGCTAATACCCCTTTATGCACTTGCGAGAGAATCTTTTATTGTTGACAATTAAAATTACCCTTAATTTTTCCTTGCTGCCTAATTTTTATTGCTAAGTAGCATTCCAATTTTACTTTTTGATCAAATCTCCCCGTGGTTTCTAATCTACTTCCTTTTTTTTTCTACTTTAGGGGTAGATTTTGCTATTACCCCTTTATGCACTTGCGAGAGAATCTTTTATTGTTGACAATTAATAATACCCCTAATTTTTCTTTGCCGTCTAATTTTTATTGCTAAGTAGCATTCCAATTTTACTTTTTGATCAAATCTCCCCGTGGTTTCTAATCTACTTCCTACTTTTTTCTACTTTAGGGGTAGATTTTGCTATTACCCCTTTATGCACTTGCGAGAGAATCTTTTATTGTTGACAATTTTATTACCCCTAATTTTTCTTTGCCATCTAATTTTTATTGCTAAGTAGCATACCAATTTTACTTTTTGATCAAATCTCCCCGCGGTTCGTGGTTTCTAATCTACTTCCTACTTTTTTCTACTTTAGGGGTAGATTTTGCTATTACCCCTTTATGCACTTGCGAGAGAATCTTTTATTGTTGACAATTAATATTACCCCTAATTTTTCTTTGCCGTATAATTTTTATTGCTAAGTAGCATTCCAATTTTACTTTTTGATCAAATCTCCCCGTGGTTTCTAATCTACTTCCTACTTTTTTATACTTTAGGGATAGATTTTGCTATTACCCCTTTATGCACTTGCGAGAGAATCTTTTATTGTTGACAATTAATATTACCCCTAATTTTTCTTTGCCGTCTCATTTTTATTGCTAAGTAGCATTCCAATTTTACTTTTTGATCAAATCTCCCCGTGGTTTCTAATCTACTTCCTACTTTTTTCTACTTTAGGGGTAGATTTTGCTATTACCCCTTTATGCACTTGCGAGAGAATCTTTTATTGTTGACAATTAATATTACCCCTAATTTTTCTTTGCCGTCTCATTTTTATTGCTAAGTAGCATTCCAATTTTACTTTTTGATAAAATCTCCCCGTGGTTTCTAATCTACTTCCTACTTTTTTCTACTTTAGGGGTAGATTTTGCTATTACCCCTTTATGCACTTGCGAGAGAATCTTTTATTGTTGACAATTAATATTACCCCTAATTTTTCTTTGCCGTCTCATTTTTATTGCTAAGTAGCATTCCAATTTTACTTTTTGATCAAATCTCCCCGTGGTTTCTAATCTACTTTCTACTTTTTTCTACTTTAGGGGTAGACTTTGCTATTACCCCTTTATGCACTTGCGAGAGAATCTTTTATTGTTGACAATTAATATTACCCCTAATTTTTCTTTGCCGTCTAATTTTTATTGCTAAGTAGCATTCCAATTTTACTTTTTGATCAAATCTCCCCGTGGTTTCTAATCTACTTCCTACTTTTTTATACTTTAGGGGTAGATTTTGCTATTACCCCTTTATGCACTTGCGAGAGAATCTTTTATTGTTGACAATTAATATTACCCCTAATTTTTCTTTGCCGTCTCATTTTTATTGCTAAGTAGCATTCCAATTTTACTTTTTGATCAAATCTCCCCGTGGTTTCTAATCTACTTCCTACTTTTTTCTACTTTAGGGGTAGATTTTGCTATTACCCCTTTATGCACTTGCGACAGAATCTTTTATTGTTGACAATTAATATTACCCCTAATTTTTCTTTGCCGTCTAATTTTTATTGCTAAGTAGCATTCCAATTTTACTTTTTGATCAAATCTCCCCGTGGTTTCTAATCTACTTTCTACTTTTTTCTACTTTAGGGGTAGATTTTGCTATTACCCCTTTATGCACTTGCGAGAGAATCTTTTATTGTTCACAATTAATATTACCCCTAATTTTTCTTTGCCGTCTAATTTTTATTGCTAAGTACATTCCAATTTTACTTTTTGATCAAATCTCCCCGTGGTTTCTAATCTACTTTCTACTTTTTTCTACTTTAGGGGTAGATTTTGCTATTACCCCTTTATGCACTTGCGAGAGAATCTTTTATTGTTGACAATTAATATTACCCCTAATTTTTCTTTGCCGTCTAATTTTTATTGCTAAGTAGCATTCCAATTTTACTTTTTGATCAAATCTCCCCGTGGTTTCTAATCTACTTTCTACTTTTTTATACTTTAGGGGTAGATTTTGCTATTACCCCTTTATGCACTTGCGAGAGAATCTATTATTGTTGACAATTAAAATTTACCCTAATTTTTGTTTACTGCCTAATTTTTATAGTTGAAATTCAAATTTTATTTTTTGATAAAATCTCATCCCGATTTCTAATCAACTTCCTTTTTTTTCTACTTTAGGGGTAGATTTTGCTATTACACCTTTATGCATTCGCGAGAGAATTTTTTATTGCCGACAAAATTATCCAAAATTTTTGTTTTTATGTTTTCAATCCGAATTCATTTTAATTTTGCATTCGTTGCTAAATTTCAAACCTGGCTACTATAAATTTGACCAACTTCAAACAAATTAAGAGCAGAGTTTATTACAGTGATTCATTCCTTAAATATTTTTATCAGGTGTGTTTGCAACTGATAAACAATAAAATTTGTCACATTTAGAAATTGGATTAACCAAAACTAATTAACAGGTGTGCAGCTGCAGATACGTCACACATGTGCATATCAGGCGATCACTACGAATTACTAAACTCGCTACAATTTGAATAAAATCTGTACGCAAATAATCCAAAATCTATGTAGTGACTCGCTCATCAATACAAAACTGCAATTTTTACGTTGTGATTCCACCATGTTAGAAATATCAACTCAAAAAAACTTTAGAAATAATATTTAAAAATTTCCAAAAATCTCCCCCTACCTTTAAACCTGCATGCATCGAAAGGTCCCATTTTCTCACTACAGGAACAAACCCTAATTTAAAAAAAAGTTCGCGTTTTTCAAATTGATTTTAAGCACTTTAAGAACCACCACAGCTTAATTAGCACCATGTTCGTCGCGACGCGTATAACACGAATGCCGATACTCGTTCGATACCAATGCATGCCGAATACAAACGAAAACCAGTTCGGTGCAAGTGTCTTTCGACTAACACCTTTTGAAGATTTATAAGAACATTACTATATAGAAAACTGGAAATAACTGACTGTTCTGACCTCATTACGTGTTGGGGGGGGGGGGGGGGGGGGGGGCTAATTATTATTTTATATTAACGATGCGTCCAAATTTTAAAATCCTTCAATTCGTTGGGTATCCAAATCAAAATAATCCAAGTTTTAAAATAACTTGAAAAATTCAAAAGTTTACTCTTCACGTGTGAGGGAAGTTTTTCACGTTATCTAAATATTCTTCTGGTAATTTTTTGAGTTTTGAAAATAGAGAGTGAATTGGATAAAAGCCAGTTGAATAATTCGCGTCCTGCAGTTGTGCACAATTCCTTCTTGCGGTTTAATTGATAAAATTATGTACTGCGAACTTAAGAAAACAAAATCCAAGAGGATATTTGTTCCTCAACACTTCCTCTCTTTGAGTAATTTTTCTCGTAATCCTTTTATTACAGCATCACTGTAATTGTTTTCAATCATAAAACCTTTTCTTTAGTTTGCAAACCCGACTGGTTCCGCCTTCAAATCCTTCTGGTTGCCGCCATGACTAGTTCGTCCTCCAAGCGGCTTTAAAAGAAAGCTCTACTTACGTCAAATTGAAGCAGTTGTAGTTTTTCTGCCGCTGCTGCTGCACTTAACACGCTCCCGATGACATTAAAAGCTTCAATTCCTGTCGAGGATATTACACAGACGACGAGATGGCACAACACATACTTTGTCAGTGTCCCGCACTTGTCCAACTGAGACGATCCATGTTGGGGGTATCCTGGCCAGACATAGCTACGATTAGAGGCGCTTCCCCTTTCAGCATCCTCAGGTTCATCTGACGTGTGAGATGGCTTGAGTGACGTTGCGGGGTCGGACGACTCTAGTCAGGGAGGTAGTACAAAAGACCCAACTTGTGGCCTAAGTACGCGTGGACTAAGTCCACTCTCCTATCGTAATCCAGAATCCATAATCGAATACTGTAACCATCTACATCTACATCTTATGTGCAGACCGCGGATCTACAAAGGGCAAATAAGAGGTCTGGGACTGAAAGGAGCGCGGCTCATTACTGAGCCAACCGAAATCAATCCCTCATCGTGCATCACAGCGTTAAGTAACCTGGCGGCAGTGACGCTGACATTGAAAAGGGATAGGAGCGAGAGGGCGCTTGTGCCTCCCCTATGATCAACCATATCCACCACTAACCACAGAAATTGTCAAACTGGTGGAACACCGTCGGCAGAAAGGATGTCAAGTCCTTCTCGGATGTGATGCCGATGCGCACCACACTGTGTGCGGCAGCACCGACATCAACAGAAGGGGCGAATGTCTCCTAGAATATACAATTATTAATAAAACCTAGAGTCAGCCAATGTGGGCAATGAGCCAATTTTCGTCAATAATCGACAAAAGGACGTAATTGATATAACTGTGCCTGTAGCGCAGGGAAAACCTAAAAAAACATCAAAGTTGCATTTGAGGTAAGCTATCCCACGAAAGAGAAGAGAACCTCAAGAACAGTGTCTTGGTAGTATGAACGACTCTCTCGAAAAATTTAATACAATAAGGTCACAAGAAAGGCAAAAAATAACGTGTGGAGAACATACTGTGAGAAAATTGAACAAATTCCAGACGATATCAGACTCCAAAGAGGCTTACAAGGAGGAAAAGAGGCTAAAATAGATCCCTTGACGAAAACTGAGCCGCGTAATACAGAAACCGCGAAGGAGATCTTGAAGCTTTTGCTCAATCCCACTTTCCGGGATCAAAGGGCTTCGCTAAAACTGACAAAGGCAAACCAATAACTCTGGAACCACTTTTTAAGGGGAACAGAGTGTATTAGGAGAGATACGCCCCAAGACCAATCGTTGAGACCCATAAGTCATTTCTCATGAAACTACTGGAAGGATGAAGGTAAATTCTGTGAACTTGCCATCCAAGGGGTGGTAGACGTAGCCACCAGTAACGTGGCGGCCCCAGGTAAGGTGTTTGACAATACCGCACTTCCTCTTCACTCACTGAATTGTAACGTCTAAGCGTGCTTGTTAGATTCAGTCCACTACGTTTTGGAGGGTTAGAGTTACTTCTGATTTTCGCTTACCTCAGTACAATTGGGATGAGCTACAGTTTTTCCATTAGTAACTAATTCCATCTCCAAACTACTTCCAACTTATCTCTAGCAATAGATATATTAATAAAGTAAATATATACATATAAAGTGAAGCGTCTATATTACAATAACAGATATTCAAGTAACGATTTACCCCTAGGGTTGACGTCAGTGCTCCCCCATGTAGTATGGAGAGCATTAGAGTCACACCCTATTATGAGGTGTTTATTGTTTTTCTCACAGTGTTCTATCAACTCTACCATCTCATTACTGGGAGGTAGATTGACGGAATCTCCTGGGAGATATATAGAAGCAACAACTAGTTCAGCTCTACCTTGAATGTCGCAGCTTAACTGTATAGCCGTGATATCACGGCCACACAGGTGTGGCAGTAGGAGAGCTTTAATATGGCTAGGAACATATATGCATGTCCTAAGTTTTTCCTGCCGTTTATCAACAAAAACAGTTCCTTTTGTGCCCCCAAGTCCGGAAACCCTGGATTTAACAATCCAGGGTTCTTGAATGAGGGTAATGTCCTGCTTTACTGCCAGGTGTCTGCTTAAATTAGCAGCAGCCGCGCGACAGTGTTGCAGGTTTATTTGTATAAAATGATCTTTCATACTCATGTATGTAGATTATGGTAATCTACTGCTTACCCGCCGTCACTGGAATCGGTCTCCAGTAACGCCTCAAGGTTCGCAAACTCGTCCCAGTTCGAAATCGGCCCGGGTGAGTTACTGGCACTGGAGCAGTCACCGACCACAGGTTGCCGTGGCACCCTGGGCGGTACTGCCGCTGTTGCTTCAGGAGGTTCCTCCTGATGCTGTGGTTGTTGCGGTGGTTGTACTAACGTACTCCCCACCTCAGGTGCGGCAGGTTTACTGACCCTCACCTTCAGGGAGGAAAACCCATAGCCGAGCCTTCCACCCCTGGCGTTTAGATCAGTCTGGTGCTCTTCCTCAATGCCGAAAACTATCAACCTTCCTGGAGGTTGATCCTTTACGACTGTGTGGAAGACACACCAGCTGCTTACCTTTGCCCAGGAGTTCTGCATTTCCAGGCGCCGCCTAACCACCATCAAGTCCTCGGGTTCCCCCGGGACCCAAATGGCAGCCTTGCGCAGCCTTGGAAGGCAGTCCTCCTGCACTACTTTTAGGCGTGCAGCCTCACATAATAGTGGGAGGTTGCCAACCGCCTTTTTTAGCCACTCAAGGGAATGGTTGTTATCGCACGAGATTTTTAGGATCTCGCTCGAGTACCTCCATCCCCTGAAAGTGGGTGCTAGAGTAGCGTCTTTCGAGGTGAATAGATGCTGGTCAAGAGCCTTGGCCAGGTGGTTTTGTATCATGCCCGCCTGGTCAGCTGTTAGCTTCCCCATTGGGTTGTTAGCATCGACAATAGCTACTCTGAGTTGCCTTTCGGCAGCTTGCTTGTAGCTGCGGTTGCGGGGTGCTCCAGTTTGGCTGCTGCCCGCCTTTGGTTGGGGCTGTGATGAGCCCTTCTTTGTCGGAGGTTGGGTTGGTGTTGAGTCATCCGACCTTTGCCTCTTTTTCCCCCCACTTACCCGTTGGCGTCCCTGACCCGAGTTGGCTGTAGTAGCCTGTCTCTGAGTCGGGGCCAAGTGACGAGAGGTGGTTGGTTCGGAGGATGGTGTTGTACCAGTTTGGCTCATTTGGGCCAGCCTGGCTTTCTGCCTCCTCCTTTGCTCGGCGCCGGAAATGCGCTTGCCTTTTTTGGTGTGTGATTGAGGTTTGGTGACCTGTAACAGAGTTTGAGGGGTGTCCTGGGACGCCCTCTCTGGGTTTAGTATTGTAGTTGGTTCCATGTTGGATCTGTAAATTTTCATCCCTCTAGCTCCCCACCCACCACGGAGCCCAACAAGGGGACGTCTATCCAGACGCCAGGGCTACTAGAGGGATATAGCTTCCAAGGGTAGCAGAAGACAGGCCTGGTTTCGCTTCCGCTAGTCAGTCTGTTGCCACTACCCTATAAAAGCTCACCCAGCCGGCGGTCTGACCCGACGGCGCAGCCGATTGATCGAGGTGGGTTAGTCTCTGGTATTACGATCATTTATTTTGACTAATTTTGACATGTTTCGCCATATGATCGCCAAATGTATAATATTTTCTTACTGGGCACCACCTTCAACTCGTTTTCACGTTTTATCCATTTTGGTGCATAAGTAATGACTTTGGGTAAATTTTGCTCAATAACACCTATAATTTTGCTCCCGTTGACCTAGCGACCTGAAAGTCAATATCGCCCTTTCTTAATCTAATCAGTAAGACCATGATTATTATTACTTCTCTAGGAGTGACTCCGATTGGTTCCTATACTGCGATCTTTTGCTCTATTGTGCCCCTGGCCATTGTTTCCCAGGAAGATCTTGGAATGGCATTGTCCGGTGAATTTTCGACCAATGTCGAACCAATCCTCTTTTGAGTATTGCCTCAATGTCCTATATGTAATTCCACAGGGCCGATCGGATCCTGTAAGTGGTTTCTTGTTTGCACTTCACATAATCTCTTTAGCTATCTGTTTACCTGCTATTCCCGAGTGCCCAGCCCACTTGCCCCAGTGCGTTTATCATTTGTGTACATTCAAGGACTGGCCATAAATTTATCACATACGAATCTACTGATGCCGTCACTGCTTTGCTATCTATAATTATGAAGATTTCCGTTTTGGTAGGGCCTCTTATAATAGCTGAGCTGCCAGGATCGTATAAACTTCGACTTGGAACACGGCCGATTTTTCTCCCAGGTGGCCCCGTCCATGGCTCCCGTATATTCCAGAGCCGGTGCCCTTAATGCTTTGAGAACTGTCTGTGTGATACACGATTCCACTCAACTTTAGTTTACTGAATTCTCCCAGTCGTACCGTGTAGGGATTGTTGTCTTAAACAGTAAAGTAGGACAAACTATTTTGGTTGTCGCCTGAGATTTTTATCTCTCCTCGCCTTTGACTTTTAACCGGTCGTTAACGTGCCCAGTCAGAATTTTTGACGATCATTTGGTGAAACATGTCAAAATTAGTCAAAATAATGATCGTAATACAAATCCCACCGTTAATCTTATCAGTTATAAGTGTAAAATGTACAAACTCATAAGGACAAATAAACTGATAACAATTATTGAGTATTTCGTTTCACTTAATCAAGTAATTGTGTTTCAGTAACGGTGGAACTTCCAGAATGTTAATAGCGTGGCTATTTAGTTTTTTCGCGATGACTCACAACGGGAATACCGCAAGGATCTTGTGTATCGCACCAGTCCCATCCTACAGCCATCAAATAGTATACCAACCGTTATGGAGAGAATTATCCTTAAGAGGTCATCAAGTTACAACTCTTACGACCGATCCAATCAAAGATCCCAAACTTATCAATTTGACGGAGATCGATTTACACTTTTCATACGAGACGTGGAATAAAGGTATTATGGGAAGTATATTAAATTATGGTCAAAACGTTATTGGATTGTTCTTTAATATAATGCAACAACTATTTGATGTTTATGATGAACAATTACGTCACCCGAGCTTTCAAGCATTGATCCATGGAGATGATCAATTTGATGCGGTAATAGTCGAGGCGGGGATGCCACCCATGCTAGCTTTCGCAGTGAAATACAAATGTCCACTGATCAACATACTGTCTGTCGATGCGGGAGCTGGAATACACCAAATAATGGGAAATCCCACGCATCCCGCACTTTACCCCGAGATTTATTATGCATTTGACGAACAATTGACGTTTTTCCAAAGACTTGGTAGCTTTCTGTCCATTTATTTAGGCATTGTTATCGGTATTCAACCTTATATCGTAACAAACAACATGGTTCAAAAATACTTTGGATCAAATTATCCCCCCTTATATGAAATCATGTACAATATCAGTATGTTGTTTCTAAATACCGACCCAGTTCTCCATAGGATTAGACCTTCCGTTCCGACTGTAGTACAAATCGGTGGTGGCTTACATATAAAAGCTCCAACACCCTTACCTTCTGTAAGTAACCCTGCTTTAAATGCACTTTACCTTTTTACTTACCACAGGATTTGCAAACACTGCTAGATGGCGCCAGCCAGGTGTTTATCTACTTCAGTTTAGGCTCAAATGTGAAAAGCAAAGATATTCCAATTGAGATTCGAACGAAAATACTTGAGACCTTTGCCCAGTTACCTTATCAAGTCGTATGGAAATTTGAAGCGGACGAACTTCCAAATAAACCGGAAAATGTATTTATATCAAAATGGTTACCTCAACAAGATGTCCTAAGTAAGCCGAAATAAATCACAATGAGAAATTTTCTAATGTGTCTCTTGCAGGACATCCCAATGTAAAGCTCTTTGTAACGCAGGGAGGTTTACAGTCGATGGAAGAGGCAATTTACAGCGGTGTTCCAATGGTTGTCATGCCGTTTTTTGCTGATCAAGGTGCGAATGGTAAGAAAATTGTCTATAAAGGCATGGGACTGGAGGTCGACTATACCAATTTTGATAAAGAGGAACTGAGAGGGAAAATTTTGAATGTAATTCAAAATCCAAGGTACGTACAATATTGAGCGAAAGAGATTGATCGAAAATTTATTTTAGATACCGAAATAAGGTGAAGGAGTTGGCAAAACTAGTATTGGATCAACCAATGACTGGACTGGAACGTGCAGTTTGGTGGACCGAATACGTCATACGTCATAAGGGCGCCCCACACCTAAAAAGTCCTTTAAAAGATTACCCGTGGTATCAATATTTACTTTTAGACGTAATGGCCGTTTTGATAATCAGTTTTATTATTTTGGTCTGTATGATTTACTTAACAATTCGTACTTTATGGCGGTGTTTCAAACCAAAACCAAAGTGTCAAGAAAAAAAAAGGAAGTAGCTTTTAGAGTTTTTGGGGGTCTTCCTAGAAATTTGGCAATGCACCGTATTAATGGACTAAAATGATCGTCATCCAATAATTATCTGCATAGAAATTATACCAGACCTGTATTTGAGTTATTGTAGTATAGACGCTTCACTTTATATGTATATTTACTTCATCAATATTGCTAGAAATAAGTGGAAATAGTTTTGAAATGGAATACTAATGGAAAAACTGTAGCTCATCCCAATTGTACTGAGGTAAGCGAAAATCGTAGGTAGCTGTAGCCCTCCACAACGTAGTGGACTGAATCTAACAAGCACGCTTAGACGTTACAATTCAGTGAGTGAAGGGAAAGTGCGGGGAAAGTTCAACAGGAAGGACGTTTTAGAAGTAGGAGAAGGGCTCCATAGACGAAACAGCAAGGAAGGTGATCGAATTAAGGACAAGAGGAGAGCATTTAAGTCTAGGAAGAAAAAGAGAAGTTTCTTAAACACCATAATAATGAACTCGAAAGAAAAAAAGATATAGTATCCTCAGCTAATTGCAGAAATACTAATATGTATCCCAAAATTAAACGGCTTGTGAATCACAAGCGCAATACCAACGCAACAGAACCTGCAACAAGACTACCTAGGCGTTTGGTCAGTTGTGCAAGCAATCCTAGATATTATAGCTTCTCCCACGTTATCACAACATCCTCAGGGTAACGTTACTCTGAGGACTAAGGCTTTTAGTGCCCCGCCCTTTACGATCCCTCCTCGCTGTTGACTCTCGTCAGCCGGTATGCCCCTCTGAGTGCCTCTGCCCTAATTACTAGGTTTAGTGGTGGCAGGTTCAAGAGGGTCTTCATAGCTGCAGTAGGGGTCGTTATCATTGCCTCCGTAATTCCAAGGCAAGCCGTACCACCTTGCCAAGTTTCTTTATGTTCTTCTGGGTGAAGGTTTTATGCCACCACACCAGTGAGGCATACGTACGTAATAATCGGTCTGATCATTCTGATGTATATCCAGTGGGTCATCATTGGAGATAAGCCCCACATGCTTCCGAACGCTCTCCTACAGGCCCACAAGGATTTTGTGGCTTTGCTCGCTGTCTTCTCTAGGTGCGGTTTGAAGGTCAGCCCTTGCCCAAGTATTTGCCTTCCCCCACTACCTATACCTTGGTGCCATACATTGCTATGTCCTTTAGCTTTGTTGGCCCTTTTCTTCGAGAGAAGAGTATGAGGTTAGTTTTTGTTGGATTAACAGACAGACCCTCTTCTCCGCACCATGCGTCCACTAGATTTAAAGCTCCCTGCATCATATCTGGTACGGTCTCTTCAAACCTGCCACGTACCACAATCGCTATGTCATCGGTCGGCATAGCCAACAGCTTAACATAGCTTAATCGCCTCAGCAGTCCGTCCACTAATCCTCGTGCGGCCCTGAAAGAGATTCAGACAATACTCATGAAAGAGCATTGCAGACATTGGTCGAAAATCCCAGGACAGAGTCATTCCAAGATCTTCCTGAAAACCCCAAGCGGGGACCTAGCTACGTCCATCTTAAAGTTAAGCAGGACGAAGATAAAACTTGCGACAGAAATGGTCACGGGAACAAACACCTGCATAACATGGGACTGACCGATAGCCCGACATGCAGGGGTTCTGGTGAAGCAGATGAAACGCCCTATCACGATATTTGCCAATGTGAGGCATTCATAAAGGCATCTACTTGGAAATGAAAAGATTACACAAGAGGAAATAAGGAAGATTCCCCCCACTAAAATCCTGGACTTTGCGAAAGATACAGGTATTTTTGAAGGGTAGACAACACCAAAACGTCGCAGTGCGGGAACTTATTGGGACCACTCCCAACAACAATAATAATAATAATACTCTGAGGACGTTTTCGATCATGCCAGCGCCCGACTGCTCGTCAGAAGGATGCTTTTCACTATTATATATGTGTATATCGTAGCTCTACAGGCCATGAAGACCCTTGGTTTGCTGTACAACTTTTTTCCATTCCTTTCTGTTAATTGCTTTATCTCTCCATCTTTACTTGTCTTAGGTCTCCCTCTATCTCCTTCCTCCACTTCGACCTTAGTCTTCCCTTTCTTCCAGGCTCACCTAATTCATTTTCCAAGATGTGAAAAAAACATCCGAGATAACTGGATAATTATGAGGGAATTTCAGGGAATTGTGCTGATTTTCCTAATTTAGCACAGTGATCATTTTTTCGACGATACTTCGTCACATAAATGTTAAAGGTGCAGGTTCCTTGAAACCCTATTTCTAAGGTCAAATCACCAGTGCAGTTTGGTTGAACCTTGCCACCACCCCCTGTGCACATATCACAATAATGAATCTAGAACCAAATGTGAAACCATGAATATAAGCTTTCAAGGCTTACATTCCGTATTCTCTGGATGAAAGCGTAAGGTTCGTTTTTAAATTCAAGGTGTGTGTGAACCTACAACCGTACAGATATCTTCTTATTTAAAAGGCGTTAATAGAATTATAACATTTCCCCTCACTTTGAGAAACGAAAATGAACGTATCAACAATAATTTACAATGGCGGTCGGGTGAAAAGTTCGTTCTGTCTCAAGAGTAAACTATATTAACCCCTTGTGTGCAAAAGCAACTCTATAACAACGTCAGTCCATTCCCCTGAGTTTTTGTCTGCTTTATACACGTGAAAAATCGTGTTGTTGACGTAAGAACTTGGCGAATATATTAATATTCAAAATTGAGATTTTAGATAGAATGGTTTGCGTAAACTAACGTATTAGTGTGAATATCTGATTATAAAATACGAACGCTCTCCAGATCTGGGATTAAAGGAAAATGTACCAAATCCTATTTTCTCCAAAGAAGACACGTTCACTTAGCTTATTCGGTAACAATACGGTTAAACTTTATTTCAATCAAAGAGTATTGTTGTAATTGAATGTTGTTGAATTCTGCTTTTATAATAGATTTCCGAGTACATTGGGAGCAGCAGACACCCCCGAACAAGGGGAGAGATACATTATAGTAACAGTAACAGTGTATGGGAAAGAAATGGAGGAGACAAGAAAACGAATTGAGGAAGTTATAGGGAAGGTGGAAAAGGAAAAAGTAATAATAGGAGGAAATTTCAATGCTAGGATAGGCGAGGAAGAGGGAATGGTAGTCAATGGAGAGGTAAAGAGAAAGATGTCAATAAACAAAAAGGTAAATGGGCAGGAGAGAATGTTAATAGACATGTGTGAGAGGGTGGACAATTTTGAATGGAAACATACATTAGTGAGAGGGGGAACCGGTAATTGACTTTGTGATAGTAAACGAGGAGTGTATGGAAAAAGTAGAATCTTTTTGAATAGGGGATGAAGAAGAATCCGATCACCAGCCGTTGGAGTTGACCATAAACGGAGGGGAACAAGTGGAGATAGTGAGAAAGCGTGGAAAGGTATAAGAGGAAGATGAAGGAAGCATACGAAAGGCGGGAGGCGGCAGGAAAGGAACAAAATATTGAGATTGAAGTGGAGAGGTTAATGAGAAGAATGGAGGAAGCAGTGGAAGGGAAGAGCTTCGGGATCAGGAAGAGGGAAGTGGAGAGGAAAAATGGATGGTGGAATAGGAAGTGCGAAAATGCAAAGAGAGAAGTACGAAGGGGTAGGAGAAGATGGAAGTGAGGAAAATGGAGATAGAGCAACATAAGAGGCTGAAAAGGAAGTTTAAAAAAGTTTGTGAGAGAAGAAAAGAGGAGTGGAAGCAAGAAGTGGAGGATGAAATCAAGAGACTAAAAAACGAGGGAGAAATATGGAACCTAGTGAATAGAGTGGGAAATAAGAAAAAGGGACTAGGAGTTAGAATAGTCAAAGAATGGAAAAATCATTGTAAGGAACTTCTAGAAGGAAGGGGGAAAAACCGGAGGATGGAAGGATAAATGGGAACAAGAAGAGGAAGAGAAATGGAGAGATAGATAGGGAGGAGGTGGACGAAGCGATGAGAAAAGTGAAGGTACAAAAAGCGGGGGTGGATGGAATCCAAAGAGGCGATAGAAAAGAAGTAGCAAGTTATAGAAGGGTGAGTTTGGTGAACACTGGATATAAAATTTATGCAGAGTTTCTGAGAACGCGATTAGAGGAAGAAATAGAGGAAAAGAAATTGTTGAGGGATTGGCAAGCAGGATTTAGAAAAAGAAGGAGGCGATTGCTAAAGAACCTGTGGGAAGACATGAGGAGGATTTGGTAGAGACACTGGAAGAACCGTATGACGAGACGAGGTGTAGAACTAAAGTGGGGGTGATGATGGGAGAGCAGTTCTGGACAACAAAAGGGGTGACGCAGGGATGTCCGTTGAGTCCTAGCCTGTTTTCCATTTACGTAGGGGATCTGGAACAAGCTATGAGAGGGCAGCAGAGAGAAGGGGTGGTCATAGGAAGATGTAAAGTGTGGGTACTGGCATACGCGGACGATGTGCCGATTGTGGCAAAAGATGAGGGTGAGATGAGGGGACCAATAGGAGTTTTGAAAAGGTATTTGGAAAAAGGATTTAAGGGCGAATGGGAAAAAGAGAAAAGTAATGGTATTTCAAAGAAGGAGAGGAAGATTAAGTGAAAAGTGGTGAGAGAGGGATAGAGAGGGTGGATGAATGGAGATACCTAGGGTATAGGCTGAAATACAACAATAGAGATGGCAGTCATATAAGAGAACTGGCGAAGAAAGGAAACAAAGTGTTAGGGCAGAAAATGACTATTCGAAAAATTCGTTAAAACTGTAATGGTATATGGAGCAGAGATATGGGGTTGGAAGGAATGGGAAGGATTAGAGAGAATACAGGAGAAATGTTGAAAATGAACAATGGGCTTAGACAGAGAGACATCGGAATATACCGGGTGAGTCATTTAACCTGGAATTTGAAATATCTCGAAAAATACGCATTATATAGAAAAATGTGCCGAATCAAAACTTGAATATCTTCGAGGGGGAAATTCGTTAGTACTAAATTACACCCTCACTCCCATCCCCTGTAGGCGGGGCGGGGGGCAAATTTGAAATCTTAAATAGGATCCCCTATTTTTTATCGCAGATTCGGATTTTACGTTGATAGTTACGTACGATTTGTCCGAAACATTTTTTTCGATTCGCGACAGAGGGCGCTGTAATCGCAAGAAATGGAGCAGAAGTCAAAAAACAGATAAACACGTATTTAGTAAGATTCGACAGACGAACGCTTGTGTCCAGGTTGTTCAAGTTCAAGGTCACCATTTCGACCATCGACTTGATTAGTGAGGGGCAAGGGCATTCACGTTAATCAAGCACTCCAAATGCAACATAAAACTATTACGTCCTCGCCGTTGTTCCTGGGATACGTTAAAAACAGTTTATTCACCAAACACCCCCCCCCCCACACACACACCTGCAGGAGAGGGGAGGGCAACCCTAACATCATTGAATAACCTGTCGAATCTTACTAAATACGTGTTTATCTGTTTTTTGACTTCTGCTCCATTTCTTGCGATTACAGCGTCCTTTTTCGCGAATCGAAAAAAATGTTTCGGACAAATCGTACGTAACTTTCGACGTAAAATCTGAATCTGCGATAAAAAATAGGGGTTCCTATTTAAGATTTCAAATTTGCCCCCCGCCCCGCCTACAGGGGGTGGGAGTGAGGGTGTAATTTAGTACTAACGAATTTCCCCCTCGAAGATATTCAAGTTTTGATTCGGCACATTTTTCTATATAATGCGTATTTTTCGAGATATTTCAAATTCCAGGTTAAATGACTCACCCGGTATAGTGGAGGAAGAAATGAAATTGGAGAGAATAACGTTTCAGACAGGAAGGTGGCCAGTGGGGTATGAAGAAGGAACAGAGTTAAGAGTAGATAACAAAATACTGCAAGAATGTTGAAGGGAGGTGAAGTGGAGTAAAGAAGAAAAGAAAAAATACTACGAGAGAGGGAGTATGGCGAGAGAGGAGGTGTAAAGGAAAAGGAGGGTGAGAAGGAGCGTTGGTAATGAGGGATAAAGACGTACAGAGACAAGAAAGGAGAGCAAAAATAAGGGAAGGAATAATGGTAAACGGGATACCAAGATATCTGAAGGGAGCGATGGGCATGAAAGAAAAAAAATAGTAGCGAGGTTTACGAGCGGAAATGAAGAGAGAGAGAGTAAATAGGTATTGGAGGTAGGACGAAAGCAGAATGTGTAGACTGTGTGGGGAAAGGTGGGAGAGCTTGGAAGATATGATGAGGAAATGTGGGGAGTTGAGAAAGGAGGAAGGAGGCAGAATGGAGATATTAGGCGATGGAGAAGAAGGGGTCGTGTGGATTAAGGAAGTGTTGGAGAGATGGAAAAGGTTAGAGTATTATGTATAATAAAATTATGTTATGTAGAATCGAATTCTTTGCTTTAAACTTTTGTAAAAACTAATAAATCACTATATAATAACCGAGACGTGTGTATATGTTTGTGTTGCTGTGCACTTTTCCGAAAGTCGCCGAATCCTGACGAATGCGGATGTGATATGTTAAAACCAAAGCTATTATAATATTATAAATTTATAACCTACAAATTAATGCTACAAGCTACAATTATAGGTACCCCGCAAACCACGTAAATATCTGCACTAATTTTTTTCAAAGTAAGTTTTAAACATTTTAGTATAAAAGTCCGTCATCTTATTCAAGCGGTATTTGTGTCTAAATATATTTTCTTTACTTAGAAAATACGTTCAAAGTTTCCTTATGGAGATTACGTGTAAAATAGAATTCGCTATTTGTGCTTATTTTTGGGTGAAAATTTTGTGTAAACATGCAAAGTTTGTCGGTTCGAGGTCCTTAACCCATTTCGAACATTAAAACAATGGCAGAAAGTATTTTCGCGAAAATTTTCAAAATGACAAGTATCGGAAACTTTTTCTCGATAACATGGAAATTTAATTATTTCAAGTTGAAAAGTTATTTAAATGATGAAAAATGATTCTATTATGCCTCGCGTTAACATTTTCATGGTTAAAATGATGTAAAAAGTATTAACAGCATTCATCGTAGACTAATTTATGTGTCCCGATACCTTCTTTCGGTAACTTTCGAAATGTACATGTTTGTGTGCTTATTTCGAATTTAGAGATTTTGAACGATGGACGATATCGTAGGTAACATATATAGTCGAATGTTTTCACCGAGAAAAATGTTTTTGTCTACATATTTAACTTAATATCTATTGATGAAAGTAGGTGGCAAGTGTATTGTTATTGTTACGTTACACTATACCAAAGAGAATACCTATACTTTGACTATACTTCTAAATATACAACTTATATTGTAATTAAGAGGAAGTAAAATCCATATTTACTGCTGTACATATACGTGTAAATGAGGCCTTTAGTTAGTGAAATAAACAAAAATTTGAAACTGTTTAAGGTAGAGAAGGTCTTTCTATAAAACAGATGTTATGCAACGTTAGACCAGCTTCTATTTGTACATTTTATGTTTTATGGTATTTTTAGTTTTACTATAGTTAAAGATGAATGTTAAAACGTTTTCCCTAAGGCCATTCGTATTTCCAAAAAGTTGCCAGTGTCCAAATTGAGTTCTTTTACATTCAAAATCCATTCTAAACTATCCTTATGAAGTTCACACGGAATTTGTTATATTTTCGTTAATTTTTGGGCAAAGACTATGTGCACAGACGTAATTAACATTGTGAAAGGGCCATTATGTATTTTTGGTCTCAAATATATTCCAAAAAGTTTGCATTTTACATTTTTTTTAATAATTGGTAAAAATTTACTATAAGTAGGTAGGAACGAATTCGTATATCTTTACCAAATCTCAACCCATTTTTGTGATTTTTACGTCAAATGTAAGTAAATTAATGTAATCCTTTATTTTAGTTACTTTAATAACTTGCTAAATTACAGATACCTACAGGGTCAAAAATTTGAAAAGGTACAAAAATGTAAATTTTTTTTCTTTTTTCAAGCAACTAGCCAGCTCAACAAGGTGTGATATTTTAAAACAAAAGCTATTACAACCTACAATCACAGATACCCCCTCCCCCCAAAGCACGCAAAACGCGAGAATCGCGTGTACCCCCGTTTATATTAAATAAAACTCCTTTACTATTTTAAATTAATTACTGGCTGGGTATGTGACCTGCAATGTCCAAGTGCGTCTACATTAGACAACCCACAGTAAGATTTATACGTTCTGTCAATTCAGACACAGGCAATAGCGATTAAGGTATATAATAAATAGATATCCACCCTCTTTTGATTATTCTACAATTTCTTGACTTATCGATTACACATAGCAACAATCGTATACAACGAAACGATATCGTCATCACATCCAACATTCACGCAAGTAGCCTGTTTAAAAATAAAATTTTTCAAATTTATCATGCTAGCATAAAAACAATAGCGTATACAACTCGTTATAATCTTGGTGTTAAACGCACTCGGGAAATTTAGCGTGACTCGCTCGCTGCGCTCGCTCGTACGTTAAACATTCTCTCGTGCAATAAACACCAAGATTATAAACTTGTTCTATAATATACTATTTCATATGTATTTTTTAAATACAAAAGCATACCTATAATGCCACCTATTGAACAGTACACTGTAACTCTACAATTAAGTGCTTAAATAAAAAGTCGTTTTCCGGGACAAAATTTATTCAGATTTTTGCTATAAGGGACCCCTTGCCTATCACTGCTAACATTATTACCTGAAATTGGGATGAACCCGAATACTAAACTGTTACCCTTCTGAGCTTTGAAGTCGTATAGAACGGAAGAAAAAAACATCAAAATAAGACTTGTACGGCTATAAAGCCTTTATAAAACCAACTTTTGGAATAGTTTGTGCAACCATTGTTGCCATACAGAAATTAATACCTTAAATGTCGAAAATTAAAACAAATAGACATTTAATAGTTACAATTCATTGTTTGTAATTCAATTATCCGCTGACACAGCACACATTACTGATTGCGAAATAATTAGGAACGGGGAATGTAATTAGCAATTAATGTTATACAATGTATTAACATACGCACAACGGAGCCTGTCATCCATTATTTCATCGTGAATAGAGCTACACATTTAACAGGCAAACATTATACTGCCTTCGAGCTTCGAACAACTAAATGAAAACATTTATGAGCTTTATATGAATGTACATTATACAAAAACCTTTGTCTTTTCTTTTATATAATCCTATTTTAGTTAAGCTACAGATTTCCCCCGATAAATAAAGTGCGTGTTATAATCAAAATATGATTAAAATCTATCCGATACACAGACACAGTACACTTGTCAATGTGAAAACGAAAAAATGTGTAACGCACAATCAATCTTTTTTTGTGATTGTTTTCCTCCGATTTTCATAGTTTTTCTTTTATCGATGAACAACGTTAGAATTTCGCGTAGACATTGAAAAATGTATTTTGAAAGTTTTAATCACTTACAACCCTTGTCTGCACCGTTTAATCGTCCTCGTGTCCATTTGGCAAAATTAAACAATAAATCATCTAGTAAAACGTCAACCAGAAGAGTCACTTTCATTTTTATTCACGCGTCCATTTACTACTGTCATTTAGTTGAACAAATGGAGCTCTTTGTAAGAATAGGAAGAGGAAAATCGTATTTCACAATTTGTTCGATTAAAGACAGACGACGGCGATACCATAAGGGAACTAAACTCAATTTATGGGGACGTGGTTCGCCTATATCACCTTTGAGGTTATGATATACGTGGTAGGCTAGACACTTATCGATCCGTCTGTATGTGAGGGTTTTTAAGTGGATTGAATCAGTGTTGTTCAACTGTCATGCCTTGAAGACCTTTTTACAGTTTCCGCAATGAAAATTATTGAAGCCCTTCCTTGAGTTCTAAATCCTTTTTTATCCCCTTTCTTATATCTACATCGATAAGACTATTCCCGAATTCCATTTTCCTTGCATTTGTATGTTTTACATTATCCCTTCTTCTCCCGTCCCTTTTATCATTTCAGACGATATATTGTCTTCTTCCTTTTACTATCTCTTCTTCTTTTATCGGGTGGCCTGTTTCAGGTAATTCTCTTGTTTCTTTCCCTTCTTCCTCTTAATTTGTTTCTAGTTGTGTGATTCTTCAAAGTTCTATCATCATTTCTTCATATCTTTCCACTATATATTTTTTATTCTTCTCTCTCCCATGTAGCACCGTTTATTGGCGTTAGCTGGGCGGAATATTGGTCTAATATAGAGAGATTGGGGCAATATTGTCGGACTGCAGCCAATATTGGGTGAATATATTTTTGTAATGCTACCTATAGGTACAAATATTGGAAATACAATATTTAGTGAATATAAGAAGAATATTTGCAGTATTTAGTAAATATTGCTATTTAATGTAAATTCAAATTTGGTACACACAATAATGTACCAATATTGCGTTTATAATATCACTAAATATTGAAAATCTATATTTAAGCAATATAACGTGCATATTTGTAATATTTCGTAAATATTTCTATTTAATGTAAATTCAAATATTGTACACACAATAATGTACCAATATTGGGTGTACAATATTACTAAATATTGAAAATCGATATTTAAGCAATATAACATAAATATTTACAATATAAAATCAAAATTTATTTATCAATAACATAACAATACTGTGTTTTCAATATTACTGGATATTTAAAATGATATATTTAGGCAACATAACAAAATATACACAAATAGTAACGTTATGGTATTTTCTCAAAATCCGCCGAATGTTAGTTTTCGCCGATTTAGAGATATCAAAATAATCAAAATATAATATGCACGCCCTCCTCCATATATTGTAGTGTTCAGCTTTAAATTCCAAAATTATACACTGTGTCCGTAAAGTATGGAACAAATTCATTTTTAGCTAAACAGACCATTTTAAGAAATAATCCTGAAACACGTCGATTTTTGATTTTAATTTACCGTATTTTAAAATAATAATCTAATATACAGGGTGAATTTCTTTCGAGTAATGACGTCACCGCCATTTTTTTTAAATGGAACATCCCCATTTTGTTTCAATTTTCGGATTACTCTAGCTGAGCTGATTCCAAAAATGTATCACATGTTGATTCCAATTGGTACAGGGTGGAGAAAAATAAATAGTTTTGTGTACCAAACATGTTTGGAAACAGCTCATTTTTATTAATCTAAAAATGTAACAAACTACAGGGCGTTACCTTTAAACCAATTGCCGCTAGACAACAAGTATTTTTGATAATATTGTTAATTTAACTAATAAAGAATGTTATGTGTTACTTGAGCACACACAAAACTATTGTATTTTTGTCCACCCTGTACCAATTGGAATCAACAGGTGATACATTTTTGGAATCAGGTCAGCTAGAGTAATCCTAAAATTGAAACAAAATGGGGATATTCCATTTAAAAAAAATGGCGATGACGTCATTACTCGAAAGAAATTCACCCTGTATATTAGATTATTATTTTAAGATACGGTAAATTAAAATCAAAAATCGACGTGTTTCAGGATTATTTGTTAAAATGTTTAGCTAAAAATGAATTTGTTCCATACTTTACGGACACAGTGTATAACTTTCCGTAGCTCAATGGTATAATGGCTGACCTTCTAACCGGGTGATGGTTCGAGTCCTACTTGAAGTAAAAGCTTTTTTGAGCAACACCGATCTCTTCCGAGTCTGCACGAAGTGAATGAGGGTGTTTGGGGAAGGGCCACCGGACGACATACAGCTCTGCAGGTGCTGCGCAATGAGAAATGATCCCTCGCAGCAGTTAGGGCTCTGTAGTGGCCCAGGTCACCCCCCTTCATACTATTTTGGGACACATTACAAAACAATAGTGGGCCAATATTGTATAAATATTTTCCCTAATATTGAAAGAATATCGTTTGGTAATATTTAGCCCATATGTAAAATTGTTCACATTTCAATGTTGGGACAATATTCATTCTACCCATATATTTACAATGAAACACCAATATTACACCAATATTAAATGCTACATGGGCTGTTTTAGATGCTTCAGTATGCCATAGAATCATTTTTGATATTCTTTATAATTTTCTGTGATCTTTTGTCCAAATCTTTCCCATAATACTTTCGTATCTTTACATCTAATACAGGGTGTCCCAATATTCCGTGGACATAGAGCTACAGTAGGTTTGTGGGAACAAAAAAAGTCGAATGGGCTAAACTTACCTATATACTAAAGTACATCGTTAAGCCGTGAGAGGGCGTCAAAGTTGGAAGAATATTTTTGTTTTATTTTAATAAATCGGAAATTCTTTGATCGATTTTTTTAAAATTTGGTTTGGGCACATATCAATGAAGGAACTACGTGTTTAAGTGGATATCAATTTAACTGAATTCCGGGAAGGGTGAAAACTACCCCTACCGTTCGATACATTTAATGGTAACTTTTTTGTGGGTCGTAGGAGTGCTTTAATTTTTTGTAAAAAGGAAGATACATTAATTTTCTGTATTTTTCGTCTCTTACAAAAATGGTGTATCTCTTTTAGTTTTTGAGCGAATCACACAATAGTCACAATAAATGTTCAATACGACCACCACCTCTTCAACCCTGCATAAATTAATTCTACGCAGGAAACTGAAATTGACTCTTCTCAAGATGCTGCGAACTTTTTGCAAGACCAACGCCTGTCGAGAAGAGTCAATTTCAGTTTCCTGCGTAGAATTAATTTATGCAGGGTCGAAGAGGTGGTGGTCGTATTGAACATTTATTGTGACTATTGTGTGATTCGCTCAAAAACTAAAAGAGATACACCATTTTTGTAAGAGACGAAAAATACAGAAAATTAATGTATCTTCCTTTTTACAAAAAATTAAAGCACTCCTACGACCCACAAAAAAGTTACCATTAAATGTATCGAACGGTAGGGGTAGTTTTCACCCTTCCCGGAATTCAGTTAAATTGATATCCACTTAAACACGTAGTTCCTTCATTGATATGTGCCCAAACCAAATTTTAAAAAAATCGATCAAAGAATTTCCGATTTATTAAAATAAAACAAAAATATTCTTCCAACTTTGACGCCCTCTCACGGCTTAACGATGTACTTTAGTATATAGGTAAGTTTAGCCCATTCGACTTTTTTTGTTCCCACAAACCTACTGTAGCTCTATGTCCACGGAATATTGGGACACCCTGTATATCACATAGTCTTCTTTCTTTTTGTGGCGAGGTATCTTTTCCTACTTTGTTTTTAACAATTATCTGAATTTCTTGATTCCATCTTTCTCTCTTTTATGATTCTTATTTGCTATCTCCGTTGTTACACAAGTTTCGTTAGCTGCAGACAGTATGTATAATGTTTTTAAATTTTTTATGGCTGTTTTTTGTAGTTATATTATTTTCATTGAATATTTCCCGTTCTTTGTTCCATTTCCAACAATTGTAACTTTTGGTATCCTAATTTCGTACACTCTTCCTTTCTTCTTCTCTTCTGCCTTTATTCTTCTCTTTTGTTTTTTTTGTGCGTCAGCTGTTATGGCTATTGGCACCTGTGTCTCCTCTATTTCCGTCCACACCATTCCAAAGGACAGAACATCATATCTTTCCAAGGAGACCAAGCTCCTCCAGGAATCGCTTCAATTTCTTCGAGACCTTAACAGATCTTTCAGTGCAACTTCCTTTATTCCTTGTTTGTTCGAGTTGTGGACATCCCACCAGTATGTGTCTGACCGTTAGCCCTTCCTGACACCTTTCACACACTGGGGCAGCAATGCCTTTTAGAAGGTATGACGAAGTGATCTTCGTGCGTCCTAATCTCAGCCCTGTGATCATTACCTGTTCTTTGCGCGTCAACTGTTTCGTTTTGTAACCACTTACTGAATCCGTTACCCTTCTCAGGTGCCCGCCGAGCTCTGCCCATTCGTTTTGCCACTTTTCCAGAAATTTGTCTGGTTTTCATATGCTGCTTGTTCACTGCAAGTGACTTGCACTGGGCCAAGGCGGATCATCTGGGACGTAGGTCATTTCGCGGGTTCGCAAGGCAAAGTGTAACTCATCAGCTCTCTGGCGAGAGCTTGGCCTACCTCGTACTTTGTGAAAGGAGCGTTGTAATCCAGCACACGATCTGTGCCAAAATCAAGGTCGCGTTCTAGCAGCACCTTCCTCTCCACGAATGCTGGATCAAAGTTACTCGAGCTATTGACCTGCTCAAAGTGGGCCGTGAACCTTTCGGCCTTTCGTCAACTACACCATCATCCACTCGTAAGATGGAGGCTCGCCACGACTGCTTGCATCCGGAAATCTTACGGATCTTCTTCCATACCAACGACATAGGCGTATCTGGATTTATCTCGGACACGTACTTCTCCCAAGACTCCCGTTTGGTCTGTAATATCGTTCGGGGCGTTTTAAGGGTATCATGTGTTCCAGCGTTCTGCGGCGCTTGAAAATATTGAAAGCCTTCTTTTTTCCGATATCGCAGCCTTGACCTCTTCATTCCACCACGGGAATTGTTTTCTTCCGGCGGGGTGACCACCGGATATCGGCACGGATGTAGACGCCGCCTTCAAGATGTATTCGGTCAAGACGGTTGTCTCTTCGTCTATGGATGTATCGATGGAGTCGGCCCGAGCAGGTAGGTTCAATCTGGACAGATCCCAGTCGGCCCGAACGACATTCCACCTTTCGGATAGGTCTGTGTCAATGTGGGGCACGGCGAACTCTATCACGATCGGTAAGTGATCGCTGTCATGGAGATCGTCCAGCACTTCCCATTTTACTTTAGGTGTTACGGATGCGGAGCAGAAAGAGATGTCCAGAACAGAGAAGTCGTTTGAGCGAACGTTGAGAAAGATAGGAGAGTCATCGTTTATGTTAATTCATTGCTTATACAAATTGTTTCAGTTTATTTCTATTTTCGTTATCATTTCTGTTTCATTTATCTTTGTTTCGATCTTAATATCTTCTTTTACATCTGCTCCTCCTCCTTTAATAACGTCACTATTGACAGTCCCTATTTCAACCAATTACATCAATATTATTTGTCTCAGTCTTTTCCCAATCTTCTTGCTCTATCTTCCACACTTTTTATCTTCTTTTTTATCTTTTTATTCGTTCCCCTCAACATTTTATTCTCCCGTTTCAATTTCTTCAACTCCTCTTGGTACAATCTCTGATCTTTTTAAATTTATTTTGTGTCTTTCATTAACCGCCGCCATCTCTTCCTTATGCTATTGGTCGATATACCGCCCCTATCAAAAATATAGAATCCATTAAACATCACACAGTTACCCGTGGCGTATTCTGTGGTTGTTCAGAAAACATCACTAATTCATACCATTCCTGAACCCACCCTCCTCACGTTTGCAAGAACTGCCTTAGCTTTGAGGGATTTTTCCTTCCTCTGAGATTCAACCACGGAGGGGGAGGGAGCATCGATGCTCCTGCAAATCCAGAGTGTAACAACTATTCTGAACTTCTTCCTATCCCTTTCTAAATCATTATGAATGGTTGAACTTTAATTCGATATTCGAAGAATCACATTGTGTGTTGCCTCATTTGTCGTTTTTATTTGAAGATGAATAATTAATGAATTTTTGCTCGTGCACGAAGAGTAATTTAATTGCATTGCCGAGAGGAAAGTAAAAGAGGTCGGATTACCACGGATAAAGATGGAAAAATAAGTTTTTAAAATGTAATGACTGTACGAAAACTCAACGTGACAATTTTGATTTGAAGTGTGCTTTGAGGGCGTTCTTGTTAACTTTCGCCTTAACGTTCTGTTAATTACAGTTAAAAGTACAACATTTACATTGTATTAGTATTTACTTTAAGTATAAGTTACGATGCTGTATAATTGAAGGAGATGGCAACTTTAATTTCTTGCCTCGGGGAAGTAAACTTCGACATCGGTACATGTTAATAGTGCCGTTTCTCTCCTAATTACACTTAGTAAAATTTACCAAAAGGGGTAAGCGTAGATTAATAGTTATTTACATAAAAATCAGGAAAATCTCACATTGCTCAAGAGGAGCTAAATTGAAATACGAGGCACTTGGTTCCGAGTATTTTAAAGCTTCGAGTCAAGTAAGAGATTTTACTGACGTGTTTTGTATAAAATTTTTCCGGAAATCACAAAAGAAGATGAAATTTACAAATTTTAGAAATTTTTTTTACAAATTTCACAAAAATCAAGTTTGTCAATTTTATTGGCAACTATACGTAGTTACAATAGTATATTATACAACAAGTTTATAATCTTGGTGTTTATTACACGAGAGAATGTTTAACGTACGAGCGAGCGCAGCGAGCGAGTCAAGCTAAATTTCCCGAGAGCAATTAACATCAAGATTGTAACGAGTTGTATACGCTATTTTTTTTATACTAGCATCATAAATTTGAAAAATTTTATTTTTAAACAGACTACTTGCATGAATGTTGGATGTAATGATGATATCGCTTCGTTGGATACGATTGTTGCTATGTGTCGTGTGTAAATACCGTACAGGTCAGAGCAAGTAAAGATAACGTCGTTGTTTCTATGGTAGTTTTATTGCACGGGTGCCAAAAAGTTTGACAGTCTGTGACAATACTACAAAAAACCTTTCCAGGACGAATCATTTCCCGTGGGACTGAGTTCGCCTATTCATCACATACCCACGATCTGACACCACCTGGGTCATGTTAAAGGAGAAAATGTTCAGCTGTCCAGATCCACACCCATAACTGTCCCTGTATTACGTCAGAAGATCGTCACGTTTTTTGGGACTCTGAAGCAACCTATGTTCCAGAATATGTTTCAAAATTTGCGTGATCGTTATGAACACTGTCTATGGTACAATTCAGCACAAAAGCGCCTACTTTGGCACAGAGGTAGAACGATTTAATATGAACAAATTTGAATGTGGAGCCATCGGCGAACTTCCCCTGGCGGCCGTGGCAGCCATTTTTCAAAATGGCCGCCAGTGGACACCCGAAAGGACAACAGATGTTAGATAAAGTTTGCTGCTGAAGGTTTTAGTGAATGTTTTGAATAAAATCATGACTTCGTGTGGGTAGAGGCAGAGCCAAACGGGGAAAAGGGGTGAGAAGAAGAGTGGTGGGTAGTTCAACTATACACTGTGTCCAAGATAAGGAGGGCCACTATTTGGATCTCGGAAACGGTAAGAGATAGAGTTTCGGTTAAATGGGAGAAAAGTTGGGCAATTTTGAGTTTAGTAAAATGGAATTTTTAAACTGATGAAATTCCGAACCGTTCCGAAGTTATGCGACAAAAAGCGAATTTTCAGGATTTCGTTTTTGACAAATTGTTACTTCGTCGTTGATGTTAACTAAAAAATAAAAGAAGCTTCTACAGGTACTTTTTAACATTCTTTAACATGGCATGCAGCAAATTGGAATCCGACGTTTCGTTTTTGAGTAACCATCATCAACTTTGTTTTTTTAAATACGGTCCTGATTTTTTGATTCATAATATTACAATAGCTTTTTATTCTGTATTCAAGCATGTATCACACTTTATGGTTTAATTGCGATTTTATACTTACTTTACGATTAGCGGAAAAAATCCTAAGTACGAACCTGTATCCCCCCTCAATAAAATTGAAATTAAATTTTATTTATAAATGGACTTTTGCTAACTGTGCTTTCCTCATCAAATTAATGAAATGACACAGAATTTTCAATTTTGAACACAAATTTTATAACCAAGTAGGTACATAATTACAAACAATCAACAACACGTCATACATCAACAGACAACATTTGATGAAACGAAAATTGAAACATGACACATATCAATAATTAAAGAAAGATTATAATAAATGCTTGAAAAGCCCTCCTTCGTTCTCCAATCGTAAATAGCATCTTCTAACTGTAGAATCCAAAGCATTCTTTAACATTACAGGTGTTACAGTTTGGAATGCGTTAAGTACAAACTTTCTTCTATTCCAAAGATATCTTTGTAAACATAATTTCTTATGTACCTACCCCTAAAGAAAAAAATCCAGCGGGATTATTTCGGAAGAACGAGCTGGTCAGGGTGTTTCAGAATTGGTGCTTAAAACTCTTTCGGCAAACCTATTTGAAAGGTAATTCTTAACCACCCGTGAATTGAGCGCAGGTGCACCATCCTGCTGAAACCAACAATTGCGTACTACGGCTTAGGGTAAAATATCAAGAGCATCTATTATCTATTCCATTTAAGAAGGTAGTGAAGGAAAGCATAGGACAGCTTTGACCTTGATTCTCATTGGTTAATATGCAAGCCAGTTTTAAACACACAAACGTATTTTCATAAAATAGTGATATTTGAAGTAAAATTCAAGTTGTATTGGTAAAATTGTCCAGCTGTCAGATCGAGTGTCAGATAGAGCTATCTGACAGCAGGACAAACAATTTTACCAATATAACTTGAATTTTACTTCAAATATCACTATTTTATGAAAATACGTTTGTTTGCCAATATTGGCAAAATTGTTTATCCTGCGCCTGCGGTCAGATAGAGATAGTTTTGTCAACTCCATTATTTTGCATTCTTTGTAATGCTCGTGTTTTTCATTTATATTCTCCTATCCGTCATTTTTACTACATATTACATAGATACTCACTCAATAAGAACATTTTTTGATAATTTTGCGTTTAATCAAATTAAAGGTCGCGCACGTTAAGGAAGACGAACCATCGCATGCCAAAGTCGAATAGGGCTGCTATAGAGCAAATGCGCCAACCCCGATTCGACTTCAGGATGTGAAGGTTAGTTTTCCTTAACGCGCGCGACCAGTAACTGAAAACCTTTTGAATAGAATGGTCGTATGAAATATTATTTTTTGCATAAAGTTTTCATGACTTTCATTAAGCAAATGAATCCGTTGTAAATAACACTCAAGTGACCACCTCCATGTCACGTGTTGGTGTTTTGCTTTATATGTACTCACAATAAGTTCACCATTACAATTCATTATCATTTCATCAGTGGCAATCTACAATGTCATATAGGCAACACACACACACCTATTACAATCATGTACTGGCTAATAAAAGAAATCCACTGATTTATTTAAGGATGTTTCTAAAATAGATGACGTTTACAAAATTACACTATTTTTAAATTTTCCCGCATTTTGAAGATAACCAAAAACATAGCTGTGTAAACTTTCCCTCAGAGGTAGCGCCATCTACTACCTTCTTAAATGGAATAGACAATAGGTAAATTGAGGTAAACTAAAAAATTTTATATATTTAATATTTCTTGGTGGCTATCGATTTCGGCAGATTGCCATCATCAGGCCCAGCTGGAGGAATTCATCCGATTTATCAAGAGCATCTTCCAAAGTAGAATCTAGTAAACTTAAGTACAATAGTAAAATAAGTATAACATCGCAATTAAAGCATAAAGTGTGATACATGCTTGAATGCAGAATAAAAAGGTCTTCTAATATTATGAATCAAAAAATCAGGACCGTATTTAAAAAAACAAAGTTGATGATGGTTACTCAAAAACAAAACGTCGGATTCCAATTTGCTGCATGCCATAAAGAACGTTAAAAAGTACCTGTAGAAGGTACTTTTACTTTTTAGTTAACATCAACGACAAAGTAACAATTTGTCGAAAAAGAAATCCTGAAAATTCGCTTTTTGTCGCATAACTTCGGAACGGTTCGGAATTTCGTCAGTTTAAAAATTTCATTTTACTAAACTAAAAATTGCCCAACTTTTCTCCCTTTAACCGAAACTCTATCTCTTACCGTTTTCGAGATCCCCATAGTGGCCCTCCTTACCTTGGACACAGTGTATACGGGAACTGGGGCATCTTCCTCAGAGTCGCCGAAAACAAGGCAGAGCTGTTCATCTTCTTCTGTGACAGTCCCTAAGACTCATTCCAGCACTCACTAAAAGAGAAGATGTCTTGAGAAAGCCACCGTTTCTGGATACATCAGCACTGGCTCCTTGCAACCAGCCGGAGGTCGACGCCCGCATTATTTTGATCAAAAAAGTTTCAGAGAAAAGTTTTATGGATTCGAGGGGGAGAGATGATTAATATTATCAATTGTAGATGGCGCCACTTTAGAGATTTCATCATATTTTAAAAACCTTTAACAACTGCTTGCAGAAAATAAAAGAATTCGCTTTGAAAATATGAAACGTTTAAAATCAGTCTTGGATTATAATTTCTGCAAATTAGAAATCGCCCTTCTCATACCCTAAATATTTTCCCTAAGGGTTCAAATAATTTCTGTTGCGTATTTTAACCGCTGTTACCAACCTTTTTGGTCGCCCACGGGAAATAGTCGAGCCATCAGTAAATCATTACAAGCAAATTTCCATTCCGCCATCAACTAAGCGAATTATATGTTCCGTGTGAATATTTTTTTACGAAACCACCAAAAAGAACACGTAAAATGTATAGTTATAAACCACACTGAGTATCACCTAATTTAACAAGTGTGTAAATTAAGTTTCACTAATATTGTTAATAGCCATCGCCGAAATTTAGATTTGAAACTCGAGTAATTAGTCCAAGAAAATAAGCCTTTAAATGCGAATTTTGAGGAAAGTACAGGAATTTTTGATATAAGTCACTCTGAAGTATTTAAAAACTGATAGTGAAGAAATTTTTATTTTCAACCCCCGGGGAGGGTTGAAAAAAATTAAACAAAGGGTTTTTTTCTAAATAAAAAAAAACGGTAAGAGCTAGAAAAAAATATTGTAATCAAAGTTGTAGAACTATAAATTTTACACAAAAATGGCCCTTCAATTTTTTTCCGTATTATGAAAATTAACAGAGTTAGGGAGGTTAGAAGGTAGGGGATGATAGTTACAGCTTCAAAAAATCATAACTCGCTAAAAAATGAAGATATTCTAAAAATTTTTTTTTCAGAGATAAATTTTTTTTTTATTTTTGATAGCAAAGTTATAACAATTGAAAATTTCAAATTGTTATTTTAAGCGACGCAACTCAATAAAAAAATTTTTTTTTACTGTTATGGTATTTACTATTTTATAAATTGCTTTGTAGCTTTGGAAATTTTTTTACCTTTCATTTCCAGACAGGTATAAATTACTTTACCTGGTGCAATATTTGTTGGGAGCGGCAATATCTGGACGAGTGAGGATCGCAAGACGTATTTTATTTAAAGTGTATGTATTTAGAAGTGTACTATCAGTGTTTATTGAAAAAAAGGGGAGGAGAAAGAGTGGAAGTTGGTAAAGTGGAGTGCAAAAAACTAGAAAACGGGAGGGGCAGGGGGTTATAAAGGGGAAGTAGAAGTAAAAGGGGGAGGAAATGAAGGAGCGTGGGGAAAGAAAAAGGACAAGTAAATTGTTGTTTTGGAATGTGGCGGGGATAAAAGGGAAGGGAAGAGATTTCTGGGACTATACAGGGTGGGCCACTGAAAAGGAAACACGCCTGTTTTGCGACACTTAGACCAGTTTCTTAAAAAAACGCTCGGACAAGTCGATTTTTTATTTTTGAGGGAAAACTTTTGATGTCAAACATTGACACATCAACCCCCTAGCCCCAGCAACCCCTAACTCAAGAATTTAAATAGGGAAAGGGAGTCGAGCGACCTCTCATTTGAAGCGTCTTTTAATTGTCTATTCGACAGTATGAATGAAAATTAGTTTTATTCAATTTTTTTTCCGCCCCCATGAAAAGCACCCTCTAGATTAACTACTAAGGTGGGGGTGTTGTTTAGGAAAAATCCTGAAACACGCCACCTTTGTCCTTTTGAACGACACATTTCAGCATTTTTCCTAAACAACACCCCCACCTTAGTTAATCTAGATTCTACAGGGTGCTTTTCATTGGGGCGAAAAGAAATTGAATAAAACTAATTTCGGTCATACTGTCGTATAGACAATTAAAAGACGCTTCAAATGAGGGGTCGCTGATACCCTTTCCCTATTTAAATTCTTGAGTTAGGGGTTGCTGGAGCTAGGGGGTTGACCGGACTAAGTCAAATTTGACATCAAAAGTTGTCCCCCAAAAATAAAAAATCGACGTGTCCGAGCGTTTTTTTAAGAAATGGTAGGGGTAGTAGAAAGATGGCTGGAGGAGAAGGATTGGGAGGAATGGAAGGAAAACCACCCAGGAGAGTTTTATTGGAGAGCCCAATTCGCAGTAAGGAAAGAGGAAAGAGAGAGGGCAAGAGGGGGAATAGTGACGGGAGTGAAAAAGTAGTGGGGAAATGAATAAGGGGAGGAAGAGAAACAAATATAAGGGGTGCTAACAAGATATATAAACACAGAACAAGGGGAAAGTATGTAATGATGACGATATATGGAAAAGAGATGGCGGAAACAAGGAAAAGTATAGAAGAAGTGCTAGGGGAGAAAGAGGAAAGAAAGATATTTATAGGGGGTGATTTCAACGCAAGGATAGGGGAACAAGGAGAGATGGTGATAAATGGGAAAGAGGTAAGAAGAACATCCATGGATAAAAGATAAACGAACAAGGAAGAAGGTTATAGAAACGTGTGAGGAAAGCGGATGGATGATCTTAAACGGAAATATGGAGGAAGGGGTAAGAGGAGAGTATACGTATATTAGTGGGAGAGAAGCGTCTGTAATTGACTACTGCACGTACGGAGAAAGATTGCTTCGGGTGCGCAGGTGAACTTCGTGTATTCGGAAGCGATCGGCATGTAAACTGCTTTTTCCACACTGGCGTTGCTTTTTATGAGGAAATAAAACTCGCAATGTTTTTAAATTTATATTTTAGTAACAAGTAAGAAAAAATACGTGTACATGTAAAATTAAATCACATATACTCATTTAAGACAAAAATCATTTTTTTGTAATATTCAAGCCAGATGTTACTAATTAAACGGAATTTAGCGGCGACACCACTGGTATCATATGATTGCCAAGCTTGGAAAATTTACAATTATACGAGTGCGCATCCGACCTTGGTGCAATCTTTCTCCGTACCTGCTGTATGTGGTGGTAAATGAAGAAAGCCTGGGGAGTATAGAAAAAATTAAAAGAGGGGAGGAAGAAGAATCGGACCATGTACCTATAGAAGTGTCCCTAAAGGAGGAGGAGGTGGAAGAGGAAGAGGAGGGAAGGGAGGAATAAAAAGAGAGAAGATATGGACAGAAGAAAGTATAGAGAGGTATAAAAGGAAGTTGGAGGGTGAGCAAGAAAGCGAGGAGGTGAGAGAGGAAGTAAAAAGAATAGTAAGAATAATGGATGAATTAGGAGTAGAAAGGAGAAGGTACAGAAAAAGTGATAAAGGGGTAGGAAGAAAGGATTGGTGGAACGGGAAATGTGGAAAGGCAAAAAGAGAGGTTAGAATAGGGAGAAAGAAAAGGATGCTTAGAGGAGTACACAGAATTGAGAAGAAAGTA
Source organism: Pyrocoelia pectoralis (assembly GCA_036250285.1). NCBI lineage: Eukaryota > Metazoa > Arthropoda > Insecta > Coleoptera > Lampyridae > Pyrocoelia > Pyrocoelia pectoralis. Next base: position 8,551,856 of record CM070081.1, read on the forward strand.
CAAAGGATGCGAAGAGAGAAAAAGAAAATATAAGAAAGAAGTAGAGGAGAGGATAAGGAGTATAGGAAATGAGAGAGCACTTTGGACCTTCCTAAATAAAGAGAGAAGTAAAAGAAAAAGTCCCCTCTTCATATTTCATCGCTGTTATCCCTTATTTTCTCTAACTTCATTTCCTCCTCTACTATATCCCGGTAGTGTCTCTCTTTCTAATCCTAACCCATACTTTTCGTGCACCCTCTCCAACTTCTCCCATTCTTTCCACCCCCACAACTCCGATCCATACATCATAACGCCCTTTGCTATTTTTTGTCCCCCCCATTTCCGTTTCTCCATCTCTTTCCTGACCACTCTCACCGCCATTCCCCATACCTGTCTCACCACCCTATTCGTCTTCTTTGCTAGCTCTTCATCTTTATTATCATACCTTATCGTGTATCCTAGGTATTTCCATAGATCTACACACTGTATCTCTTCCTCCCCCGTTTCCATTTTTCCACTTTCTTCTTTTTCTTCCGTCTTCTTTTTTGAAATATTGTGGCGACCATATGATCCCGGTACACAGTCGCTTACGTACTGAAGAGCAACGGTTGATTCCCATTGGCCGACCAATGACAACGCGTCGACACCGGCCAGAATCCTTTATAAGCGAACGCTGTTACCCACAGAAATCAGTCAGAAGTCATAGCCGCCAATGAAAGCAGCCAACACCGACCAGTCCGTCTACATCAACCCGTCAGCCTGCATTCCAGAACCAGTCTACCCTCCGGCGACCGACCAACCTACCTACTGCCTATACCTCCATTATTAACCGCATTCCGCGCTGTTAAAACTTGTACATATTTGTAAATTTCCAAAACTTTATTGTTTATTTCGCACGATCACCAAATAGCTGGTGATCCGATTCTACCGTCAAATATCGTCATCTTCGTTTTCTCTATATTAGCTCTCTATCTTTCCCATGCAATTTTTTTCACAACTGCTATTCATCCTCTCATTTCCTTATCATCTTCCACTAACACCGCCACATCGTCCGCAAGCGCCAGTACCCACACCTTTGATCTTTCTATTACCACTCCCCCTCTTTGCTGCCCTTTCTTCTTCTCCAATCCTGCTATGTATAGCCAGAACAGGCTCGGGCTTAAAGGGTACCCTTGTCTCAGCGCTTTTTGCATCCAGAACACTTCCCCCAATTTTCCTTCCCTTCTGGTTCTGCATTTTGTCTCTTCGTATATCTCCTCTATCGCCTCCACAAATTCTCTCTTATGTTTTTTTTTTATTTCTGTCTCTTCACGCTGTCAAATACCACTTTCACACCCGTTTGCCAATTCCCCAACATATTCTTCTCCTCTACCTCTTGCTCCAGCCTCCATCTTAACACGTCTGCATAAATCTTGTACCCCGCGTTTGCTATGCTTATTCCCCTATAGTTTTTACATTCTTTCTTTCTACTCCATTATATAGCTGGTGCATTATTATTTCCTTCCACTCCTCTGTTAGACCTTCCCCTTTCCATCGCAACCTTTCTCTCATCCTTTCTCCAGTATATGTATTTCCACTGCTCTCCCTGCCTTCCATCTGTCCCTTCCGCTTTTCCCGTCTTCACCCTCAGCAACTCTTTTAACTCTTCCCTCTCTATTTGTCCCACCTTCTCCTTTCTCCTTCCTCTTAGTTTTTCATTCATTCTTTCGAGTAACTCCATATAATGTTCTCCCCATTTCCTCTCGTTCACCATTGTTTCCACACTTCTTCCTTTACTTCTCCCTTTATTTAGGAAGGTCCAAACTTCTCTCTCATTTCCTCTCTTCGCATCCTTTATACTTTCTTCTCAATTCTGTATACTCCTCTAAGCATCCTTTTCTCTCTCCCTATTCTAACCTCTCTTTTTGCCTTTCCACATTTCCCGTTCCACCAATCCTTTCTTCCTACCCCTTTATCACTTTTTCTGTACCTTCTCCTTTCTACTCCTTCATCCATTATTCTTACTATTCTTTTTACTTCCTCTCCCACCTCCTTCTCGCTTTCTTGCTCACCCTCCAACTTCCTTTTATACTATTCTTGATGAAAGTCTCCATTTTTATATAGTTTTTTTGAATTATATTGATGAAATAGTAAAATTTGTTAAAACTATATTTTATTGAAATTATCTTTAGGCGATCGATTTCGGCCAGAGCTGGCCATCATCAGGCCATGTTGAAATAGCGTTTATTTTACATATTTTCTAACAAATTATAATTATAAATAGTTACCGTCACGTGTGTATGGATGGCATAAAATAGTATGATGTGAAAGAACGATGTATGAAATGAAATATCTGCAAAAGAAGTAATATTATATAATGACAGTTCAATGGTCAGTAGATTCCTTTTATACCTCTCTATACTTTCTTCTGTCCATATCTTCTCTCTTTTTATTCCTCCCTTCCCTCCTCTTCCTCTTCCACCTCCTCCTCCTTTAGGGACACTTCTATAGGTACATGGTCCGATCTTCTTCCTCCCATCTTTTAATTTTTTCTATACTCCCCAGGCTCTCTTCATTTACCACCACATAGTCAATTACAGACGCTCCTCTCCCACTAATATACGTATACTCTCCTCTTCCCCCTTCCTCCATATTTCCGTTTAAGATCATCCATCCGCTTTCCTCACACGTTTCTATAACCTTCTTCCTTGTTCGTTTATCTTTTTATCCATGGATGTTCTTCTTACCTCTTTCCCATTTATCACCATCTCTCCTTGTTCCCCTATCCTTGCGTTGAAATCACCCCCTATAAATATCTTTCTTTCCTCTTTCTCCCCTAGCACTTCTTCTATACTTTTCCTTGTTTCCGCCATCTCTTTTCCATATATCGTCATCACTACATACTTTCCCCTTGTTCTGTGTTTATATATCTTGTTAGCACCCCTAATATTTGTTTCTCTTCCTCCCCTTCTTCATTTCCCCACTACTTTTTCACTCCCGTCACTATTCCCCCTCTTGCCCTCTCTCTTTCCTCTTTCCTTACTGCGAATTGGGCTCTCCAATAAAACTCCCCTGGGTGATTTTCCTTCCATTCCTCCCAATCCTTCTCCTCCAACCATGTTTCTACTACCCCTACCATCTTAAACTTCTTTATACAGGGTGGGCCATTGAAAAGGAAACACGCCTGTTCTTGGGACACTTAGACCAGTTTCTTAAAAAAACGCTCGGACACGGCGATTTTTTATTTTTGGGGGACAACTTTTGATGTCAAATTTGACTTTGTCAGGTCCACCCCCTAGCCCCAGCAACCCGTAACTGAAGAATTTAAATAGGGAAAGGGACCTCATTTGAAGCGTCTTTTAATTCTCTATTCGACAGTAGGAATGAAAATTAGTGTTATTCAATTTTTTTTTCGTCCCCATGAAAAGCACCGTCTAGATTAACTAAGGTGGGGGTGTTGTTTAGGAAAAATCCTGAAATGTGTCCTTCAAAAGGACAAAGGTGGCGTGTTTCAGGATTTTTCCTAAACAACACCCCCACCTTAGTAGTTAATCTAGAGGGTGCTTTTCATGGGGGCGGAAAAAAAATTGAATAAAACTAATTTTCATTCATACTGTCGAATAGACAATTAAAAGACGCTTCAAATGAGAGGTCGCTCGACTCCCTTTCCCTATTTAAATTCTTGAGTTAGGGGTTGCTGGGGCTAGGGGGTTGATGTGTCAAAAGTTTTCCCTCAAAAATAAAAAATCAACTTGTCCGAGCGTTTTTTTAAGAAACTGGTCTAAGTGTCGCAAAACAGGCGTGTTTCCTTTTCAGTGGCCCACCCTGTATAGTCCCAGAAATCTCTTCCCTTCCCTTTTATCCCCGCCACATTCCAAAACAACAATTTACTTGTCCTTTTTCTTTCCCCACGCTCCTTCATTCCCTCCCCCTTTTACTTCTACTTCCCCTTTATAACCCCCTGCCCCTCCCGTTTTCTAGTTTTTTGCACTCCACTTTACCAACTTCCACTCTTTCTCCTCCCCTTTTTTTCAATAAACACTGATAGTACACTTCTATATACATACACTTTAAATAAAATACGTCTTGCGATCCTCACTCGTCCAGATATTGCCGCTCCCAACAAATATTGTACCAGGTAAAGTAATTTATACCTGCCTGGAAATGAAAGCTAAAAAAATTTCCAAAGCTACAAAGCAATTTATAAAATAGTAAATACCATAACAGTAAAAAAAATTTTTTTTATTGAGTTGCGTCGCTTAAAATAACAATTTGAAATTTTCAATTGTTATAACTTTGCTATCAAAAATAAAAAAAAAATTTATCTCTGAAATAAAAGTATAAATTTTTAAACAAATAAAAAAAAAAATTTTAGAATATCTTCATTTTTTAGCGAGTTATGATTTTTTGAAGCTGTAACTATCATCCCCTACCTTCTAACCTCCCTAACTCTGTTAATTTTCATAATACGGAAAAAATTGAAGGACCATTTTTGTGTAAAATTTATAGTTCTTCAACTTTGATTGACAATATTTTTTTCTAGCTCTTACCGTTTTTCGCAAAATTTAGAAAAAACCCCTTTGTTTAATTTTTTTCAACCCTCCCCGGGGGTTGAAAATAAAAATTTCTTCACTATCAGTTTTTAAATACTTCAGAGTGACTTATATCAAAAATTCCTGTACTTTCCTCAAAATTCGCATTTAAAGGCTTATTTTCTTGGACTATAATGTTCGATAAAGTTGTATGGAAGGCCTTTGTCCTCCCATATTAATGAAAATGTAGCTTCGTATTTCCGTTTTTGACTGAAATAACGATTTTAATTAAAGCGTTAACGAGCCAAAATTTTTTATTCCGCTCCCTTAATAAGTTATACAATTAAAATAACTTTTGTAATTATCTTCAAATTAACTTCGTTTCAATATTATATTTGCTTCTCAATTATTGGGTTAACTATGAAGTTTTCAGTTATAGGAAAATAAGTAACTGGAAAGAATTATTTAATTATTTTCATTCATATATTTGGAGTAGAAACTACAATTAAGCCGATTTCTCAATGGACGGTTTATTAATTGACATACGACAACAGGATAAACATTTGGCACATCCACCTACACGTTGCATGCGAACATTTGGCGAACGGCAAGTCAACGTACAGGCCGCGTAAGGAATGTGGACACAGCTTAACGCTATACGACAATCTGGAATTGTTTAATTGTTATTTAATAGAGAAAATGAGGAAAAATGTAAATCTTACGGATAACGGATAACGTCGAAACGATAACGGCGATTACGATTAATTTGTAATTCATCTCTCTGCGAATGCGACTAAGCAAAATTGCAAAGTTGGAACGAATTTATATTTTTTAGTGGCAGGAAATACTTGATTGATTGGTTTTTTATTTATTTTTTTGTTATCACGTTATCACATTACAGACTATTTACCTCTGATTGCTGCCACTATTATCGGATTTACTTCCCTAATTGGAATTTTAATCAACAGTGTAAATTTAAGCTGATTGTACGAAGAAAAGACCTCCACGTTGAATAAGCTACCCATAAAACCCCAAATTTGGGCCGAAATCGAATTTGCCCTCATTCTGCTTCTGCTCTTTAACGTCCTTTCAGGTGTCGGTGCGAGATAAGAAACTAGAGGGGGGGGGATGGGTTGTTTTTAGACAATAAAAGGGCGTTCGACAGTGTGTGTGTAGAGAGAAACTATGGGAGATAATGAGAAATAAGGGGATTAGTGGTGAGGACGCAACAGCTGTATGATGTGGCAAGGTGGAAGGGAAAAGTGGGAGAAAGTTCGGGGAGGCGTTTGTAATGGTTAAAGGGCCAAGACAGGGCTGCCCGCTCAGCCCAGGGTTGTTCTCCTTATATATAGAGGGGTTGGTGGAGAGGCTGAGGGATGCGCAGTGTGGCGGAGTTGTAATATTGGAAGAGGAAATGTATGGTCCTTCGCGTATGCCGATGAGATCGTATTGATTGCTAAAACGGGAAATGAGGTGAGGGGGATGATGAGGATTGCCAAAGGGTTTTTAGACAAAAGAGAACTGGAGGTAAGGAGGGATAAAACCATGATCGTTATTTTTCAAAAAAGGAGGAGCGGCGCGAGGACGGGGGATGGAAGTGGGGGGAGGGGAAGATAGAAGGTGTGAGGGAGGTTAAATATTTTACACAATTAAAATAACTTTTGTAATTATCTTCAAATTAACTTCGTTTCAATATTATATTTGCTTCTCAATTATTGGGTTAACTATGAAGTTTTAAGTTATACCTAGGAAAATAAGTAACTGGAAAGAACTACTTTCATTCATATATTACAATTAACCCGATTTCCTAATGGACGGTTTATTAATTGACATACGACAACAGGATAAAGGTTCGTGACATCCACCTACACGTTGCATGGGAACATTTGGCGAATGGCAAGACATCGTACAGGCCGCGTAAGGAATGTGGACACAGCTTAACGCTATACGACAATCTGGAATTGTTTAATTGTTATTTAATAGAGAAAATGAGGAAAAATGTAAATCTTACCGATAACGGATAACGTCGAAACGATAACGGCGATTACGATTAATTTGTAATTCATCTCTCTGCGAATGCGACTAAGTAAAATGGCAAAGTTGGAACGAATTTATATTTTTTCGAGGAGGCAGGAAATTCTTAATTGATTGGTTTTTTAATTTATTATTTTTTTGATACACTTATCACATTGCAGACTATTTACCTCTGATTGCTGAAACTGTTATCGGATTTACTTCCCTAATTGGAATTTTAATCACCTTCAGTATAAATTTAAGCTGATTGTATGAAGAAAAGACCTCCACGTTGAATGAACTACCCATAAAACACACATTTGGCCCTAAATCGAATTAGTCTCATTATACTTCTGCTGCTTAACGTCCTTTTAGGTGTCGGCTTCCCTTTAATCTATTTCTTCCACGTTTTCTCCCGTTCCTTGTCATAATCTTCAGTTAATCTACAATGTATGTGACTTAACCATTTTCTCTTAGGTCCTCTCTTCTCGTTTCCTTTGGTACTCCCACCCCATTTCCATCAATCTGTCAATCATTCTCACCATATGCCCATACCAGCTCAGTTGTTTCTCTCCGATCTTTCCCTCTATTGGTTCTTGGTTTACAGTGCTTCGTATTTCCACATTTCCGCGCTGTTGTCCTAAGGTGTCTCATCCCTGTGCCATTGAATTTCGTCAACCGCTTGATTACTTTGTACATGATAGTTACAAATATGACATAACATTTGGAACTGTGACTGCTTGCAGCTCAGTACACAAATGGCATGTGTCGGAAGAGCCATCGTTATCTGACCATAAATACATTCGCTTTGACATTAAGTCAAACGAAGCGGCTACAGCCATTTATAGAAACCCGCGAAGAACCAACTGGGACCTCTATAGAGAGAACCTAAAGTCCAACCTCGAGAACTGTGTCCCGCCGAGGTTAACAGCTCGGCGGAACTGGAAGCCATGGAGGAAAACCTCCGCATGTCTATGAGGCAAGCTGTCCCACGAAAGAGAAGAGAACCTCAAGTAAAGTGCCCTGGTGGTATGAGGGACTCTCTCGATTGCGGCTACAGACTAGGAAGCTCTTTAATAGAGCAAAAAATACGGGGGAATGGGGTTCATACCGAGTCACACTCACCGAATACAATAAGACCATAAGAAAGGCAAAACGTGACTCGTGGAGGAGGCACTGCGAGGAAATTAAGCAAATTCCAGAAAGTGCCAGACTCCAAAGAGCTTTACGAGGAGGAACAGAGGGCAGAATCGGTTCCTTGAAGAAAACGGAGGAGGGCTATACAGATACCGTGAAGGAGGCCGTGGAGCTTTTGCTTCAATCAAAGATCCTCTCACAATCTGACGTAGGCGTCCCTTTTTCCTCATTTCTTCTTTTCTGCTGCCCACGATCACTGCTAATGTGACGTGCAAGTGCAGATAAAATAAATACTGGTAGGTGATGAAAGTAGTACAACGGTTCAACAAAGCGCGAAGACGTGCAGAAGAAGCACTCCTGCAGAATAATATTGAGTATGAGAAATGTGTTCAGAAGAAGAACCATGACCGTATCACTGAGGGGTTTGAGGACTGAAAACCATAGTATGGAGAACATACTTGGCTATAGTTTCTACTTTGTACTCCATACGGTCTAATACGTTAGATTCTCGAGGGGCCTTCCATTTCGAATAATTCAAATATTTGTTTTTAACTGGTTCGTTGACGAATTTGGCTTAGAAATGGAGAAAGTATTACTGAGGAGTGTTTGAGGCGCGAAAACCATAGTCATGGATAACACACTTGGCTATAGTTTCTACTTTGCACTCCATACGGCCTAATACGTTAGATTCTCAAGGCGCCTTCCATTTCGAATAATTCAAATATTTGTTTTTAACTGGTTCGTTGACGATTTTGGCTTAGAAATGGAGAAAGAATTACTGAGGAGTGTTTGAGGCGCGAAAATCATAGTCATGGATAAGACACTTGGCTATAGTTTCTACTTTGCACTCCATACGGCCTAATACGTTAGATTTTCAAGGCGCCTTCCATTTCGAATAATTCAAATATTTGTTTTTAACTGGTTCGTTGACGATTTTGGCTTAGAAATGGAGAAAGTATTACTGAGGAGTGTTTGAGGCGCGAAAATCATAGTCATGGAGAACATACTTGGCTATAGTTTCTACTTTATACTCCAAACGGCCTAATGCGTTAGATTCTCAAGGCGCCTTCCATTTCGAATAATTCAACTATTTGTTTTTAATTAGTTCTTTGGCGAATTTGGCTTAGAAATGGAGAAAGTATTACTGAGGAGTGTTTGAGGCGCGAAAACCATAGTCATGGATAACACACTTGGCTATAGTTTCTACTTTGCACTCCATACGGCCTAATACGTTAGATTCTCAAGGCGCCTTCAATTTCGAATAATTCAAATATTTGTTTTTAACTGGTTCGTTGACGATTTTGGCTTAGAAATGGAGAAAGTATTACTGAGGAGTGTTTGAGGCGCGAAAATCATAGTCATGGAGAACATACTTGGCTGTAGTTTCTACTTTATACTCCAAACGGGCTAATACGTTAGATTCTCAAGGCGCCTTCCATTTCGAATAATTCAAATATTTGTTTTTAACTGGTTCGTTGACGATTTTGTGTTAGAAATGGAGAAAGTATTACTGAGGAGTTATTGAGACGCGAAAACCATAGTCATGGATAACACACTTGGCTATAGTTTCTACTTTGCACTCCATACGGCCTAATACGTTAGATTCTCAAGGCGCCTTCCATTTCGAATAATTCAAATATTTGTTTTTAATTAGTTCTTTGGCGAATTTGGCTTAGAAATGAAGAAAGTATTACTGAGGAGTGTTTGAGGCGCGAAAACCATAGTCATGAAGAACACACTTGGCTATAGTTTCTACTTTATACTCCAAACGGCCTAATACGTTAGATTCTCAAGGCGCCTTCCATTTCGAATAATGCAAATATTTGTTTTTAACTGGTTCGTTGACGATTTTGTGTTAGAAATGGAGAAAGTATTACTGAGGAGTTATTGAGGCGCGAAAACCATAGTCATGGATAACACACTTGGCTATAGTTTCTACTTTGCACTTCATACGGCCTAATACGTTAGATTCTCAAGGAGCCTTCCATTTCGAATAATGCAAATATTTGTTTTTAACTGGTTCGTTGACGATTTTGTGTTAGAAATGGAGAAAGTATTACTGAGGAGTTATTGAGGCGCGAAAACCATAGTCATGGATAACACACTTGGCTATAGTTTCTACTTTGCACTCCATACGGCCTAATACGTTAGATTCTCAAGGCGCCTTCCATTTCGAATAATTCAAATATTTGTTTTTAATTAGTTCTTTGGCGAATTTGGCTTAGAAATGAAGAAAGTATTACTGAGGAGTGTTTGAGGCGCGAAAACCATAGTCATGAAGAACACACTTGGCTATAGTTTCTACTTTATACTCCAAACGGCCTAATACGTTAGATTCTCAAGGCGCCTTCCATTTCGAATAATGCAAATATTTGTTTTTAACTGGTTCGTTGACGATTTTGTGTTAGAAATGGAGAAAGTATTACTGAGGAGTTATTGAGGCGCGAAAACCATAGTCATGGATAACACACTTGGCTATAGTTTCTACTTTGCACTTCATACGGCCTAATACGTTAGATTCTCAAGGAGCCTTCCATTTCGAATAATGCAAATATTTGTTTTTAACTGGTTCGTTGACGATTTTGTGTTAGAAATGGAGAAAGTATTACTGAGGAGTTATTGAGGCGCGAAAACCATAGTCATGGATAACACACTTGGCTATAGTTTCTACTTTGCACTCCATACGGCCTAATACGTTAGATTCTCAAGGCGCCTTCCATTTCGAATAATTCAAATATTTGTTTTTAATTAGTTCTTTGGCGAATTTGGCTTAGAAATGAAGAAAGTATTACTGAGGAGTGTTTGAGGCGCGAAAACCATAGTCATGAAGAACACACTTGGCTATAGTTTCTACTTTATACTCCAAACGGCCTAATACGTTAGATTCTCAAGGCGCCTTCCATTTCGAATAATTCAACTATTTGTTTTTAATTAGTTCTTTGGCGAATTTGGCTCAGAAATGGAGAAAGTATTACTGAGGAGTGTTTGAGGCGCGAAAACCATAGTCATGGATAACACACTTGGCTATAATTTCTACTTTGCACTCCATACGGCCTAATACGTTAAATTCTGAAGGGGCCTTCCATTTCGAATAATTAAAATATTTGTTTTTAACTGGTTCGTTGACGATTTTGGGTTAGAAATGGAGAAAGTATTACTGAGGAGTGTTTGAGGCGCGAAAATCATAGTCATGAAGAACACACTTGGCTATAGTTTCTACTTTATACTCCAAACGACCTAATACGTTAGATTCTCAAGGCGCCTTCCATTTCGAATAATTCAACTATTTGTTTTTAATTAGTTCTTTGGCGAATTTGGCTCAGAAATGGAGAAAGTATTACTGAGGAGTGTTTGAGGCGCGAAAACCATAGTCATGGAGAACACACTTGGCTATAGTTTCTACTTTATACTCCAAACGGCCTAATACGTTAGATTCTCAAGGCGCCTTCCATTTCGAATAATGCAAATATTTGTTTTTAACTGGTTCGTTGACGATTTTGTGTTAGAAATGGAGAAAGTATTACTGAGGAGTTATTGAGGCGCGAAAACCATAGTCATGGATAACACACTTGGCTATAGTTTCTACTTTGCACTTCATACGGCCTAATACGTTAGATTCTCAAGGAGCCTTCCATTTCGAATAATGCAAATATTTGTTTTTAACTGGTTCGTTGGCGATTTTGTGTTAGAAATGGAGAAAGTATTACTGAGGAGTTATTGAGGCGCGAAAACCATAGTCATGGATAACACACTTGGCTATAGTTTCTACTTTGCACTCCATACGGCCTAATACGTTAGATTCTCAAGGCGCCTTCCATTTCGAATAATTCAAATATTTGTTTTTAATTAGTTCTTTGGCGAATTTGGCTTAGAAATGAAGAAAGTATTACTGAGGAGTGTTTGAGGCGCGAAAACCATAGTCATGAAGAACACACTTGGCTATAGTTTCTACTTTATACTCCAAGCGGCCTAATACGTTAGATTCTCAAGGCGCCTTCCATTTCGAATAATTCAAATATTTGTTTTTAATTAGTTCTTTGGCGAATTTGGCTTAGAAATGGAGAAAGTATTACTGAGGAGTGTTTGAGGCGCGAAAGCCATAGTCATGGATAACACACTTGGCTATAGTTTCTACTTTGCACTCCATATGGCCTAATACGTTAGATTCTCAAGGCGCCTTCCATTTCGAATAATTCAAATATTTGTTTTTAACTATGGTTCGTTGACGATTTTGGCTTAGAAATGGAGAAAGTATTACTGAGGAGTGTTTGAGGCGCGAAAATCATAGTCATGGAGAACACACTTGGCTATAGTTTCTACTTTATACTCCATACGGCCTAATACGTTAGATTCTCGAGGGGCCTTCCATTTCGAATAATTCAAATATTTGTTTTTAACTGGTTCGTTGACGATTTTGGCTTAGAAATGGAGAAAGTATTACAGATGAGTGTTTGAGGCGCGAAAATCATAGTCATGGAGAACACACTTGGCTATAGTTTCTACTTTATACTCCATACGGCCTAATACGTTAGATTCTCGAGGGGCCTTCCATTTCGAATAATTCAAATATTTGTTTTTGTTCGTTGACGATTTTGGCTTAGAAATGGAGAAAGTATTACTGAGGAGTGATTGAGGCGCAAAAACCATAGTCATGGATAACACACTTGGCTATAGTTTCTACTTTGCACTTCATACGGCCTAATACGTTAGATTCTCAAGGCGCCTTCCATTTCGAATAATTCAAATATTTGTTTTTAACTGGTTCGTTGACGAATTTGGCTTAGAAATGAAGAAAGTATTACTGAGGAGTGTTTGAGGCGCGAAAACCATAGTCATGGATAACACACTTGGCTATAGTTTCTACTTTGCACTCCATACGGCCTAATACGTTACATTCTCAAGGCGCCTTCCATTTCGAATAATTCAAATATTTGTTTTTAACTGGTTCGTTGACGATTTTGGCTTAGAAATGGAGAAAGTATTACTGAGGAGTGTTTGAGGCGCGAAAATCATAGTCATGGAGAACACACTTGGCTATAGTTTCTACATTATACTCCAAACGGCCTAATACGTTAGATTCTCCAGGCGCCTTCCATTTCGAATAATTCAACTATTTGTTTTTAATTAGTTCTTTGGCGAATTTGGCTTAGAAATGGAGAAAGTATTACTGAGGAGTGTTTGAGGCGCGAAAACCATAGTCATGGATAACACACTTGGCTATAGTTTCTACTTTGCACTTCATACGGCCTAATACGTTAGATTCTCAAGGCGCCTTCCATTTCGAATAATTCAAATATTTGTTTTTAACTGGTTCGTTGACGAATTTGGCTTAGAAATGAAGAAAGTATTACTGAGGAGTGTTTGAGGCGCGAAAACCATAGTCATGGATAACACACTTGGCTATAGTTTCTACTTTGCACTCCATACGGCCTAATACGTTACATTCTCAAGGCGCCTTCCATTTCGAATAATTCAAATATTTGTTTTTAACTGGTTCGTTGACGATTTTGGCTTAGAAATGGAGAAAGTATTACTGGGGAGTGTTTGAGGCGCGAAAACCATAGTCATGGAGAACACACTTGGCTATAGTTTCTACTTTGTACTCCACACGGCCTAATACGTTAGATTCTCGAGGGGCCTTCCATTTCGAATAATTCAAATATTTGTTCTTAACTGGTTTGTTGACGATTTTGGCTTAGAAATGGAGAAAGTATTACTGAGGAATGTTTGAGGAGTGAAAACCATAGTCATGGATAGTGGTGGCAAATTAAATTTTTTTCGTATTCGAATATTCGTTAAAAATATATTCGAATATAGAATTATTCGAATTCGAATAATAGTCTCAAAAAAATTCGTTTTATTCGTTGTATTCGTTTTATTCGTTGTATTCGTTTTATTCGTATCATTCGTTTTATTCGTTTTATTCGTTTTATTCGTTTTATTCGTTTCATTCGTTTTATCCGTTTTTATTCTAATTCGAATAGTGTATATTCGAATAATCTCCAATTATTATACATTCGAATATTCGAATATTCGAAAAAAATTGCCACCACTAGTCATGGAGAACACACTGTGCTATAGTTACGCAGTAAATTTTTCGCCGAATTGAAACTTTATCAAAGTAATCTAATGATTGAAATTGTAAACATAAATATGGCAACCGCAAGGAAGTGAAACGATATAACTTTATCGGAAATTGAAGTTTTCGATCACCTTGAGGCCCTTTACTTTTAAATTCTGCGACTACTACAGAACGATAGTTCTCGATTTCTTGTGCGAACCTGACCAAACATCCGTCGCTTGTATGATATGCCTAATTGCTACGTCGTGGGTTACAGCTAAGGGTAGTATAGGCAGCAGTATTGTTGTGCGTAATGTCGGTTATTATCATCGGTTGGGTAACTCATTTTCTTGGTTTATTTGGCATGTAGAAACAAACTTGACACAAACAAGGAAGAAAAGTAATTCCACACATCCCACTTCTTTGATGGAAAGAATCCTTATCCCGATTCCTCCAAGATCATCCTTGATTTAGTGTTAATGAACAGAGCATCTTAAAGGATTTTTTGCCAAAAGATTAAGTCCAGAATTAACTGCATAATCGTATTTTGTTTTCGTAGTCATTTGTTGTGGTTGTGATTTTGAGTTTGATTCTTTTATTTAACTTCTGTCCAAACTGTATTTATTTTCCCTAGCAGTAGCACCCATCTAGCACCGAACCATTCCTGTAGATAGTAACCGATAGCCAAGCAGGATTAAAAAGAGGTGAGCTCTAGCCTAAAACCGAGGTGCACTCAAAACCTTAACCAGCTAGGAAAACACAGGGTACCTGGACATTCCGGAAGGTCGAAAAATGTCTTTTGCAGGAATGTGAAATTCCACATGAGACAGTGAGGACAGAAATAAAATCATTCGCAAAAGGAATCCTGGTGGATTACCCCTACCCCTGGCCAAAGGTAAGGTCTTACAAGGGGTGCCGTTCACACAAAGTTTTCTGAAATTCAGGAAAGAAGATAAATCTTCCGAACGAGAAAACATCTCCATAGAATTGACCTTGAAGCAGATCCAATGTGCAGTACCTAGTTGTGAGGAGGAGGAAGAAATATCGCTCCATATACTATCCTTGTGCAGAGCATACAGCAGCCTCTCTCAAGAAAATCCTCGAATAGTAAATTTCAAACTAGAGAGTACAATAGGCTCCATACCTAAAGTACAGAGGCTTATTCAACAATACTAATGACCGGAAACCCCTATAAACAGAGCAAGCTGGGATAAAAAAATTTGGCAGTTGTACTGGATTCATGACCCTAACTCACCTCCCCAAATATTTTTGAAAAATTCACAATATTGCAGCAGCAGGCGCAGGTCAAAGTGGCGAAATAGGCCCTTTTGCAAAGTCTTTTTTGAAATTTACATATTTTTTTAAGTTTTTCCACTGTGTATACTAAACTACATGAGTTGTCCTTGGATTTGAACCTGACCTCATTTACAGGGTGTTTCAGGTTTCTAGCTACAGACTTTTCAAAAATGGGACTATTTCGCCACTCGAGATTATACCGTTACTATCTCAAAATTCGAAAAAGTTTTTTTCCATCCCCGTATTTTGATTAAACATTAATTAAATTTAGTTCTAAACATCCATTTGAGAAGTATCTTGATACTAAATCTGAAAAGCTTTCGTTTTACAAAGTTTTCTAGAATTTAACATTTCCCATTCGCTTTTTATGTTTAATACCTAAGTATTAGTGACCTTTCTGCAAACAGCAAAATTGAATATCTTTAAATTCAATCGTAATACACAGTAAGTACCTACGCCTCAGCTCTAGTTATTAAATGATTATTTTGGCATGCAAATAAATGTTAAATGGAATCAACCGAGCGTGCACATGAAACGATCCAGTTTTCTTTTAACGTATTAGAAACACTGAATACACACAAAGAAAATGGGAAATAAATATATATCCGATTGTTAATGTTTCTGAAAGAATATTTCTGGAAGTAAATTGGAATATTGAATTTCCAGTTATTCCCCACTTACTTAAAACATATGATTTGTTCGAGTTCGTTTTATTTATTAGTAAAGTGCTTTGCCGAAGTTCTCACAAATAAAGTTACACGAGAATGAACAAACAGATGCTATTTTCTCGTAACGTTGTCTTACTCTTACATTAAATTAATGATACGATACGAGACTGGGAAAGTATAATCGAAAACGAAAAGCTGGCCAAAACCGAGCATTGTTAACATAAGTTAATAATGTTTGAATAAACACCCCGATTGTTGAGCTACTTGGTTGGTACCAACAAAATGGCGCTGCCATTCTGAGAGGCTGCGCGCCAAAAAGAGATTCAAGCGAAAACACCCATTAGGAACTTATAGTGTAGGCATCAGTCACTTAATCACTGTTAGCTAAGTGAAGAACAAATGTTTCAAAGTTCACTTGTGGATAGCAAGTGGTCAATGGCCGTAAGTTCAGGTACCTAAGGTTCGTTAAGAACTACATCGAGTTCGTTACCTTAAAGTTAAGAACCTAGGTTTATATAATTATGAAGTAATACCTCGAAAAGCGCCATCAAGAACCTATAGTGTAGTCACTTAATCACGGTTAGCTAAGTGAAGAATAAATGTTTCAAAGTTCAAAGTTTCCTCATGGCTAACAAGTTTAATACTCGTAAGTTCCGGTACCTAAGGTTCGTTGATCGTGGTGTAAAAGAACTACATCAAGTTCGTTGCCTTAAAGTTAAGAACCTAGGTTTATAAAATTATGAAGTAATACCTCGAAAAACGCCATCGGGAACCTATAGTTTAGTTACTTAATCACGGTTAGCTAAGTGAAGAATAAATGTTTGAAAGTTCAAAGTTCCCTCACGGCTAACAAGTTTAATACTCGTAAGTTCCGGTACCTAAGGTTGATCCTGGTGTAAAAGAACTACATCGAGTTCGTTGCCTTAAAGTTAAGAACCTAGGTTTATATAATTATGAAGTAATACCTCGAAAAACGCCATCGGGAACCTATAGTTTAGTCACTTAATCACGGTTAGTTAAGTGAAGAATAAATGTTTCAAAGTTCAAAGTTCCCTCATGGCTAACAAGTTTAATACTCGTAAGTTCCGGTACCTAAGGTTCGTTGATCGTGGTGTAAAAGAACTACATTGAGTTCGTTGACTTAAAGTTAAGAACCTAGGTTTATAAAATTATGAAGTAATACCTCGAAAAACGCCATCGGGAACCTATAGTTTAGTTACTTAATCACGGTTAGTTAAGTGAAGAATAAATGTTTCACAGTTCAAAGTTCCCTCGTGGCTAACAAGTTTAATACTCGTAAGTTCCGGTACCTAAGGTTCGTTGATCGTGGTGTAAAAGAACTACATCAAGTTCGTTGCCTTAAAGTTAAGAACCTAGGTTTATATAATTATGAAGTAATACCTCGAAAAACGCCATCGGGAACCTATAGTGTAGTCACTTAATGACGGTTAGCCAAGTGAAGAATAAATGTTTTAAAGTTCATAGTTTCCTCATGGCTAACAAGTTTAATACTCGTAAGTTCCGGTACCTAAGGTTCGTTGATCGTGGAGTAAAAGAACTACATCGAGTTCGTTGCCTTAAAGTTAAGAACCTAGGTTTATATAATTATGAAGTAATACCTCGAAAAGCGCCATCAGGAACCTATAGTGTAGTCACTTAATGACGGTTAGCTAAGTGAAGAATAAATGTTTCAAAGTTTCCTCGTGGCTAACAAGTTTAATACTCGTAAGTTCCGGTACCTAAGGTTCGTTGATCGTGGGGTAAAAGAACTACATCGAGTTCGTTGCGTTAAAGTTAAGAACCTAGGTTTATATAATTATGAAGTAATACCTCGAAAAACGCCATCGGGAACCTATAGTTTAGTCACTTAATCACGGTTAATTAAGTGAAGAATAAATGTTTCAAAGTTCAAAGTTCACTCATGGCTAACAAGTTCAATGGTAGTAAGTTCAGGTACCTAAGGTCCGTTGATCGTGGTGTAAAAGAACTACATCGAGTTCGTTAACTTAAATTTAAGAACCTAGGTTTATATAATTATGAAGTAAAACCTCGAAAAACGCCATCGGGAACCTATAATAGTGTAGTCACTGAATCACAGTTAGCTAAGTGAAGAATAAATGTTCCAAAGTTTAAAGTTCACTCATGGCTAACAAGTTCAACAGTCGTAAGTTCAGGTACCTAAGGTTCGTTGATCGTGGTGTAACAGAACTACATCGAGTTCGTTTCCTTAAAGTTAAGAACCTAGGTTTATATAATTATGAAGTAATACCTCGAAAAACGCCATCGGGAACCTATAGTGTAGTCACTTAATGACGGTTAGCCAAGTGAAGAATAAATGTTTTAAAGTTCATAGTTTCCTCATGGCTAACAAGTTTAATACTCGTAAGTTCCGGTACCTAAGGTTCGTTGATCGTGGAGTAAAAGAACTACATCGAGTTCGTTGCCTTAAAGTTAAGAACCTAGGTTTATATAATTATGAAGTAATACCTCGAAAAGCGCCATCAGGAACCTATAGTGTAGTCACTTAATGACGGTTAGCTAAGTGAAGAATAAATGTTTCAAAGTTTCCTCGTGGCTAACAAGTTTAATACTCGTAAGTTCCGGTACCTAAGGTTCGTTGATCGTGGGGTAAAAGAACTACATCGAGTTCGTTGCGTTAAAGTTAAGAACCTAGGTTTATATAATTATGAAGTAATACCTCGAAAAACGCCATCGGGAACCTATAGTTTAGTCACTTAATCACGGTTAATTAAGTGAAGAATAAATGTTTCAAAGTTCAAAGTTCACTCATGGCTAACAAGTTCAATGGTAGTAAGTTCAGGTACCTAAGGTCCGTTGATCGTGGTGTAAAAGAACTACATCGAGTTCGTTAACTTAAATTTAAGAACCTAGGTTTATATAATTATGAAGTAAAACCTCGAAAAACGCCATCGGGAACCTATAATAGTGTAGTCACTGAATCACAGTTAGCTAAGTGAAGAATAAATGTTCCAAAGTTTAAAGTTCACTCATGGCTAACAAGTTCAACAGTCGTAAGTTCAGGTACCTAAGGTTCGTTGATCGTGGTGTAACAGAACTACATCGAGTTCGTTTCCTTAAAGTTAAGAACCTAGGTTTATATAATTATGAAGTAATACCTCGAAAAACGCCATCGGGAACCTATAGTGTAGTCACTGAATCACAGTTAGCTAAGTGAAAAATAAATGTTTCAAGTTCAAAGTTCCCTCATGGCTAACAAGTTTAATAGTCGTAAGTTCAGGTACCTAAGGTTCGTTGATCGTGTTGTAAAAGAACTACATCGAATTCGTTGCCTTAAACTTAACAACCTAGGTTTATATAATTATGAAGTAATACCTCGAAAAACGCCATCGGGAACCTATAGTGTAGTCACTGAATCACAGTTAGCTAAGTGAAGAATAAATGTTTCAAGTTCAAAGTTCCCTCATGGCTAACAAGTTCAACAGTCGTAAGTTCAGGTACCTAAGGTTCGTTGATCGTGGTGTAACAGAACTACATCGAGTTCGTTTCCTTAAAGTTAAGAACCTAGGTTTATATAATTATGAAGTAATACCTCGAAAAACGCCATCGGGAACCTATAGTGTAGTCACTGAATCACAGTTAGCTAAGTGAAAAATAAATGTTTCAAGTTCAAAGTTCCCTCGTGGCTAACATGTTTAATAGTCGTAAGTTCAGGTACCTAAGGTTCGTTGATCGTGGTGTAAAAGAACTACATCGAGTTCGTTACCTTAAAGTTAAGAACCTAGGTTTATATAATTATGAAGTAATACCTAGAAAAAGTTATCAGCGAAAGACACCCCCAACGCTAAACTAAGATCTCAAAGTAGAAAAATGTCATGTACAATTTTTAGATCAAAAAGTACCAAAAATAAGCCATGGAGGTTATGGTCATCAAACTGGAGTCTATGTGTTCGCTGTTGAACTCTTTGATCGTTAAACTCGTCTCGAAGTCTTAGATCTCGAGATTAATGAACTTGAGATCGTTGAACCTGAATTTGCAAACTTATAGGAAATATTCAAATGAGAAACCTAAGATATCGCACTATAATATACAGAGTGTTTGAGCTTGTGATCGTCGAACTTGAGCTTTGTCTAACCGCGATGAATGAACTCGTGATTATTCAACTGGAGGCCATTGGAGATGAAGATACTGAATGTGCAATTTTATAAAAAAACGTTAAATATGATACAGAACCCATGGGGAAAATCTCCTGGAATAGTACAACCCAGCTTTACTGCCACTCACCTAACAAGAATATCCGAGCAGCATACCAACGATGCCAACCACTGACCATAGAGATTGAGGTCTCCAATGATTACATCAGTAAAATAGAAGATGAAGGGAGGAAAACGAGTGAAAGGATAATAAGAACCATACGTAATAAAAGAAATGGTCGAAATGTGGAAAAGAAGATAATCAAACAATGAAGAAGAAAAGAAGATGTAATGAGAATTAGATAAGCTAGAAAAATTTAAGAAATTAGAAAACAATATTGTCCATCAGAAAAGACGAGAGCATTTCATGGGACGGGGAGAGATGGAGAAGAAATAAAAAATATACGAGGATAGGCCTTAAAAGAGAATCGAAGCGATACATAAAAGATTTGTAGGAAGAACGCGATGAATGGCGGTAACCAAAAATGTGTAACGAAGACTATGATGATGCACCTTAGCAAAAAAGGACAGCGTGCAAACTATGAAGAACATAGAACGATGCTGTTAATGTTGTTGTAGAAGACACTGGTATGAGACTTGGGAGAAGAAATAACACCGAAAAGTCGTTAGATGTAATAACACTAAACAGTGGCATGGCAAGATAAGAAGATGAGCAGGATTTTAAAAGGTAAGATGGACATGAACTCAAGCCAAAACGTTACAAAATGATTTGTGTTATTTATGGTTCTAAAACGTGCAAAATATTGAATAAGAAAAGCATAAAGGCGTTATAAATGTGAGAGTGGGGGAAGAATGGAGAAGTACTGCAAACAGAACAATCAAGAGACGCAAAAAAAAGTTGGAAGGGGGTCGTTTGAATTAGAGGAGACCAAAACCTAAAATATGGAGGTTATGGTCGCGACTCGCGAGTCGTGTGGTAGTCGCGAAAGGTGACTAAAAATACACTTGCAGTATACGCACATGCTAGGGGGGGGGGGGTTAACATTGTGATTAGAACTTCTCATCCATAGTTAAATGCAATGAATTGGCTGGTCAGGTGATGCCTATGGTGGAGATGCGTCACGATTCTTCTCATCTCTCTTTCCATTCCTTCAAAAAATTCTTCTAATTTCAGCAGATTTTCGTTCTTCATATTTAAATTATCTTCGAAGTCGTCAACACTTCTTTGGATTTATACTTACTAGCCAGTAGTTTCTGGAGGTCTCATTCCCAATTCTGTTTTACCTTGAACCTTTCTTAAAAAGAGCATCTCCATACTATGTAATTTCGATCTCTGCCTTTTTGTGTCGTTGTCCACGATTCAATTCCGAATGTCAGTTTTGGTTTTACGATCTTAATGATCTCTGCTCTCACATAATTAGAACTTCTTTCTTCACCAGAAATTGTGTCTTAATTGTTCAATTTTCCCATGTTTTAGCCTCTCGTTGATCTCGTGTTCCATATTTCCTTCCCTATTCCTTCCAGATGACTTATCCCATCTTCTTTCCGTTTACTTTAATGCTGTGTCTCTCATTCAGTCCATGTCGTCACTTTTCCAGTACCTTTCACTTTGTCGAAAATAGGATTGAAAAGGAATGAGCCTTGGTTATTTGGTTTTTAAAATGTTCTATTATAAAGGGTTTTCCAATAAGAGGTGATATTTTGATATTCAAAGAAAAATGGAATTTTTTGAGATAGTTAATCGGATGTTTATTTCATTATAAAGAGGAAGGTATGCCGTTAATAATGGAAAACAATATCAGCCAAATGGCCACCACGACCACGCTTACAGGACAATATCCTTTTCATGAAATTTTCCATAACCAAATCGCAAAGTGGCTGCCCTATGTCCTCGATAGCCTCACGAATTCCATTTCTGAGGTCTTGAATCGACGCTGGGCTGTTGGGGTAGACCTTATCTTTTACGTGGCCTCAAAGGAAGAAGTCGCAAGGTGTTAAATTACAAGATCTCGGTGGCCAATTGTGATCACCTCTTCGAGAGATAACACGGTCCGGAAACTTTTCCCGTAAAAGATCAATGGTTTCGTTGCTTATGTGGCCCGTAGCGCCGTCTTGTTGAAAGTAAACGTTGTCCAGATCAATACCATCCAATTCCGGCCATAAAAAATTATTAATCATCTCTCGATAGCGCAATCCATTCACCGTAACTGTTGCTCCAGCCTCATTTTCGAAAAGGTAAGGTCCAATGACCCCGCCAGACCATAAACCGCACCAAACAGTCACACGTTGAGGATGGAGAGGCTTTTCAACAATAACTCTTGGATTTTCCGAGTCCCAGATGCGACAATTTTACCTGTTGACGCACCCACCGAGGTGGAAATGAGCCTCATCAGTCAAGATGATTTTTCGATGGAATTCCGGATCATTTTCATGCATTTCAACGACCCAATCAGCAAAGACACGACGTTGTTGATGATCGGCCGGCTTGAGTTCTTGTGTTAACTGAACTTTATAAGCCTTAAGACCCAAGTCATTATGCAAAATACGGTGTAATGACGTTTGTGGAATGCCCAATTCCAAAGAACGACGAGGAATGGACAAACATGGGTTTTCTTCAACACTTTGGACTACAACAGCAATATTCTCAGTTGTTCTTGAGCGACGTGCATGGGTTTTATTCTTCACATCATTAACTTGTCCCAACAGCTCAAATTTTTTCACCAATTTCTGTATTGCGGTCCGACAAGGTGCTTCACGACGACCCAAAAATGTTTTAGTTTTACGAACCGTCTCTGCCAAATTTTCACCATTTTTATAGTGAATTTTAGTCATTTCAATGCGTTGTTGAAGCGTGTATTGTTCCATTTTTATTAATCGCGTAGTTTTTACTTGTCAAATGTAAAAAAATGACAGCTTCAAAAGTGACATCTACCGAAATAGCGGGTTATTCAAAATAACACCTCTTATTGGAAAACCCGTTATTTTCATTTTTTTAAATTGTACCTCATTTATGGTGTTGTAATACAAGCTTTGATGCAGTTAATTAGGTAGTTCTTTTCCATTATTCTTTTTCCTAACGACTCGCCAGAGTTCTTTCCTTTTTATAAAGCAAAATCTTTCTTCATTTAGGTCGTTTAGGTCTTCTTCATTTTCTTCCTTCTGTTCCAACATTGGGTGTCTATATACATGTATCTCTCTTTTCGCATAGAAATTTCCATAGCCTTTCTCTTTTCGTGTTCTAGAAAGTCTCTAAGGTTGTCTAAGAAAAATGCGATAACTAGTTGACTGGGAAATAAAGCCTGTAGAATTTTATAAATTTTTAAAGAGCTTTATAAAATGGAAACCTTGCATGTTCCAGCTCGTTACGCTTAAAAATTACACGTACCTATCTACAGGGTGTACCAATCTTACGACATTGTTCAGTATATGGCTTATCTCAATAGATATCAAAAAATGTTGTTAAGGAAAATAATAGATGACTTTAAGGACCATATTTCTAAATTATGTTGAACTATACAGGATGTTGCATAACTCCGTTACAAACCAAACACATGATTTTTTAAATGAGAGCCCCTGCATATTATTCCAAATTCGGATTGCCCACATTTTTTCGAGTCTTTTGATATAAGGTTTTGTTACGTTATACAGAGTCCTTTAAAAGTTATAGGCACGTTTATGTTAAAATCGTAGCTAAATCAACGCCCTCTAGCTTATTGTACATTACAGAAAAAGACAATTTCTTGGCTAATCTTGGCTAATATCTCCTCATTCGATTACATTTCAATTATTTTCTCTCTTTGTGTACAGAGTGGATCGAAACTCGGATCTTTCATTTTCTTTCTTCTTTTAAATGGAACACCCTGTATTTTATTGCATAAATAGAATCTTTGATTATGTAGCTTTAATTTTTGTTAAGCATTTTTTAAATTAAATATTACAAAATAACTCTGTTTTTATAAACTTTAGGTATAGGGAATGCTGTATGTATATAATTATTTCACATCTACAGCAGCGAAGACTATACGAATCAATAACATAAGTAATAAATGAAAGCGTATACAATTGATACCTAATTATAATTAGAAAGCATCCAGTATGAAGTTTTATTATTTATACTCTCGTCTAACTCGTGTAAGTTAACGTCGCATTTTGATATACTCATAATGCACTTTAGACGGGATAGTGAATTATTTACAGAGAAACTTTGCACCCTAATTGAACCGTATTCGAACACGACTGAATACATATTTAATACAAATAATCAATCGCTCTATGGATTTTAGGTGGATGGAAATGTGTAATTGTAAGAGAAAGCTAAGCTACTGTGTGTGTTGGGAAAATTCTCTTATTCATTTATAAAATATACATAAAATATTGTAAACGAGATTTGAGAATATCCTGTACTTATTCTTAGAGCTTAGCTTAAACTCAAAACTATGAAAATACTCAAAGAAATTTGAAAAGTGCTGGGAACAAAGGTGTGTTGGTAACCATAATTCCAATGAAGGGTAAAAAGAATGTATTCCAACATGTGAAACCTGCCAAGACTATGGATACGAGACACCAACCTGGCAGGCGGCCGCAGCGTGAATACCAGAAGGTTCAATAAAGCTCTAGGGTTTGGAATAATTGATCGCTAAAGGAAACGATATAAAGTACATCGAACCCTTAACGCAAACGATGTCAGTTACCATCGCAGGGAGAGCAAACACACCCTCTGTGCGGGCCAGGTACCTATCGATGAACTAGAGTGCAACTAACTGTCTTTAACCAAAGTAGAGTCGCACAAGATTCAAAAATGGATCGAGAACCAAAATCGTGTTATACAGATGAAGAAAAGGTGTTCATTGCTTCTCTAAACTGAACATCAATCGATCAAAGTACTATCCAAAAATAAAAAATGGAGAAGCAAGAATGAAGAAAGAACGTAATGTAATGAACCACTATGAAACTAACAACCTTTGTACATCAACCATCAGTAGAGAATACGGGTGTGGGCCTTAATGCATACGTACTAAATGGTAAGGTCTTGGGTTAGGAAATGCAATGTCAACTCCCGTTCCTGGGCCAACTGAAATCATTTCCGGCTTGCGTACCATCGAGATGAATACCACTGTTGCAAAAACCGAATGGTAGTGAAGATGATCGTAAGCGAGGGAATAGATACGAAGAACCTTATCCTCAAATCCGCACCCACGATCAATATGATGTGCTAATTAATCTTCCCCTCGGGCATGGTGGGTTCTCATAATCTGATTACGTAGCGAATCAGATCTTCTGTGGCCATTCAATGGACATTCATTCCTTGTTCCTCCTGTGCACTTCTTTGTGCATCTGTTCGCATTAAACAGTTGTGGTCGTTCGGAATTTTCCATTTCAAACACATGCTAGTTCGTATCTCCTCTAACATACTCTAATATACTCCTCCCTCTTTATACGAGTTGGGGAGTTTCTTGTTCATTATTACCATCCGCGGTGCTTTCAATTGCCCTTTGGGAGATTCTGAAATTTTTAGGAACGTAAACACAATATCGGTCTTAGCATATATGTATATCTTTATAAAGGGAGAGTTACAGTCCCTACCTTCCCTTTGGAATTGGGTTGCTCCGAGTTCATAGAAGTGCTTCCCTTGTATCGTATTCATATTCATATTGCCGGTTGCTCTGACCTATAGCTGTTTTTATTAAGCTTGTACATCGCCATGCGAATAACTCTGTTCTCATTTTTACATTCGCGTGTAGTGTCAACTCCGCAGCACTTCCTGTCCATTTTCTTCTTCCATTCCATTATAGCATATATGCTATATCTGAGGTGGTATGACTGCGCCACCATTCATAATGGACTTTTCCAAATATAACTACCAAGTTGTTAAGAAACGAAAAAAGCCCTGGAGCTTTCATGGTGATATTACCTCATTCCCAGCAATCAGCAAAGCAGAGGCTGGGAAAAAACCTTTTGTGGATATAGCGAAAGTAACATAATACACTCAACCTTACAAGGTACAAAATGCACAGCCAAGGAAGCTGGAGGGGTTAAAGCTCCCACCATGCTAACTAGAAACAATGGCGAAGGGGGGTTTTTCAACCATAGTACTGAATTTTACGATAAAAAGGTCCAGCTTTGCACAATTGTTTAGTAGACCAATCCAATCATTTGATCCATTGTACTACTAAAAATTACCACTAGAAGCAATTCGGTCAAAAAAGTACAGCAAGGCAATGAGAAGATAATCATACTATTTTTGCTAGCACCTGTGGTGGTACCGTCTATGATGAAACTGCTTTACTCACGTAACGTACGTGATGTGATGTCATCGAATCCTCAAAATCGCATGGAACCTCTCTGGTGGATCGCCTTGTTCGATAAATGAAAAAGCAGACAGACCTATCGTGGTAGTTCGCGGAGCTTGTTCAGTTTTGATTCGTAGTATACTGTAGTAATTTCATCTGAAGCTAGGTGACCTCAGAGTCGCGGAAGTTCTTAGCGAAAAGACAGGAAACTTTCCACGACTTCGCCGATTGCGACACCACTTCTTCGTTGAGGACTGGGGGGGGGGGGGGGATGGAGGCAGTTCCGTCTGCAATATAATTGTTTGAAAAATGTTCGACAATACTCGACATTCTGTTGTAGGAGATAAACGGAGCATTTGCCTCTAACATCAGCAGACCTGCGATTACATACATTGCTATATCGAGCAAATTGAAGGTTACACTGAGAACAAAAAAATCTCCCGAAGGCTAACTAAGGTTATAAGGTGATGGAGTACGAAGCATAGATATGGGGGTGGAAGAAGTGGGAAAAATGGAGAGAGTTCAGGAAAAATACTGGAGGGGTTGGATAGAGACGTCAGGGTATATAGTGAAGGAAGGGATAAAACCGGAAAAAATAAGAGTGAAGCATGAGGAAGAGGTCAGGAAGAGGACTGAAATTGTAATGGTGAATGAGTGTATGAGAGAGATGAGGAAAAAACGGATAAGGTAAAAGGAAAATATATTATAAGAGAGTGGTTTATGCGAGGGAGGAGGTAGAAAGAAGAAGAGAGGAAGGAAGGGATATGGTAGAAGAGATAAGGATGTTCAAGGCCAGGAAAGGAGAGCGAGGATAGTTGAAGGGAGGTAGATATAATGAAGGATATCGGGAGATTATGGTACAAGGCAAGCCCGAGTACCTGTTGGGGGACATGGGACTGAAGGATAAAAGAATAGTGGCGAGATTTAGGTGCGGGAATGAGCAGAATGAAAATAGATACTTATTGGTGGGAAGACGAGAAAAAGGTTTGTAGAATGTGCAGGGAAGGGAGGGAAAGTATGTGGCATATGATGAGGGAATTTGAGGATCTAAGAGGTGGGGAGAGAGATAAAGGTGATTCTGGGAGAGGAGGTAGGAGTGGGGTGGATGAAAAAGGTGATAAAGAAGAGGGAAAGGGTGAAACGAAGGGGGCAGGAGTAAAGAAAGTTTTAGAATGGTAGTTTTTTTATTTGTATGTTTTGGAGTTTTATGGTGGGGACTTTATGATTATGTTAACTTTTTGATGAGGGAGTTAGAATAGGAATCATTGTATATTTTTTGTTTAAGAATACAATAAAATATTGAATTGAACTAAGGTTATAAGGCCAACACTAACCCACGCAGCTTTGGTGTGTTAGCCCAAAACGCTTCAGATCGCCACCAACGCGAAACTAGGCCTAATTCAAAAACGGAACCAACATGGTCCCTCTGGTTCACATGTGGATCAAATACTATGGAGGGTATTAGGGCAGACATAAATGGGTAAATACGCCACAGTATTTCAGGCAGTAAAAGATGCAAGGGATGAAATATAATGGAATGCCTCAATGTTAGCATACATCCTAGCTTACCGGAATAAGCTCAGTTTCATCTGAGTATCATCGGGACATAAGTGAAGTGGAATGCAATAAACAAGCCGAACGATTAGCACAAGTAGCATCGAAAATTAATTCCATCGGTCAAAGCCTGCCAAAGATGGACTTTAAAGCTCTCAGGCTCCCAGCAGTAAGTAGGCCTGCGACAAACCCCCTGTATAAAATAGAACAGTTTACTGGAGAGTATATTCCACTGCGAAAACACAAAAACGAATGCTCTTGTAAGGCCCTGGGTCAACAAACTATTCAGGATAGAATATCTCGTTTCCTTGAGAGTACTGAGATGCTTCAATTGAGCTAAAATAGCTGAGGTAAGTCTTACAATATAAAATTATATGTTTAAAGGGTACGCGAAGGTGGGTGCAGATTACAATACCTCCTAATCTCAATCTCAATGTGATTTGGTCTCGTCGACGAGCTTAGGGGGGGGGGGGGGGGGGGGGGGCCTTAGAAACGATACATTATTTCGGCCGATAGGCTGAACGTCCTTCAGTGACCTAAAACTGAGTAACTAGGGGGCAAGTGTGATTTTTACCCTTCAATTACAAACCTACTACTATTCCAAAATTACCGACCTTTACTTTAAATTTTCCACAAACTAACCCAATTTTGGAACGTATACTATGAGTATGGGGGTGGAAGGAGTGGGAGAGTTTGGAAAAGGTGCAAGAGAAGTATTGGAGATGGACGCTGGGTTTGGACAGGGAGACACCGGGGTACATTGTGGGGGAAGAGGCGAAAGTGGAAAAATTGAGAGTGCAGGCGGGAAGGAGGGCAGTGAAGTACGAGGAGGAGGTCAGGAAGAAGGCAGAAATAAAAATGGTGAATGAATGTATGAAGGAGATGAGGGGGAAGCGGATAAAGTATGGGCAAGAGGACATGAGACTGTATTACGAGAGGGTGGGGTATGCGAGGGAGGAGGGAGGAAGGAAGAGAGATGGTAGAGGAGGTGGCCATGAGGGATAAGGATGTGCAAAGGCAGGAAAGGAGAGAGAAGATAGCTGGAGGGAGGTATAATGAGGGATATGGAGAGATCATGGCAGAGGGCAAGGCCAAGTACCTGACAGGGGAGATGGGTCTGAAGGAAAAAAGAATTGTAGCGAGGTTTAGGTATGAAAACGAGGAGAGAGAGAATAGATATTGGCGGGAGGAGGAGGAGAGTTTGCAGAATGTGTAGGGAGGGGAGGGAGAGCATGGCACATATGTTAAGGGAATGCGAGGAGGTGAGAGAAGGGTAAGAAAGGAGATATTAGGAGCGAAGGGGGAAGGGTTGGGATGGATGAAGGAAGTGCTAGAAAGGAGGGAAAAGGTGAAAAGTAGGGGGAAGGACAAGCGGGAGTAGTTTTACGATGGGGAATAGAATCATGTATTTATTTGATTTATATGTAAAAAAAATACAATTTGATTTGATTTGATTTGAGTATTTTAATGAACATATCGCATATCACAGATTGAAAGCGGTCAATGTCGAATGCAGCTGGAAATCACAAACATTCAATCAAAGCATTTAATTAATCACATAGAGCGACCGATCAATATCTTCCCCAACGGTGGTCATTTTTTTACGTTAAAATATTGTGGTTTTCTACAAAAAGGTCAAAGTGTATTTGATGCCGCACCTGTGACAATTTAATTCCTTCAAGGAGCAAGGAAGGTAATATCGATTTATTAATCCCTTTAAATGATCCCATTTCGATGAAAGGATAATGCATTCAGTTGCAAAGATAGCCTATTCTCATCTTCCATTTAAGCTGTAATTTTCCAATAAAAAAAACTTTGTTTAAGATACCTTCTCACCGAAAACTTTCTAAAATTATCCATTGAAGAGTCGTATTTTAAAAGCTCGTGCTTATTTCACACTCGCCTACCCTTTTCGAAGATATTTAATTAACTAGAACTTTAATATTAGGTGAAATTAATAAAGATGTATAGAGTAGCGGTGAGAGGAGTGAAGGGGGAGGGTTGGTACATCGATTTCATGAAATTACTATCACGTGAGCTTTTTATTTATCGACCAGTCCTAGTTATTTGATACGTACGTATTATATTCGATTAGACGTTAAATGATGGGTGACCTTTCAAAAAAAAAACATCGAGTTGTACTAATTAGAAAGGTTTGTTTTCAATTAGAACATTCGATTTCGCTATTTATCTCATTAGCTTGTTTACTACCACTCCCCCTCCACTTCAGATGAAAATATAAGGAATTACCGAAAAACTCCACATAGAGTCCATATTACGTTGAAACGTTTTCAAGAAACCAGTAAAAATGTGTTTTTTAGATTTGTATTAACCTAAACGTGGAAATAGCAATTTATTTTACAAAATAATTGCCGAAAGAAATGAAAAAGAGGAACGTGCAGAACTTTCCAGTTTTTGAATCGCTGGTGGAGGTTGAAAAAGGCAAAGGATCGCATGTCGAAGAAACCTCAGAAAGATCTTTCCAAAAGTTAGGAAATAAGATACTTTAGCGAGTTAAGTGAAATGGGAAGTTTGTTTATAAAAATGTCAGTTTGATGAAAGCATACTTATCGTATATTTTGTTCTTGCGCATATAATATACAGGGTGTTTTCCTGGTAGCTTAGACGTTTCCGGGTTAGTACCTACCCCCGCAGAGGTGGAGGCAAGGGAAACTGGTACTGATCCCCAAGCAGAACTGCTCGTTTAGGCCAATCTGCTTACTGGGCTTTGCGGGTAAGGGTCATGGAGAAGATTATTAAAACCAGGCTACTAGGGGAGGTCGGAAATAAGCAATCACCGAACCAGTTAGGCTTCACCAAGGGTACATCGACGTGAACGCATCGCCGAATTAGTGAGAGCAGCCTGGAGGACGAGGAAGTATTGCTTGGTAACCTCCATCGATGTCAAAAACGCTTTCAACTCCGTGAGCGAGGAGGAAGCGTTGGTGGGATTAGGTGCATCGGATTACCTGGTAAATATAGTGCATAGCTACCTGAGGGGCAGACATTTGATGAGTGTGGGTGTGCCACAGGGTTCAGTTATGGGCCCTGTACTTTGGAATATCGCATACGACGGTTGTCTGAGGCTTGCCCACGAGGAGGGTTTGCGGATGATCTTACCATTGTAGCAACGGACAGAGTTCTTGGTGACGCGATTGGCAAAATGCAACGGGTGATCGGGAGAATTAGTACGTGGATGTGGAGCAGGCAGCTGACACTAGTGGCGGAAAAAAGGTGGTGGCGACCATGACGATGAAAAGGTTCATAAAGATGCTCGGTGTCGTGATGGACAAAAACGCGAGTTACACCCGTATGTAAAGTACGCCGTCACGAAGGTCATGAAAGTTTAGAGGGCACTGTGTGGGGTTCTGCCTAACAGAGGTGGGGCATAGGCATCCAAGAGGACGGTGTTGGCATCTGCCATAAGATCCATGTGGATGTACAGGGTGAAGGTGTGGGAGAATAGAGTGCCAAAGACACCTGGATCCGCCGCCTAATACCTTCGATTGGAGAATGGGTACGGAGGAAGCACGAGGATATGACCACCAACTCACACAGTTCCTCACGGGAGACGTAGAGAACGGAGTCTACCTCCATATGTTTAAGAAAAGAGAGAATGGCCGGTGCGTAGACTGCAGAGTAATAGATGATGCCGGCCATGCCATTTTCGAGTGTCAAAGATGGGCGCGACAGAAACAAGAAATGGAGACATGGGCAGAGTCAGACATACACGCGCGAAACATAGTCTCGATAATGCTAGACACACCCGCGAAAGAAACGGAAAGAAAGTTGAGAGATAAAATACTGGAAATGTTTAACGGAATATGGGTCGGGGTGGGCGTCCCAGAGAAATGGAGAGAGGCAATTGCCTGCCCAGTGTACAAGGGAGGGGAAAAAAGGACGTAAAAAATTATAGGCCGATAAGTGTTGTAAACGTGGAGTACAATGTGTTTGCCTCGGTTATACAGGAGAAATTAGAGGGGGAAATAGAGGGGAAGGGACTAATTCCAGACTGGCAGGCAGGATTTAGAAAAGGTAGGGGAACGATGGATAATGTGTACATGCTAAGGCAGCTGGTAAACAAGGAATTGGGGAAAAAGGGGGGAAGACTGTACGCGTTGTTTATAGACATAAAGGCGGCGTTTGATAACATAAATAGAATCTTTGATTATGTAGCTTTAATTTTTGTTAAGCATTTTTTAAATTAAATATTACAAAATAACTCTGTTTTTATAAACTTTAGGTATAGGGAATGCTGTATGTATATAATTATTTCACATCTACAGCAGCGAAGACTATACGAATCAATAACATAAGTAATAAATGAAAGCGTATACAATTGATACCTAATTATAATTAGAAAGCATCCAGTATGAAGTTTTATTATTTATACTCTCGTCTAACTCGTGTAAGTTAACGTCGCATTTTGATATACTCATAATGCACTTTAGACGGGATAGTGAATTATTTACAGAGAAACTTTGCACCCTAATTGAACCGTATTCGAACACGACTGAATACATATTTAATACAAATAATCAATCGCTCTATGGATTTTAGGTGGATGGAAATGTGTAATTGTAAGAGAAAGCTAAGCTACTGTGTGTGTTGGGAAAATTCTCTTATTCATTTATAAAATATACATAAAATATTGTAAACGAGATTTGAGAATATCCTGTACTTATTCTTAGAGCTTAGCTTAAACTCAAAACTATGAAAATACTCAAAGAAATTTGAAAAGTGCTGGGAACAAAGGTGTGTTGGTAACCATAATTCCAATGAAGGGTAAAAAGAATGTATTCCAACATGTGAAACCTGCCAAGACTATGGATACGAGACACCAACCTGGCAGGCGGCCGCAGCGTGAATACCAGAAGGTTCAATAAAGCTCTAGGGTTTGGAATAATTGATCGCTAAAGGAAACGATATAAAGTACATCGAACCCTTAACGCAAACGATGTCAGTTACCATCGCAGGGAGAGCAAACACACCCTCTGTGCGGGCCAGGTACCTATCGATGAACTAGAGTGCAACTAACTGTCTTTAACCAAAGTAGAGTCGCACAAGATTCAAAAATGGATCGAGAACCAAAATCGTGTTATACAGATGAAGAAAAGGTGTTCATTGCTTCTCTAAACTGAACATCAATCGATCAAAGTACTATCCAAAAATAAAAAATGGAGAAGCAAGAATGAAGAAAGAACGTAATGTAATGAACCACTATGAAACTAACAACCTTTGTACATCAACCATCAGTAGAGAATACGGGTGTGGGCCTTAATGCATACGTACTAAATGGTAAGGTCTTGGGTTAGGAAATGCAATGTCAACTCCCGTTCCTGGGCCAACTGAAATCATTTCCGGCTTGCGTACCATCGAGATGAATACCACTGTTGCAAAAACCGAATGGTAGTGAAGATGATCGTAAGCGAGGGAATAGATACGAAGAACCTTATCCTCAAATCCGCACCCACGATCAATATGATGTGCTAATTAATCTTCCCCTCGGGCATGGTGGGTTCTCATAATCTGATTACGTAGCGAATCAGATCTTCTGTGGCCATTCAATGGACATTCATTCCTTGTTCCTCCTGTGCAACGGACAGAGTTCTTGGTGACGCGATTGGCAAAATGCAACGGGTGATCGGGAGAATTAGTACGTGGATGTGGAGCAGGCAGCTGACACTAGTGGCGGAAAAAAGGTGGTGGCGACCATGACGATGAAAAGGTTCATAAAGATGCTCGGTGTCGTGATGGACAAAAACGCGAGTTACACCCGTATGTAAAGTACGCCGTCACGAAGGTCATGAAAGTTTAGAGGGCACTGTGTGGGGTTCTGCCTAACAGAGGTGGGGCATAGGCATCCAAGAGGACGGTGTTGGCATCTGCCATAAGATCCATGTGGATGTACAGGGTGAAGGTGTGGGAGAATAGAGTGCCAAAGACACCTGGATCCGCCGCCTAATACCTTCGATTGGAGAATGGGTACGGAGGAAGCACGAGGATATGACCACCAACTCACACAGTTCCTCACGGGAGACGTAGAGAACGGAGTCTACCTCCATATGTTTAAGAAAAGAGAGAATGGCCGGTGCGTAGACTGCAGAGTAATAGATGATGCCGGCCATGCCATTTTCGAGTGTCAAAGATGGGCGCGACAGAAACAAGAAATGGAGACATGGGCAGAGTCAGACATACACGCGCGAAACATAGTCTCGATAATGCTAGACACACCCGCGAAAGAAACGGAAAGAAAGTTGAGAGATAAAATACTGGAAATGTTTAACGGAATATGGGTCGGGGTGGGCGTCCCAGAGAAATGGAGAGAGGCAATTGCCTGCCCAGTGTACAAGGGAGGGGAAAAAAGGACGTAAAAAATTATAGGCCGATAAGTGTTGTAAACGTGGAGTACAATGTGTTTGCCTCGGTTATACAGGAGAAATTAGAGGGGGAAATAGAGGGGAAGGGACTAATTCCAGACTGGCAGGCAGGATTTAGAAAAGGTAGGGGAACGATGGATAATGTGTACATGCTAAGGCAGCTGGTAAACAAGGAATTGGGGAAAAAGGGGGGAAGACTGTACGCGTTGTTTATAGACATAAAGGCGGCGTTTGATAATGTAAATAGGGAAAAATTAGGGGAACGGTTGAAGACGTTGAACGTGGATGAGAACTTAGTGGGGATGATAGTGGAAATGTACAAATGGACTAAGCGTAGGTTGAGGGTGGGGGAGGAACTTAGTGAACCGTTCAGGACAATGACAGGGTTGAGACAGGGTTGCCCGCTGAGCCCCAGTCTCTTTGCGATGTACATAGGTGATATGGAGGAAGTGTAGAGGAGAAACTAAAGTGGTGGTATAGATAGGAGGAAGAAAAATATGGGCTCTGGCTTACGCTGATGATGTGGTGCCGGTGGCGAGGGAGGAAGAAGAAATGAGGAGCATGATGAGGGAGTGAAAAGATATATGGAGAAAATTGGGTTGAAGGTAAACACAAAAAAGTCAAAAATGGTGGAATTCCAGAAGAAGAGAGGCAGAGGAAAGAGGGCGGTATGGAAGTGAGGAGAGGAGGATATAGAAAGTGGAGATGAAGTCAAGTAGTTGGGATACAGAATAAGTTATAATAACAGGGACAATGCGCAGATAAGGGAGCTGGTAAAGAAAGGAAATGGAATTGTGAGGCAGGTATGGGGATTGGGGGAAAGGTGGATGGGAGGAGATGGCAGAAAAAGAAGTGGCTCTTCGACAGGCTGATGAAAAGGGTAGTGTTGTACGGGGTGTGGGGATGGGTGGAAAGGGAACAGATAGAAAGAATGCAAGTGAAATACTGGAGATGGGTGCTGGAGCTTGACAGGGAAACTCCGGGGTATGTGGAGGAGATGAAGCTGGAAAAAATTTGAACTGTGGCGAGGAAGAGAGCGATGAACTTCGAGTAAAGGATGGGAAGGCGGGAGGAAGGGGGGATCTTGAGAAGCTGTTGGAAAGAGGTGAAGAAGGTATATGGTGGAGGAATGTGGAGAGCTAAAGGAACAAGAGGAAGCGAGAGAGGAAGGGTGGAGAGGAGTGTTAAGTGAATTGATTGAGAGAGGAAAGGGTTCTAGTGGGTAAACCTTACCTAGACGTAAGGGAGTCCCACACACCCCGCGCTATAAAACCGAGAGGGGCAACCTTTAAAAGGTTTCCCGAACCTCGATAAAAACCGGGAAACTTTTATAGGTAGGTTTTAAAACATTTGTACTTAGGGCTTACTCTGAAAGCCGAATCGATGTAATTTTTTTTTCAAAATGGTAGCGCTTCCGGAAATGCCGGAAGTAGCTAGTAATTTCGTTATTTTAAATGCCAATCCCTATTGCAGACGGCTTGAGAACCGTTGTAGCTGTGGCAACCGAGCTTTCACCACCGCATAGAGGAAGAACGAGGTGCACTTAAAAAAAGTTCAGTTGCCTACGCCTTGGTACGATTGGGCTCCAAATTTAGAAAAATTCAAAAACTAAAAACTGAGATTTTTGAAGTGAAATGACCATCGTCTTACTATTGCATTTGATAGAGAATCAAACTGGGCATATTTTGGTATTACATTACAACTATTAAAGATAGGGATAGGAATCCCTATCTTTAATAGTTTCTGCCATTTCATCGAATTGATACATTTTGTTTTTGGATTTTTCTTTAGTAGTTGACCATGACTTTATGGTAATCGATTTTGAACAATAATCAAGTGACAGTTACAAACAGTAGATTTTCATGGATAAAATGAGAAAATTCAATGCTTGACAAGTATAACGAGGATAATGCAAGACAGTTACAAAGGCATTCTGAAGTTTACTGACAGTTCAATTATAATGAAATTAATTTGCATCAAAGTTCTCGATCTGTCAGATTCACGTTATCGTTAACATGTAAAACATTTTCGTCGAGTAAAAGCGCAACATAACCTAAAAATATACGCAATTTTCTTAGAAGGAAGCAGATAAAGGGAATCGATTCGGTCGACCGACGGGTTGTCAGGACGAGAAAATAAAAATACCTCGGGGACTGAACGGCCGTTATGCAGCACACTTCCAATCAATCTAGATAATAAAAAATATAAGTTTAAGAGAAAGGAAAATCTCACAAAATTTACTTTTATTATCAAATTTCCTTTTTCGTTTCTGTGTCAATTATTAATGATGAACTTATGTCAACATGTAATTGAATTAATTAGATATCGAAGGAAAGAATAAAGAGAAAAACGAACTATATTTCAAGGGATGGAGACAATCATTAAAATAATGGTGGATATAAAAAAAAAATTCGAAAAAAATTGTATCAATACAATAAAATGGGAATAAGTCAGAAACTATTAAAGATAGGTATAGGAACATGTTATACCAAAATATGCCCATTTTATTCTTTTTTACTTTCTCGTGCATATACACACGTGTATCATACACATAGGGAAGTGGTGTAATCGAAAAAAAATCGAACTTGAGGTTTTAATGAATCTCGACGTTTTGAGTCCCCCTCAGTCCAAAGCCACCATCTTTGAAAAATATTTGTGTGTGGGTGGGTGGTTGCGTACGTTATGGCTGTGGAGCCTAAACTACAAGGCCGATTTTAATAAAATTTAAAACTAAGGCCTATAATGAAACTTCATCGGTAAAACAAGGTTCTCATCAAAATCGGCTCAAAGGGGCCCAAACTAGGGGCGTTATTTTGGGAGCAAACATTCAAATTTTAACCCAAACTATTTTCCCTTGGTGAAAAGTTAGTAAACGTGGTAAACAAGTAAAACGCCGTTTTTCATTTGTTTCTAAATTCAAAATGACGGCCAATATAGTAATTCTCCAAGTTTTTACATTTTAATTTTTGTCAGTGCTGATACTATGGGCGGTTTCTAAATGATGATTTGTCAAAGAATTGGATGAAATGTGTTGTTTAATAGCTAATTTGTATTCGCCTAAGTTTTCGGTTCGTTTGTCCAACGTAACAAATTTTACAGTAACTGCATGGATTCTCATATACTCCTTGTTCTTCTCCATGTATTTAATCTTTGTGGTTGTTTAATTGATGTTGAACAGTTCTATAGGTTTCAAAAATTTTTGCAACTAGCCTAATGTTGCTGTGAACGTTGTGTAGGGCAACGCTGATGTTATTCCAGCTAAAGTATTAGCATCGTCCGCATAAAGAATGCAATTAACATTTGGACCCATTGGCAAGTCGTTTATGTAAATTAAAAACAGAACAGGCCCCTAGAATTGAGCCCTGTGGAACCCCGTGCTCAATGCGTAGCTTGTTGAAGTTTTATTTTATTTGAAGATCACGCGCTGATGTCTCTTGATTTCAAAAATGACGAGATTAGACGAACTCTGTCACCAAAATTATAGGTCAATTTTAATTTACGCAGTAAGATTTCATGTCAAAGCTTTTGAAAGGTCAATTAAAGCTGCAACTAAGTGGCGACCTTCCTCAAAACATTCCAGTATACCTGCCATTTTTGTTGGTTAAAAAAAAGGTTGTTGTTTTCAAAAAAACTTAACAATTTGCTTATACTTCTACATTTTTTTTTTAATTCCGAAATATGCAGGTCTGTAACTGTTTTAAATAATGGAATTACGAAAACTGCCTTAAAACAATCAGGGAAGACTCCAGTACTGATGCTGAATGTTAATTAGCATTGTCAATAGCGGATAGGTTGCATTAGGGCTCGATATTGAAATTTCGATGGAAGTTTATTATCGCCTACATTGCAATCACGGGATTACTTGCGCTAACTATCAATTTATCATTGGCCTCAATTACTAATTACTAATTACTAGTTACTAATTGTTACGTAGAAATATGAGACATTCGTAAAGTTAGCCCCCAGAGGCACTTTAAACCCTAATTAGTAACCAAGTGACTTTATGCTTACAAATTAGTACCTGCATACGACTTACTAATTAGTAATTATTACTTAGAAATATAAACAAATTTGAAAATTTCTCCGTTTTGGGACATTCGTATATCACAAAAAATATTGTTCTTCAAAATGCCGCCCAACAGTTTTTTTTTAATTAGGAGATTTTACAAACGGCTTACTAATTAATGAGATGACGCTACTAAAATTTTGATATTGCAAGATAAAAAGAATTTAATCCCAAAAACCGTTTTTGTTAAAATAAATTCGAAAATTCACTTAGTCAACAGTTATTAATTAGTACAGTAAACAACAAATTGAACAAAAATTTGAAATCTGATCGGCTAATTTATTTTGCACTTTAAATTGTCAACGTTACAAAACCCAATTACTGAACTTAATTACCTACTCTAGTTTCCCATATAAGGAATGGCCATAAAGTAACAAAACTATATATGTGGAAGCGGTGAAGTTGAATAACTTAAGAAAAGGCAAACTAGAAATTCGAAAAATGTTTTTTATCGCCTTCAGATTCCCGTTATCAGAGCGACAGGAAAGAAACGGTAGTCTGGAAAATTGTAGTAGACGCTATTATCTTTCCGTGGTTTTTCGCACGTGCTATAACACTGAAGTGTTTTATTACTTCGAGATAACACTATGGAAATGGAACGAATTGCAAATCAAATTTACATATATGGTGGATAAATTAGATTAGACTAGAAATTGGTATGAAAAGGTTCGATTACGTAATGAACCTCGAAAAATCAATTCGAAAGCTTCAGTTTTCTGTCTTTGAAAGTGAAACTGTATTTGCGTGAAAACTCGAAACGAAATGTTGTTTCCGCCATCTTTCGGGAATTCGTTACACTATACATAAACGATTTTCTAGCATAGCGGTAAGGAACAAGGGTGTATGATACTGTAAAGCTTGAACTAAAAAGTTTACAAACCAACTACTTAACTGTATTCATTGTCATATAGATGTCTCTGTACATGAATTTGGTGTACAACCAAAACTTAAGCTCACCGCCATTTTATAAAGAAATCTTTCAATTATGGAATTTAAAAGTTACAGAAAACTGTAATAAAGATATTGTAACATTGTTAAAACAGTTTTTTAAAGGAAACTTCATAAATATGCTATCGAGCGTTCGAAAGGAAAACTATCTTTCTCTGAAACTAGCACTCTTACGTATATTTTTTGCACTACACTTTTAGCCACGATAACACATACTACAAAGTGCTGAAACGAAACTTAGGAGAAGCACCCCCCTATTACAAATTTGTTGTATGGAAACTCCTGCACCCCAATTGAATATCATCTGTCAGCCGTTGTTTTTATACAGGGGGTTAATGTTACGTTGTTTTTATACAGGGTGTTAATGTTACAACGTTTTAGGGTAAGATTATTTTTCAAACTACGTAGGTGGTGTAGCAACCAAATTACAACAGGAATTCAACATTGAATTGCCCAGAGAGCTCCGGTTCCTACATAGTATCAGCAAGAAAAAAGGACTTATGAATCATTTGTTGGCCAAAAAGTAGAACGACTTGGTCATCTGGAAAAATAAGGTTGGTTTTGATTTTATAAACTCAGCTGGCGTTTAGCTAGTTTAAGCAAAAAGAGGCGGGAGTAGGCAGATGGAAACAAGAAGCCCAAGATAGGGAAGCATGGAAGAAGGTAGTGTTGCATATAGAAACAAGGCGATTCTTTTTGTGGAAATCATGGTTTAAATAAAATGATATGACATTAGTGCACGCGTGCTTCTATTTGGTGTCTTAAAGGGGATTTGAAATCTAATTTTTTTGAACGGGAAAAGGGCGTAACTTGGGATTCAGAATTTAACTGGAAATACAAGGGGAAAGGTGCTCTAAAAAGGGAAGACGATAAAAGAGGACTTAAAAGGCGCTAAAGG
Organism: Pyrocoelia pectoralis; assembly: GCA_036250285.1. Taxonomy (NCBI): domain Eukaryota; kingdom Metazoa; phylum Arthropoda; class Insecta; order Coleoptera; family Lampyridae; genus Pyrocoelia; species Pyrocoelia pectoralis. The sequence goes on from CM070081.1 coordinate 8,591,791, forward strand.
TGAAAAGGATGTCAGAATCGGAAGGAACGGGTTCGGACACAAGGAAAGGAGGGGCGGAGGAGGGGGTGTACGGAGGTATTTAGGAAGAGCAAAAAAGTGGTTAGATCGCCGAAAGGTGGGGAGGGTAGTGCAAAAGGGGTAGGAGTGGAGAGGGGGCATGATGATATAAGCGAGTTATGCAGAGAGGTGTTTATTTATTGATTTATTTATTTATTTTCAACTGAAATTACATTCCCAAATACATTAATAATAATTTATTGTAAACCCACTGCATAACAAAAACGGCTTTCATATTTACTACTACTTTTTCAAAATCTCGGTTCAGTATGAAAATAAAAATAAAAATAAAAATAAAAATATAAAAATAAAATGTTAGGGAAATAAAAGAAATTAAACTCGGACAGGAAACGGTTAACGAGGAAATACGGGGAATGAAGGCTGAAATAAGTAAAATGAGCGGGAAATGGGAAGAAAAATGTAAGGGATTAGAAGAAAGAGTAGGTAGCCTGGAGAAACGTGTGGAGATAATAGAGAAAGATAAAAGGAAAAGAAATTTTGTGATAAGGGGGATGGAAGTCGGTGAGCGAAGAGAGGAAGTGAAGAGACAGGTAGAGGAGATGTTGAAATCCACACTGGGTGCGGAAGAAAAGATAGAAGAAGCGTTAGAGATACGGAGGGGTCTTGTACTGGTAAAATCAAGGACTATGGAGGAAAAGATAAACATTATGAAGAAGGAAATAAAGCTAAGAGGGGACAGGATATACATAGATGATGACCTGACAAAAAATGAGAGAGAAATACAGGAGAAAGTAAGGGCAGAGGCAAGAAAACTGGAAAGTGAGGGGAAACAGGTGAGGATAGAGTTCCAGAAAGGATTATGAAGAAGGAAATAAAGCTAAGAGGGGCCAGGATATACATAGATGATGACCTGACAAAAAATGAGAGAGAAATACAGGAGAAAGTAAGGGCAGAGGCAAGAAAACTGGAAAGTGAGGGGAAACAGGTGAGGATAGAGTTCCAGAAAGTGTGGGTGGAGGGGAAGAAAAGGAGATGGGAAGAGAAAGAGGGGAAGTTAGTAAAGTGTAAAAAACTAATAAACGCGGGGCGGGGATGGGGTTGTAAAGGTGGAGTAGAAGCAGAAGGAGAGGAGGAAACGAAAAGGCGTGGGGAAACAAAAAGGAAAAGTAAATTGTTGTTTTGGAATGTAGCAGGGATTAAAGGGAAGGGTAGTGAGTGAATTCTGGGACTTTATAAAGAAGTTTGAGATGGTAGGGTTAGTGGAAACGTAGTTGGAGGAGAAGGATTGGGAGACTTGGGAAAATAAACTTCCGGTAGGGTTTAAGTGGAGTGCACAGTTTGCGGTAAAAGATAAGAAGAAAGGTAGTGCTAGTGGAGGAATATCAACGGGAGTAAGAGTGAAATGGGACGGTGACGGTGGGTGGGGTGAGTGCGCAAAGACAAGGGATAATGATTAACCATGTGAAACGAAAGGAAGGGAAGGGTTATACAATTATGACGGTATATGCACAGGGGATGAGGCGCTTAAGTTATTGAGCTAGTTAAGATAGAGGTGGCAAAGCGTGTTATAGTGGGGGGGATTTCAATGCCAGAATAGGGGAGAATGGGGGAATATTGATAGAGGGGGTCGAAAAGAATAGGTGTAGTATGGACAAGGTGTTAAATAATAATGAGGGAAAGGAATTACTGAAAATGTGTGAAGAGAGAGGTTGGATGATATTAAATGGTAATATGGGGGATGATACGAGAGGTGAATATACGTTCATGAATGGAAGGAGGGAGTCGGTCATAGACTATGTGCTAGTGAATGGGGAGACGTGGGACGATGTTGAAAAGTTTAAAGTGGGAGAGGAAGTGGACTCGGATCACCAACTCCTGGAGGTGGAGTTAAAACAAAGAGAATCTGGAGACTGGAGAGAAGTGAAAGTGTGGTCTGATGAGGGTATAGAGGAGTATAAAAACACGCTAGAGGAAGAGGGAGAGTGGGTAGAGGAAGGGGAGGAAGAAATGAATAGAGCGGTGAGGAAGAAAAGGTATATGGTGGGTAAATGTGGAGCAACAAGTGAGAAGAGCTGGTGGAATGGGGAATGTAGAGAGGGAAGGTTCAATGAAAAATACAAGGTCTCAGTGACGGAAGATTTGCCAAGATACCTAAATGGAATAGGTAACATACAGAGCAAGAGGATAGTGGCTCGATTTAGAGTGGGAAATGAGGAGAACGATAACAAATAATGGCTGAAGGAGGAATAGACTGTGTGGAGAAGACAGAGAAAATATAGAACATTTGGCGGAGAACTGTCAGTGGGGAACTAAAGGAGCATGAGGGGGGATTGAGAGGGTTGCTAGGGGAGGACGGAATGGGGAAAAATAGATGGAAGAGGTTTTAGGGTGCAGAAGAAGAAAGGGAGGGATGAAAAGCACCCTCCAGATTAACTAAGGTGGGGTTGTTGTTTAGGAAAAATCCTAAAACACGTCACCTTAGACCTTTTGAACGGCACATTTTGATGTCAAATTTGACCTTATCAGGTCAACCCCCTAGCCCCAGCAACCCCTAACTCAAGAATTTGAATAGGGAAATGGTGTCGAGCGATCCCTCATTTGAAGCGTCTTTTAATTCTCTATTCGACAGTATGACCGAAATTAGTTTTATTCAATTTTTTTCCACCTCCATGAAAAGCACCCTCTAGACCTCTAGGTCTAGAGTCTAGGTCTAGATTAACTAAGGTGAGGGTGTTGTTTAGGAAAAATCCTGAAATGTGCCGTTCAAACGGTCGAAGGTGGCGTGTTTCAGGATTTTTCCTAAACAGCACCTCCACCTTAGTTAATCTAGAGGGTGCTTTTCATGGGGGTGAAAAAAAAATTGAATGAAACTAATTTTCATTTGTACTGTCGAATAGAGAATTAAAAGACGTTTCAAATGAGGAGTCCCTCGACTCCTTTTCCCTATTTAAATTCTTGAGTTAGGGGTTGCTGGGGCTAGGGGGTTGACCTGACAAAGTCAAATTTGACATCAAAAGTTGTCCTCCAAAAATAAAAAATCGACGTGTCCGAAGAAACTGGTCTAAGTGTCCCAAAACAGGCGTGTTACCTTTTCAATGACCCACCTTGTATAAAAATAAATAGGTAGATATTCGGGTAGATAGGTATTATTATTGAAAAATTTGATTGTTTATTAAAAAATGCAAAAAAAAACTTTAAAGCTCATTTTCTCACATGAAGAATTTCGTGTTTTCCACTAAACGTGTAATATAAGAATGTTATACGAAGTATTTTAGGTAAAAATTTAAATTTTTTACATGTTTTTATACTAATTGAGACTTGAGACTATTCTAATTCGTCCAGAAGTGAGATATAAAATTAACACGCGGCAGGTTCTAGATATTTTTCGAAAAAATGTAAGAGGTTTGTTTACCTACGAGTTTTGTACCTATTCAGAATACGCTCGTGAACACCCTGTATAAGTACGTTAAATCGATTAGAAGTTCAACCTTTCGTTTCAGTAATCATTTCTTCTATTTTATAAGAAAAAAACATGAGTTATCTCACAAAGCTGAATTGTTTCCTCTTCTTACTAATCTCAGCATTATACAGTTCGAGGGTATCAATTAACAAGGTAAGTACCTAAGTTAAGTATAGATTTTCGCCTTATCAACCCATTTTTTTGTATTATCCACATTAAAGTTAAACTCTGTTATCTCGGCGGCATGACAACTTTTGTAATCTTCTCTGCTTATATTTATCAGCGGCGGTATAACTCTTTTTGCCGGTTCCGCACGTGCAAGATAACAACGGGCAGGTGTCCCTTTAATAACTTTTACAGCAGAAATTAATTTAAAACCTGCTTTGTAAATAAAAATTGTTCCTTTTTAAAAGTTTAATTTTAAAGCCCTTAATCCAGCGTTTCTAAACCTGTAGGGCGCCCCCCGCGATTATTCTAAAAGGGGGGCGTGAGCATATCGAAAAAATATTAATCGGAGTTGCCAATATCAAAAAATTTACCTGTATATTTTTGTAATTCATAAGATTTCAAGGGCTCTCGAGATTCTAGAAGGGTAGCCGATGAATTCGTACCTATTCGTAGTTTCGTACAAATTATTATTATCGGTCATAGTTTTTTAAATGCATTTATTATTGATTTGTGTTTGCGAAATTTTTCAAAACAATTCAAACGTCGGTCGTAAAATAATCTAAGCAGGTACTTAATGAATATTTAGAAAAGAAACCATTTTGACTAAAACGTTTAAAGTTCCCCTAAAATACTCTAGAAAATGGTGGTGTTTACCCTCTATCCCGCCCCCTATACTAACAGCCGAAGAAAACCAATAACAATTAACACCCTCAGTATATGAATTGTTCAAAGTTTTTCATTTTTATAATAAGTAAAGCTACTTACATTAATTTAAGCATCCTTTCTGTATAAACTATACCCCCTTACCTGTAACAAAAAAAAAGAATGTAAAATGGTTGTTAAAGAAACATTATTTTATACCGTAAAAGACAAAGTTTGTTTATAACAAAAATCATAGTTTAAACATAAAACATGAACATTATTTACCTGTAAAAGAATTAAATTTCACATAGAAGAAATGGCACTACGCACAAACACAAACATAACCAAACAGAGAAAGACCGTTGTAAGGGTCAGTGTAGCCAACCTTACAACCTTACCAACCTTACAAGAGTTTAATTATATTTTCTTGTAGGTACTGAAAATGTGTGCCTTTTTGATGGAAAATGGCACTTTGTCGTAGACTTAATAAACTTTTGGACGATAATGCTACAGGGGCCTCAAGATCGTAGGTAAGTGTTACTATCATTTCTCAAATTTTTATATTGTTTTTAATGCCTAATACTTGTGCCTCCTGGAGATCTTCTCTCTGGCAGGACCAAATCGGCAGAATCAAGTCGGACTTACTTAATTATTTAGTACTTATTTTGTACTAATTTGTACCACTAATAAAAATTTTGTACTCCTTGCCGTTTTGAAAAAAACAGTGGCGCTGCCAGCCTCATATTAAGCTAGCAGGACCAAAAGACAAAAATAAATAAAAAAAACAAAACAAAGGCTGATACGCAAAGATCTGAATTTGTACTAATATGTACCATCAAAATAAATTGAACATGTCCAAAAATTTCTCTTAAGACAACACCCAAATGATATGAAGCCTATTAGGGTCAAGAGTAAAGTACTCTTTGCCACGAGCAGAATCAGTTGATACTCGTACCATCGAAGCAAGATAATTTGTACCTCTCAAATACGAAGTTTGGAATTTAGTACCCCCCTCCTTCCTTTCGAATCTACCCCCCATCACTTTTGGGCTCAAGAGTAAAGTACCCTTTGTCACGAGCAGAATCAGTTGATACTCGTACCATCGAAGCAAGATAATTTGTACCTCTCAAATATGAAGTTTCCAATTTAGTACCCCCCTCCTTCCTTTGGAATCTACCCACGATCACTTTTGGGCTCAAGAGTAAAGTACCCTTTGTCACGAGCAGAATCAGTTGATACTCGTACCATCGAAGCAAGATAATTTGTACCTCTCAAATACGAAGTTTGGAATTTAGTACCCCCCTCCTTCCTTTCGAATCTACCCCCCATCACTTTTGGGCTCAAGAGTAAAGTACCCTTTGTCACGAGCAGAATCAGTTGATACTCGTACCATCGAAGCAAGATAATTTGTACCTCTCAAATACGAAGTTTGGAATTTAGTACCCCCCTCCTTCCTTTCGAATCTACCCCCCATCACTTTTGGGCTCAAGAGTAAAGTACTCTTTGCCACGAGCAGAATCAGTTGATACTCGTACCATCGAAGCAAGATAATTTGTACCTCTCAAATACGAAGTTTGGAATTTAGTACCCCCTCCTTCCTTTCGAATCTACCCCCCATCACTTTTGGGCTCAAGAGTAAAGTACCCTTTGTCACGAGCAGAATCAGTTGATACTCGTACCATCGAAGCAAGATAATTTGTACCTCTCAAATATGAAGTTTCCAATTTAGTACCCCCCTCCTTCCTTTGGAATCTACCCACGATCACTTTTGGGCTCAAGAGTAAAGTACCCTTTGTCACGAGCAGAATCAGTTGATACTCGTACCATCGAAGCAAGATAATTTGTACCTCTCAAATACGAAGTTTGGAATTTAGTACCCCCCTCCTTCCTTTCGAATCTACCCCCCATCACTTTTGGGCTCAAGAGTAAAGTACTCTTTGCCACGAGCAGAATCAGTTGATACTCGTACCATCGAAGCAAGATAATTTGTACCTCTCAAATACGAAGTTTGGAATTTAGTACCCCCCTCCTTCCTTTCGAATCTACCCCCCATCACTTTTGGGCTCAAGAGTAAAGTACCCTTTGTCACGAGCAGAATCAGTTGATACTCGTACCATCGAAGCAAGATAATTTGTACCTCTCAAATATGAAGTTTCCAATTTAGTACCCCCCCCCCCCCTTCCTTTGGAATCTACCCACGATCACTTTTGGGCTCAAGAGTAAAGTACCCTTTGTCACGAGCAGAATCAGTTGATACTCGTACCATCGAAGCAAGATAATTTGTACCTCTCAAATATGAAGTTTCCAATTTAGTACCCCCCCCCCCTTCCTTTGGAATCTACCCTGGTTACCAGATTTTAGAGATGGCAACCCTAATTCACCTAACAATCTTTTTTGAAAAACCTGCACTTTTTTTAATTCTATTACTGAAAAAAATGTTATAAAACTGCGAATAAGGAGTGCATAATATTTGAAACATCAGTTAACGATCAGTAGTTATTTGTAAATCCAAAGGAGAAAGCACCCGTTTGTCATCTTCAAGATAAGAAGATTTAAGATCAGATCTTCCGCGAGAAGAAGGTTTGTGCACAGAAATCGCTTGAGAAAACGATATATTTCTTCGTCACTTTCACCATTTCATAATTTATGGGTTGTGTTAGATCTCTTCGTCTTTACCTTTCACACGATTTGGTTTTTGTCACAACCGCCTAAACCATATTTTCGCAGATACTTTCATTCAAACTGAAGATGTTCTCTAAAGCACCAGAAGCACAAATTTTTGCTTTTAACTACAGTAACAGTGTCTAATCTCTTATACTTTGAGCACGTGAGCATAATCCTTCTCGCAGTTGTAGCACTTTTTGTCGTCCCCATCTGCTGTTGCAATCTTACATTTCTCTTTTTCGATCTTCTTTTGGTCAGTTAGGTGATTGACAAAGTGGTATGAGAGCTTTCCTTTCTTTAAAGACACTTTGCTCAGCTCACCGCGCAACTTGCTTATTGACATTAGCTAGTTTAGCTACCTTTGCACGTGATCTGGTCTATAACATCGTCTTGGTGTTACCGAAACGTTCCCTTAATAAGATGTCGAACAGTTTTTATTGCAGTCCCATTAAGAGCACGGCTGAATTCTACAGTTGAACGGTTGTTCTTGGTCTGGGTGATGAGAAATAACCACGGGTGTTTAACCGAAACTGAACAAGCGCATCGATCAACTGATTCAGCATAGACCTTCACATGTAGAATTATGGAATAGGAAAAACATGGGATTCTGATCAAGCCTCATATGTTCTTATCCTCCTATTCATTTCTAAATGATTTTCAGCCTCTTTCCTTCTTTTTGGTTGATTGTAATCTGGAGATTCTCCCAGTACGACTGAAATTCCTTGGGATTGTCAACAGATTTGTATCTATACAGGGTGGCCCAACGAAAAGGTAACAGACGGGTTTCTGGCCAGAGGGAATTTTTTTTGGGAAACGCAAAAACACGTCAATTTTTATATCAAGGGGGACAACTTTCGCTATGATTTTCAACCTGAAGTGATTTCATCCCTTGGCGCTGTGAGAACAACCCCTAAAATTTAAATAGGGATGATGGGGCAAGTGATACGTCATTTGAAAGGTCTTTCTTTTCTGATTTCAGTGCACTAGTTTTTTTATATTTTTTTTATTTTTAACCAAAAAAATTGAAGTTCCAAAATGGAAAATGAGGAAAGAGATTGAGGCATTTAAAAACTCAAAAAAGCTCGGACAGATCAATTGTTTTTTTCTTGGAGAAGCTAGGTACTTTTACTGATATTTGACAACATTGTTTCACCCCTTGGGTACAGGGTAAACAACCCTTAAATTTTTAAATAAAAACAAGGGTTAATTTTTTCTTGTGCTAATTAATAAAACCAGTTTATGCAAATTCAATCCTTATTTTAATAAATTTTCGAAGTGTCTGCCTTCAGCTTCCATGTAATAATACAGATTTTGATTAACTCGTTCCTCCTGATCTCACCCCATTAGATTTTTTTTATGGGGTCATGTAAAGAATAAAGTTTTTTCCACTGGTCCGGAATCTTTGGAGGAGTTACGTGACCGTATAGTACATGAATGCCGCCTGATTACTCCTGAAATGTTGCAAAATGTACGGGAACGATTTAATGAAAATTTGTACTATTGCATGGAGCTGAAGGCAGGAACTTCGAACATTTATTAAAATAAGGGTTGAATTTGCATAAACTAGTTTTTTTAATTAGCACAAGAAAAATTAACCCTTGTTTTTATTTAAAAATTTAAGGGTTGTTTACCCTGTACCCAAGGGGTGAAACAATGTTGTCAAATATCAGTAAAAGTACCTAGCTTCTCTAAGAAAAAAACAATTGACCTGTCTGAGCTTTTTTGAGTTTTTAAATGCCTCAATCTCTTTCCTCATTTTCCATTTTGGAACTTCAATTTTTTTGGTTAAAAATAAAAAAAAAATAAAAAAAACTAGTGCACTGAAATCAGAAAAGAAGGACCTTTCAAATGACGTATCACTTGCCCCATCATCCCTATTTAAATTTTAGGGGTTGTTCTCACAGCGCTAAGGGATGAAATCATTTCAGGTTGAAAATCATGGCGAAAGTTGTCCCTCTTGATATAAAAATTGACGTGTTTTTGCGTTTCCCAAAAAAAATTCCCTCTGGCCAGAAACCCGTCTGTTACCTTTTCGTTGGGCCACCCTGTATAAAACCCAAATAGACACTGTTACCCCCAACTGAGGTTCACACTTTTTACGTCTTTATATGAAACTATAGGTATTAACTTAATACTTCCTCATTGTTCGGTACCCTTTCGACTTCATTCCTATAACTCAATTAATACGTCATCTCACATTAATTTATTTTCAGTGGAATGAAATGCAGCATAATCAGCAAAAAAGGTGACAGACGTGAAAGGACCAATCAAATGCAGTCCACTATGCAAAATGTTCAATAGGAGATGATCGACAGCTAAGAAAAACATGATCGTTTAAAGGTAAGCGTTCAAATTTTGCAATCTAATAGCTTATAGAGAGATGAAGCAGCTCAGCAAAAGCTATTTGTTAGTTATTGTTAATAAACAAAGACCCTTAGTTCATAAATGCTTTTATTGCTTACCATTAAAAGTTCGCATCGTTCGGCTGATTTAACCCAGGTTGGCTAACCAAAATCTTGATGACCACAAGTCTTTAGGTCAATAACAAAGATGAATATGAAGAAATGGTAGTAAACTCAAAATTTGGGTGACAGAAGCGCCCTTAAAGTGCTCTCCTGAAATTGGTCTCAGATATATTTTTATTAGGTAGGTATTATTTGTGTTGCCTGTGTAGTGTCTTAGTTGTATACCACTTTTCTTATTCACGTGTTGAGAATAATTTGGCACGATCAAAATGAAAAGTACGAACACACATTTTCCACACGGTTTTTTTCCGAAAGTTCACCGGAAATGTACATTTGGACCGTAGAAGCTTAATTTTGTTTTTTTATCTTTCTTTCTAAATTAATACCCACGTTCGTTTGTGAAGGGATTTTTTCTGTTAACTGCCACATTTTCTCATTATCTTCCGACGAACATTATAATCAAGGAATTGAGTGAAAGTAATACATACGCGAACACGAAAGGATGGTAAAGGAGACGATTAGGGCAGATAGAAAGAATAGAATGTAGGTAGTAGTCAAGAAGGAATGGGTAGAGGAAAAAATAGATAGGGCAAAGCGAGGGAAAAGAGTGCCTGCGAGACGTCCTACGATTTGAACAAACTGCGGGGTTTCGAAGGTCGGGACCAAACCAATGTGGCTCGACGATTCTACCGAAAGATAAGAGAGCATCCCACCGTGGAGACAAAACTCTATGAAGAGGAGAGTAGTAGTAGATATTTATTTGTCTTAAATGCATAAACAAAATGAATCTTATTTCCTACAATAAACAAAACCAACTTTTTACATTTCAAAAAATTAAACACCTCCTACACTTGTCCCCTTCTCTCTACCCTTTCCCTACTCTCCAGCACCCCCTTCATCCACTCCACCCCTTCCCCCTTCACTCCCAAAATCACCTTTCTTTCTCTCTTCTCTTCCTTTAGTTCCTCACACTCCCTCATCATATGCCATATATTTTCCCTCCCTTCCCCACACATTCTACATATCCTTTTCTCGTCCTCCCACCAGTATCTGCTTTCGTTTTCCTCGTTCCCGCACCTGAACCTTGCCACCATTCTTTTTTCCTTTAACTCCATACCACTCACTATATAATCGGCCTTGCCTTCCACCATTATCTCCATATATCCCTCATTATATCTTCCCTCCGCTATCCTCTCTCTCCTTTCCTGACCCTGGACATCTTTGTCTCTTGCTACTAATTCCTCTACCATATCCCTTCTTTCCTCTCTCCTCCTTTCTATCTCCTCCCTCGCATATCCCACTCTCTCATAAAACAACCTCCTCTCCTCTTGCCCATACCTTATCCGTTCTTTTCCTATCTCTCTCATACACTCATTTACCATTACAATTTCATTTCTCTTCCTGACCTCTTCCTCATACTTCACCGCTCTCTTTCCTGTCTGCACTCTTATTTTTTCAAATTTTATTTCTTCCTCTACTATATACCCTGGCGTCTCTCTATCTAACCCCAACGTCCATCTCCAGTACTTTTCCTGTATTTTTTCCATTTTCTCCCACTCCTTCCATCCCCATATCTCCGCTCTGTAAACCATCACGCTCTTTACCAACTTGTCAAAAATCCATCTTCTCTTCTCCATATCCTTCCCAAAAACTCTTTCCCCCACTCCCCACACTTTCCCCACTAGTCTATTTCCCTTCTTTGCCAATTCCCTGATGTGCGCCTCATCCTTATTATCGTACCGTAAAACATACCCTAGATATTTCCATTCATCCACACTTTCTATCTCCTCTTCTCCCCACCACCACTTTTTCTTTACACTCCTCCCTCTTCTCTTTTGAAATACCATCAACTTAGTCTTTTTTACATTCGCGGTCAAACCCTTTCTCTTTAAATATCCCTTCATCACTCCAATTAACCCCCTCATCTCTTGCTCACTGTCCGCCATCACTACCACGTCATCCGCATATGCCAACACCCACACTTTTATCATCCCGATCACCACCCCTCCCCTTTGATATCTCCGCAACTCTTCCTCCAAATCCCCAATGTATAGCGAGAAAAGACTCGGGCTCAACGGGCATCTCTGTCTCAGTCCTTTCACCGTCCAAAACCTTTCTCCGTTTTCTTCCCGCACCCTCGTCACGCACCTTGTCTCCTCGTACACCTCTTCTACCGCCCTCACCAAATCTTCTTCTACCCCACATTTCCTCATGATCTCCTACCTTTTCTTCCTATTAACATTATCGAAGGCTGCCTTTATGTCCAAAAACAACGTATACACTTTCCCCCCCTTTCCTTTCCATCACCTTGTTCACCACTTGCTTCAACACATAAATGTTATCCACCGTACACCTTCCCTCCCTGAACCCCGCCTGCCAGTCCTTCACTAAACACCTTTCCTCCATTTCCTTCTTTAACCTCCCTCGCAACACCTCAGCATACACCTTGTATCCCGCATTCGTAATACTAACTCCTCTATAGTTTTTCACATCGTTTCTTTCCCCTCCCTTGTATATCGGGACTATCCTTGCTTCCTTCCATTCCTCCGGAAATCCCTCTCCTTTCCATACTTTACTCAATATCCCTCTTATCCTTTCCCTCGTTTTCACCCCTGTGTATTTCCACTGTTCACCTTGTATTACGTCCGGCCCTTGCGCCTTCCTTAACTTCACTTTTTTCAAAGCTTGCTCTACCTCTTCACGCTTTATCTCACCTCCGCCCGTACTTCTCTCCCCACTTTCTTTTTCCTTTTCCGGCTCACTCACTCCTCACTCAACTCAACCTCCCTTCTTTCATATTTACCTCTTCTTTTGTTTACAAATCTCCATATCTCTTTTTCATTCTTTAACCCCCTTATTTCCTCCTCCACCTCATATTTAAACTCTTCCTTCCTCCTTTTGCACTCTTCCTTATAATTTCCCTTCAACCTCTTATATTCCCCAGTGTCTATTTCCCTCTCTTCCACTTTCTCCTTCCCTTTCTCACTTCCTTCCTTGCCCATTTGCACTTGCCATTCCACCACTCCGCTCCCCCCCCCCCCCCTTTCTCGTCTCTTCTTATATCTCCTTCTTTCCGCACCCGCTTCCATTTTTTCCCCTAACTCTTTCAATTCCACTCCCACTTCCTTTTCCTCCCATTCTACTCCCTCCAACTCCTCCCTATACTTTTCAATACTTTCCGTAGTCCATACCTTACTCTCCCCCCATTCATCTTCCCTCTTCTTTGTTTCTCCCTCCTCATCTAGTTCCTCCGTCAAAAATACCTCTAGCGGGTTATGGTCAGATTCCTCCTCATCCCCTACTCTCATCTTTTCTATACCACCTACACTCTCCTCATTCACTATCACATAATCTATAACCGACTCCCCCCTCTCACTTATATATGTGTACTCTCCTCTCCCTCCCTCTTCAATATTTCCATTCAGAATTGTCCACCTCCTCTCCTCACATAAGTCCAACAACTTCCTCCCCTGCCCATTTATCTTCTTGTCCATCGATACCCTCCTTCGCACTTCTCCGTTTACCAACATCCCCCCCTCTTCCCCTATTCTTGCGTTAAAATCCCCACCCATTATTATTTTTTCCTTGCCCATCTCACCGATCACTTTTTCTACCCCCACTGTTGTCACCTCCATCTCCTTCCCGTACACTGTTACTATCACATACCTCTCTCCCCGTTTTGCCTTCATCCATCTTTTCACTACCCCAGTACCTGCCCTTCCTCTCCTTCCTCTTCACAACTCCATTCATATGAAGAGGAGAGGAAGCGACTTAAAAAACTAATAGAGACCGGCAAGCGCGACTGCCTAAGACAACAGGAAGAGTGGGGTCGAGCTTACCAAACACCAAGCATAAGAAACTGGCAGAGAACTTCTCATGCACAAAAGCTTAACGAGGTATTTCCTTTGCGGAATAGAGGAGAGAAGACTCCGCATTGAGAAGAACCCGTTGAAACGATCCGGGTTGAAAATATCAGGAGAACCGCAATGATGCCCAAGAGGAAAGCATCAGTGCCCGACGAGATACCGACGGAGCTAGTGAAGCAACAAACAAGTTATTCCAAAAACTCTTCGACAAGGTTCTCGCCAGAGGAGATGGAAGGTGGCTGGGGCGGTTCTTACCCCTAAGGAGAAAAAAGGAGCTTTCGGTCAAAAGTTCTGGTTGAAAGATTAAGCCGAGGCAATACGACTAAGAATGAACCATCAGACACGAGTATCAAGACTACGCCATTTGATAGTTTTCTGTCTCATATGAAACCTGAAGGTATTTCTTCTCATACGTCCTCTAACCTTTTATAACATATAAACTGCATTTTCATTGTGAGATTGTGGCTAACAAACTTGGCACGTATTAATATACTCATGTTTTTCTAGGTGTGTGTCTACATGTGAGATGTCGAAATGGTACTTGACCGGAAGAGTTTGGATGGCCAATCGAAACAATGAGGATTTGGAAAAATACTGTGAGTTTAATGGTGTTTACCTTACTTTCTTGAACTAATTAGTCCTTTTCCAGGTACAATTAAAATGGTAAAAGGAAGCTTTGCTATCCATTCACTCATATCTATAATCATAAAATTTGCTATACATTCACTCATCTATAGTCATAAAATTTGAGTAGTTACGCCATAAAATTGTCAAAAAATAGGCTGTTTGGCTAAAGAACTTATACTGTACAGTCAGAATGAAACGCATTTGTAAATAATGTATAGGTACATCTTCTATGTTAAATTGTTTTAAATGGTCTTTAGTTTGTAATTTAGGTAATAGATTCTACTGGCTTGTACAGGGTGTACATCTGTATAACTAAGAAAGGAGGCCGGCCATAACTCGGAAACTATTTGAGATAGAACATAGGTAATAAATGTGGTCAAGAGAAAATGCTGGAAATTATTTTCAATTTCCTACCATTGCCGCCAGAGGGCGTTTCACTGATTTCAATTTGAAATTCCCATTTTTTGGGCAATTTTGCTCAGTAAGGTATTTAAAAAAATATATTCATTGTAAACTAGTGATCAATATGTAAAACTTTGTTTAATGAATTTTTACGGTTGCTGTCAAAATAAAGGGAGGGGGAAGTAAATTACGTGTTACTGGAAAAAATCGTGTAACTTCGAAACGGGTTGCTTGAATTGCTCAAGATTGGCCTCGATGTAAAGAGAATACTTGATATTACCAAAAAAATCCTAAACCACAACAATTTCTTATCTCCGTCTACCAATAGAGGGGGCAACTTGTTGAAGGAACAAAACGGTCGACCTTTCTAAAAAAATTCAAATGGTACCAAATATTTTTTTCACTGCTATTGGAAGGAAAATTAATAAGGGAGTAATATAAAAAAAAATTATCTCAATAGAGCTCTTATAGTACCGAAGTCAAAAAGTCAAAAAAAAAGTCAAAAATGTGGTAATATAAGAGGCAATTTGAGGTATAAACAAATGGAAACGCTTAAAATGAAAACTTTATGTCAAAGCTGTAAACTAGATAACAAAGTGACATTATGTCTATTTCGGTTGTTGTATTATAAGCAAAAATGCTAATTTCCCATGGAGAAGCATTGCAGCATATTTTGAATGCATGCAAAGTGCAACTGTTGCAGGACCACTGAAATTTTGAAAGAAATGAAAGTTCTCATAGCCTACTTTAATTATATTAAGCTTACGATTTGTTTATACCTCAAATTGCCTCGTATATTACACATTTTTTTTTAAGTTACTCCCTTATTCATTTTCCTTCCAATAGCAGTGAAAAAAATATTTGGTACCATTTGAATTTTTTTAGAAAAGTCGACCGTGTTATTCCTTCTACAAGTCTATTGGTAGACGGTGATAAGAAATTGTTATGGTTTTGAATTTTTTTGGTAATATCAAGTATTGTCTTTTCATCGAGACCAATCTTGACAAATTCAAGCAACCCGTTTCGGAGTTACACGATTTTTTCTAGTAACACGTAATTTACCTCCCTTTATTTTGACAGTAATCGTAAAAATTCATTAAACAAAGTTTTACATATTGATCACCAGTTTACAATGAATATATTTTTTTAAATACCTCACTGAGGACAATTTCCCAAAAAATGGGAATTTCAAATTGAAATCAGTGAAACGCCCTCTGGCGGCAATGGTAGGAAATTGAAAATAATTTCCAGCATTTTCTCTTGGGCACATTTATTGTAAGATTTTTTATTTCACTGTTCTATCTCAAATAGTTTCTGAGTTATGGCCGGCCTCCTTTCTTAGTTGTACACCCTGTAGGTACATTGCACTTGGACGAAAGGTTCACATTGATTGAATCTGTTACAACAATTACGGTGTTCTGGAAATTTGTTCAATTTAGAACACGGAATCTAATAGTAGTGAGTAGGATTGTAAATTTTAAAAAGGTAACTGTTCAGTCGAACGCTCTGGAAACGCCTTTTAAACATTCCGAATAGTACTTACTCCCTGGTTCCAACTGTGTCTCCAAAACAAGTGCCAAAAAGCCAACAGTTGATGTGTCAAATATCAACTGTTGGCGTCCTTAAATGGCATCTGGAACTAGAGATCCAGTTCTATCTAAAACCGGAGGAAATGGGAAACTACTGAAATTCTAGACAGATTTGTGCACCTTTGTTCTCACGTTCCCTGAAATTGCACTCATAAGGGTAGATAAACATTTATTTATCAACGCCTCCTCGAGAATTCTACCATTCGCTAGTGGAGACGCTCAAGACTGCATCTTCTGGTAAACCACTGGCCGATGAAACAACAGCTTCAGGCCTCAGTTGGATGGCTTTATTTTCCCAATCACCATCAAGAGCTCAGAAATTCCATTCACTGGTGAAGGTCAGACAGAGGGAAGATGAGCCTTACAGCTGATACAGACTAGAAAAAGGCGAGACAGAGAATGTTACTCTATGGGAGAGTAGGATGTCATAGGAAGAGCACCATCTAAGTAAGTGTGTATCCAACAATCATTTCTCAGTTTCCTTAAAAAAATTAAAAAGAAGGGGCAGATTGGCCTTAGTCTTAGCCCTGTAAGTTAGCAGATACTATCTCATGCAAAGAAAACTAAAAGGTGAATTTCCTACTTCTGTATATGGCAAACATCAACAAGTCATGCTTACGGCCCTTACGGGGATTCTGGTTGTCACAATAAGCTCACCCATGATCAATTGGAGGGTCCCAAAATACTCGTTCGACGATTGGCTTACCTCAAAGGTTCACAAAATGCTTTGAAAACAGTCCCCAGCATGCCAGAGAAGCCAAATTGACTTTGTGTTCCTTTCCATCAATGTCACCCATTTAATCCAGCTTCCACGACCAAACAGAAGATCAAGATCAAGAATCCTCGGCAAGGGGAGAGAAAAATATAAACGAAACAACCTCAAGATCGGAGGCTTCCGGTGTTCCAGCGTGTGCAGTTTATTTGTAGCGTTGTTCCGTTTGGTTCAGAGTTACCCCTATATAGATATTTTTATTTTGTTTGTCCTGATGAATCTGCTTACAGAAGTGGGCGAAACGTTGACTATTCGTTCAACTTTGGCAGCAAAATCGTTTTTTTTTCAAACAACTAGAAATTGGCATTGTGAAAAGTAAAGTGTAAACTGATTTTGAGACTTTGTCCTTGCGAAGATGGCGCAACAAGAAAAACCACTGGATTTGTGGCTGAGAAAAAAATGGAATTTTTGCGTTTCCGCCAAGCATCTAACATTTCTGTTCAGTGGGAGGGCGATATTGTTAAAATTTGGACGTTTTTTTGAATATTTAAACAAATTTTGTGTGTCAAGTTTCAGCTCCTCCCTCAATTTACATTAGGGAAAAACTACCACATCTTCTTTGATGCAAGAAGTGGTGTCCCAACCTGTTCTCAGATGGATCTAAAACATTGGAAGGAACAGGTACTGGTATTTATCTCCAAAGAACTGAAAACTAGGCGAATTTCCTACTGTGTTCCAGTCAGGATTGTTGCGATTAACGCTTAGTGCAAGAAACGTTCTTATGCACAACATAAAGAGCAAAACTATTAGAATTTCCACTGGCAACAGGGCTGCCCTGCAGACACATATCACCAAGTAGAAAGTTTGGTTTAGGGGCACAGGGGCATGGAGGAACGACGCCGATAAGTTAGTCCGACTGACCTCAAAAAACAGGTGTTTTATGACCCCCTCTTATTTATTATTATGCTAAAGGGTGGTCCCAATTGGTTCCTTCACTGTGACCTTTTGGTCTACTGTGCTGCCCGCTGTTGTCTAGTAGGACGAACCTGACGTTACTTCCTCTTGTGTAATCTTTTCATTTCCAAGTAGGTGTTCCCTTGCCTTTGTGAATGCCTCACATTCGTAAATAACGTGATAGGGCGTTTCTTCTTCCTCACCACAACCCCTGCTTATCGGATTATAGGTCAGTCCCATGTGATGCAGGTGTTCGTGATCTTCGTCCTGCTTCACTTTAAGACGGACGCTGCTAAGTCTCCGTTTGGAGTTTCCAGAAAGATCTTGGAATGACTCTGTTCTGGGATTTTCGACCAGTGTCTGCAATGCCCTTACGTAAATATAGCCTAATCTCCTTTCTGGGTGGGTTATATGTAATCCCACAGACTGGTTCCGGTCCTATGAGTGGTTTTGCGCTTGCCATTCTTGCAACCTTGCTAGCAACCTGGTTACCTGCGATTCCCGCGTGCCTAGGTGCCATCACTGTGTTACACTTGCCTAGTGCGTTTAGCAAGACTCAATTTACCACATACGAGTCTACTGGTGCAATCGCTGGTTTGCTGTCTGTAAATATAAAGATTTTCCTTTTGGTAAGGTTCTATTTTAATGGCTGAGCAGCCACTGTCAGGTTTGCATACACCTTGGGTTGGAACACGGTCGCTTTTTCACCTCGGCTTACAGAAATTTTGCTGCCCCAGAGAGTCAGTGGCCTTAGTAGTTTTCGAGCCTTCTGTGTAGTACACGATTCCATTCAGCTTTCCTTTACTGGAAGAATTCCCTTAGTCGTGCAGAGTGGGGATTGTTGTCTTAAACAGTTTGATAAGACAAAACTGCTTTGGGTATCCTCTCAGAGTTATCATACCGAGCGAGTGCCCCGCCCTTGACGATCCCTCCTTGCCGCTGAGTCTCAGTCGGTATGCCCTTCTGAGCGCCTCAGCTCTAATTACGAGGTTCAGTGGCGGCAGGTTCAAGAGACTATCCATAGCTGCTGTAAGGGTCGTTATCATTGCCCCCGTAATTCTAAAGCAAGCCTTTCGCTGCACCTTACTAAGTTGCTGTATGTTCTTCTGAGTGAAGGTTTTATGCCACCACATCAGTGAAGCATACGGTCTCATCATTCTGGTGTATATCCAGTGGGTCATCGTTGAAGATAGGACCCACTTGCTTCATAACTCTCGCCTAAGGACTTTGTGACCTTGTTCGCTGTCTTCTCTAGGTGCGGTTTGAAGGTCAACCCTTGGTCTAACGTTATACCCAAGTATTTACCTTCTCTCTCTAGGTGTAGCTTGGTGCCGTAATGTCCTTTACCTTTCTCGATCCTTCTCTTCGTGAAAAGATAATGAGGTTCGTTTTTGTTGCCTACATAATTTTAATTAGGTTCACTATCTGACGAGCCAAAACCGAATCCTCTCTGTTCCCCCTCAAAAGGGGTTCCAGAGTTGTTGGTTCGCTTACATTAGATTTAGCGAGGGTCTTTGATACCGAGAGGTGTGATTGAAGCAGAAGCTCCAGGGTCTCCTTCGCGGTCTCTGTATAGCCCCCCCCCCTCTCCATTTTCCTCAAGGAATCGATTCTACCCTCTGTTCCCCCTTTTAGAGCTGTTTGGAGTCTGGCACCTTCTTCCACTTACAGTATCAACTGTAAACAACTTAATCACTCTGCCCAGCACAAGGCCAGATGGAACTTGATGTTAGACTGTCGTCATGCGCAAGGGTTCTCAGAGAACCGTCTCGTTTTTGCACAGGGCTATCAGGTAAGAACCTGCGGTTACTTGTGGGCATAATGTAACTAAACAAGCACATGCACCGCTTAGGCTTTGTTGAATCACCATCTTGTAGACGACGGCACACCACGTACTTTGTGCGTGTTCTTCACTTGTCCAACTGAGACGAACCATGTTGGGGATATCCTGGCCAAACATGGCTACGATTAGAGCCGCTACCCCAGCATCCTCAGGTTCATCTCACGAGTGACGTTTAGGGGTCGGACGTTTTTGGCAGGGAGGTAGTACATATATAAGGCCCAAAATGGAGGCCTATGTACGCGTGGACCATGCCCAGGTGCACACCTCCTATCTTAATCCAGATTCCAGTTTTATATTTTTTGCCAGAAGAATATATTCGAAACCAGAACATATATTTTTTTTGATCTCGCTAAAAAACCATTAAATTTGTTAGTAAAAGACGGAATTTCCCAAACAAACAAATGAAAAATTTACGAAAATGTAGGTCAAATTTGAACTATTCCTATACCACAAACCCCACAAAAGCTTATTTTTGAAATCCCCAACTTTTGGTTATTGGAAATGAAATTTTCGAATGGATTTTTGTTTTGATGCTTGAGCCATAAAATTAGAAATTCATAGATTTTTGAGTTAAAAGACCGAAAGTCGGCAATCGGGACGTTTATAAAAGAATGAAACAAAAAGAAATTAAGACAGCAATGCAATAAGAGGAATTTTGAATTTCGCACCCTTGACGTCACAATTTAATGTAGTGAAGTTATTGGTAGAATAAATCAGTTCATCCTTCACTTCAATTCCCATAATCCTCATCATTGTGTCGTTAAGTGTCTTGTAGTGTACAGGTGTTAAAATTTTAAGTTCAATTTTTTTTAAAGAAATGTTCGCCATCCGCCCTTTGGAACGTTCCAAAAGTAACGTGGAAACGGAAAGGTGCCGTCGATTATTAAATTTTATGCATAATTTTCATTACGATATGAACCAATCTAACGGTCAACGTGTAACAATCCCCCGCGGAATTACTTTGTCGGAACCGGAACGTGGTTCCGAAATATTTATCGGTAAAATACCGCGTAATGTGTACGAGGATGAATTAATTCCATTATTCGAACGTGTCGGACCAATTTACAAATTTCGTTTGATGCTCGATTTTTGCGGATTAAATCGCGGTTACGGTTTTGTCACCTATACGAATGCGAATGACGCCAATCGTGCGATCGCCATTATGGATCATTACGAAATACGTTGCAATCGTTATATCGGTGTTTATAAATCGATTGATAATTGTCGATTGTTTATGGGCGGTGTACCTGTCGATAAAACAAAAAATGATATTTTCAACGCCCTTAATGATTATGTCGATGGTATCAAGGAGCTTATCATGTATCCGGCACAGAATGCGGGCGATGTTAATAGGGGTTATGTTTTTATCGAATTTATCGATCATAAAGCAGCGGCCATGGCACGAAGACAACTTGGTTCCGGTTTCGTTTTATGGGAAAGGGACGTTGCCGTCGATTGGGCCGATCCAATTCCGGAAGTTTCACCGGACATTATGAAACAGGTATCTTTAACACTTGTTTATTTTTTGTTAGTCCCCCCGACCCCACCCCCTTGTTGATCGCCCGCTAATCTGATTATTATTACAGGTAAGAGTGGGCGTTTGATGTAAACTAACGGTAAATAGGGGAGGAGTTCTAAACCCGTGCTCGAAATATATTGGACGAGAATTACAGGTGAAACAAGTTAATTGTGTACATGGTGAGTATCAAATTACTGTTCACGCGTTCACGATGATGTACACTTTGTTTACTCATTTACTGTACTGCCTGAAGTAGAGTAAGTATTCGACAAAATGACGGTCACCTTTCATCTTGTCTAACACGATAACACGAAACGTGAACGGAAGTCGATGAACAGTAAATAGAGGGTGAGAGCGATTCGTGGGGTGTTTCTACTACATTAACACCCCTAGTTTACGCCTGTTACTGTACTATTTGTTGATCTCGCCACAGTTAATATTAGCAAGGCTACTTTTACACCTTGAACGGTTTTTATCGTTGATCTTCTTTTGTTTTTGAATTTGCAATTGTTCGTCAAAGATTTCGTTGATGTATTCCCTATCCCTTGTTTTTTTTTAATAAAACAGCTAATTAAAGCAGAAACGATAACTTACAGTCACAACGCGACATTTTACGTATAAAGCACAAGCGCAGCAATAATCGACTTACGTTGCAATTCGTGTGAATACCAAAAAATTGAAATTGCTTGTTTGTTTACACACAGCTACTTTGCAAAATAATGGCAAATTCCACAGAACGAGAACGAATGATGGATTTCAACTGTTTGACGAAGAAAGTTCAAAAAATATACAACCTCCCCCAATATTTGTGTATCTATCTAAAAAAACGGCGACTAGGTACATTAGTTCAAGTTCAAGAGCGTTTCCAGCCAACTGGCTTAAGGAGGGGGGGATTTAAAAAAAATATTGGGTATCGGTCCCTTCCACGACTCGCTCCAGAAGTTTTGGAAAAATTCACCGTCATAGATGGCGACTAGATTCACTATAACAGTATAACTTAACTTGATTATTTGAAATGTTGGTAATATTTAAGAATAACAATAAATAAGCGAACGAAAAATTCTTAGGGGGCTAATTACCCAATTCCCCCCCCCCCCGAAACCACCACTGGATTAGTTTCGACCCAATAGGTCATCTTCAGGCTTAGTAATTGAAGTTTTGATTAAGTACAATACATTTTACAGGGTGTCCCAGGTTTAATGATCAAGACTTTGACATTTTGTAGAGAAACACATTTTAAGGTGGGTTGCTCCTATACATATACAGGGTGTTTCAGACCACCCGTACCGGCCAAATATCTCGCGAAATACAAAACGCATTGAAAAAAGAAAAAATACGTCTAAACAATTTTTTAAGACTCTATTGTTTGATAGTAATAGGATGTCCCCACTCCCACCCCCGGGGGGTGGAGAGGGGGTAACTTCGTAATCTTAAATAGCACCCCCCAGTTTATTATGCAGATTTGAATTCTGCGTTAACAAATAGGAACTTTTTATTTGAAACATTTTTTGAAGTTCGTGACAGATGGCGGTATGATCGCCAAAAGAAGTTTTTCCGATTACCTATTCTAATTTGATGTCAGTTTTGTTAAGTGACAATCAAAAATGGTAATGCTTTGCAAAAGGGAAGAGGGGGAGCTTTATTAACCACTCCCCCTTCCCCACACCGCCACTTCACCCCTATGGCCCATAACTTAGGATGGGAAAACGCAACCATTTTAAATTTAAACAACTGTTCAATACCACGATTGAAGAAGTTAAATTTTGTAATTTTTTTTTGTCTTTGATAGAAAATAGAAAAAAAAATTTGAAATACTTTGATTTCACGAGTAAAGAACACATTGACATTCGAGATACGTTTAAATCTAAAATTAGGGGTGAAGTGGCGGTGTGGGGAAGGGGGGAGAGAAAATAAAGCTCCCCTCTTCCCTTTTACAAAGCATTCACATTTTTTATTGTCACTTAACAAAACTGACAACAAATTTTGCATAGGTAATCGGAAAACTTCTTTCGGCGATCATAGCGCCATCTGCCACGAACTTCAAAAAATGTTTCAAACAAAAAGTTCCTATTTGTTAACGCAGAACTCAAATCTGCATAATAAACTGGGGGGTGCTATTTAAGATTACGAAGTTACCCCCTCTCCACCCCCCGGGGGTGGGAGTGGGGACATCCTATTACTATCAAACAATAGGGTCTTAAAAAATTGTTTAGACGTATTTTTTCTTTTTTCAATACGTTTTGTATTTCGCGAGATATTTGGCCGGTACGGGTGGTCTGAAACACCCTGTACATAGGTCCTAAAATTCTTTGTTTCTGAGATACAGAGTGTGTCACAATTTTCTAAAAAATAAAGGTTTTATTTATTTATTTCCGAACTGTTGAGAATATTCAAACCAAAATTGGCACACAAGATACATGGACAGAGCATACACAGCCAAAATACATTTTTCGCGAAATAAATGACAAAAATCTAGTTTGCGGAGGCACGGTAACAGAAACGAAAAAAAGTCTAGAGACATTTTTTGTTCAGAATTGAATGCTCCATCGAAAAGTAAATTTGGAATATTTAATTCAGGGCCGTACCCTTTTTATTTATTAAATTAGTAGAACGGATTACCCATATCTCCGCCACTGGTTCATTAAAAAAAATTGATATTCTTCAACCTTGTGGCCCTCTGTCCTTGTATCTTGTGTGCCATTTTGGTTTGAATTATTGCCACAGTTTGGAAATAAATAAATAAAAACTTTATTTTTTAGAAAACTTTAAGGCCCTGTATCTCGGAAACAAAGAATTTTAGGAACTACGTTTATAGGAGCAACCCGCCTTAAAATGTGTTTTTCTACAAAATGTCAACGTCCTGATCATTAAACCTGGGACACCCTGTATATAAGATATTATTTTGTGTATCCTAGGAATTGTCATTCTCACCCCAAGAATTATTATTTTTACTCCAAAAATTATTTTTTCTACCTTAGCTTTTTAATTATTTTGGTGCCAAGATTTTTATTCCCAAAAATTATTATATTAGCCCCCAAAATTATTAATTTAGCCCACATAATTATTCTTTTGGCCGCAAGATTTGATTCATTTTACCCCATGATTTTATTTATTTTACCCCAAGGTTTTTTATTTTACCCCAAGAATTATTTTTTCTACCTTAGCTTTTTAATTATTTTGGTGGCAAGATTTTTATTCCCAAAAATTATTATATTAGCCCCCAAAATTATTAATTTAGCCCACATAATTATTCTTTTGACCCCAAGATTTGATTCATTTTACCCCATGATTTTATTTATTTTACCCCAAGGTTTTTTATTTTACCCCAAGAATTATTTTTTCTACCTTAGCTTTTTAATCATTTTGGTCCCAAGATTTTTGTTCCCAAGAATTATTATAATAGCCTCCAAAATTATTAATTTAGCCCACATAATTATTCTTTTGGCCCCAAGATTTTATTCATTTTACCCCATGATTTTATTTATTTTACCCCAAGGTTTTTTATTTTACCCCAAGAATTATTTTTTCTACCTTAGCTTTTTAATCATTTTGGTCCCAAGATTTTTGTTCCCAAGAATTATTATAATAGCCTCAAAAATTATTAATTTAGCCCACATAATTATTCTTTTGGCCCCAAGATTTTATTCATTTTACCCCATGATTTTATTCATTTCACCCCAAGATTTTTTTTATTTTACCTCAAGATTTTAGTTATTTACTTATTTTATAGAAGTATTTGAAACTTAAAAAAATGCCACCCTAAAAGTATATTGTCACTCAGGCCCTTAGGTTAGAGGTAGCTTTAGTATATTTTTTTCAATTGAATAAAATGAATAAAATCTTGGGGCCAAAAGAATGATTCCGTGGGTTAAAGTAATAATTTTTGGGGGCTAATATAATAATTCTTGGGATCAGAAATCTTGGGACCAACATAATAAAAAAGTTGGGGTTGAAAAAATAATTCTTGGGCTTAGGGTGACTAATTCTTGCGGCTGGGAAAATTACCACCCATATGAAATTAACAATAATTAAAGACGAAACACGATGTGGAATGAATACGAATTAGTGAACCTTGTTACAGAAATAACATTTTTGAAATTAGTTAACACAGTAAGTAGAATTTTGGAAAAATTTCCACAAACTCGAAATGTACAGGTAAACGAAATAGTAGATATATTTCTCCATATTAGAAATTGGGGGACCTTTTGAACAATTCGAATGTACCAATAATATGTTGGATTGTGCCGTGAAATTTTTGAAAAAGCTCACAAACTTCGCCAACTTGACTCTCAACCACCCGCGATTTCTTTGTAGAATTCTAATTCACTATTATATTTTAAAATTGTGCCAAATATATACCGGATTGTGCTGTTGTAATTTATAAAAATGGTCAAACGATGCACAATATTTTGTAACGCCAACTTTACTGTCAACCCCCGGTTTTTTTAGGCATCTAATTCACTTTTACATTGGAGAACCTATACACTCCACATACAGGGTTGTCCAAAAAGATGTTACCACTTAGATAAGTGTGGTGGAATAGCCTTAAGCTAA
Organism: Pyrocoelia pectoralis; assembly: GCA_036250285.1. NCBI lineage: Eukaryota > Metazoa > Arthropoda > Insecta > Coleoptera > Lampyridae > Pyrocoelia > Pyrocoelia pectoralis. The sequence goes on from CM070081.1 coordinate 8,617,274, forward strand.
ACTTCGCCTCATGTCATGTATATTTCAATAAAAGACGATTTATTATTATTATTATTATATGAGTGACTGTTATTTGAAAAACACATAATAATGTACACAAGTCCAAATGAAATTAGTGCACTCCTTCGACCTGTAACATCATGTTTCAACAACAAAAGAAAATTTGAAATTATGTAAATCCTATCTAAGTGGTAACATCTTTTTGGACAACCCTGTATGTTGGAATTTTTGAAAATAATCGGGTTGCCTAATTTTATTTTACAATCAAATCTCAAGAACCAACTTGGTTCTCACGCCTCGTTTTTTTCAGTAATGTTAATTTACTTTTATATTGAGGTAACTGTGCACTCGATATGTGAAATTTTTGAAAATAATCGAGTTGGACAATTTTTTTACAATCGAATCTCAAGAACCTACTTGGTTCTCAGACCTCGGTTTTTTTCAGTAATTTTAATTCACATTTATATTAAGGCAACTGTGCGCTCGATATGTGTTATATTGTACCATTGAAATTTTTGAAAATAATCGAGTTGGGAAATTTTTTTACAATCAAATCTCAAGAACCTACTTGGTTCTCGGTCTTTTTCAGTACTTTTAATTCACTTTTATATTGAGGCAACTGTACGCTCGATATGTGCTGTATTGTACCATTGACATTTTTGAAAATAATCGGGTCGGGCAATTTTTTTACAATCAAATCACAGGAACCAACTTGGTTCTCGGCCCTCAGTTTTTTTCAGTAATTCTGATTCATTTTTATATGTGTTGTATTGTACCATTGAATTTTTTGAAAATAATCGGGTTGGAAAATTTTTTTACAATCAAATCTCAAGAACCTACTTGGTTCTCGGTCTTTTTCAGCACTTTTAATTAACTTTTATATTGAGGCAACTGTACGCTCGATGTGTTGTATTGTACCATTGAAATTTTTGAAAATAATCGGGTTGGGCAAATTTTTTTACAATCAAATCTCAAGAACCAACTTGGTTCTCGGCTCTCTATTTTTTTCAAAAATTTTAATTCACTTTTACATTGGGACAACTGTGCGTTCGATATGTGTTGTATTGTGCCGTTGATATTTTGGAAAATAATCAGGTTGGGCAATTTTTTTACAATCAAATCACAGGAACCAACTTCGTTCTCGGCCCTCGCTTTTTTTCAGTAATTCTGATTCACTTTTATATTGGAGCAACCTCTCGATGAATGTTGCATGAGGCTGTTGAAATTTTGGAAAATAATCAGAATTTTGGAAAATGGTCAAACGATGCACAATATTTTGTCGCGCCAAGATCACTGTCAACCCCCGGTTTTTTAAGGCATCTAATTCACCTTTATATTGGAGCAACTCCTCTGTTTTTTTCAGGAACCAACTTGATTCTCGGCCCTCGGTTTTTTTCAGTAATTCTGATTCACTTTTATATTGGGCCAACTGTGCACTCGATATAGATATCGGGTCCAAAAAGTGTGAAAACGCTTGAATATCTTGAGAACAACACAATCAATTACAAAATCAAAAAACATGTGACAATTTGTAAATCACGAAAAAAATGTTGGGGGAAAAAAAGTAAAAAAAGGTCGTTTTTCTGCGGATGTGCAATTTTCCCTCTTTCCACCCGCAACAAAGGGGGGTGGGATGGGGTAAAATTTGCAATTTTAGAACAGTTTTTATGGAGAATGCAAAAGTGGAATAAGAAATAGGTGTTCACATTTAAGTTTTCAAAACTTACCCCCGCCGCACTCCCCAGGGGGAATGACGGTAATATTTACATATCATAAGTCATAACGAATAGGTTTCACGTGTTTTTTCATTTTTTAATTGGATGTATCGTTCTCGAGATATTCAAGCGTTTCCACACTTTGTGGACACCCTGTATGTTGTAGTATTGTACCGTTAACATTTTTGAAAATAATCACGTTGCGCAATTTTTTTACATTCAAATCTCACTCGTTCCCCGCTTTTTTTTCAATAATTCTGATTTGCTTTTATATTGTACTACGCTCGATAAATGTTGAAATTTTGGAAAATAATCAGGTTGCCTATTTTTTTTTCAATCAAATTTCGGGAACCAACTTGGATCTCTTCAATATTTCTCATTCACTTTTATATTGAACAAAACTGTGGTCCATATGTGCTGAGTTATACAGTTGAAATTGTTTAAAACGGCCAACTTAATCGCCAAGCGGATAAGTTTTTCAAAAATTCGAGTAGAAGTTTGTCTGTTTGGTGGAAAATATTTTAACGAATGTTCACGAACCTTACAGTTTTTGAAATATTCTGAAATTTTAATGTTTTAAAACTCATATCAACATGGCAGTGTACTAATTGCTCGAATGTTACGTTATACTTGTAAAAAACATACTACTTATACAAGGTGTTCAAAAATTAAAACCAAATTATAGCAAGCTTTAAACTGTGATAACTCGATTAATTTATATAGCACACCCTGTATCTTTTGTCATCTGTAGATGTCAAATTTTATTGCCTATTGCGTTCTGTTATGCTTTTCTATACCTAACCTTTCACGTTTTCGTGGAAAATGCACATTTTCATATGGCACCTCATGCCTTTGGTATATCACAATCAGATATCAGTGCTGGACCTCCATCCATCTAAAGCCACATCGTTCTTCTACAGTAATTTTCTTCAAAAATATAAGGACCAATGAAAATGAACCTATTACACTCCGCCATACATTCATTGACCATCTGTGCCGATTATCACTTTTTCCAAAATTACCTTTTAAGTTTGGTGTGCGTCGTTCCGTCAATACAAAGCAAAATGCAAAAAGTACAGAGAGAAATAAAGAAAGTCAAATAAGAATAATGTATCAAATTTGGTACGAAAATGACGAAAAACTCTACCCCTAAAACAAGATGATCTAATAATCACAATATCAAGAAAAACATTGGCAAAGATTAGAGAAAAGATCAAAGAAATATAGAAGACACTCAATGTTTGAAGATGATATTGAATATTATATTAGCCGAAACAGTAGAATTTGGGAAATATTGGGATATCGTTGGGTTCCAAGCTTGAAAATGATGGAAGGAACTCTTTATCGCTCGTACTAAAGCTCACTTTTGCATTTTTATTATTATTAATTCTTTTCTTTATCATCGACAATTATGGGGATATGTGGGAGAAAAAAAGGATTATTACCTTCTAACAAAACTATACTTTCAGGTAACGAAACTCTACATTCGTAATCTGCCTCTCAACATGGACGAATTTTTCGTACGCAAAGCTCTTAACACCATAATAGATGATCTTGCCATCACGAAGGTGCACAAGATAAAGGATTACGCTTTTATTCACTTCAAGAATCGTGAGAGCGCCGAATACGTGTTGGAGATCTTGAAACGTACGTACCTATAGCAAATTCTCAATAGAAATCTACGATCGCAATTCACAAATTACAGAGAGCGACATTTTTGGAGGAAATATCGAAGTCGACTGGGCCCGTCCGGCCAGGTTCAGCAAGTATCAACGCATGAATGCGCCTGCGCAAAATTTCTGCACGTAAGTATAATCGGACCACCCTGTACGAGTACATTTGTGTACATAATTTCAGGTCGGTACCGCCTCGTATGCGAAAAATTGTTCAGGAACGCAAGACAGCCATGACCCAAGAGAGTAGATCGGTTATACCCGCGATGGATTATATTTCCAAAGGTTCGAGCACCTTAACCATTTCCAGCGGTTCAAGTGTAAGACATTTTAAATGTTTTTATCCAAAAAAATGCGTACTTAGGATGTTCATTTTTTAGGAGGAGAGAACCTTCCAGTTGTGGGCAAGCGACTTGATCGATGCAGCTTTATTTCCTTATAAGAACTAATGGGTTATTATCATTTTTTTCTTTGTACATGGGACAAGTTTTGTTCAATTTTTAATGATTCTTAACCGATTAATATTTAATTTTTAATAGCATATTATTGAAACTTCTACTATTTACTCTAATTACCTATATCAGGATTGTATTCTTTTCTAATTTCGGGTGTATTTGTTGTCACCCATATTAATTATGTAGAAGAGTATCAAAATTTTATTTCATACCTAATAAAATATTGTATTGTGTGCTTAACTTGTAGATTTCTTGAGTTTTACAAGAGCTCTCGCTTATAGTAGACGTACCTACCTATTAAAAAATGTTGCACAACAGTAAAAACATCGTGTATGGTAAACATACAATAAACCCAGCTGCTTACGAATGTTTTATTCAAGTTCTGAGGTTGAGAAACCATTACTTGAAAAAGAGAGTTGAGCTTATGTCAATCAATCAATCATTTATTGTATTTTATAATATATTATTCGTTAGTAACCCCCTTTTTTCCTTCTGATTTCTAACACTTCCACCATCCTCTCCCAACACGCTTCCACCCGCTGCCTTAGCTCCCCACATTCTTCCACCATATGCCCAATATTCTCACTTCTCTCCTCGCACAGTCAACACAACCTCTCCTCCTCGTCTAACCAGTATTTTTTGTCCCCTTCCTCATTTCCCAACCTGAACCTCCTCGTCTCTCCTTATTATATCCTCCGCTGTCTTCCAACCCAAAACCCTCCTCATCTCTACTTCTTCCCACTCTTTCATAATATCACGTTCTTTTCTCCTGCCCTTGACGTATCTTCCTACTCTTTATCTCGCTCCAGCAGCATCTGAGAATCCCCCCCTACTTTCCATCCCTTCTTCAAAGGCCATCGTCCTCCTTCAAGCCTCAATTCTTATCTTCTTCAGCTTTAACTTCTCCTCCACCACATACGTCGGGGTTTCTCTTTCCAATCCTACCATCCATTTCCAGTATTTCAGTTGGATCTTTTCCAGCTGCCCTCTTTCCTCCCGTCCCCACACCTCTGCACCATACATCACGCTTCTGAATATTGAAACTCCACGTATTTGTATTTTCCTCCAGCCCTCTTTTTTCCATATATCTCTTTGTCACACTTATCAGTTATCATGTCTCTCATCTCCTTTTCATTCATCGCCACCAACACCAAATCATAGGCGTCTCCTTACTCCGAAGCACTGCCTCAATATTGAAAAGAGGCTAGAGCTCAGAGGGCAGCCCTTCCCAGTTGAGGATGGGGTGAGGGAGATGATAAGAAGAGAAGATACTAGATTGGGAGGTATAAAGGTGGAAAGGGTAAAAAATAGTGGAATAAGGAATGTGGGGATGAGGAGGTGGAGGATGGGAAAAATGGATGCAGAGGGATGTAAGGAGTTGAAAAAGAAGTGATGGAGGTGTACTCTATAGGGGGGGGGGGGGGGGGGGGGGTTAACTCAACAACTGTAGGATACAAAATGTACGCCTCAATACAGGAACGCTTGGAGAGATAGCAAGAGGTGTCATAGGTGACTGGTAGGTGGGATTTAGGAAAGGAAGGAGGACAGTGGACAACATTTATATTGTTAAGCAGGTAGTGTACAGGGAACTGGGGAGAAAGGTGTGGGAGATGATGCAACAGAAAGGTATAGGAGAGGAGCTAGTGGAGAGAGAGGACATTTTACGAGTGACGTGGGAAGACTGGGGTGGCTATTCGACAAGCTATAGTGAAAAGTGTTATGACAGGGGGGGAGTATATATCTGGGGCTGAAAAGAAAGGGAGGCATTGGAGAAAGTACAAATAAGGTAGGTACCTACTGGAAATTGATTGGGTTTGGATAGGGAAACACCAGGATATATTGTGCAGGAAGAGGTGAAGTATGTTTCTATCATTTCATTGTGAATGGATATGGACTCAATTACAGTGACTCTATTACAAACAGTGGCGACAAGCGATGTATCGATTTTTATTGGCCGTGGTATATTTTGCATCTTAATGGCGCCCTGACTGTGTTTACCTTTGATCAGCGTATGATTTTTATTTGGATTTAGAACGTTGCTAAGATACCACCGTTGAGTTCATAGAAACCCGCCCAAAATTTTGCCTCCTAATGGCGGATGGGTGGAGCTAATCGCTGCTTGTCGTCACTGTTTGTAATAGAGTCACTGTAGACTCAATATTCCACCCTGTCTCACTCCAGCATTAGTTTTTTGTTTTTACTTAGTTCTCAGTTCTTTCATAAAAGCTTCCTTTCGCTTTCTTTTAAATTATGTGATATAAGAGGAACATATTGACTCATTTTTTGTGTAAAAGCTGTGCACAAAAAAGTTGCTCAATTATTGTGTTAATATCTCATATCTCAGATGCAGACTTAGATTGGAGGGCGAACCGCAGTCCCTTGTGCTACTTTCGTGATACTGATAACAGTCATTGTACTCCATTCTCTAGTAAGTAGTAGCCATCCAACATGAACCTTCTTCAGTTGGCCAATTTTGATGCCAGTCCAGCTAATATAAATCGGTTTTCACATTTCAGCATGCATTTGACCCAAGTGTACTGTAGTAGTCTAGTGTGTGGTGACAGAAACTTACAGTTACAGTGACTCTATTACAAACATTGAACTGTACGCTATACCTATAGCGTACAGTTCAATGATTACAAACAGTGACGACAAGCAGCGATTAGCTCCACCCATCCGCCATTAGGAGGCAAAATTTTGGGCGGGTTTCTATGAACTCAACGGTGGTATCCTAGCAACGTTCTAAATCCAAATAAAAATCACACGCTGATCAAAGGTAAACCACTGAAATATAAGCAACCGGTAAACATAGTCAGGCGGCCATTAAGATGCAAAATATACCACGGCCAATAAAAATCGGTACATCGCTTGTCGCCACTGTTTGTAATAGAGTCACTGTACTTACAGTCAGAGTCAGTAGATTAACAGAGTACCGCAAGCCTTTGACGCGACAAATGGCGCCCTGGCGGCCATGTTTAGTCCATATAGGTACCTACATAAGATAGACTTACGAAAGTGCGTAATTTTTAATAAAATGCCGTGTTGTTGTGCCGTTAAGTGTATTTGTTTTATTATATTCCGAAAAATTTAGTTAAAACATCATCTACTTTACTGAGCGTGTAAGGAGTGAAGCGTGGAAAGGACTAAATATGACGGAGGTTGCGGTACACTGTTAATCTACTGACTCTGCTTACAGTTACAGTGACTCTATTACAAACAGTGGCGACAAGCGATGTATCGATTTTGATTGGCCGTAGTATATTTTCCATCTTAATGGCGGCCTGACTGTGTTTACCTTTGATCAGCGTGCGATTTTTATTTGAATTTGGCACGTTGCTAGGATACCACCGTTGAGTTCATAGAAACCCGCCCAAAATTTTGCCTCCTAATGGCGGATGGATGGAGCTAATCGCTGCTTGTCGTCACTGTTTGTAATAGTCACTGTACTTACAGTATTATTCCAGTGACCTCCAGTGGCTGGAGGGTAGTACTGCTATCAACTAGTATTCTGATTACCTTGTTCTCTATATTATTTATTATTGCAAGTTTACGTGTTTTTTCGTAGGGACGGAAAATCCGTCATGGACGACTATACGTGGTACCTATTGTAGTATCAAACTGCTCCTCGATTTCGTGGTTGGTTTCATGTTTCAGAAAAATATTTCCAATGCGATCTGTGAATTTGTGGAAATAAGGTAAGGAATCGATACTCCTGGAGACCTTCTCCTCGGTGTTACGATGTTCTGGAAGATCTTGCACTTCTTTGGGATGAGATTTCGTGGCAGATGATTTAAGGTTTAGAAAATTCTTGAGATGGTTTTGGGTGGTTAATTTCAAAGTGACCTGCCGGTTCTTCAAAGGAAATTCTGTCAAAATTAATCCACTGGTCTGCAGAGAGGGTGTTCGAGAGTTCTAGATGAAAAACTAAAAGTTTTTTGGACAGAGAATAGGGTTCTTTTCATTTATCGTTTTTTGTTGTTCCGATGAAGGTTCTTACGAAAGCGGGAGAAACTCTGTCACTCTTTGTTCGACTATGAGAAAGAACTATAGAAGTGGATTTATTTTATCGTGTGAGATGATTACACTCAGAACTTCATAAAGAACCCACATTGTAATTGCGGATGAAGATGTTCTGAAGAAAATATTCAGTAAAGCATTGTTTAGTGGTGCTTATGATATTTACATTACATTTCTATGGCGTGATGTTTCTTATAGAAAAGTTAACATGAAATTTCATTTGGAATCAAAGACTAAGAGGCTTATTTACGCTATTCTGCTAGATAATCTCGGGTGGCCGATACCGTCCTTTCAGCGCGTATGCAAACCATTATTTCTTACACGTATGTTCCCTGTAGGTACGGCAATAATTACGGCCTCAACGGAGTTAGGCCAAAGTCACCATCAACGACATTTGTGACTTTGGTATAATCGGCCTTACATTACTACTCACCGGACTCGGTTTCCAAACTCCTGTAGATTGCTTTGACAATCTAGTAACGGTAACAGAAACCACTGCTACGTTTCAACAGCTGCCATCATCAGAGAGCGTTTAACTGTACTACACATTTCGCAAAAAATGGTGTGCATACCAATGATTTGGAATTGTTTATATACAATAGAGTTGTAACGAATAGTAGGTCGATATTTGTTTGGTATGGAAGAACTTTTGGCAATTTTATCAAAAAGAAACTATCCGTGCATTCTCCATCATGAAACAACCAGTGAGAGGAAAAGTGATATTTTCCTCCCTTGGTAGGTAAGTATAGTAAATAGGATCTACTACACGGCACGACACTTTTCCAAACAAAATTTAAGCAACTGCATTCCAGATGTGCGTGGGAATGGGGATTATTCTCAATCTATGTATTTCACAGGAAATTATTGATTTTTTTTATCACACGATAAGCTTTGGCTAGCTTTTTGAAAGATGGACATTGTTTACCGTTACGGCGGGTTACCTATATAACTGGCTGCTTTTATGAATAGAAGCTTTATAGAGATTTTAATTCGTTTGGTAGCTGAAATTAAGTACTAACAAATGATAATCTGTACCAAATGTAACAAATAATCATTGATTAAGAGAGAGGAAAAGGAACTTTAATAGCCGATTGAAAAGTAAAAGGATTTTAATATTTTATTTTGGATAATATGGTAAAATTGAAGAATTTTTCGAATTAAATATACCTACCCAACATAAGAGCTGTAACTTATGGTGGTAAGTTCAGATGAAAGTTGAGAATTTCAATGGTTCCAGAATCGTCTCCCTGGCCGAAACTCTGCAGTTACGATTGGTTTTTTTCGTTTCGGCCATTCTCACCCTCAAAAACCTAGGCTGAGAGCTTTGTGATCTGGTGAACTGATGTCAAATATTATTACCTGTAGTATAATAAGTAACGCTTAGTATTAATTTTGCAGGACACACTAGGAAGAAAACAAATCCCTAGTCCTTCAATAGGAGGAGAACCTAGTTTTTTCTGTCAAAAATGCATAACTACAAATAAGTGGGAAATTAGGGGGAGGGTTCAAATTTAAACAGGACTGTTGCTCTCGACGCTGAAATAGTTAATAAAATTATAGCTACCGTGTTCAAGGTTTTATTGCGGTTGATTTTTTAAGGGCTCCTTACTATTCAGTAGTGAGTGTCTCCTTAGATTGTACTGAAGCCTTCTACAGGAATTGGTGACTTGGTTTAATGAAACCCTCTGTAGGTACTTCATTAAGGTATTATCTATTGTCAACTTCTATCAGAGAGTGTTGTAAAATCAGCATTTCGATCAAGAAGACGGAAGCGTAATCTTCCTCCGCGACAACGATTCGAAAAAAGGAATTTCTCTTTCTTTTGCAATAAACCCAAAGTGAGTGAAAGACGATTTCTTGGTTCGTAATCGTCATAACATGAAATTACACCCAACAGTTAGGATTTAAGTCGAAATATGAAGAATCTACATGACGTTTTACGAAAACGTATCTTTTCTTCTAAACCTTAGCAGTGTGAAGACGATACTTATAATATTATGAACAAATTACTTCAGTGGGTTCAAAAATATCTCTTGAATTTGATGTTATTATTATTGTTATTATTCACTTACCAATAAGTTAAGTGCTCATTTTCTTGAAAGTTAAACGGAAATTCCACCTACCTGAAACAAAAATGTAATATTAATGAAGGGAAAAGTGGATGGTTTTGCATTATTATCAAAGAAAAATGTTTATAATGCTATCACGCTTTTAGAGCGAGAGCTGGCTGCAAAAAAGCTGGCCTATCGAGTAACAGAATGAAATGATTTTTAAAAGCTACTACTTATACAGACCATCCATAAAATCTTTTGCTGCCTGGGCGGAACTTGTGCAGAAATTCGCCATGTCCTCTCTCCTTTTTTTGGCACGTTACTGTACCTATCGAGTAACAGCTTCAAACTATAACCAAATTAAAGTTTGAATATAATTCTATAAGAAAAAACATTTCTGCCTCGTTAAATCTTGTGCTGATGCCTTGGCAGAAAACTTTCTCTTTCTCAAAGTCTTATGATACCACTAATACAACTATCATAGAAGTACTAAGTACTTAGGGATAAACAAAGAATCGTCCAATGAACAATTATAATGATTTCGACAAAATAATTTTATAATATAAAATATTTAGTAATAGTATACAGGGTGTTTTTTGGGAGCTTTAGGTAGACATTTCTGGGAAAGTTTTATAAATAGGTTTTTGAAAAATTGAACTTAGGGGTTACTCTGAAAACCGAATCGATGTAAAATATTTTCAAAATTGCAGCGCTTCCGGAAATGCCGGAAGTAACTGGAAACTTCGTTATTTTAAATGGGAACTATTGCATTTTTGGATTCTACGTGAAATTTCAGTTCTTTTAATACCCACATGTCAATATCTACAAGTTATAGTTTTTAAGTTATTTTCATTTATTAAAAAAAAAAATGGCGGACACAGACAGCATAAATCCATGAGTGTACTCCAGTACTGGACTATAGATTGGTGGTAATTTTTTTTCTACTGACGGAGTGGAAACATTCACATTGAAGATTTGTCACTGAGAATGTTTGTTCCTACTTCTCTTAAATGTGTAATTACAACAGTAAAAAGAGTTCTAATATGAAGACCGCATTTGCCTCCACCCTCTCTGTACCTAACTGAAAACTATCTAACAGAACACTTTTTGTACAAATTACATCTTCCCATTTGGTGTGAAACAAACCCCACTTCGTATATACGGTTTGCGAAATTATTCAATATTCCTGAAACTGAGTAGACTCAGTCATTCCTTGATAATTCCCAAATTCCTACATACCTAAAGGTGCTCAAATTACGTCTCATTACGTTTCCCCACAGTGCTGCTTAGAAACACTTCATCGCGATTAATTTAATAGAATTTGTTACTATGACCAAATAGAACGAAATTGTAAGGCATCTAGGATTGTAAATTATGATCACTTCACACCTTGCCATCCAAATTTTTCTAATTTTGTTTCACTGTCCCGAGTTCTTGTTCTAGTAGCTAGGTAGGCAATTTTTCAAAATTATACATAGGTAACGAATAATAAGGTGCTAACTACCCCATTGCTATTCAAATAAAGATGGCGATATCCATTCAACTTCCGTTTTCGCAGAGTTCTTACTTCGAACGTACCACATTTCCAATTACCATGGCGACGGCTCAGTGGCTTACTTTTCCATAAAAATTGGCCATAAATAAAGATTTTGAACATCACTGTCCTCTAGATTTTTGAAATTCCATGGTGATCTCCGAAGACTGACGAAATAAAACCTTTCAATTCGTTGTTGCCGGTTGAGGCAATAATTTGACACTTTTTGTAATGAAATTAGTTTACTTTTGGACAGTACAAGATCTCAGGTCAAAATATGATTGGGAATATTACTACGAAACACAAGGAACAAGGGGAACGGTCAAAACGTCTATTTTAAAGCTCTTCAATGTCACAGTGAATTCTTTGTTTAAAATTTATATTATGACGTTCTGATTCAAGACTCACAAGTTTAAGTTTACATTCACATATGTTTATGATTTACAATTTACCTAAGGATGAAAGTGAAGAAACGGCATTGCAATTTGCATCTTATGAGCCTTTGTGCTCAAAGCTCAAAACGCAACGCCATCTACTAAAAACCGTAAGTGTAATGTGTAAACGTAAATTCTCTAAATACCAACCGTCACCAAAAACGTTCGAGAATCTAGATAACCTTCATTGTTTAAAAGTTAGGTGAACACGAAAGGCTACACGAAGTAGGGTGAGTAGACACTTCAGTAGTAAAGCTTGCACCGTTGGGATTCTTTGTGGTAAGATTCAGCTAACTATTTTGAAAATCTTCTGTACTTTTATAAAAAAAATGGGATCTTCAACTGCGAAATGGAGAAGAATCGATTTACAGCTTTTACCGAAAGTGGATTGAAGAATAGATCCGAGAAAAGTGAAGAACACAAGGGTGTAAAGGGCAAAAAATACAGCCCATTAGCCGATATCGGCGTAATGATTATGAATGATATTAATGTACTTTACGAGAGGTTCCCGTCGTCTTATAACTTCGGCCAGAAACCGGAATCCAAACCGTTTTTTTTTTTCTGAAGAAGAAGAATTTCGATTATTGTGGATCCTTTGCGTAGGAAAAATATGGAATTATGAGGGCATCTCCAGATGGATTAGTAGATTCTGGAACGCAATATAATTCCATCAAGACCTGACAAGTTCTTCGTCTTCTACAAGCCCAGTGACGGAAAAGAAAATACCTTCGGTTCAAGGAAATTGGTTGGAAGAAGCGATGAATCGGATGAAGTGTAAACATGGAAGATAGCGGTGCACTGTAACAAAGATGGTCGATGGAATGCTTCCTGTAGGTCCAAAATTTTGAGTTCCTGCGTACCGAGAAGAGGGGGGAGAGAAAATAAAAAATTCAAGAAAATTGAAAAGTGGAAGATAAGCTAGAATACGTAGTGTGAACGTGAAGTGTATGGTACTTTCCAATGATATTTAATGTACAGGGTGTGCCAAATTGGACACTTTCTTATGGAAACATCCCTTATCTTAAGAAATACAAAAAAAAATGGACCTAGGTGTCTTGAGCTCAATTTTAATGAGAAAATCACTGGCGTAAACCGAAGTCAGCTAAAATTTGAAGACAAAGCGATCTAATTACGTTTCAACAAATGATTTGCGAATTATTGCAAATAGTGTGAAACTGAAAGTAGGTAGTCGAGCTCGAGAATAAGGTATTGTCGGAGTATCGTAACACGGGACATTGGCACCAAAATAACACTAATAAAATAATCCTAACAAAACATGAACTGCTTTTACAACCGGTTAATAGCTACTTAAATTGCCACATGCAAAAACTTCTAAGAAGGGTGTCGTTAAGGGATTAACAAATATTTTGTAATATTGGTAGCCCTAATGCCCCTAATATTTCATTCCTTTTGCGGTAAAATAACAAACATGCAGCCGCTTCTTTTACTGTTCTATCCGCTTCTTTTACTGTTCTATCCACGTAGATGTCCTTGCTGTTACTATAACCATAAATCTTAATTCTTAAATCTTAATTAACATTAACGGCATAGACTCTACGTAATTATACCTAACAAATCCACCTAGAATCTAAATAACTCCTACGTGATTAAGTAATTAATTGCTTCATCGCACTTTCAACAGAGCGAGATGCTCTTTTCACCCGATTGGAGATCCGATAATTATATTTATTATTGATCGACAAATATTTCGAATCAAATTTTCTTAATTTTTGTTTGTTTGTTCTGTAAATGAAGGAAGAGAAACAAAATTGGATAATTAATCAACTTATATAAAAACAAGACCATTCGTCACTCACACGCCTTGATTCTTCCGAGTGCTGTGTCCGAAACGAAATTTTAATTAATTGTAAGTTAAAGCAACACCAGAATTTAAAAGCTCCAAAATAACACTTGTAATGGTAAAAAGCATTTAATTTTGCAACATAATTAATTGGTCCAGCGTTTTTTCAGTAATTACATGTCCCTCAATTGTAATGATCTTTAGGAAACTCCACAAAGTAAGCCACAAATTAGTTAATCCTTCTAGTTATCATGAAATGCTTTTCAGGCAAACATTTTTTAAATTAGCAAAAGGTGGAATCCTGAGCGGATATTCGAACAAATATAAATAAATAAATAAATACCCCAATTTATCCATTGCAATTCAACTTTCGTAATGAACCCTTTTCTAGCTAAATAATCAAAAGTCTGAGTCCCAGTAGACTTTCAGATTCCGAATTCCATTTGTTGCTTACTAATTAGCATGTAATTAGTAAATGTTATTTTAATAACTTAGTATAATTACTAGGTAATTTGTAAGCATAATCTCAAAATTTGTCTGGGGGCTAACTTCGCGAATGTTTAAGTTATAATTAGTAGATCCGATCATCGAGATATCGAGTGATCTCGCGGTCCAATCGACATCAACTATTGAAGATTGATTATTTGTTAGTTTAAAAACACTGTTTGCTCACAAACTTATTTGTAGATAAGAGTTCCAGTAAAATGTTTGAAATTCGATTACTCGGCGAGGGGTAGCTTAAATAAAATTTATAAAACGAAGCGCCATTTTAATGACAATTTAATGACCTTTCAAAAGATGTACCTATCACAACATACTCCTCCCCATTTGGAAAAATAAGGGTAGATACCGCCCACGATAAGAGGATGTATTTACAATGATGGAATTAATGTGTAAATATGTCCCCCTGGAACCAAAAGTACAGGGGACGTTCAGATTCCGAATTTAATTTGTTGCTTACTAATTAGTGTAAGTTATTAATTTGTCGCTTACTAATTAGTGTAAGTTATTAATTAGTACCTATTGGTAAGCTAAAAATTTAAATTTGTAAATGAATTTCCGAATTTATTTTAAACAAAACAGTTTTTGGAGGTAACTTCTCGGTAGTCCCCATGCAATATTCAAATTTTTGTACCGTCATTAATTAGTAAGTCAATTTTAAGAATTTGTACCTAATCAAGTTGCCAGAGTTTGTAATCAAACGGTATCTCTTAATTAAAAAAAAAACTATTGTGCGCCTAACTTCTCGGGAGCCGCACCTCTTAGAGAAACAATATTTTTTTGAATTAATATTTAGTAAGTGATTTGTAACAATTTGTAAGCATATACTCAACATTTGTAAGTCACTTCATTACTACCTACAGCTACAGTCCAAAATAAGCTCCAACAAGAATTGAAGTAAACTATGTAATTTAGCTGCGGCTTTGAATATGGAAATATCAAGCACAAAGTTTAAACATAAAAGAATCCACAAAGAGACATGGAGAAGACCGGGAGCAACTGAAGGAAACGAGATAAACCACATACTGATATCCAAAAATACAGCAAACACAGTCAATGATATGAGATCATATAGAGGGGCAAATGCGGATAGCGATCACTTCGTAGTAATAGCAAAAATAAAGAAAATAATGTATAACAGTATTAAAAAAAACAAAATACAAGTAAAAAGATAAAGAAACAGAAGCAAGATACAAAGAAGAATTAAAACAGGAGCTACCACAAAAGAGAGAAACCAAGAGTATTATAGAAGAAGAAGAATGAGAAAACGTAAAGATAAAAACAGGAAAAAAAATAATCGGTTTGAAAGAAAAGGACAAACCCAAAGAATGGTTCGACAATGAATGTGACAATTTAGTCAAAAAGAAAAGAGAAATGAGAGCAAGATTGATGGGGACAAATAATGAACAAGAGGAGAGAATGTATAAGGACCTCAGGAAAGAAGTAGTAACAATGTGTAAAAGAAAAAAAAATCAATGGATCAACGACAAAATGGAGGAAATAGAGAATAACTACAAAATACATAACACAAAAATGTTCGACCAAAAGATAAAAGAAGAGATAAGAAAACAAAAAATCCGCAGAAGAGGAATAAGAAACAAAGAAGAACAAATGGAGTATAACACGGAGAAAGTAAAAGAAATATGGAAACAATATTACGAAGATTAGCTAAATGAAGACGATAATACTGAAATAGAAACTGTCATATCACTTGCGATATTCGCTGACAGCAGCCTACTTGCAAAAATCAACAACTCCTTCATAATTACAATAGTTTTTCCGGAAAATCTCAGTAACTATTCAAAATTGACCATACAAATTGTATATCAGTGGAAAGCTTATAAAAAACTTAATCGACTCGTGAACAGAAATACAGGGTGTTCCATTTATAAACAAAGAGTTATTCGACTTTTTGCGTTTCAGCGCACCCTGTATAGTGTGTACATACCTACATGGACCAAAAGTCGACTATTTATTAAAGTTCCAAGTTATTCTAAAATTTTCTGTGGCAAGTTTGTCGAAAAACATCCATGGCCTACTGGGCAGTGATCCATCAAATATGAGCCTTTTTTCGAACAAAACGGAGAGGGATAGACCCATAGTGACCGATACAAAGTGCCATTATTTTTTCATGTAAAAACTAATAATGTAGAAATATACAGGGTGTCCCATTTAAAAAACATAACTTTGGTTTACCACCCTGTATAGGAACATTCTTTATACAGGGTGGGCCATTGAAAAGGTAACACGCCTGTTTTGGGACACTTAGACAAGTTTCTTAAAAAAACGCTCGGACACGTCGATTTTTTATTTTTGGGGGACAACTTTTGATGTCAAATTTGACGTTGTCCGGTCACAGGCCCTAGCCCGAGCAATAGGGAAATAGGTCGAGCGACCCCTCATTTGAAACGTCTTTTAATTCTCTATTCGACAGTACAAATGAAAATTAGTTTTATTCAATTTTTTTTTCACCCCCATGAAAAGCACCCGCTAGATTAACTAAGGTGGAGGTGCTGTTTAGGAAAAATCCTGAAACACGCCACCTTTGATCTTTTGAACGGCCCATTTCAGGATTTTTTCTAAACAACACCCCCAACTTAATTAATGTAGAGGGCGCTTTTCATGGGGGTGGAAAAAAATTGAATAAAACTAATTTCGGTCATACTGTCGAATAGAGAATTAAAAGACGCTTCAAATGAGGGGTCGCTCGACTCCCTTTCCATATTTAAATTCTTGAGTTAGGGGTTGCTGGGGCTAGGGGGTTGACCTGACAAAGTCAAATTTGACATCAAAAGTTGTCCCCCAAAAATAAAAAATCGACGTGTCCGAGCGTTTTTTTAAGAAACTTATCTAAGTGTCCCAAAACAGGCGTGTTACCTTTTCAATGGCCCACCTTGTATAATCAAAATATTTTTATAATGTGTAGTATAAGAGTGTGCTTACTTGGCGGTGAAAACCGCATGTGGATATTTTGAATAGCAAAAAAGTTATGGACCAATCACATAGCCCTAGGTCACGTAATTGATGGGTGCATTGCATAACAGCATAACTACCAAAAACCTCGATAAGTATGTTTTACTCTAAAAATAGTTTTGGGAGCTAATATTAAGAATTTTGCATTGAAATCACTATACAGGTTACAGCATTGCCCAAGTCGCCACCCTGTATACATATATCAGCGTTTAAACCATAGCTTTGTATAATAATATTAATAAACAATAATACCATAACTTTAAGAGGCATAGCACTCTCACAATATGTGAACGTCGAATTTATACACGGTAAACACAATTTATATAAATGTAAGAGTTGTTTACCCTCATTATTTAAATTTCTGAAGCTCGTAATTTCTATGGAATAAGTTCCTATTTTACACTTTATTGTTACTGTGATGAGGATGAGCGATGTACTCCTATCCCTGTACTGGAGTCCTGCAAAAATTTTAGTACTGATTTGTCTAACCAACAGAATTAAGTAAAGGACATATAGGAGAGTCAAAAAAAGTTGGGTAGACATCACCATATTCTGGACCAGGTTTTCTAGACGCCATTTTCTAAAATGGCCGATACGCATTTGATTATGCATATATTTCCGCTCCTGTGACAGTCACGTTTATCATTTTGGTGTCTCAATATATGTTTTTAAGGACAATGAATCGATTAAGATGGTTTGCGAAGTTAACCGGACGCCATTTTCCAAAATGGCCGACACCGATTTTCTTGTGCTTACATTTCTCCTCCTTTGGCAGTCATATTCATCATTTTGGTGCCTAAATATATGCTTTTAAGGACAAGGAATCCATTAAGACGGTTTGTGAAGTTGCCTGATAGCTATTTCTTAAGGAAAATCAGTACTAGGACTCCTTTATTACTGCATTCAGAGAACAACTTACCTACTTCAAGCAACTAATTTACTTTAGTGTATTTATTTGGCATTTTTTATATTGTGGGAACGAAATTTCATTGAGAAAAGTACTTTTCATTTGACTGAGTTTGTCTTTTTTTAATTTTTTCTTTTTGTATTTAAACTAACAGTGATGAAGATGGATGATCATCAAAGGATGGGAATGAGACTGATGGCAACTGTTCGCCAAGAAAAACAAAATGTTTTGTTGGACATGGAGAAGTGCGTTTTTTGTCAAGCGATAGACAGTAACAAGACTGTTACCACAGTTAATGGAAGAAAAAGAGTACAAGAAGCAACCGCTATAGTTGCAAACAGACTGAAAGTGTGACTTCTGATGTTGTGTTTGTGTATCATGTGACAAACCAGTGCTATAAAATGTATACTTTAAAGAATCTGTCGAAAAAATAGCAGTAGCAAAAGCTAATAGTGAAGTGTTGGAAAGTGAAGATAAACATGCCAGTGAAAAAATCACCAGGAAAACAAGATCATCATGTGTACCACGAGAGCCTCCTTCATCAACGGTGCACCCAACAGATATTCGATGTATTTTCTGTCTGCATTCAAAGTAATAATGGTGTCAGGGACAAATTTCGTGTGAGTGAAACTGAACGAGCAAAAATTGTTTAATCTGCAGAAATCTATTTTCAAGATGATATGTATACTCGTGTGGTAGATCTGAATCAGATACTCAAGTGTTTGGTGCTGATGTAACGTACCACAAAGTTTGTTTGGAAGCATATTTAAGAAAATATGAATATCCTGTGACAAGGTGTTAAAAAACAGAAAACTATTTAACCAAAATTGTGGCATTTGAAAGTAATGGAAATTATAGGTCCCAAAAGCTTAAAGAAGGATATGGCTTACACGAAATTTGTCCTTGACACGATTATGACTTTGATGCCCACAGACAATACATCGAAATATATGTTGAGTGCACGATTGATGAAGGAGGCTCTCGTGGTACAACAAATGATCTTGTTTTCCTGGAGATTTCTTCACTGGATGATGTTGTTTATCTTATCTTCACTTACCAACCCTCACTATTCGCATTTGCAGCTGCTATTTTTTCGAGAGATTTTTTTAAAGTATACTTTTTATAGCACTGGTTTGCCACATGATACACAAACACAACATCTCTTATGTAGCGGCCGCTTCTTGTCCTCTGTTTCTTCAATTAACTGTGGTAACAGTTTTGTTACTGTCTACAGCTTGACAATTGACAAATAACGCACTTCTTCATGTCAAACAAGACATTTGGTTTTTCTTGGTTGTCAGTCTCATTCACATCCGTTGTTGATCATCCGTTTTCATCAGTGTTAGTTTACCTATTAAAAAAAAATTAATAAAGACAAACTCAGTCAAATAAAAAGTACTTTTCTCAATGAAATTTCCGGAAATTTCGTTCGCACAATAAAAAATAAGCCAAATAATCAAACTAATGAAAGTCAATTAGTTGCTTGAAGTAAGTTGTTTTCTGAATGCAGTAAGAGAGGAGTCCTGTAAAAGTATTAGTACTAATTTTCCTTAAGAAATAGCTATCAGGCAACTTCACAAACTATCTTAATGAATTCCTTGTCCTTTAAAATATACATTTAGACACCAAAATGATGAGTATGACTGCCAGGGGAGCAAAAAGGTAAGCACCAGAAAATTGGTGTCGGCCATTTTGACAAATGGCGCCCGGTTGACTTCGCAAACCATCTTAATCGATTCCTTGTCCTTAAAAACATATATTTAGACACCAAAATGATGAATGTGACTGTCACAGGAGCGGAAATATATGCATAATCAAATGCGTATCGGCCATTTTAGAAAATGGCGTCTAGAAAACGTGGTCCAGAATATGGTGATGTCTACCCAACTTTTTTTGACTCTCCTATATGTCCTTTACTCACTTCTGTTGGTTAGATAAATCAGTACTAAAATTTTTACAAGACTCCAGTACAGGGACTAGCGGTACATCGAGAAAATCGCAAATGTCTGTCAAATTGTGCGGGAAGTGTGAAATTAGGTACACTTATTAATTAGATCAAAATAAACGATTTGACCCGCAGCACCCCTATTTTCAACCCTTAGTTTTCAAAAGTGCGCCGTATTTAGTTTTTTCTATCCCCTAACGATAACTCCTTTGTTTACAACTTTTCGAAAAAAATATATTAATAAAAGTTTTAGGAATTCTTATAAGGAACATTTTATAAAAGGATAAAATTTTCACAAATATCAACCCTTATCGAGATATGTGGGAAAAACTGATTTTTGCAGTTTCATTACAAAATAGTTTTCTTGTTTATCGTTTCTCAGAAAAATTATTCAAATAAAAGATGTAGATATTAATATGGTCAATATTTTAGGTATATATAATATTTTCACATAAAGCAACCCTTAACAAGTTATTTCGATATTTCTGAAAGTAAGCAACCCTCAAGTATGAAATCGCTCCTATCTTTTTTATTTGTAACTTATGAGGAAAAACATGTGAATAAATATTATAGAAAATTATCTTTTGGGCATTTTATGTAGGTATGAAAATTTCTCAAAAGTCAACCCCTAACGAGATATATTGAAAAAACCAGAAACTGTCAATTTTCACATAAAATCGAGCATAACTTTTCTATATTTCACTACAGTGACATTATTGTTATATAATTCGGTAGGTATATGGATGTAGAAAATATAAGTAAGGGGTAATTTTTTTACAAAAACTCACCCTTAGCGAGATATTTTGACAAAAACAAACTTTCGGCACTTTTTAGAAAAGCTTTCGTAACTTTTTCAATTACGATGGTTAATATTATTTCTTCGCGGTTAATAATAGCCAATTACAGTGTATTTCATGAAATCATAGTGATTTTGCACCATATCACACTGGTGCGGGAATTTTCAACGTACAAAGTGTAGGGTTTATTCGCGGTAATATAATTAAAAAGAAACAATCTAATTGTACCCAAAATGCAAACATAGGTCGATTTTTATATCACGGAAGACATATTTTGATGTTATTTTCTTGGGGGTGGTTCTCACCTCCAGCGCTTCACAGGGGGTGATATTAGTCGGGAATCAGCACCTCGAAATTCGATCGTTTAAATGATGTACTGTGCACTCGAAGATATACATTTTAAAAAATATGTACAGTGTGGGGAATGACCTTACGGATTCAAATCCGGAGGGCTCCATTAAATTCGTGATTGCAAAAAAGAATAAAAAAATATTTTCCGATTATTTTGAATTATCTTTAAAAAACTATTTTTTGTGTTTAACTCGCGATTGTGACGTCATTTTTTAATATTTTTTCAAAATTCTTTCACCATACGAACGCCTAATCATTGTAGATTGTAACGGTACATACATAAGATTATTATTTTTTATATAGACTTTGTCAGAGTAT
The DNA here is from genome assembly GCA_036250285.1 of Pyrocoelia pectoralis. Lineage (NCBI taxonomy): Eukaryota > Metazoa > Arthropoda > Insecta > Coleoptera > Lampyridae > Pyrocoelia > Pyrocoelia pectoralis. The sequence continues at coordinate 8,638,746 of CM070081.1, forward strand.
TTAAAAGGAGGGGCGGTACCAAAACTGACGTGAAAATTTCAGCATCGAGAAAATTTTTGAACGGTTGAAGATAGGTATATGATTAATCGAGACGAAATATGCCCAAATGAGTACGAAAGTTTTTGGTGAAAAGAAATTTTCACTATTGCTAATGGTTTACGAGATACGATTTTTTTGTGGAACGCCGATGCGCACCGACCGCACAGTCGTTTCACGGCCCTCACAATACGAACCTATTATACAATCTAGCCCTACTGAATTAAAGTAGAGCATTAATTATCACAAAGTAGCCACTACTTTGTGTTACTTATGTGTTGTTTAGTGTTTTAGTGTTTAGTTATTTGCAAAGAAACGCTTGAAAATGAAAACTTTTCATTATTTCTTCTTCCATCGCCTTATTAAGATTACCAAAATGATATTTTGTGTATACATATAGATTCAAAATTTAATTCTCTACAACTTTCATTATGTGCACTAAGTACGTAGAATCAATAGTTTTCGACTTATTATTGATTTTATTGTGCAAAACGAGCAGCGATTGTGTCTTAGAAAAGGTTTAAATGATTATATCTCTGTCAATATTAATCATATGGAAATGTTTAAAAAAGAAAATTATTCGTAATTAAATTCTCTACAACTTTTATTTGAAGCGTTTTGCGATACGAATGGCCATTCTCGAGTTATAAGCGAAATAAATACGCGCGATGCGCGCACGTGTTACCCCGTCGCCGCAAAACAGTCGACATTTTAAAAAAATCTATCTCGGCTCCTATTGGTCGTAGAGACAAAACTAAAACATGAAAATGTGCGGAATTTTGTCAGCTACAACTTTCTTAACGGTTTTGTTTTTGATAAGAATTTAAAACTCTACAACTACAACATCTAGCCAGTTCGTGAAGTGATACTCGGGCAACTTAATGGGTTACTTCGATCGCTATGCGCTACTCCTTTTGGAATAAAATTTTACAAATGGACTTGGTTTCAACTTTCAATGGTTTCTACAAAATATCGTATCAGAAAAAGACGATTTCAATGTTTGTGGTCTACATACACCATAAACCCTGATATTCCACATAAATGCATACTCTTAAGGCGGCGTCGTAGATACTGAATCGTCTATTTCTATTACTCTATTCACAGTATTATAGTCCCTGGCAAGCCGTTAAAACGGCTATGCGGTCGGTGCGCACCGGCGTTTCACACAAAAAATCGTATCTCGTAAACCATTACCAATAGTGAAAATTTCTTTTCACCAAAAACTTTTCCACTCATTTGGGCATATTTCGTCTCGATTAATCATATATCTATCTTCAACCGTTCAAAAATTTTCTCGATGCTGAAATTTTCACATCAGTTTCGGTACCGTCCCTCCTTTTAAATACTCTGACAAATTCTATATAAAAAAAATAATCTTATGTATGTACCGTTACAATCTACAATGATTAGGCGTTCGTATGGTGAAAGAATTTTGTCAAAATATTAAAAAATGGCGTCACAATCGCGAGTTAAACACAAAAAATAGTTTTTTAAAGATAATTCAAAATAATAGGAAAATATTTTTTTATTCTTTTTTGCAATCACGAATTTAATGGAGCCCTCCGGATTTGAATCCGTAAGGTCATTTCCCACCCTGTACATATTTTTTAAAAAGTATATCTTCGAGTGCACAGTACATGATCGAATTTCGGGGTGCTGATTGCCGACTATATTGAAATTTCGTCGCGGCGGCGGCGTATGGTTTCGCTCGGGTGTCGCATCTCCTCTTTAGTCTTCTATTTGGTTGTTCTCACTAAAATACGAGTCGGTGAGATAATACTAACTTGCTGAAGTGCTTACCTTTTATTTTCGCATGTAAAATGTCTAAAGGAGATGCGACACCCGAGGGAAACCATACGCCGCGACGCCCGCTACGTAACGAGCTCGCGCACCTAAGCCAAATGTGTTTAAATAAATATTTCAGTATTTTACTTAGCTACTGATAGATATAAAGTGAAAAAAATGCAAAAATGAAAAGGCCAAGGAATTAGCTTTCCAATGATGTATCACATGACCCGCCTTCCGATTTGAAATTTCAATATCACCCCCTGTGAAGCGCTGGAGGTGAGAACCACCCCCAAGAAAATAACATCAAAATATGTCTTCCTTGATATAAAAATCGACCTATGTTTGCATTTTGGGTACAATTAGATTGTTTCTTTTTAATTATATTACCGCGAATAAACCCTACACTTTGTACGTTGAAAATTCCCGCACCAGTGTGATATGGTGCAAAATCACTATGATTTCATGAAACGCACTGTAATTGGCTATTATTAACCGCGAAGAAATAATATTAACCATCGTAATTGAAAAAGTTACGAAAGCTTTTCTAAAAAGTGCCGAAAGTTTGTTTTTGTCAAAATATCTCGCTAAGGGTGAGTTTTTGTAAAAAAATTACCCCTTACTTCTATTTTCTACATCCATATACCTACCGAATTATGTAACAATAATATCATTGTAGTGAAATATAGAAAAGTTATGCTCGATTTATGTGAAAATTGACAGTTTCTGGTTTTTTCGATATATCTCGTTAGGGGTTGACTTTTGAGAAATTTTCATACCTACATAAAATGCCCAAAAGATAATTTTCTATAATATTTATTCACATGTTTTTCCTCATAAGTTACAAATAAAAAAGATACGAGCGATTTCATACTTGAGGGTTGCTTACTTTCAGAAATATCGAAATAACTTGTTAAGGGTTGCTTTATGTGAAAATATTATATATACCTAAAATATTGATCATATTAATATCTACATCTTTTATTTGAATAATTTTTCTGAGAAACGATAAACAAGAAAACTATGACCGATTTTGTAATGAAACTGCAAAAATCAGTTTTTCCCACATATCTCGATAAGGGTTGATATTTGTGAAAATTTTATCCTTATATAAAATGTTCCTTATAAGAATTCCTAAAACTTTTATTAATATATTTTTTCGAAAAGTTGTAAACAAAGGAGTTATCGTTAGGGGATAGAAAAAACTAAATACGGCGCACTTTTGAAAACTAAGGGTTGAAAATAGGGGTGCTGTGGGTCAAATCGTTTATTTTGATCTAATTAATAAGTGTACCTAATTTCACACTTCCCGCACAATTTGACAGACATTTAGATGTACCGCTACGACTAGACTGTATTAATGAGGATGAGCTACCAAGTACCTGGGTCGCAAATATGAAACAAAATTGTACCTACGTATATTGTAGTAATTAAAAAATAAAGAGACGATTGAATGAGGGTGGAGAGGTTTTGTATTCTTACACGTGCGAAAATACTACAGTATTTTTTTCGCTTTATAAGCAATCCTCTGAAAAACTTAAACATCTGTAGGTATCGCATTTCGTTGATTGCTCTTCTTTTATGATAATAAAACAACCATAAATCTGAGGGCAACAAAATTTACTGGCGCCATAGAAAGTTGCAAATCGGCATTACAACCTACAACTATTTATTTCATGAGACAATTTCATCAGCTCACGTTTTCTTTTAAATCTTGAAAATAATATTATTTGAGATCCTCCTCTTAATAAATTTTGCAAGTACAGAACTATTTTTAAATAGGTACTTACCTATTACCACAGACAATGTTGTCGTGCAATTAGCATGGCCGAATCAATTTTTTTTCGTACAGGCCTCTTAAAAAGAAACTATTTGAGGATTTGTTGAACTACATAATAAAAATTTCTTCTGACGTTGAATTTTGATGTTTTAATTTTTTTCTACACTTTCAATTCAAAAAACAATCATGCACTCGCATAGAGAATCAAGAGACTTTTAAAATGAGGGTTACTCTCACCACCTTACCGTAATTTTTGTTTTTGTTAGGGGGTTATTGGAGCTAGGGGGCCAAATTCAAATTTGATATCAAAATGTGCCGTTAAAAAGGGGATCAAATTCAAATTTGACATCAAAAGATCAAAAGTGGTGTGTTTTAGGATTTTTCCTAAACAACATCCCTGCACCATAGTTAGGTAAGTAATCTAGAGGAGCAATTGTCTGGTGGCCTAGAACCAGACTATCCACAACCAAAGCACTCCACGCGAGAGAGGACTTAGAGGACCATCTCGTAGCCAATTTCGGTGTCCCAAAACAGGCCGTGTTTTCTTTTCAGTAACCCACCCTGTATATATTCCTTGGCATTTGGCATGTAATATTTTGTGCAGAAGTTGGTTCTGAGAGTGTGTTCTCAAAATTAGAATTTTTTTTGCTAGGACAAGAACGGTTGGAATCCTTTATTTTATGAAGTGTGGAAGCAAATCTTTGTCTTCATCTTTATGTTTTGAACGATCTTTTTAGTACGGGAGCTACGGGCATTTTTGGCCAGTGAAAGTATACACTATAAATTTTTCACCATAGGTAGTTCTCTTACTGCTAATAAAGTAACTGACCGTCAGACCTTTGGGAGGCGGTAAATTAAGATGCAGGAGGCTGACGAAGTGGTGAAAAAGTGCCAAAAAACACGTTTTCGTAAATAACTGAAAAAGTATCAATTTTATCAAAAACAAACACGTTAATAAAGTTGTAGCTGACAAAATTCCGCACATTTTGATGTTTTATTTTTATCTCTACGACCAATAGGAGCCCAGATAGATTTTTTTTAAATGTCGACTGTTTTGCCGCGAAACGGTAACACGTGCGCTTATACCTCGAGAATGGCCATGCGTATCGCAAAATGCTTCAAATAAAAGTTGTAGAGAATTTAATTACGAATAATTTTCTTTTTTAAACATTTCCATACGATTAATATTGACAGAGATATAATCACTTAAACCTTTTTCTAAGACACAATCGCTGCTCGTTTTATGTCCGTGAAGTTAGCCCCTCATATTCCGAATTTATATACAATTCGTTGCTTACTAATTAGTAAGTAATTAGTAAGTATTTGTAAGCTAAAAATCTAAATTTGTAAGTGATTTTTCGAATTTATTTTAACAAAAACAGTTTTTGGGGCTAAATTATCGGTAGCCCCATTATTTTGCAATATCAAAATTTTAGTAGCGTCATTAATTAGTAAGTCATTTGTAGGAATTTGTAATCAAGTTGCTAGAATTTGTAATCAAACGGTATCTCTTAAATTTAAAAAAAAACTGTTGTGCGGCTAACTTCTCGGGAGCCGCACCACTTTGAGGAACAAAATTTTTTTTTGAATCAATATTTAGTAAGTCATTTGTAACAATTTGTAAGCATAATCTCAAAATTTGTAAGACACTTTTACAATTACAATTTTACAATCTACAGTCCAGAATACGCTTTGGGGGCTAACTTCACGAATGTCCCAATACATAGAGAAGTGGTTGAATTTGTTTGCATCATCAAGTAACAATTAGTAAGTTGTATGTATTAATTTGTAACCATAATCTCATTTTTTTAAACCCAATTACAATGGCGCAAACTAAAGTTAAAGTAGCTATGTCCTTATGTTAATATCTAGTAATTAGAATTGGTATGAAAGAAATGGTTCAATTTGTATGTATCTCTAAGTAATAATTAGTAAATCGTATGTACTAATTTGTAAGCATATTTTCACAACTTGTAAGTCACTCTATTACTATCTAGAGTCCAAAACATGATCTGGTGGGGCTATTTTTACGAACTTCTCAAAGCATAGAGAAATGGTTGAATCTATTTGTACTTCTAAGTAACAATTAGTAAGTCGAATGCACTAATTTGTAAGCATAATTTCACAATTTTTAAGTCACTCGATTACCATCTAGTGTCCAAAATACGTTCTTGTGCGGCTATCTTCACGAACGCTTTAAACATGGAGAAATGGTTGAATCTGTTTGTACTTCTATTCTAAGTAACAATTAGTAACTCGAATGTACTAATTTGTAAGCATCATTTCATAATTTGTAAGTCAGTTTATTACTATCTAGAGTCCAAAGTACGTTCTGGTGGTGCTATCTTTACGAACGAATCAAAGTATCTATAGAGAAATGGTTGAATCTATTTGTACTTCTAAAAGTAACAATTAGTAAGTCGAATGCACTAATTTGTAAGCATATTTTCACAATTTTTAAGTCACTCGATTACCATCTAGTGTCCAAAATACGTTCTTGTGTGGCTATCTTCACGAACGCTTTAAACATGGAGAAATGGTTGAATCTGTTTGTACTTCTAAGTAACAATTAGTAACTCGAATGTACTAATTTGTAAGCATCATTTCATAATTTGTAAGTCAGTTTATTTTATTACTATCTAGAGTCCAAAGTACGTTCTGGTGGTGCTATCTTTACGAACGAATCAAAGTATCTATAGAGAAATGGTTGAATCTATTTGTACTTCTAAAAGTAACAATTAGTAAGTCGAATGCACTAATTTGTAAGCATATTTTCACAATTTTTAAGTCACTCGATTACCATCTAGTGTCCAAAATACGTTCTTGTGTGGCTATCTTCACGAACGCTTTAAACATGGAGAAATGGTTGAATATGTTTGTACTTCTAAGTAACAATTAGTAACTCGAATGTACTAATTTGTAAGCATCATTTCATAATTTGTAAGTCACTTTATTACTATCTAGAGTCCAAAGTACGTTCTGGTGGTGCTATCTTTAGGAACGAATCAAAGTATCAATAGAGAAATGGTTGAATCTATGTGTACTTCTAAGTAACAATTAATAAGTCGAATGTACTAATTTGTAGGCATCATTCATAATTTGTAAGTCACTTTATAACTATCTAGGGTCCAAAATGCGTTCTGGTCTGGTACGGCTATCTTCACAAACGTTTTAAACATGGAGAAATGGTTGAATCTGTTTGTACTTCTCAGTAACAATTAGTAAGTCGAATGTACTAATTTGTAAGCATGATTTCATTATTTGTAAGTCACTTTATAACTATCTAGGGTCCGAAATACGTTCTGGTGCGGCTATCCTCAAGAACGCGTTAGACATGGAGAAATCATTGAATCTGTTTGTACTTCTAAGTAACAATTAGTAACTCGAATGTACTAATTTGTAAGCATCATTTCATAATTTGTAAGTCACTTTATTACTATCTAGAGTCCAAAATACGTTCTTGTGCGGCTATCTTCACGAACGCTTTAAACATGGAGAAATGGTTGAATCTGTTTGTACTTCTAAGTAACAATTAGTAACTCGAATGTACTAATTTGTAAGCATCATTTCATTATTTGTAAGTCACTGTATTACTATCTAGAGCCCAAAGTACGTTCTGGTGGTGCTATCTTTACGAACGAATCAAAGTATCTATAGAGAAATGATTAAATCTATTTGTACTTCTAAGTAACAATTAATAAGTCGAATGTACTAATTTGCAAGCATCATTCATAATTTGTAAGTCACTTTATAACTATCTAGAGTCCAAAATACGTTCTGTTCTGGTGCGGCTATCTTCACGAACGTTTTAAAGATGGCGAAATGGTTGAATCTGTTTGTACTTCTAAGTAACAATTAGTAACTCGATTGTACTAATTTGTAAGCATCATTTCATCATTTGTAAGTCACTTTATTACTATTTAGGATCCAAAATATGTTCGGGTAGTGCTAACTTTTCAACCATTTCTCCATGTTTTAAGACGTTCGTGAAGATAGGCGTACTAGAACGCATCTTGCACCCTACATATAGTGATAGAGTAATTTACAAATTGTGAAAATATGCTTACAAATTTGTACATATATTTACTAATTACTATTTAGAGATACAAAAAATTTGAGCCATTTCTTTTGCACACGATTTTCTAATTGTTAACCAAACGTAAATGTTTATATTCCCATGTTGATGGGGCGCCTAAGAATTTCCTCCCAATTTTTTTAATTCGTGTAATGTGTAAACAACAAATTAAATCTTAATTTGAAATCTGTGTGCATGTAGTATTTTATATTTTTATGGATATAGGGACATAGTTTATCTTTGCGCCATTGTGATTGGGTTACAAAAAATGGGATTATGCTTACAAATTAATACATGCAACTTACTAATTATTACTTAAAGGTACAAACAAATTCAACCATTTCTCTTTGTTTGGGACATTCGTGAAGTTAGCCCCCAAAGCGTAATTTGGGCTGTAGGTAGTAATAAAGTGACTTACAAATTTTAAGATTATGCTTACAAATTGTTACAAATGACTTACTAAATTTTGATTATAAAAAATAAATTGTTCCTCAAAGTGGTGCGGCTCCCGAGAAGTTAGCCGCACAAAGTTTTTTTTAAATTTAAGGGATACCGTTTGATTACAAATTCTGGCAACTTCATTACAAATTCTTACAAATGACTTACTAATTAATGACGCTATTAAAATTTTGATATTGCAAAATAATGGGGCTACCGATAATATAGCCCCAAAAACTGTTTTTGTTAAAATAAATTCGAAAATTCACTTACAAATTTAGATTTTTAGCTTACAAATACTTACTAATTAGTAAGCAACAAATTGTATATAAATTCGGAATATGAGGGGCTAACTTCACGGACATGCTCGTTTTGCATAATAAAATCAATAATAAGTGAGAAACTATTGATTCTACGTACTTAGTGCATATAATAAAAGTTGTAGAGAATTAAATGTTGAATCTACACGTATACACGAAATATAATTTTGGTGATGTTTACAAGGCCATGGAGGAAGAAATAATGAAAAATTCTCATTTTCAAGCGTTTCTTTGCAAATAACTATGGTTTGACTACTTGTAGTTGTAGACAGTAAGTGTCTTATAGTTTTTTAAAGATAATTAATGTACCTGTAAAATGAGCGTCGGCAGAAGTTCCTACGACAAATAGTTCGTAGGAAAAAGAGTCCTTCATCTGTTAATTTATTATTAACTTATAGGTACCTAATTGTTTTAATTGGGGCCGAAGAGGACGTATTAATTGCGCGTGTCACACCAATATTATTACAGAAATGCAATTATGTACCTACGTAGTTTTCGCCAGTTGGATCTTAAAATCTTAAATAACAACCCCAATAATAAAAAACGTGCCCTCCGAAAACAAGTTGGTATTATCTTACCCTTCGGTTTTCGAAATAATAAAATAAAACGCACTACATGAGGGCTGCAAATGACCACACTTAAGTTGAGCCGCGGGCGGCGGTTCCAAAAGCAAATTCCGGAAAGGATTAAAACAGTTCACAACAAAATATTATACCTGATTGTACTTTCAAAGTGCATTTTGGTTCCCATCAGGAAGTAGAGTTTCTCAGAAAAAGAATTGCTTACTTTTTCAGTTGGACCGGGCGGCAATAAATTTTGTTTTATCTTTATGGTAGGTACAATATTATACTGTTTACGAAGATTGACAACTGCAACGTAAACAAATTTTCGGGCTAAAATTTTTGATGGGAACAATCGCGTGAAACTTAAAACCAACATCCTGTTGTTACATTTCGTCAAAAAAATTGATGGATATAAATTATTGAGGATTGAATCAATATTAGGGTCGACATGTTTATTAATGTGCGTTTGTTTATTGTTATTGTTATATAACAGTGGGAAAACTTCGAATGGATCAGGTTTTTAAAACTAAGCAAAACAGATCACTTACGTGCTCTGTAGATTTTGTTGATGTTTCACTCTCATTTATTATTATTGCGTAAGATTGAGTTATTTTTAAATTTGCTTATGAAAAATATTCACAGGTCAAATATTTCAATTTGAACCGAGCTTGAATACAACACTACCGTTTTACAAATTTGAATCAATAAAAAAAATCAAATAAGAAACGCAAAAAATAACCCCGAACTACCTACAAAACGTACGTAAGTACAATGGATGATGAATAATTCACTTAAAAAAAAATAACTGGGTGCTTTGCTTTGGAAACGAGTCGATTATGTATAAATGGTAAACTGCTGAGTGAATTTTTTTGAAAAATATGCGTGGAAGGGTTATCGGAAGACTGCGTTTCAGTTTAGAATATTTTTAGTTTTCTGCATCTTCTAGATATCCGTGAAGTTAGCCCCTCATATTCCGAATTTATATACAATTTGTTGCTTACTAATTAGTAATAGTAATTAGTAAGTATTTGTAAGCTAAAAATCTAAATTTGTAAGTGAATTTTCGAATTTATTTGAACAAAAACAGTTTTTGGGGCTAAATTCTCGGTAGCCCCATTATTTTGCAATATCAAAATTTTAGTAGCGTCATTAATTAGTAAGTCATTTGTAAGAATTTGTAATCAAGTTGCCAGAATTTGTATTCAAACGGTATCTCTTAAATTTAAAAAAAAACTGTTGTGCGGCTAACTTCTCGTGAGCCCCACATGTCCGTGAAGTTAGCCCCTCATATTCCGAATTTATATACAATTTAGTAAGTAATTAGTAAGTATTTGTAAGCTAAAAATCTAAATTTGTAAGTGAATTTTCGAATTTATTTTAACAAAAACAGTTTTTGGGGCTAAATTCTCGGTAGCCCCATTATTTTGCAATATCAAAATTTTAGTAGCGTCATTAATTAGTAAGTCATTTGTAAGAATTTGTAATTAAGTTGCCAGAATTTGTATTCAAACGGTATCTTTTAACTTAAAAAAAAAACTGTTGTGCGGCTAACTTCTCGGGAGCCCCACGACTTTGAGGAACAATATTTTTTTTAAATCAATATTTAGTAAGTCATTTGTAACAATTTGTAAGCATAATCTGAAAATTTGTAAGCCACTTTATTACAATCTACAGTCCAGAATACGCTTTAGGGGCTAACTTCACGAATGTCCCAAAACATAGAGAAATGGTTGAATTTGTTTGCATCTTTAAGTAATAATTAGAAAGTTGTATGTATTAATTTGTAACCATAATCTCATTTTTTGTAACCCAATTATAATGCGGCAAACTAAAGTTAATAAGTAGGTATGTCCCTATGTCCATAAAATACTACATGCACACAGATTTCATATTACGCTTTAATTTATTACACGAATTATGTAATTAGAAAGCACTAATGAACTTTGCAACTGAACTTCCAATTTATTTTTAAAAAAATTGGGAGGAAATTCTCGGGCGCTCCAATGTCCGTGAAGTTAGCCCCTCATATTCCGAATTTATATACAATTTGTTGCTTACTAATTAGTAAGTAATTAGTAAGTATTTGTAAGCTAAAAATCTAAATTTGTAAGTGAATTTTCGAATTTACGTATTTTAACAAAAACAGTTTTTGGGGCTAAATTCTCGTTAGCCCCATTATTTTGCAATATCAAAATTTTAGTAGCGTCATTAATTAGTAAGTCATTTGTAAGAATTTGTAATCAAGTTGCCAGAATTTGTATTCAAACGGTATCTTTTAAGTTAAAAAAAAAACTGTTGTGCGGCTAACTTCTCGGGAGCCCCACGACTTTGAGGAACAATATTTTTTTTAAAACAATATTTAGTAAGTCATTAGTAACAATTTGTAAGCATAATCTGAAAATTTGTAAGCCACTTTATTACAATCTACAGTTCAGAATACGCTTTAGGGGCTAACTTCACGAATGTCTCAAAACATAGAGAAATAATTGAATTTGTTTGCATCTTTAAATAATAATTAGTAAGTTGTATGTATTAATTTGTAACCACATCTCTATGCATTGATTTTTGGATTCTAGATACTAATAAAGTGACTTACAAATTATAAAATTATGCTTACAAATTAGTACATTCGACTTACTAATTTATTGTTACTTAGAAGAACAAATAGATTCAACCATTTCTCCATGTTTTAAGACGTTCGTGAAGATAGCACCACCAGAACGTATTTTGGACTCTAGATAGTAATAAAGTGTCTTACAAATTATGAAATTATGCTTACAAATTACTAATTAGTACATTCGACTTACTAATTGTTACTTAGAAGTACAAATAGATTCAACCATTTCTCTATGCTTTGAGACGTTCGTAAAGATAGCCCCACTAGAACGTATTTTGGATTCTAGATACTAATAAAGTGACGTACAAATAGTGAAAATATGCTTACAAATTAGTACATACGATTTACTAATTATTACTTAGAGATACAAACAAATTGAACCATTTCTTTCATACCAATTTCTAATTACTATTAACGCAACGAATATGTACCTATACCTTGTGTCCCACGCTAGGGGTACCCCATGGGATTTAACATGGGAAAATTGAAATTATTTTTTTCCTGCTTCCCAAATTAAAAAATCGCAAAAGTTTTGACGCAGATTTAAAGTGGCACTTAAAACGTTTCTAAAAACAATTTTTTGATTACAATTTGATAATTAATAAATTAATTACAGGCATTTGAAATTCGAAATTTTGAAGGTTTTTCGCGCATGCGATTCAGATCGGCTATCTTCGGTTTTTAAAGCAATGTGGATGCTAAAATTAAATTGTAGCCGAAGATAGCCGATCTGAATCGCATGCGCGAAAAACCTTCAAAATTTCGAATTTCAAATGCCTGTAATTAATTTATTAATTATCAAATTGTAATCAAAAAATTGTTTTTAGAAACGTTTTAAGTGCCACTTTAAATCTGCGTCAAAATTTTTGCGGTTTTTTAATTTGGGAAGCAGGAAAAAAATAATTTCAATTTTCCCATGTTAAATCCCATGGGGTACCCCTAGCGTGGGACACAAGGTATATGCCAATGCAGATGGAGCGCCATGTCCGTGAAGTTAGCCCCTCATATTCTGAATTTATATACAAATTTGTTACTTGCTAATTAGTAAGTAATTAGTAAGTATTTGTAAGCTAAAAATGTAAATTTGTAAGTGAATTTTCGAATTTATTTTAACAAAAACAGTTTTTGGGGCTAAATTCCCGGTAGCCCAATTATTTTACCATATCAAAATTATAGTTGCGTCATTAATTAGTAAGTCGTTAATTTTTAAGGATTTGTAATTAAACGGTATCTCTTAAATTAAAAAAAAAAACTGTTGTGCGGCTCACTTCTCGCGAGCCGCACCACTTTGAGGAACAATATTTTTTTTTAACAATATTTAGTAAGTCATTTGTAACAATTTCTAAGCATCATCTCAACATTTGTAAGTCACTTTATTACAACCTACAGTGCAGAATACGCTTTGGGTTTAGGTGCTAACTTCACGAATGTCCCAAAACGTAGAGAAATGGTTGAATTTGTTGTATCTTTAAGTCAGAATTAGTAAGTAGTATCTGTATGTATTAATTTGTAGGCACAATCTCATTTTTTGTAACCCAATCACAATGGCGCAAACTAAAGTTAAAGTATGTCCTTACATGCACACAGATTTCAATTTATGTTTTAATTTGTTACACAAAGTATGTTATTATTAGAAAGTACTAATGAACTTCGTTTTATTTTAAAAAAAATTGGGAGGAACTATAGTAACTTTATACAGACAGACAGACAGTATAGACAATGGGATGTAGTCCTCCATCTTGTTGCCAAATTTTAGTGTAGATATATGGAATACTATGATCAAATATGGATTTTCTTATGTTTCAAACAATGCTTATGTTCAAAATGTAAAGTGTAAAAATATACAATTTGACAGCATCCATATATTTGATCATAGCATTTCATATATCGATTCAAATTTGGCAACAAGATGGCGGACTACCTCCCATTGTCTATACTGTCTAGTATAAAGTTAATGTAGGAGGAACTTCTCGGGCGCTGCATCTACATTGGAATATAAACATTTTGGTTGCGAATTGGTGTGAAAGAATGGTTCAACTTGTTTCCCGAGAAGTTAGCCGCACAACAGTTTTTTTTTAAATTTAAGAGATACCATTTGATTACAAATTCTGGCAACTTGATTAAAAATCCTTAGAAATGACGCTACTAAAAATTTGATATTGCAAAATAATGGGGCTACCGAGAATTCACTCCCAAAAACAACAGCAACAAATTATAAATAAATTCGGAATATGAGGGGCTAACTTCACGGACATGTTTAGGAGTCATGACAATACTTCAGTTTATGAAGTACGAGCAGGGTTCCAATTACAACAGTAATATTGCTCCCGACGCTGATATAGTTTATTTTTCAGAGTTTCAGTCAAAAAAGACATAGAACTAGAGAGTTCCATGGCTTTTCTGCCCTTATAGGCTTGTCTCTATATGCAACACTCCTGTCTTATTGTTTCCATCTTTCCTTTAAATTTTCCATTACTACTTCTAACCATTTCTTCTTTGGTCTATCTCTTTTTCTCTTCCCCCTTGGGGTACCAACAATTTTTTTGGAATTCTTTCGGGGTGTATTCTTTCTATGTGTATGTGTCCCAAACTCTTTGTGCTCTATCTATTTGTGTTGATTCCTCCTTAGATAATCCTCAAATTTTTTCTCTCCCACACTTCCAATTTCTTTGCCTCCTGTTTGTTCATTATCAACAATTGGGAACCATAGAGCACTGCCAAGGAAACCTGTTTAGATTTTAGCAGCTTTTTCAATGCTCCGGCTACGTTACTTTCTTTTCCTATTCTCTCTAGTTCTATACTTTTTCTTCGCTTTTATTGGTCACTGAGCCTCCTGAGTACCGAAATTGCCTGGTTTCTTCGAAATAGTACGTCTTCCCCTCGGTTGGAATAACTTGTAAGTGCTGGACTTCTTTTACTTCCCGCCCACTTTTGTCGGTATTCACTTGTTTTTAATTCCTCCACTGATCTTCTGATTAGAGTAACGTCGTATGCGAATGCAATGCACTGATGACTACTTTGATCTTATCATTATTAATATTTTGCTAGGGGTGGTCCCAATTGGTTCTTGCACTGCGACCTTTTTGGTACTTCTCTCTTTTTCTTCCCACATGGCTGCTGCTCCTCTTTTCCTAGTAAAGTGTCCTGCTCTTCTTTGTTTTTTCCTTGAGCATGACCATTATTTCATTCTTCGCAACTTTCTTTACAGTCGTTATCGTACCAATCTTCTTTGTTTGTTCTTTTAGGTTGCTTCAAGTAGTTTCTGTGCTCTCCGTCAACGATTTTTCCACTATTTCCCATCTCTTGTACTGATGGTTCAACTTCTTTGTACCTTCTTCAACAAGAAGTTGTGAAAATTTTCCACGAATGACTTGGCTGTTAAGAACCAAAGTATTTTCTAGTTCAAAACATAGAACAAAGGGTGACGTTACTCTTGATACCCAAAAGTGCTCTCATACTCTCAAGTCGAAGACACTTCATGAATTGGTTAGACCCCGTCTCCTGCCCCTCGATTGAGTAAGTGATGAGAATAGGTAAGGAGTTAAGGTTTAAAGCTCTAGAGTTTTGTCTATAATTCCAATCCTACCACGCAAGCCCATGCGACGCGATGCGGTCCCCAGACGCAAAAGGGCCAAAAGGGCCTTCTGATCAAGATCCTCCTATGCTTTTAAATCTAATAGCAAAAAATCTAATTAGAAAAAAATAACTGAACCGGTGGCAAACCTTTGTTCTAATTTGCATTGTAATTTTGAATTCTACTTTACATTATCACCACTTTCTCAAAAGGAAAATAAAAACTAAAAAAGTATTGTCTTTTGATAGCCGCCGTCGCGTCATCCGCTTCTTGCAGGAAAAGCCTCCGAGGGCGCGTCAGCTTTTGTCGCTTTGGCTGATACATGCTATTTATTTTGCGATCTTCTGTAGAGGCAAGTGCACAAATTCACATTTTATGTACTGGGTGGTCCAAATTGGACACTTTCTTATGGAAACACCCTTTATTTTTAAGAGATAGAAAAAATTACTTAGGTGCCTGGAGCTCAATTTTCATGATAAAATCACGGAAGTAAACAGAATTCAGCTATCTCTAATCGTTTGGACGCTAGAGGGCGTTTATCGAATTTGGTCGATTTCTTTATTAATGATCCATAACTTTTATTACTTATTAAAGATAATTCATTTTGATTTAGGGTCGTACACAAAAAACCAAAACACCCTGTATAAAACTGTCTATCGCAATATATTCTACGTACAAAAGTGCCCTAAGAAAGATTTACCCGAATCAATTATTCTTTAAGAATATGAGTTATGGAGCATTAAAGAAATCAAGACCAAATTCGAGAAACGCCCCCTAGTGGCCAAACGATTAGAAATAGCTGAATTCTGTTTACTCCCGTGATTTTATCAATAAAATTGAGCTCCAGACACCTAGGTAATTTTTTCTATCTCTTAAAAATAAAGGGTGTCTCCATAAGAAAGTATCCAATTTAGATCACCCGGTACTTTTCTTTAGATTAATTTTTGTAATACCTGAATCATTTAGACCACCCGGTAAATACTTATCTTTGGACTATTTTTTTTCACACCTGAATCATTGAATATATCTCTGTAATTATTACTAACTTTACTTATTAAAAAAAAGTTTTCCTAGGCAGAAAATTAGTGACATTATATTTAATTTGAAATAAATGATTGCAGAGAAAAATATAAATATATGGGTGGGGGGGGGGGGGGGGGGGGTGTTGAAAGATGTTGCCCAAATGTTGTAGTTACGCCACTGAATCCTACACACTCAAACATCATTCTCAACATAAAGCTAATAATATCATCACTAGGTACATGTTTACATACACGACAAAGGGTAATAAGATGAGAATAGTCAAAACCAAGGAAAAATTTGTGGAAATTTGGTCAATCTCTCCGATCTTCATGAAATTTTGGTTTTAGAATAAATTGGGTGCGAGGAATCCAAAACTGGCCTCATTTTTGGTCTGCGAGTTCATCTTCCCACCGAAAAAAATTCCCAAATTCCAAATTTTGCGAGTACCCACCTACAAAACGCCCTATCTCGGGTTTTTATGGACCAAGGGGAGTGATCGATACCTTTTAAGAAAGAGGAAGGTTTAGACAATAGAATAAAAAATATTTCAGGTCGATCGGACCCCCAGTTTAGGCACAGGGTCTCTCCAAAGTTGAGCACACCCTGTGGCCCAAGAGATTTGGAATTTGGAATTTTTTTCGGTGAGAAGATGAGCTCGCAGGCCAAAAATGAGGCCAGTTTTGGATTTAGTCTAAGACCAAAATTTCATGAAGATCGGACGAAAAATGACAATTATTGATTTTTCTCGATTTTTCTTAAATTGTTCAAAGGGGGGGGGGGGGGGCGATATCGAAATTTGGTCAATCTCTCCGATCTTCATGAAATTTTGGTTTTAGACTAAATCGGGTGCGAGGAATCCAAAACTTTTGGTCTGCGAGTTCATCTTCCCACCGAAAAAAATTCTCAAAGTCCAAATTTTGCGAGTACCCCCCCCCCCCCCCCCCCTACTAAACGCCGTATTTCGGGTTTTTATAGACCAAGGGGAGTGATCGATACCTTTTTAGAAAGAGGAAGGTTTAGACAATAGAATAAAAAATATTTCAGGTCGATCGCACCCCCCGTTGAGTCACAGGGTCTCTTCAAAGTTGAGCACAAACATTTTACTGATAATAAAAAAAGCTTCAGAACAAGTTTGTGTGCTTTCGGATTACCGATTGTCGTACATCGTTTCGATCTCTGTAAACGTAACCCAAACATGAATGTCTCGTTTTTTATAGTGTTTTAAATGCTAAATAATTTGAGACTTTCGTGGTTCCTCGAACTGTTACTCGGCTTATACCGTGTGGTTATTTTTGTTCCACAACCTGGCCTTGCCTTTTTTCCTTGAGAGTCAAAACAAGAATTTTTGGGATGATTATCCATTCTCTTAGCGCCCGATGGTGGTGAACTCTGAGCTGTTAAGTCTAGGTTTGGCAGGTCCGACTGCTGAATGTCAAACCAAAAGTTCTGAATCACTCTGATGTAAGCCTTTCAACGCAGGCTGTGGAACAAATGTAACGACGCAGTATAAGCCGAAAACTAGTTATCTTGACTGTTTTAAAGCCTCTTTTCATCACTGATTGTATTCT
The DNA here is from genome assembly GCA_036250285.1 of Pyrocoelia pectoralis. Classification (NCBI taxonomy): domain Eukaryota; kingdom Metazoa; phylum Arthropoda; class Insecta; order Coleoptera; family Lampyridae; genus Pyrocoelia; species Pyrocoelia pectoralis. Next base: position 8,656,525 of record CM070081.1, read on the forward strand.
TTCAGCAAGCCTCTTAATCGCAACGATTACGGACAGCTTAAATCTTTTGGTACTACTTGCTGCCCGTCGATGGCGAAGAGGTTTCCACCACCAACGAGAAAGGAATTCCGTTGCCGCAAAAAGTTTTTTTTCAGTGCAAAACTTCTCTGTGTCTTCAATCCGTTCAATCAGAGTTTGTTCGAACCCGGAGATCAGTTTTATTTTATTAATTATTTACCAGAACGCTTCGCGCGCGTATACCTCCCCCCCCCCCCGGCGGTTATTCGGCGTTTCGCGCCTTGGTATCAGTAAACATCTGCTACTGTAGTGACTGAGCTGTCTTTGCCGCATGCATTAAAGTAGATGTAGTACATGTATATCTACTTTAATCTCATGTCTACTTTAATGCATGAGATTAAAGCATATCTACTTTAACGCAAATTAATTATTATAATATGAATATGATTGAAATTTGAATAGTTAAGAGTGAAATCTCAGATACGAAACTTATAATGAAATTCGCTCGTTTTGCTGTACCGAAGCCATGCAATTTCGGCTCTGCTCTGTACATCGGCCACCTTACATTAGGTAACCAAGAGTCCCTTTTTTTGTGGACAAAAGTTCACTTTCTACGTACAGTAAGAGAGCTTACTTAAATCCCAAATAATAAAGGACAGAATTGAGAATACGTTTTCGAATTTAACGATCGAAGATAATGCGTAAATGAGCCTTTTCCCACGACCATATACGAAACTAACTCCTAACGCACAATTACGTATGTGGGAAAATTGGCAATATCGTACGAGGTAAAAAACATGTGCGATTTGGTTTCGCGCTGTGTATTAGAAATATAACGCACAATTCACACTCGAATAGGCGGCTGGATCAAACAACTAAAATGACAGTTTGAATTTATTCGCGCTGTCACTAACCCTTAAGTACGGTCGTACCAGTTTCAGTACGTTGTCACGGCCGTGTCGTCTGTGGGACTACCTGATGATTTGTTTGTTTTTTTTTTCAAAAAACTTAAAAATACTGTATCTAATGTTGCTACATACGCTCAATACATATCTTGCAATAGTCGAAATTATTTAGAAAACCCAAAATAACAGAATACCATTTTAGTAACACCATTTATTATACGACGGTAGTAAAAAAATAGGAAAAAGTCATATTTTTTAACTTATTAAGTTAAAACAAAACTAAATAAAATATGGCTATTATTTCAATTCTGGGGGGTTACATAAGCACTTATAGATAAAATAAAATTCAAAAAACAAAATAAATAAAACAAAAATTTTTGGTAAAATAGGTATTACAATAGCTAAAAGTAAAACATTCGTACTGACGTGTAGTCTGGCAGACGACGGATGATTTTCTAACTACAGTAACACGAGTACTATTCGACCCAAATCAGTTTTACTTCGGCAGTGTAATTTGGACGTCTTCGATTGAGAGTATACCGAGTAACAAGTTTCTAAAAAAATTAGTAATGAAAATATCTGTATTTAAATATTACGAGTAGTCTGAGAGACGACACGTCCGTACTTAAGGGCTAATTTTGTTAGCAAGAAAGTGTCTAACTCACTCGCGGGATTGCCGGCACTCGGCTAACGCCTCGTGCGCAACTTTCCCGCTTGTACGTTATTTATCACTTTCCATACTTGTTATGTAATATACTATTGCATAATTATGATAGTTTAAAAAAATCCATTTTTTGTAAAAGAAATTGATGTTATGGCCTCAACTTTGGAATCGGGGCGCTTCAAAATCGCTCTCACCCCATTAAATTGGGGAAGTTTCAAATGGAATTGATGACAAAAAAATTCTGTTGAAGTTGACAACCTATAATTAATTAACTTCAAAACGCATATTAAGTATTAATTAATCGATAGCAATTAAAGCTCGATATGTACTGATAATTTAATGCTAAAAAAAAATTACTTAATCATGTGTTTTCAATCGAATCCTAATCGAAATTTGAAAATGAATGGAGCGTGAGCGTAGTTTTTCAACGTAAAAAATTAAATTGTTTTCTTACAAGTTTGAATAACGCAGTTTCGTTTTACGATAAGATAATATTGTATTAGGTACATAAGTTTTTTCATTCTATTACCATCTCTTTCACGCCCCCAAAAAAAAAGGCAATCTTTCACAATTTGGGAGATAAAAAAAGGACAACTCTCGCCTCTCGGACAAGGATACGTCAATCATACTTAAGTAACGGTAACGGTGGGGCCTCGTCCAATGGTTTCCAGGAAGTGGGGATGAACGCTACTTAAAACTATCATCGCCATCCCCAATATCGTCATTTCGTCTCTTTCAATTAATCCTTTTACAGGTCACTACCTTTTTCGAAAAACGTGTAATAATGAACAAATTTTTCGATGAAAATTTGGTTTCTTCGCGTTTGGAAAATTTCGCAACTTCTAGCGGATATCCGATTGTAGAAACGAAATATTTTCGAAAAACCGGTCCGCCGATGTATTGCGCGAATTTACAAACGCCACGCGAATCGGAAGTGTTTGTGCAAGATTTGCCGCCCGATGCATTGGAAGATGAAATTTTCGCGCACTTTTCAAAAGCGGGAAACATTTTCGAAATTTATCTTATGATACGTTCCGATAGCGTTACAAGTCTCGGTTGTGCCTTTGTACGTTACGTCAATTCCGACGGTGCGAAAAATGCGATTTGCAAGTTAAACGATACCAAATTTCGTTCGGATTGTTCGACGATTTGTGTTGTTCGATCGCTGCTAAGTAATCGCGTGTACATTTACGGCTTACCGTTTAATAAGTCCAAAAGGGAAATTTGGGACGAATTGGTACGTCGAGGGGTGAAGGGTATTACGGATGTAATTGTTCACAAACCGGCGTTTGGCACGTGTCGAAAAAATCGAGGTTTTGTTTTTGTTGAATTTGAAACGGAAAAAATGGCGGCGCTTGTGAGAAATAACTACCGTAAAGAAGAGACACCTTTATTTTTATTTGGTAGAAAAAGTGTTGTCGATTGGACGAGCACAACAATGAGTGTTGATCCTGAAGTTATGGCAGGAGTGAGTGAACTTTCCTTTATTTTTTATTCTTAATACATAAATTTTTCATTTTATTTTTCAACACAATTGCGCCAATATTAGTTATTACTATGTTTTTGGTTTCCTATAAGTCATAGATATTTGTATTTTTACGACTTGCACACCTTTTTCAACATTTAAAACCCTCCATTTATTTGATTCGTGAATCAGGGTTCGACGATATATATCACGATATACAACGTGTCCAAGTTAAAGATGAACAGCATGGAGATCTTGAAAATTGAGAGATACAAAGGCGGTTAAATTAGAGAAAAGTTATATAATTTAGGGCATATTCATATGTAGTTTGCAAAAGTTCATTATTGTTTATCGTTTTCGAGATTTAAAACAAAATGCGATTTTTGGGTTTTTCTTTTTTCGTAATTCCTACCTTTATTTTAAAAGATTTTTAAAAACCAAAGATACATCTTCATTGTCTCTTTTTGAATTCTATTAGATGGCGTTTTCAAATTTTTTATTCGACGTTTCGTCTGCGACGAACCATCATCAACTTTATTTTTTTGAGGGTAGGGAAAAAATCTGTTTTTTAAATAAAATCAAAACACTTGATTTTTTTTTATTTAAATCGATTTTTATGTTTAAATCGTTTTTTTAATGTGATACCATAAAATGACTCGGAAATAACTATGTAATTGATGATATAATTATTTGACATTATTTTAATAATTTTACAGTAATGTCAGTAATACAGTAACATAAGTTACACAACATAACAGGACTACTTTCAGCAATCCCCAATCAATTACAATTGGTAATAATATATTGGTAATCTCCCTTTTATTTTGAGGGTTTATTGGTTACCTGCTTAAATAACAAAGGAAAGGAAGGCTTAAAATTCCAAAGGTAAAGTAAAATTAAAAATTACAACCTCATTAATGTACCATTATCATTGTACCATCAACAATAGCACTAATTATCCTGACTAATTATATAGATCCATTCTACAGGTACCTACCTATGTAATTTTAGCATTCTTCAAGCATTTATTTAAATTTTGTAAATGTTACTAAAACAGCTTAATGTATTTGTTCTGTTTATCATTTTGATTTAAATCAGATTTTTTTAAAAATAAATCACTTGATTTTAATCGCGATTTAAATCAAGCGATTTAAATCAAACATTCCCTGATTTTTTTATATCGGCGCAACCAACGAAACACCCTGTATTCGATAGTATTTTTTATTACGAATTTAACAATGTATTACACATTATGGTTTTGAAGCAAATTTTTTTAAAGAAATATTCGGATTAATTTTAGTACTTACTTATTTGATAATATTTTTTTATGTACAAATTTAACAACTCCAATCTTTTAAACCTACTTAATTAAAGTTAAATAATTACAATAACTGTTCAATTAGGTTGTCGTTATTTTCTCGACACAGGTCGACTGTGTTTATTGAAATTTTTCTTAAAAATAAGCTTCAAAACCGTAATGTGCAATACATCGTTAAATTTGTAATAAAAAATACTATCGAATACAGGGTGTTTCGTTGGTTGCGGCGATATAAAAAAATAAAGTTGATGATGGTTCCTCGCAGACGAAACGTCGAATAAAAAATTTGAAAACGCCATCTATAAATAATAGAATTCAAAAAGTGACAATGAAGAAGTATCTTTGGTTTTTAAAAATCTTTTAAAATAAAGGTAGGAATTACGAAAAAAGAAAAACCCAAAAATCGCATTTTGTTTTAAATCTCGAAAACGATAAACAATAATGAACTTTTGCAAACTACATGTGAACATGCCCTTTTCTCTAATTTAACCGCCTTCGTGTCTCTTACCGTTTTCAAAATCCCCCATGCTGCTCATCCTTATCTTGGACACGTTGTATATCAATTGATTTTTCAATTCATTTCTTCCTGCCTTCTGAACTAAAAATTTTGGAAATTAATGTTTACCCTCGCAACACTTGGCGAAAAACTACAATTCAAAATAATTTAGATTGTTTCCCAAAATGGGAACCTGATTAAAAGTTGGGAAACTCCCGTTTAACTTACCAGTACGGCTAGCTTGTTTATTTAAGTGTTCATTAAAAAATTCTTTCTCAAATAAATACTAATTCTTTTGTTACTTTTTTAAAATAAAAAATGTGGTAATTTTACACTTATATTATTGTACAAATTCCTTTCACATTTTTAAGTGTTTAATCCCGTTACAGAATGAAATTCGCTTCTTTTTCTTAGCCTGGATTGGATATATATCCGATATTTTTATTTATTTATTTAAAAATTCCTCCAACGACAAAAATATAGTATACGTCAACAGTTTACATAATAACAGCACTACATCATGTAATTGAAATATTCGTTTATATCATAAAAGCACCCATTGACTAGAAATGTACATAAACTAGATTTAAATTTCGAAAATTTGTTCAAATGTTTAATATTTTTTGGTAAAGCGTTAAAAATTTTTCTTCCTAGTACTGTAGACAACTTTTCTGCTTTCGTTAGTTTATTGAAAGGCAATCTATAAGAGGATATCGGATATACAGGGTGTTCCCAGGTTTAATGATCAGAACTTTGGCATTTTGTAGAGAAACACATTTTAAGGTGGGCTGCTCCTATATACATAGGTCCTAAAATTCTTTGTTTCTAAGATACAGAGTGCGTCACAATTTTCTAAAAAATAAAGGTTTTATCTTTTATTTATTTATTTCCGAATTGTTGAAATATTCAAACCAAAATTGACACACAAGATACATGGACAGAGCATAAGATCCATGGCAACCATAATTTTTGTACACAGCCAAAATACATTTTTCGTGAAATAAATGACAAAAATCTAGTTTGCGGCCGCACGGTAGCAGAAACGAAAAAAAGTCTAGAGACATTTTTTGTTCAGAATTGAATGCTCCATCGAAAAGTATATTTCGAATATTTAATTCAGGGCCGTACTCTTTTTATTTATCAAATTAATAGAACGGATTACCTATATCTCCGCCACTGGTCGATTAAAAAAATTGATATTCTTCAATCTTGTGGCCCTCTGTCCTTGTATCTTGTATGCCAATTTTGGTTTGAATTATTGCCACAGTTTGGAAATAAATAAATTAGAAAACTTTAACGCCCTCTGTATCTCAGAAACAAAGAATTTTAGGAACTATGTTTATAGGAGCAACCCGCCTTAAAATGTGTTTTTCTACAAAATGTCAAAGTCCTGATCATTAAACCTGGGACACTCTGTATATAAAAAAATCGTATTTTTGATATTTATTATAAAAATCGGATTTTTTCGAACCCTGTTCGTGATGCACAAAATGGGGTGAAACGAATAGGAGCGATTAATGTGTCAATTCCAAACATAAAGTTGCACCTTTTACGGCAGAAATTGTCTGATTTCTTGTGGTGAAACGTGAAACCAAGGAAGGTTTTTCTAAACATTAATCATTACATTTCGTTTCACTCCTTCCACCAATCTTCAATATTGATCGACCAGCGACCTACCGGCCAATTTTAATTTTCATTTCACAAAAAAGTAAAATTTGGGTTGCATCTTGCATTTTTATCACATTAAAAATTTGTGTAAAATATGAGTGAAATCAGTGTGATTTGTTATAATAACGAAACAAGGGAGTTTTTGAGTTTTATTATAACACTTTAATCACCAAGTAGTTTCACTTTACTCAATTTTTGAGCTTCATCATGAAATCAATTATTCGCACCCACCCACAGGGCAGGATTATCGGGGGGGGGGGGGGGACATAAGATAGGCAACCCCCCCCCCCCATCTTAAAAAAATTCTTAGTAAATAGAAATAAATTAATGCGTTTGTTTATTTAAAATATTTATGTAATTATTTACTTTTAAGTACCTACATTTACTTACTTACCTTAGATTCATATGATTGTATTTTAATGTTTATCATGTAAAATAATTTCGACGAGTTTAAAAAGGGCCCCTTTCACGTAAAGACCCCATGGCCCCTCAACTCTTTAATGCGGCCCTGCCCAACCAACCAATTTTTGAATTTTCAGTTAAATTCTCAAACGGCCGCCTCGATTCGTTGTAAGCCTCTACAAAGTTCGTTTTTCCGTTGAAACAATGATCTAGAGACTTAAAAAAACAACTGAAATAATGAGAAACGGCTAGTTATATAGTTGTCGTGAGACATTTTGTGTAATTTTTAAGGCAAAAATTAAAAAATAAGTAGAATAGAAAACGAACAATTTCAGCAACAAATTTCACCCTGATTCTCGTTCGTGAAATTTCTCCACTCGCTTCGCTCGTTTCGCAAACTTTTCACTCACAAAATAAAACAGTACTTTTAACACTCATATCATAAATAGCTATTATTTGAAGCGGCAAGATTGTTAGCCAATCACACAAAAATATTTATTTTAGTACATTCACAAATCAAATTTATACATACTGACAGATGACAGTTGACAGTAACAACATGTTGTGCATTTTTTTATACACTGTGTCCGTAAAGTATGGAACAAATTCATTTTTAGCTAAACAGACCATTTTAAGAAATAATCCTGAAACACGTCGATTTTTGATTTTAATTTACCTTATTTTAAAATAATAATCTAATATACAGGGTGAATTTCTTTCGAGTAATGCCGTCACCGCCATTTTTTTAAAATGGAACATCCTCATTTTGTTTCAATTTTCGGATTATTCTAGCTGAGCTGATTCCAAAAATGTATCACATGTTGATTCCAATTGGTACAGGGTGGACAAAAATACAATAGTTTTGTGTGTGCTCAAGTAACACATAACATTCTTTATTAGTTAAATTAACAATATTATCAAAAATACTTGTTGTCTAGCGGCAATTGGTTTAAAGGTAACACCCTGTAGTTTGTTACATTTTTAGATTAATAAAAATGAGCTGTTTCCAAACATGTTTGGTACACAAAACTATTTATTTTTGTCCACCCTGTACCAATTGGAATCAACATGTGATACATTTTTGGAATCAGCTCAGCTAGAGTAATCCGAAAATTGAAACAAAATGGGGATGTTCCATTTAAAAAAAATGGCGGTGACGTCATTACTCGAAAGAAATTCACCCTGTATATTAGATTATTTTAAAATACGGTAAAGTAAAATCAAAAATCGACGTGTTTCAGGATTATTTCTTAAAATGGTCTGTTTAGCTAAAAATGAATTTGTTCCATACTTGACGGACACAGTGTATGTACAGGGTAGCCCATTAGTGCAAGGAAGTCCGATATTTCATTCAATATCATACGGATTAAAAATATGTTTCAAATAAAAGTTGTAGGATACGAACCATTGCATATTTATAAACATACAGGGTGCTTCGAATAATCGTGTCTCCGTGGCGACCGGTTTTTTTAAATGGAACACCCTATATTTGATGTCACATTCCGATTGCTCTCTTAAAATACTGTTGTTTTTTGTTTTAAATGTAGCGTTCTCAAGTTATGAATTTTTTTCATCATTTTTCAGGAAAAATTTATATAATACATAGTTGCCAAATCCACCATAACAATTTCGATTCAACGGGACCTTTTATGAAATTGTAAATCAAACGACAGAACCTCTTCTCTTCTCTTCTATTATTGTCAGTAAATAACCTGTTCATTGTATTAGAGCAGGTCTGGAAGTTTCATTATTAAGTGGGTAAAAGGCAAACTAGACGGCCTTGAAATCAGCTTAAAGATGTCACAATGACTGATATTTCAAAAATATGTAGGTAAAATGTATAATATCCAAATTTTTATAGTAGATCAGGTATGTTTGTGTCGTCGTCTTCAGAGTTTCTTATGTTTTCATATTACTTATGGTGACCAAATACTTTTGAGAATTAAAAAAATAAAGTACTCAACCAACTTCCCAATAAAGCATTGTTATTAATAACTCCAAAATAAAGCATAAAAAAGTACTACTTACGGGAAACAAAAAAATCTACGAACACCAACTGATACTAACTAACTGCACGCACTATTGTATTATTATCTATATTAACCAGTTGCGATGACTTAACTAACTATCGATCGAATGGTAAGTTCGGCAAAAATCATTCTCAGGTAGTCAAGAATCAAAGCACACATTTGTGGATTAAGCTCCACCAGCAATGCAAACAATCCTTCCTTCCCTTTTACTCTTTGCTAGAACTCAATGTCTAGACTGCAAAGCAATACAAAAAAAGTTTACTCTGCCCTGGTCGTTTCAATATTAACATAATTTTCTTTGAAATGTTGTCAGCTTAAATAAAGTAAGTACCTAAAGCACACAGCGAGGGGTGGCTCACTACCTCAAAATTCCCTACATTATATTTAACTTTTGAATACTGAACCTATTTCGCATATACTGAATGCGGGCGGCGGAAAAAAAAAGCCGGCGGAAAAAAAGCAGACGGAAAAAAAGCCGCGGAAAAAAACCAGCGGAAAAATTATCCAAGGAAAAAAGCCACCGAAAAAATCTTAGTAGGTATTCTTTAATTAAACCTTAAAGAATTGAATACGTTGAAGTATATTTATTTTATGTCAAGATACAAAACTCACGCTTTTTTTTCTGTCGGCTTTTTTTTCCGCGGCTTTTTTTTCCGCGGCTTTTTTTTCCGCCGGCTTTTTTTTCCTTGCGTATTGAATTTACTGAACTTGCTAGTACTGAACTACTAGAACGACCATACTGAACTCATACTGACTGTACTGACCTCATATTGTACCCGTACAGATCACAATGAACAGATACTGAATGCATAAAACCAGTTGCTACGAAATTGGGTTTATTTATAATATTTTGCTCCAAATGCCCTTCTTCTTCATTATGTAATCGTGAACTGTAATAGTGTAGGTATTATTTGTTGAAATAAAAATAGTAGATATACCTACATCGAGGGGCAAACCACTCTTAGAAATGAATCTAGGGGAAAAAACCCGGGAAGAAGAACCGCAGAAAAAAAAACCGGGAAAAAAAACCCGGAAGAAAAACCCCCGAAAAATAATTATAGATGGCTGTGAATAAATTTTGTTGTTGATGAAGATTGTCATTTGCGCCGAATGAAACATAAACGTTTAATAAATAATGATATTAATAACAGACTGCATTATATTTCACATCAATATTACAAAATCCTACATAATATATACCTAATGTATCAAAGAATGAAAAAGTATCAATTGAAAAAAAATATACTAAACCTGCAAATATCCTAGGCGCTTTAGTGGCAATCTACGTTTAAGTTTAGCATTTTTTCTACTTCCAAACTTTGTTTAGTGTCATGTTGCCATTTTGTATCAATTTGAAAAAAATATACTAAACCTGCAAATAACCTAGGCGCTTTAGTGGCAATCTACGTTTAAGCTTAGCATTTTTTTAATTTCCAAACTTTGTTTAGTATCATGTTGCCATTTTGTATCTATCAATTGAAAAAAAAAAAATAACAGGTACACCTGCAAATATCCTAGGCGCTTTAGTGGTAATCTACGTTTAAGTTTAGCATTTTTGTTACTTCCAAACTTTGTTTAGTGTCATGTTGCCATTTTGTAACAATTTGAAAAAAATATACTAAACCTGCAAATAACCTAGGCGCTTTAGTGGCAATCTACGTTTAAGCTTAGCATTTTTTTTAATTTCCAAACTTTGTTTAGTATCATGTTGCCATTTTGTATCAATTGAAAAAAAATATAATACACCTGCAAATAACCTAGGCGCTTTAATGGCAATCTACGTTTAAGCTTAGCATTTTTTTAACTTCCAAAATTTGTTTAGTGTCATGTTGCCATTTTGTATCAATTTGAAAAAAATATACTAAAGCTGCAAATAACATAGGCGCTTTAATGGCAATCTACGTTTAAGCTTAGCATTTTTTTAATTTCCAAACTTTGTGTAGTATCATGTTGCCATTTTGTATCAATTGAAAAAAAATATAATACACCCGCAAATAACGTAGGCGCTTTAGTGGCAATCTACGTTTAAGTTTAGCATTTTTTTTACTTCCAAACTTTGTTTAGTGTCATGTTGCCATTTTGTATCAATTTGAAAAAAATATACTAAACCTGCAAATAACCTAGGCGCTTTAGTGGCAATCTACGTTTAAGCTTAGCATTTTTTTAATTTCCAAACTTTGTTTAGTGTCATGTTGCCATTTTGTGTCAATTTAAAAAAAATATAGTACACCTGCAAATAACCTAGGCGCTTTAGTGGCAATCTACGTTTAAGTTTGGCATTACTTTTATTTCCAAACTTTGTATATTTATATATTTATTCACAGCCACCTATAATTATTTTCCGGGGGGTTTTTCTTCCGGGTTTTTTTTCCTGGGGTTTTTTTTCCCGGGGGTTCTTCCCCAGGGGGGTTTTTTTCCGACTACCCTTAGAAATATGGTGTACACTGTCGTTACAATATCTTAACAATATCGCAAATCCCGAAAATATGGTAAATATCTAGAATACCTCTACAATACCGAGAATATTATGGAAATTATGTCAATACTATAAATATCTTGATAATACCTGAAATATTGAAAATATTTGTAAATATCCCAAATATCTCCTAAAATAATATGTAAGTGTTAGGCATTTCTTAAGGGTTTCAGGTATTCATGAACGTGCTTATCACACTGTGGAATGTATTAGGGATTGGCGGCAGCATGTTCTTAGGGCTACTACGCAGCAGCAGTTGAAATCAACACTTATTTACAAACAGAATTTTGTACCTACTCTTCACTTAATTTGAAATGTCTGGATTTGAGAATTTTGTGTAGGTATAGTTCTGGATACGTCTGTAGCCTAGATTTATCAATGTTTTGCTTTTAATAGCGCGCAGTGATAATTTTTGAAGTATGTTTTTGATAGTTTCTCGCATTATGTTGCTTAATTAATTAATGAAAGTAGAGGAGAGACAACCATCGGATATACAGGGTGACCCAGGGCTGTGTAATCGGTCCATAACTTTTTGTTATTCAAGATATCGACATGCGGTTTTCACCGCCAAGTAAGCACCCTTATACTGCACATTATAAAAATATTTTGATTTGTATAAAGAATGCTACGATACAGGGTGATAAACCAAAGTTATGTTTTTTTTTAATGGGACACCCTGTACATTTCTACATTGTTAATATTTACATGAAAAAATAATGGCGTTTTGTATAGGTCACTATGGGTGTTATCTATCGGCGTTATTCAACGTTTTATTCGAAAATGGGCTCATATTTGATGGATCACTGCCCGGTAGGCCATGGATGTTTTTCGACAAACTTGCCACAGAAAATTTTAGAATATTTCACTTGGAATTTTAATAAATAGTCTACTTTTGGTCCATGTATGCACACACTATACAGGGTGTGCTGAAACGCAAAAAACCGAATAAATCTGTTTCTATAAATGGACCACCCCGTATTTCTGTTCACGAGTGGATTAAGTTTTTTATAAGCTTTCCACTGATATACAATTTGTATGATGTGATGGTCAAGAAGACATCGTTAACACAAGATTCGTGATGCTTAAATTAACATCGAAAATAACCCTAGTTACCCAATATTTATCTGTCAAATTCCATCTCTGTAACAGATCATTAAACAGGTAGGTACTTTTCTTTTGTCTGTAGATATAATCTCCTTATGCTACCTGACCTCTGTGGCCTAAGCCCTAAGGTATTTACGGAGTTTTCGTTGGTAAAAATTTTGTACATAAAATGGGTATTTAAAAAAAACTTTTCAACAGGACAGTTATAACTTAACGGTTGGAAACCATTGTTAAACGAAATATGGTTCTTAAGCTATGGAACGCCGTTTTACTTTTTATGACTAAAGTTAATTTAAATAAATTAAAATTATCAACAAACATTTTAATTCAGAATTACTATGATTGTTGATAATTTTAATTCTTTATTTGAAATTAAAGAACAAATATTATTAACAAACATTTTAATTCATGTAACACTTTAATTCGACATACATTTTAATTCTTTCATTTAAATTAGTTGCTATTGTTTGTTTGTTAAATAAAAATGTTACACGAATTCCAATGTTTGTTCATATTATATTTTGCTTCTCAATTTAAATGAAAGGTTTTAAAACGAGTGTTACAAATTTTTGTGTGAAATATATTAAATCAAGAAACTCATTTTCATCTAACAATTTAAATATGTGGAGTTTTTTTAACAAACACTTTTAATATACTAAAATAAATGGAGAGTCATAAAAATATACCTACTTAATAATAATTAAAGTTTGCTTGAAATGCTATAAACAAAATTTAATATTTCACACTAAGGGCAAGCAAATATTTAATAGAATGAATTTAAATTTATATTATTAATTTTTACTACAATTTTTGTGTTTGTTTAAAAAACTTCAAGTATTTATACCGATAGATGATTTAAAATGTTACTTGAATAAAAATGTACCTACATTGAAAATAAAAGAAGTACCTTTATAATTTCTTAAATTTTAATGAAAAAGTTTAAATGTTAGGATATTTTTAAGCAACTACTAACATTTTAAATGGTAGAATTAAAATGTTTGTTGATAATTTTAATTGGTCGCTTCGATCGGTGGCAGTTATTGAAACTACACCGGTATAAGGAAACACATGTAAATTATATTTCAAAATAACACCACCGATCGAAGCGACCAATTAAAATTATCAACAAACATTTTAATTCTACCATTTAAAATGTTAGTTGCTTAAAAGTATCCTAACATTTAAAATTATTCATTAAAATTTAAGAAATTATAAAGTTACTTCTTTTATTTTCAATGTACATTTTTATTCATGTAACATTTTAAATCAACTTATCAGTATAAATACTTGAAGTTTATTAAACAAACATTAAAATTGTAACTAAAATTGTAAACTTAAGAAAGAAGTTATTTTATACATTGAGTATAAAAACTGACAATAAAAAGTATAACGGCGTTCCATAGAAATCAGTGTGATTTGTTAGCGAAGTTTTTGAGTTTTATAACACATTAATCACCAAGTAGTTTCACTTTACTCCATTTTGAGCTTCTCATGAAATAATTTATTATTCGCATCCACCCACAGGGCGGGATTAACGGGGGGTGGGGGCACAGCCCCGGGCTACATTAGATGGGGCCCCCATTTTAAATAAAATTTTAGTAAAAAGAAATAAATTAATGTAGGTATTTGTTTATTTAAAATATTTATCTTATTATTTACTTGCACATTTACTTACTTACTTTATATTCATATGATTATATTTTAATGTTTTTCATGTAAAATAATTTCGATGAGTTTAAAAATTAAATTCTCAAATGGCCGCCTCAGATTCGTTGTAAGCCTCTACAAAATTCGTTTTTCCGGCGTTGAAACTAATATGAGCTAGAGACTTAAAAAAACAACTGAAATAATGAGAAAGGCTAGTTGTACCTATAGTTGTCCTGAGACATTTTGTGTAATTTTTAAGGCAAAAATTAAAAAAATAAGTAGAATAGAAAACGAACAATTTCAGCAACAAATTTCACCCTGATTCTCGTCTTGTCGAGTTCAAGAAATGTTTACCTATTTATTTTCATATAAAAATTATGTATAAGAAGGTATGTACCTACTATGTGCATACTTATAAGGTAAAGATACGTACAGCACTACAGCTCACGGTCACCGAAGCAAACAAGATAATAGGAAAACGTGTGAACTAAAAGAATTTTATTTGAAGCGGCAAGATTTTTAGCCAATGACACAAAAATATAGGGTTGCTTCGAATAATCGTGGCTTCGTGCCGACCTGTTTTTTTAAATGGAACACCCTATATTTGATGATGTCATATTCCGATTGCTCTCTTAAAATTCTCTATGTCCATATCTTTGTTTTTTGTTTTAAATGCAGCGTTCCCAAGTTATGAATTTTTTTTATTATTTTTCAGAAAAAACATTGAACTAAGCATTTAAAAACGTTCACTTCGTAATTTATACAGAGTTGCCAAATCGACCATAACAATTTCGATTCAACGGGATCTTTTATGAAATTGTAAGTAAATCAAACGAACACAACCTCTTCTTCTCTTTTATTATTGTTAGTAAATAACCTGTTGTACCGTTGAGTCAGTCACTCACTCAACGGTTGTACGTTCATTTTATTAGAGCAGCTCTAGAAAATGGAATAGACAACTTAGACGACCTTGAAATCAGCTTAAAGGTGTCACAATGATTGATATTTCAAAAATATGTAGGTAAAATGAATAATTTCCAAATTTTTATAGTAGGTAGATATACAGAGACGGATTTACCATAAGCCTTAGAAAAGGCTATAGCCTAGGGCGGCAAATGTTGGACATATGTACTTTAACTTGTTTGCGCCATTGTGATTGGATTACAAAAAATGAGATTATGCTTACAAATTAATACATATAACCATTGACTTGCAATGTTATAAATTGTCGACAAATATTGGAGCTGTGAAAGTGTTAGTATGGATCGGTGCCACCAAATCTTCACAGCGCCACTCTCGTTACATAAATACCCAGCAAACACATTTATATATAAAATACATACAAATTATGTAAGAGCTTGTTAGAATTATATAAAACTGGAAGATAAAATCAGGATGTCAGCAATTTGACATATAATATATATGTCTATTAGATGTAAATTCTTTTATATACCTTTTATGTATATTTTATGTAATATTCACATAAAAAATATTAGTTGTAAAAGCGTTGCGATGACCAAATGGCAGCTACTCGAGCATAATGTAATTATTATCAATGCAAAATATTATTTAAGCATTTCCATACAAAAAAATTGAAAAACTACATTTATTCGTGCAACTGTACTTTTAATTAACTTAATTCTTGCACGAGCCCGTTTTTACCTGAACTGAAAGCCGACAGTTTATTATGATATATACATATACTTGATTGAAAAGTTTCCCTTAACCGGACTCGAACCTTTGTGGATGGGCGTTGCAAATTCCGAAATCCGACATGTGTTTTCTTTGTATCCGACATTGTACCACTTTTTATTTTGTCATTCGTAACTTTGCGCTGTTTCGCGTTATTGGTTTAAATTTTGTTTGATTATATCGTTGAGTGAAATCTCATTCAATGATTATACTTCCCTTTATGTTAAAAATGAACAGGATTTAATTTATTTTATATTATTTATTTTCTATATAAATTAGACACATTTTAGTCGATACGGATCTAATATTAAAGGTACGTGAACTATAACTTTTGGCGTTATAGGAAACACGCGCGTGGGATTACTTATGCGGCGCAAATAGAAACGGACTTTATTTTCGACTATACAATATATGTAATGATAATTTCTAATTACTTATATTTACAGAAGGCATACATAAAACATATGTAATACCTCTTACATATAAGATTTTTCATATAACGTACATAAATCTACGCATATAAATATGACAGCACATGAATTTCATGAGTAATATGTAATTATCTGTATGTATATATTATATGAATTTCTGTATATAGAATATCCGTAAGTTTCTATACTATTATGTAAAATATACGTAATGTGTGGCATAGGTACACGGTTTATATAACTTTAGTAAAGAATACTTACATACTTGATATATAAAAAAGCATATGTAGGGGTATTTACTTCAATTTTATATATGTTGTATGTATATTTAATATGTGTGTTTGCTGGGATATGATTGCACTACCACCCCTGGATTGGTTATCCGGATGGATAGTGTGATATGTTTTGTATCCTTTTATTGCAAGGTAGGATTGATTTGTCGCGTGTGTCTCAAATATGAGGCAGACATCAATATGTTGATTGTTCATGAGTACTTCCAGGTCGTATTTTTTGTTTAGCACCTATGCCATTTGCATTCCATGTACCAATTCGTAGGTCTTTTTGAACATGATTTTATTTTGTCTTAGGCATGCAAGACAATAATGGGGTTTTTAGAAAAGAGGGACTAAAATCTAAACGTAAAAAAGACAAGGGGGGTGGAGAATAAAGGAAGAATGGAGAGGATAGGTACTTCAAAGTTGTTTGGGGGGAGAGATCAAAGAAGGATCCACAGGCAAAGGGAAATAAATTTTTTAAGTTAGTTATATATTCATACCCAGACTGCACCCCTAATTTTTCAAGAACCTACATAATTTGAAGCTTTCCATAGTGTTCTACCACTATATTTTAAATGAATAATTGAATACTTCTACTTTAATGAGATATCGTTACTGTTTCAGGTGAAGAGGTTGTTCATAAGAAATTTGTCGGAAGGGATCACCAGGAAAAGTCTTTTGCAAATTTTGTATCAGCTGGTCGGCGACGATTGCAGCATTGAAAAGGTGTACAAGTTCAGACATTACGCCTTTATTCACTTCACCTCTCGTCGAATGGCAGAAATAGCATTAACCAAGTTACAATGTACGTATGATATATGTTTTACAATCTCACTTTCTATACCGTTTTCTTACGTTTCAGGCTATTTTGAACATTGCGATGTCGAAGTCACATGGTCCATACCGAAAGAAGAGGAATTGCGATTGGCCAAGTAAGGTTTTGTATTTTGTTATACCTCCTTTTTAATCTTTCTTTCTTTTAGAACGTATCGCTTCCAGCAGAAAATGTATAATATTCTCTTTATGTCATCTTTTGATGAGGCATACACTCTGTTTGCACAACGATCGTGGAGGTTTGTACATTTCTCTTGAGAATTGGTTTGCATTTACATTACTTATAACGTCTGCAGTAGCGATTCAACAAGTTCTGAAGAAGGATCAATGTCATCATGCATTAGCAGCACAACTGAAGATTCTCCACCAAAGGCACAAACTTGGGTTAATGTCACGTACGAATCAACAATGAATGCGACCGTCTATGCAAAAAAGCTTACTTATAACGACGAGGAACAAGTCGTACAAAACAGGTAAGCCAATACATTAAGTTAGGTACGCAAATTCTCTAGTTATATGTGTAGGACTATGTCATCCGAAGAAGTATGTCGTACAAGTTTTGTACAATCCGTGCACACATCTAAAAAACGATTGGCAACATGGGCGTATGCAGTACCATTGGGCAATGGCGAACAAATAACCGAAACCGTAGATTGCAGGTGAGAGTTCCCCCTCCCTCACTGTCCCACTAAACTTACGCCATATTTTTTTTACAGCGTATGTTTAAGGTCACCTCCATTACTATCACCTCCACCCATCTACCAACGGATGAGTTACACGCGTCATCTTGGGCAAGGCGGTTTCGACACTTCCTCATCTGAGTACGTAACTTGTTTCTCTAGTCTGTTCAATTTTCATTCATTATTTTTAGGTCGCAATATCAAAGATGGTCGGATGTGGAAATGGGCCGATCCTATTCAAAAGCTAGCGGCCGTTTCGCTAACGAAGATATCAATCCGACAGTTGGAAATTGGTGGGATTTGATGGAGACGTTGTATCGTAATTTTTAAAATGCTTTAATGACAAGTACAAATTAGTTACTAATCAATCGTTACTTCTCGATTATAAATTTTTTCAATATAATAATTATTATAAATGACATTGTAAAATTAATCAATTAACTAATGTTCATTTGGTTTAGTTTAATATTTTCTGTAGTGTTCGCCTAATTTTTTTTGGACACTGTAAACCGCTTGCCGTTCATTTTTTGTTGCGAATCCATAACGTAGCAAGCGCTGAATGCATTTTTGTTCTTGCTCATAATGGTCTGTTCATGGAACAGCAGCAAGACGAGTTTATTTTATGTAGAGTAGTAATTGTATTGTATTTTTTTGCATGCGAGTGTCTTTTTGTGTTAAATTATAAACAACGTTTTCAAGAAATTGCATTTACTCTTAAGTTTTCCACCGAAATAACCTAATTTGAAATTTGAAGACCCTTATTAGGTGCTCTGCAAGAAAGGTCGGTCGCTCAGGTTTTACAATAAGTAGCTAATTCATTGAAAAATGTAATGTGTTATAAATAATCAAATCAAATCAAACCTAATTAACCAAGATGTCTGTGTAGAACTGTATAACTCTGCCTCAATTTCATCTCCAACAAAAGTATTTCCTGCAAGATCTCTGTAACTCGGAGTCTTCATTAGTTACTCAGAGGAAATATTGGATTTGTGGACCACTTGGATGTGCAAACAAGACGCAGTTTTTCATAATCAGTTTCAGTTCATGAATTATAAAAGTTCTTCAAGGTATATTTTCACGCACCCGTGGATGAGGAAATTGACTTCCCCCTTCTGATTATCGAAATGTTTGCTTATTTTGATAATTGTATAAAACTGGCGTGAGTGGAGACACCGCAACAAAGAAACGGATTGAAAAAAAGAGGGCGATAATTAGGAGTGAGAAGGGGGATAATGTGTTTTGCTTGAAGCTTAAACTTAGAGTTCCTAACGTATTCCCTAATTTATGTAAGAGCCTTGTCGGATGTTTTTTTTTCTCCCGTGTCAGAGTCGACTGCTGGGCGTTTAATAGCAATTTAGCACTCGTGCATCGTGCTCGAAATACAACTTTAGCCGTAAGCGCCGAATCCAGGCCTGCGTGTACCTTTGGAATTGAAGGAGGTTCGTATAACCGTTGAGTGAAAGATATATGAAGAGGCGACACTATCATATAAAATTGCGTATCCTATAGCTTTCTCACTCTTTTCTCACTTTTTTTATTTTTCCTTTCCCCACCGTCCACAAACTCGTATCGGTATAATGCTGCCCCCGGTATGAATTTTTTCTAAGCATATAATAAGCCGGTCAAGGTTGATGTAGGTAAGGTACATCGTATTGTTGTGATAGGTAAGTACATACGCCAACGCACACTTATGAATTAAAACGCATTGCATAGCGAAAGTTCAAATGAATAAACTAAATTTGTCGAATTAACAATTAATGAAACGTAGGTAATAAAGTTTACACTTTACACAATGACTTATTTGAAACATGACTGCGGATGATCTAATGCAAAATTGCCCAAATTATTAACACGATAATATGAACATGTTAAACTAAACAAGCTAAAAGATAATTGCAAATGATAATTATCGATACACAAAATTCTTAACTCGGATATATCCATTAAAACTACGTTCGAATTTCCACAATTTTTTGCCATTCGGCAGCCCTTTGAACATCTTTCACAGGAAATTTAAAAAGTGACGTCCTTATTTGACCTGTTATTAAAACAACCAACATAAAGACAATGATGAGATTTGGTATTCATTACCAAACAAATAAATGAAAACAATAACAAAACCGACATCTGAAAAGAAGTAGCTGATTGTAAAACGCGGTAGAATTTCTAGTTATCTCCCTTGGGCTTTAACTAGATTTAGATACTGAAGTGAAGACGAACTGTGACTGTGTTTCAACGGTGCAGATATGGGGTGGTGTTGAAGATGAAGTAAAGTGGGTTATTACTCACATAGGACCATAATAATAAACAATAAAACTCAAACTATTATAAAACGTATGAAGGTCATTTATAACTTTTAGGGTATCAAGAAATTAATATTTTAAATGTACATACAGCGTGTCTCACGGTGACCACCCATTAGAATATTTCAGAAACTATTACGATTTGAATTTTGAAAATTTGGGTGATGGGGTTTTCGAGCGTGGCCTCCTCAAATAAAATAATGGCGTCTACGTAACACTTCCGGTTTTTCCGGAAATGACACCAACTTTGTTATTTTAAATGTAACACCCTATATATTATTCCGATTTTGGATTCTACGTAAAATTTTAGGTGGACTTTCATCAAATTTTCTTATTCCTAAAATTAATCGTTTGCCAGATATTTAATTTTTTTAATAAAAATTAAAATAAACACTATCTAGCTTAAAACAGTGTGAATTCTACAGCAAGAAAGATGAAGGAACCATATTGATACGAGAGATAGCTGGACCCCTAAGCTTCCCATCCGTACTTTCAAAGTGGCTTAATTGCATACAGGGTGGTGGAAATTTAATGCCGAGTTTAGTTAACTTCAAATCATCATAAGTTGGTTTTTTCAAATGGAACACCCTGTATGTTTCGTCGTAGTCTGATGCAAAATTTCATTCTCTTTCGAACGGTACTATGGTTCCCTATACCCATCTCTTCTAGTTTTTGAGATATTTACTGTTTTTTGTGCAGTCAAATAAGGTCATTCAATTTCTTGCGAAAATGGCTTAGCAAGACTTCAAAACAAACCACCAGTTATTAGTTGTCAGTCTAACACCACTAGTGACAGTTAAATTGAATACTATTTATTAAAAAATTGAAAACAACAAACGCAAGAAATTGAATGACCTTAGTTGACCGCACAAAAAAACAGTAGATATCTCAAAAACTAGAAGAGATAGGTATGGTATAGGGAACCATAGTACCGTTCGAAAGAGAATGAAATTTTGCATCAGACTACGATGAAACATACAGGATGTTCCATTTGAAAAAACCAACTTATGATGATTTGAAGTTAACTAAACTCGGCATTAAATTTCCACCACCCTGTATGCAATTAAGCCACTTTGAAAGTACGGATGGGAAGCTTAGGCAGTGGCGTAGCGTGGGGAGGGCCGGGGGGGCCATGGCCCCGGGCGGCATAAGAAAGGGGGCGGCGGCGGCAAGCGCCACGATTTTTTCAATTGGAGATTTAAAAAAAATTAACTCCTACTCGAGCCCGCAATGTTACGTGCCAAGCGAAACCGCAAGGGAGCGAAAGAGAGGAGGTGAGATAAAGTCGAGTGCTAGCGATAACCGGCCGGGCGGCAAAGTGTTTTCCCGAACGCGAACGAACCAACAAGCGACAGCGAGTACCTACTCAGTTATTCAATCAAACAAAACAATAACACTTCTTATTTCATTACGACTATGTCCACGTTGAGACTATCTTTAGCTATTCTGGCAATTTAACATGACATACATTTTGGTATTGACGATTGTGTAAAAGGTGTTGCTTTGAAAAAAACAAGAGTAGGTACATTTTTAATCTAATTTTTAAATTTTTAAATTTGATTTGATTTAGGAACTAGTAAAAGAAATAAAATGATGGGTGGTGGATTAGGGGGGGCTTTAAGGGCTGGTGCTCAGCGCGGCAAAAATTAGGGAGCTGCAAAATTACGGGGCACCAAAATTAATTGAAAGAATCTTTTTGGAAAAAATTGGAAAACAATGGAAAATAAAATTGAAATAGAAATACGTCAATACGAGCTATTATTTTACATGATAAAAATCCCAAACATCATTTACGCTGCACTTTCAGTTTATTCAGTCGGGCTCATTTAAATATGGTCCTAATCAGATGGATTATCCTATTTAACCACAGGCTTTCTAAGAATTTCCATGACCATTTACCGCTTCTCGTCGTCCAGATGTAGTATGTTTTATTGTTTTATTAAATTGCAATACGCCGAAAATGAAATAAACTCTATTTACATTTAATAAAAAATGTTTTCTGGACTTCAGACTTGCATAAATAAGTTCTATTCCTGTTGTGAGGTATGTGATGGGGCGGCACTTTTCTTGTGCCCCTAGGCGGCAGAAGCATAAATACGCCTTTGGTGACGCTAGTTGGCTCTTGCTCCTTAACTATAACTTGTTATTTCTTATAATTTCATTAAGTTAAGCTCTCCACTCTAGTTATACTTTTTTTGCAATACCTTGAAGAGACGAGCACTATGTACTGTACAGTCAATTGGCAAATAAATACTTGAATACTTGTTATTATTATCTATCATTGACCATTGTATGTACCTAGTGTTAAGTTAATAAAGTTATGCATTGTAAACAATCTGACATTTTAAAAGATAAACTTCCTGTGGGTTTCTTGCCCCATTTCTTCCCATAGGGCATAGAGGTATGTTCCTTCCGAAGCAGTGGTAGTTTATCTTGACTTTCAATCACTTGCACGATGTAGGATGTACATTAGATCCGTTGAATAAAATATTTAAACTAATAAATAAAGTAGGGGAAGGGGGCGGCGAATTTCTGGTCGGCCCCGGGCGGCGAAAACCAACGCTACGCCACTGAGCTTAGGGGTCCAGCTATCTCTCGTATCAATATGGTTCCATCATCTTTCTTGCTGTAGAATTCACACGGTTTTAAGCTAGATAGTGTTTATTTTAATTTTTATTAAAAACATTAAATATCTCGGAAACGGTTAATTTTAGGAATAAGAAAACTTGATGAAAGTCCACCTAAAATTTTACGTAGAATCCAAAATCGGAATAATATACAGTGTGTCTAGTTAAGTTGGCAACATATGGGAAACTTTTTTATTATTAATTTTACGAAAAAAAGTTATTCTTTATAAAAAGCTCTGCATGTTCTAAAATCTAAAATACAATCATCAGATATTAAATTTTTTCAGTCGTGTACGCGGTTTGTCAAAAAATATGAATTTTGCTCAAGAGTAAAGTACCTTTATTTTTGACAATATCGAAAATTGTTATTAAAAAAAGTTAATCAGAACTAAAAACTACGTTCAAATATGCAATTACATCCTGCTAGTAAAAAATGTTTTTTTTACAACTTTTTCTCCGGTAGGTAGTAAATTTGAGAAAAAGTTGTAAAAAAACATTTTTTACTAGCAGGATGTAATTGCATATTTGAACGTAGTTTTTAGTTCTGATTAACTTTTTTAATAACAATTTTCGATATTGTCAAAAATAAAGGTACTTTACTCTTGAGCAAAATTCATATTTTTTGACAAACCGCGTACACGACTGAAAAAATTTAATATCTGATGATTGTATTTTAGATTTTAGAACATGCAGAGCTTTTTATAAAGAATAACTTTTTTTCGTAAAATTAATAATAAAAAAGTTTCCCATATGTTGCCAACTTAACTAGACACACTGTATAGGGTGTTACATTTAAAATAACAAAGTTGGTGTCATTTCCGGAAAAACCGGAAGTGTTTCGTAGACGCCATTATTTTATTTGAGGAGGCCACGCCCGAAAACCCCATCACCCAAATTTTCAAAATTCAAATCGTAATATTTTCTGAAATATTCTAATGGGTGGTCACCGTGAGACACGCTGTATATTGTAAAAAGTATTCGGTACCTATGTGTGCTGCACTTGCACTTTATAACAACTTGTAGGTATTTCTATTAGTGGATGATTCGCACGCGCAACCCCTTGTGTCGGCATAAGTAAATACAAAGATTATTTACCTACAAAGGGACGAGGTAATGAACTCTTAAATTATATGACCAGTAATAAATTTTAATATTTTGGACATTGAATGGAAAAATTCCTGAAACGTGATTATCCTTAATAAATTTCGTAGATCTTAAAAGTGCATTATTTAACCATAAATAAAGTTCAAGTAGTATGTATAATAGTCTGTAATTGTTGATGTATGCAGTATGCAATTAATTACGTTATGTAAGCTACAACGCAAAATCAAGGCTTCAATGACTGCTGTCGCATCATAACAAACGGTGAAGGTAGTATAGAGTTTGTATCAAGGTCGGAACGGAACGCGACTTGAGAAATATCTCCATCTCGGAACACGCGACATCTCAATCTCGGAATGATCGTAAGCTACGCAAACGAGTATAGGTATTGCGCTTCTTTCCTAATTCTTTATTCAATGGTATAACTAACTATTTATGTCTAGTGAATGTGGTAGTTGTCGAACAAGGGGAGGGAGTATAAGTAGTGGGTAGTTTAGCTTGTGCCCTTGAGTACCGAGTGTACACAGTTGTTTTTTTGCATTGCTTATATAACTGAATTTGATTACCATTTATATGCTTACAATGCAGGTATTTTTATGTTACTGCTGTTTCCTCACTCCATCATATTTCTTTGTGTTTTGTTTCATATGTGCACTTAGTCGTCTTGCGAATATAATCGAAGGTTTCTTTGAGCATGTTTTTCCTTCGGGTAGTTTCAGGTGAACATGACATTTTCTTTTTTGGCGGTAAATATGATTTATCAAAATTTTAGGGCTTTTATTTTTATCAACAAATATATATTTACGTTCATTTTAACTGCTTGTTTGTTTTCCTTCATCCTACAACTTTACAGGTCTTGATAAGCGCCATCTAGGGAACCGCCATCTTGGTAGGCACCCTCTTTTAGTTACACAACGTAGGTACAGATGGAGTTGGGTTCGTTTTTTTTGTAGGTAAGCGCGCGAAACCTGGTGTCTGTTACATCACAGTAGGTACCTACCTCATTAAATCCACTGATGAACAATATCTAAAGCCTATTAAAACTTCGTTTATATCAATTACAAGGGAAAGGAACCAATGGGCAAAGAAACGATTTGAACGTCCATTATTATGGCGAATCATGTCTAGCACCAACATACATAATCTTAGACAAAAGCTCAATTTTCAAAGAAGATTGGAAGAAAATGCCGAATAGAGTTGTTGCAGCATTATGTATCTGTAAGAAAATGCGGGAGGAAATGGTGCAGCCAGAGCGATGATCTCTCGTTACATATCCGACCTTAGTGCATTGAAATTGAAAGGGGACCTACAACTGCTCTGGAGACGTTTAAACTTACATATTTATTACCCTTCATATTGTGCAGCTTGATTTTAAATGTTTCCCGCCGTAATTTGTCCGTTTTTAAAACTGTTTCGAAGTGATGGTTACGCCACTGGCCATTATTTTTATAATTCTTTTTTTTGCGTATGATAACGGAATATGCAGATGCTGAAGAATTAGGGTAGCAAGGAGCGCGGGGTTAATCACTCTCAAAATTCGTGTACAACGGATTACAGATTACAAAAAATTACATGGATTACAAAAGATTACATGGATTACAAAAGATTATAAATGATTTCATGGATTACAAAAGATTATAAATGATTACATGGATTACCAATAATTACACGGATTACAAAAGATTACATGGATTACAAAAGGTTATATCACTACATGGAATACAATTTTAACACTTCTATAAGTTCGGTAAAAGATAACAGAATCACCCGGAAACACATCAGCTTTCACACTGATCAAGTGATCACACTGATCACTGGGAAAATTGGCTGAAGAAAAAGGTTGAACGTGGTTACATGAGTAATGTACGGTGCGCATGGTATCATCTTGGAGGACAACATTCCTGGTGTCATTTTTAGAGCGACAATATTCAAGAAAATAATTACAAAAACGTAGGTTTAAGCGAGGGTTTTTCAGGTCAAAAAAAATTTTATGGATTTTGTCGAGGGTTTGTGAACATTTTAAAAAAAGTGCGAAAAAATAACAATTAGTAAAAATAATTTTTAAAAATCATTAGAATAGTCGGAACCGGTGGGAACTCTGGATAGATTACGCAAGTAAGCGAAATTTGAAACGGCCTGGGAAACGGTTGATGCATTGCACGCCTCCACATTCCACAATAATGAAACATTATTTCGAGTATTTTTTAATGTCCACGTGCGAGTCCACGTGTAAATTTAATTTCAATGAAGTTGATTACATGGAAAAGATTACAAATGGATTACAAAATATTACATGGATTACATGTGGATTACAAAAGATTACAAGGATTACATTCAGATTACATGGATTACAAAAGATTACAATCCTAGTGTATAACGGATTACAGGATGTAATTACCTCCTCGGTAAGGGGAAAAGTAGTTAGTTCCCGGGGAGTTGGGACAGAATGAAAAAGTACGTGGAAGAGCTAAGATAGATTGGGGTGTAAGTGAGTGCAT
Organism: Pyrocoelia pectoralis; assembly: GCA_036250285.1. Classification (NCBI taxonomy): domain Eukaryota; kingdom Metazoa; phylum Arthropoda; class Insecta; order Coleoptera; family Lampyridae; genus Pyrocoelia; species Pyrocoelia pectoralis. The sequence goes on from CM070081.1 coordinate 8,683,135, forward strand.
CAGAAAATTTAAGTAGATATATTTTATTTATTTGTAATAACTAACTGTTCATTTAGTTAGGGTGAATTTTGAATTAACATTGTACGTGTTCCTTTTTTTTTGTAGATCTTTTATGTTACAAATTTTCAATTAATAGGATTTATTCAGGTTACGCAAAATTGAATTACTTAGCATAAGCTTGATTCATTTTCATTTAGGGATAACTTTCGTTTACTGGCTAAATATTTATAGGGTTGATTTAGGGTTTTTAGTTGAATTAGTTGAATTTTAGGACCTGCATGACTATTTTGCGTAGGTGTTTAGTTAAGGGGGGGGGGGGAATTTTCCTGCAAGTTTAGCATTATCGTTGAGAATCTAATTTCATACATTGTATTACTTTTATGTAACGATACATTTTGTAACATTGTTGCACAGCTTGTCTGATTGACGTGACGTCATGGCTTTCTTGCGGTTTTTTTTATGTGAGGGCGATTTGTTCGTTATAAACCCAGTCACAGTTAACGAAGTCAATAAATTTTTTGTGTATAGTTACTTTCTGGTAAGCATTTCGATCGTTGTCGTTCTCGCTAGATTTTTCTCGAAAAATTGCGAAGAAAACTCAATCATGAAGAGAGAATCCAGATCAACAACTGTAATTTGCGTTGGTCACTCAAAACAGACTGTGCTACCTTCCCATTGGAAGCATAAATTGTTGAAACCTTGTTATAATTGTGCATTTCAACAATCCTTCAGTTAAGTATTCTGATCGCTATGTGGTGATTTTTGTAACTGTTGATATTGCTTTGCATAGGGTCAGGATACACTAGAACGGTGGCTAATCTTTACATAGGTATACAATACAAATTGTGCACATGGCATGTAAAAAACTAAGCCCATTTCTTTCGAAAGATACATAATTAGAAAGTTTCATACTTTAGAGACAAGAATATTAGTTCAAATTCACAGAAATGGATCCTGACGGACCGACGGATGGATATCAAAGCAACATTCTGTTAATTCTTAAAAATCTCGCTAAGAGTTATTCACAAAAAATTTTGATAGAGACAATATGTTTGGCACTTCTAAAGAAATAGACCCATAAGTGCAAAGTTTCTATATACGTGCATAAAGTTTGATGCCACTCTGTCAACGAGTATAGACGTTATTAACGGGCTCTATCAAGGGGTAGGTATAGACGTTATTAAAGGGGCAGTTGTAAAAGCAACTCTTCACGCAGGGTCCCCTCAAAAGACGCAAACATGCACACAAAGTTCCATTGGCATATGTTCAAGGTATAGTCTATTTGATAACAATTCAGCTGTCTAGGAAAATTTCACACTGATGGATAGACAAACAATAGCAATTTTTTTACAAATGTAGGTTTGTACTGCAAATTCATGCCAAGAATTTTCATTCAGGTGTTAAGTGTGAGTACGGGGCCTTCACATTCGTAGGGCCCTGCGCGGTCGCTTTCTCGCTCATATCTCGAGCCGGCACTGGCCTTGTAAATAAAAATGAAAGAAATTATGATATTAAAATGGGGAATTTTACTTCGTTGTTAAGACAAATAAAGTCCGGTACATTAATGGGTAAAAAAACCCTTCTTAACCAAGTGTTGTTTTGAGGTAGATAATTTTGTTTACGTATGCGTTATTATTTTAAGTTTTTACAGTTATGAGTAAGTCAGAATTTGTGTGTGATTTGAATTTTTCTATCATACATAAATCCTTATTAATCGAGAAATTTTCACAATCAACATGGAAACGTTCTGAAAAACGGCTGTGTGAACCCAGCACCACAAAACACGGGTTTCATTTGTCTTTACAATGTTATAAAACCGATTAAAGCCCTTTCAGTTGTTCGGCATTAGACTACGAATATAAAAAAGCACCATCATACATTAAAAATAAAGTTTCCTTCGGTAATAAAAAAACACTGAATATACCTTTCGTTTCAGTTTGCGTCAACATATTCGGCATTTGAGTGTATCTTACGAACGTGAAATCCAATTTTACCCTCAATTACCTTTGAAGTAGGTAGTAGAAAATCGCACACTTCCGTACCAATATTCAAATATGTTTCGCGTAACCGCATACATGATAGAACGCTGCAATTTTATTTAACAGGGGAAACATTAAATTAAAATACATCGGAGCGTGTTGATGAAAGTCGGAAAAATTCCGCCCAAGAATAATATAATCCTGATGGTTTTCATCAACTCGTTTTTATCTTTTAGATTTATATAAATTCCGACCAACTTTTCCACGAGATTCAGTCAAGCGAATGTTATATTATTGCTTGTATGAGTTTTTTGAGTAATTTCGATTTATTGTTGAATTCGATATGAAAAATTGCAAAGATCGGAAAGGAAATCGTATAAATCTAATATACTTTTTATGTCAAGGAAATTGTAAAGGAAAATATAGCTTCTCGGCTGTTCCTTTTATGAAATGTAATATTCTCTAGGTACATTTTGCCCTTTACACATGTCTAATGTACGGGGTGTACAAATAAGCCGTGACTCAGAAACTATATGAGATTGAACATTGAAATAAAAATCTTATAATAAATGTGGCCAACGCTGGAAATTATTTGTAATTTTCTATAATTGCCACTAGAGGGCGTTTCAGTGATTGGCAATATAACAGGCAATGGGAATGGACGGTCTCCTTTCTTAGTTGTACAGCTGGTCCATTCAAGATAATTAAAACGGTTTTAAAGTCAATGCGCTTGAAACGAGTGAAAATTCTCAACAAAATGGACGTATAGCTAATTTAATGGCGGTGTAGATAATTGGAAACGTATTAGAAACGTTATGTTTTCACCATTTTATGTATTAAAGTATAAAAAGTAATACCTTTGCTCAGTTCATTTCAGTGACAGTACCTTACACTGTAAACCACGCTTTATTAATTCCATAGAAAACATAAATGTAGGTAGGTACAATAAAATAGTGTATGGCATGCCTTTTAGATGGTATCCAACGTAATTTGGTTACCGCATCATGGTGCGAAGTAGTCGAGCGTTCCTAAAGAAGTTGACGACAGTTTGTGTGGCCTCACGACACTTTGAGTCACAGCAAATACTTGTATAACACCTTTGATCGTTCAAAGGATCTTCCAGATGTTTCAGATGCTCCGTTAACTCTTCGTGATATTTCAAAACATTTATTTTTTCATCGTCGACGTACATATTTGTAACCCCAATTATTCTATTCTATTTTTTATGTGTGAAACTTTATTTTTGATAAGAATTCAAATATACTGATAATTTCTCTATTAACTTCATATTTTGACAACTGTTTTGTCACAAATAAGATATGATCATTTGATTTTTTTAACTGTCACAGTGATGATTGTTGTTCTTTGACTGTGACTCCCAGTCAGTATGTACTCGTTTGCACATTTCCTTTTCAAGAAAAAACGGGGAAGAAACCACGCTACTTCAACGTTTTGGCCACAATGTAAAGCTGAAAGGTGTGGTATTTCCCATAGAAAAACATGGATCAGTAAGAAAAATGTACCTACCTGAAAAGCTTATGGTGCGTCGATTAAAAAAAGTTTCATGAACTTCTTCATCAAATTTTAAGTAAATAATCACTTCCCCCATTAAAATTTCTTTCTACGTCTATGAACGTTACTACTTATGCAGGGTTATATTTTCTATTTGCCCTTGAACGTGCGTAAAAGGCTTCTTTTGCACACAAAGCACCATTGCGGCATTATTGTCTTTTCCGTTTTAATAATTAAATGTAGAACAAAATAATCCTTCGTGTATTTAAACAACCAAATTTATAATAAATTGACAGCACGCACAATTACCGCTGTGTTGTCAAACTAGATTCACTTTGTACCTATGAAAGATTTTATTTAAGAACGTACATTAATGAAGGTTTTACACATTTAGCAGTCGCTTAATGTTTTAGTTTATCATTTTCAATAACACATTATAGATAAGATACGTACCTACAGAGGCGGGAAAGAGAGCGATGGCTTTTGAGGAAAAGATGGAAAGAAGAGAGGAAGGAGGCATTTTAAGATGTTGTTGGAACGAAATGAAGAACGGGTAGGTACGTCAGGCGACTCTTGAGTCCAAACTAATTTGAAGCGAACACATTGATAAAAATAGCAAAAGAGGTGGAAACTAGCATGTTATCTATCAGGTAAATATATAGGATTAATGGAATTAGAAACTTAGTATGACGTGGTGGGCCAAGGCCCTTCAGATCAAGACCAAAGCAAAACTAGGTAAAATCCTCAAGGACGTAGGCAATAAACATTCTTGAGCTGGAGTCTGACGAATTTGTATATAAATCTGACCATAACCGTTAATAGAAAGATGTGGGATAATACTGTACCAACAGGGTAGCTTAATCTAGTTCAGGGACGGATCAAGGAGCAGAACTTTGACTCCCTCCAGGTAAATACGAGAGTAAATTAGAAGCCATTGTGGAAGCGATAAAAAATCTGCCTTGTCCAAAGAAGATCGAGGAACTCGATCTTCAATGGAAAAGTAAAATCCAGATCCAGACCCAGGTACAAATTACAAGCACCTTATCTCGATGAGCCAATTACTTGAAAGATATAAATGTCACAAATCTGGAAGAGAATGTGATGAATTTGTACATGCTCCTATACAACTAGAAGGATATTTCCTTAGATGCAACAGGAAGAAATGTAAAATCTTCAAAAACTGACTAACGGAATTAGAAGCCATTGTGGAAGCAATGAAAAAGCTGCCTTGTCCAAAGAAGATCGAGAAACTCGATCTTCAATGGAAAAGTAAAATCCAGATCCAGGTACAAATTACAAGCACCTTATCTCGATGAGCCAATTACTTGAAAGATATAAATGTCACAAATCTGGAATCTGGAATGTGATGAATTTGCAAATGCTCCTATACAACTAGAAGGATATTTTCTTAGATGCAAAAGGAAGAAATGTAAAATCTTCAAAAACTGACTAACGGAATTAGAAGCCATTGTGGAAGCAATGAAAAAGCTGCCTTGTCCAAAGAAGATCGAGGAACTCGATCTTCAATGGAAAAGTAAAATCCAGATCCAGATCCAGGTACAAATTACAAGCACCTTATCTCGATGAGCCAATTACTTGAAAGATATAAATGTCACAAATCTGGAAGAGAATGTGAAGAATTCGTACATGCTCCTACGCAACTAGAAGGATATTTCCTTAGATGCAATAGGAAGAAATGTAAAATCTTCAAAAACTGACTAACGGAATTAGAAGCCATTATGGAAGCGATAAAAAAGCTGTCTTGTCCAAAGAAGATCGAGGAACTCGATCTTCAATGGAAAAGTAAAATCCAGATCCAGATCCAGGTGCAAATTACAAGCACCTTATCTCGATGAGACAATTGCTTGAAAGATATAAATGCCACAAATCTGGAAGAGAATGTGATGAATTTGTACATGCTCCTACACAACTAGAAGGATATTTCCTTAGATGCAACAGGAAGAAATGTGAAATCTTCAAAAACTGACTAACGCAGTGGTTTTCAACCTTTTTGAATCCGCGGCTCCCTTGACAAACTAAAAACTTGTCGCGGCGCCCCTGTTAATTTTTAAGCAAGCAGTCGAATCTTAAAAATGCTTAAAAATTATTCATTCATTGCCCAGTTAAATGTTGATTTTGTAAATTGAAAAAAAAAGAAGAAAAACAAAAAAGAAAAATAATAAAAGAATAATTTGAAAAAAAATATATCTATCACAAAAAAAATATAAGCAAAGTGCACCTTGAAACATCAGAGTTGTCATTATTTATTTATTTCTTATATTCTTATAATCTCATGAAAAAAAAATCACGTTCATTCGAGGCGCCCCGAACCATCGTCCGCGGGGCACCGGGGCGCCATGGCGCACTGGTTGAAAACCACTGGACTAACGGAATTGTGGAAGCGATGAAAAAGCTGCCTTGTCCAAATGGAAATGTAAAATCCAGATCCAGATCCAGGTACAAATTACAAGCACCTTATCTCGATGAGCCAATTACTTGAAAGATATGAATGTCACAAATCTGGAAGAGAATGTGAAGAATTTGTGCTACACAACTAGAAGGATATTTCCTTAGATGCAACAGGAAGAAATGTGAAATCTTCAAAAACTGATTAACGGAATTAGAAGCCATTGTGGAAGCGATGAATAAGCTGTCTTGTCCAAAGGAAAAGTAAAATCCAGATCCAGAACCAGATACAAATTACAAGCACCTTATCTCGATGAGCCAATTACTTGAAAGATATAAATGTCACAAATCTGGAAGAGAATGTGAAGAATTTGTACATGATCCTACACAACTAGAAGGATATTTCCTTAGATGCAACAGGAAGAAATATGAAATCTTCAAAAACTGATTAACGGAATTAGAAGCCATTGTGGAAGCGATGAAAAAGCTGCCTTGTCCAAAGAAGATAGAGGAACTCGATCTTCAATGGAAAAGTAAAATCAATCACAAATCAGGAAGAGAATGTGAAGAATTTGTACATGCTCTTACACAAGTAGAAGGATATTTCCTTAGATGCAACAGGAAGAAATGTGAAAACTTCAAAAACTGACTAACGGAATTAGAAACCGTTGTGGAAGCGATGAAAAAGCTGCATTGTACAAAGATCTTCAATGGAAAAGTAAATGACCACAACATATGTTGATAAAAGCATAATGTTTGTTATTTAGATATTCTGGTTAATAGAAGAGAAGGTATCAGTACGTAGCCCTTACAAACTCGTATGAGAATACAAAAGCACAACAAAACAGAATTTTAAGCACGAATGTGAAGAAAATAGCCGAAGAAATCAAAAAGAATTGTTACAACAGACACAAGCGAAACGATGCAACTATGTATTTTTACTACAAATCTACAAAATGTTGCATTCAAATTCTGGGAGAAGAAGAAGGAAACGTACACGTCTACAGCGTGTACAACTATGAAAGGCTTTGACATACAGATTTCATTTTAAGCTTACGATTTGTTTATAAAATACCTACCTCAAATTGCCTCATATACAGGGTTCGCCATTACTCCGGCCTCGGCTTCTAGTGCCTTTGCATAAATGTCAGCATAAAATGTTTAGTAATGTACTCATTTCTATTGAAAAGCTGCATGTTTTAAAAATATTTTTGTTTATACAGAGTGTGTAGTTTTCGCTGGGCAGTATAAAGTTACACTTTTTTAAATAGCAACCCATCAATTTTTTTATGCTGTTCGATGAAGGCTTAATTTAGATGAAAAATACTTTTTAAATTTTTTAAATTGATCGCGGCGTTGCCATTTTAGAGCAATTTCTTTAAAAATGCAGCATCAGAAAGAAATGGTCACAACACTGGTGTTTTTTGAAATTTTGGAATTTGCTTTTGTAAATTCGTAGATGAAAGTCAGAAGTACTTAAATAGTCTAAAAGATATTTTTAATTCGCCATACTTTTTTTGTATGAGAACGCTACTTTTCAAATTTTTCAAATTGCTGAAACTCATTTTTTTTAAATGGCACCCTAGATTTTTTTCAACTGTTTCTAATGTAGTTTTTAATTCTCTATCGATTTGCACTAGTACTTTTTTTTCCTAACATCTACAGTTATGGAGATATTTATAAAATTTCAATTAAATCGCAACAAGCATTATTTTAATCAAGCGGGTTTATTCTAGTAGGCTTTGCTTCTATTAAACAAAAAACAAATATCCAGTAGAAGTTACTTATTGTGTTTAGTTGTCACATTATTACCTGTTACTACTTTCTACTTTATTAACTTTCGTATAAAATGAATTTTCCACAGAACGAATTAGTGGACATGGTGTTTATTTTGGGTGAATGTGAAAAAAATTGTTTTTGGCTTCTCGTGTTTATAAAGAAAGATATCCTGATCGCCGTGCTCCAAGTATCCGTGCATTACAAAAATTATTGGTTCGATTCGAACAAACAGGATCGGTAACTACAAACGCCGAAAATGTCAGTACCCCCACTTTCTCGAAAATTGACCGCGATAGGCCTATAATTTTAGACTAATTTTAGACTATTTTAGACCACCATTTTCAAATTTTGGACCAACTCCAGTATTGGAGATTGGACATTACAGCGACGTCATTTCAGTATTTTACAAGGGGGTGCAACTATAGTAAAAAGGAAAAAAATGGGCTGCATTTTTTTGGAAAAAGGGGTGTGATTGTCAGTTTTATAAGTTTAACGTACTTTTCTTTGGTAGTAGTAATTCCAGGAGGGGTCAACTGTCCTACCCTGCCCCCCCTAAATGACGTCCATGTTGGACAAAACCGGAATAGGAGCAATCATGGTGGTACCCCCACCACAGTGTTATGTTTAGAGGTTATGCCTATAATTATAGACTAATTTTAGACTAACGATCGGCCATAGTGCCGATTTTCAAAAACCACCCCTTACGGGTTAACACTACCCTGTTGGCATTAAAACATTCTGACCCTTGATCTAGCCACTGAGCGGAGCTTGCCGACGTCGTTTTTAGTGTTAAACTCCCGTTTTTGTAAAAAAATATACTAAACCTGCAAATAACCGAAGCGCTTTTGTGACAAATTACGCTTAGGTTAGCATTCTTTTTAGTAGCAAACGTCGTTTAGTGTTCGCCCAGTGGCTAGATCAAGGGTCAGAATGTTATGATGCACCCCGTTGATATACCGATATAGTCTAAACCACTTTATTCGCAGATTTCCGCCGATTTTATACAGCCGGTATATCAACGGGGTAGTGTTAACCCGGAAGGGGTGGTTTTTGAAAATCGGCACTATGGCCGATTAGTAGTCTAAAATTAGTCTATAATTATAAACCACTTTGTTCGCAGTTTTCCGCCGATTTTATACAGCCGGTATATCAACGGGGTAGTGTTAACCCGTAAGGGGTGGTTTTTGAAAATCGGCACTATGGCCGATTAGTAGTCTACAATAAAATTGGTCTATAATTATAGGCATAACCTCTAAATATAACATTGTGGTGGGGGTACCACCATGATTGCTCCTATTCCGGTTTTGTCCAATCTCCAATACTGGAGTTAGTCCAAAATTTGAAAATGGTGGTCTAAAATAGTCTAAAATTAGTCTAAAATTATAGGCATATCGCGGTCAATTTTCGAGAAAGTGGGGGTACTGACATTATTAAATTAAACTACAAGCCACCTGTTCAAAAAAAACTGTCAGAACGGAAGAAGCAGAATTTATGGTATTGCAGGCTGTAGTTGAAAATCCAAATGCTAGCATCAAACAAATTAGTGAAGAACTTGGTACAATTAGTGCTACTTCAGTGAGAAGAGTACTGAAAAGTCATAAATATCACCCTTATCACATTGAACTGTATCAAAAGTTGACTATAGGGGATTTTAACTCAAGAAGAACTTTCTGTGTGTGGATGTTAAATAAACTTAATGAGGTGCCAGGCTTTATATCCACTGTTTTATTTACCGACGAAGCTACCTTTCACAGTAATGGCCGAGTAAATCGTCGTAATTTTCATTACTATGATAATGTAAATCCTCATATTTTAAGAGTTTTGGATCATCAACATATGTAGATGGACGGTCAATGTATGGGGAGGAATTGTGAATAATTTTATCATAGGTCCTTACTTCTTTCATGGTCATTTAAATGCAGACAGATATTTGGAGTTTTTGAATAATTCTTTGCCACAATTACTAGGCAATGTTCCGGAGAACACAAGAAGGACCATGTGGTATCAGCATGATGGTGCGCCATGTCATTTTGGTAGAAACGTACGTAATTATTTAAATGAACATTATCGTGATCAATGGATCGGCCGAGGTGGTCCTGTGCCATGGCCGGCAAGATCTCCGGATCTTACTGTCATGGATTTCTTTTTATGGGGGTTCGTGAAAGATTACGTATTTCAAGAAGATGCTACTACACAAGAGGCAATGAAAAACAGAATAAGAACCGCATTTTCTAATGTCACACATGAGATGTTACAAAATGTGCGTGAATCTTTACGGCAAAGACTTGAGACGTGCCTACAACAAAATGGGCAACATTTTGAACACTTGTTAAACTAATTTTTTTTTATTGTTGTTGGTTTTCTAATGGTCTCGCTCTTTTTGTTTCTTGTTTAATATAAGCAAAGCCTACTAGAATAAACCCGCTTGATTAAAATAATGCTTGTTGCGATTTAATTGAAATTTTATAAATATCTCCATAACTGTAGATGTTAGGAAAAAAAGTACTAGTGCAAATCGATAGAGAATTAAAAACTACATTAGAAACAGTTGAAAAAAATCTAGGGTGTCATTTAAAAAAAATGAGTTTCAGCAATTTGAAAAATTTGAAAAGTAGCGATCTCATACAAAAAAAGTATGGCGAATTAAAAATATCTTTTAGACTATTTAAGTACTTCTGACTTTCATCTACGAATTTACAAAAGCAAATTCCAAAATTTCAAAAAACACCAGTGTTGTGACCATTTCTTTCTGATGCTGCATTTTTAAAGAAATTGCTCTAAAATGGCAACGCCGCGATCAATTTAAAAAATTTAAAAAGTATTTTTCATCTAAATTAAGCCTTCATCGAACAGCATAAAAAAATTGATGGGTTGCTATTTGAAAAAGTGTAAATTTATACTGCCCAGCGAAAACTACACACTCTGTAAAAACAAAAATATTTTTAAAACATGCAGCTTTTCAATAGAAATGAGTACATTACTAAACATTTTATGCTGACATTTATGCAAAGGCACTAGAAACCGAGGCCGGAGTAATGGCGAACCCTGTATTTCCACATTTTTGATTAGGTATATCTTCGGTGCTAAGTATAAGAGCTATTGACATATATTTTTTTAAATTACTCCCTTATTAATTTTCCTTCCAATAGCGGTGAAAAAAATATTTGGTACCATTTGAATTTTTATAGAAAAGTCGTTTTGTTCCTTCAACAAGTTGCGCCCTCTTTTGGTAGACGGAGATAAGAAATTGTTGTGGTTTTGAATTTTTTTGGTAATATCACAGAATAAAGCACAGCTTTATTCTGTGGTAATATCAAGTATTGTCTTTAGGTACATCGAGACCAATTTTGACAAATTCAAGCGACCCGTTTCGGAGTTAGGTACATAATTTTTTTTAGTAACACGTAATTTAGTTCCCCCTCCCTTTATTTTGACAGCAATCGTAAAAATGCATTAAACAAAGTTTTACATATTGGTCACTAGTTTACAATGAATATATTTTTTTAAATACCTTAGTGAGGAAAATTGCCCAAAAAATGGGAATTTCAAATTGAAATTGGTGAAACGCCCTCTGGTGGCAATGGTAGGAAATTGAAAATAATTTCCAGCATTTTCTCTTGGCCACATTTATCATAAAATTTTTTATTTCACTGTTCTATCTCAAATAGTTTCTTATGGCCGCCCTCCTTTCTTAGTTGTACACCCTGTACGTATTTGGCCCCATATCTTACCCCAAAACTGATTAAAGATTAAGTGGAGTACTTCAGCATTTTTTCGAAAATTGTTTGTACAAAAATAAAACATTTTCGAACATCTTTTTCAGTTTATTGAACATACGTAAACCTTTACTGACGGCGATGCTATGTTTAAGAAGAAAACGAATACCAAATTATAAGTATTTAATTAATCAAAAATAATTACAAAATTAAACAAATAATAAAAAATGATATAGGTAGGTACGTAATTGCCGAACGGTGTTTCGATTAAAAAAACAAATAAAAATTGACGCGGAATGACGAGTTTCATTTCCCTCTCGCAATTCCATGATCGTTTAAAGTTAAACAATTCGAAAATGAAAAATTTGTATTTCAATCGGGATTTATAAAATTAGCTTTACTTCTCAGGCCCCTTTCCGCTCATACTTTTCCAAAAAAATTGTTGGAATCTGTGTTGCTACCTTGACGCGAGTTGCGAACTTCAAATCGTTAGTATTATAATAATCATTTGTACACGCCATCCGTAATTAATAACAACAAATTATCTGTTTTCCATTTCCTGATACCAAAATTCCCACGGATCGTTTGTTTACAAATTTCCAAAACGCGTTGTGTATTTAAAAGATTAATTGGTGGTATTGGATCCATTTATAAAAATGCGAACAGTTGAGTTTAGTTAAAGAAATTTATTTTCACAGTTGCCAATTGCGATACTAAAATTAATTTGGAAATATAGTAAAATTGATATTTTTTGCCTGATTGATAATTAAGAATAATACTGTTCGAATAGAGGTATTGATTTCTTTATTAATATTTGTTTTAGTCTTTACATAAACTTTACTAAGTGAATCTACACATAAATTAACTTTTCCGTTTCCTGTTTTAGTATAAACCTTCCCAAAGCACGTACAAGCAGTTATTATTACGTTTATTGAAAAAATATTATAATTAAAATTTAAGTTTCGTTTATTAAAACTACTTATTTCTATTGAATAATGAACAAGCTTACGCCTAAAGTATTATTGTCTTTGCCACCCTTTTGATCCCTATTTTTAAAACTATGTACTGTTAATGTCATTATAAATATTACAATTTATCGCAATCATAATTCATAAAACTAATGCGTCTAATGAAATGTTACAAAAGTCACGATTTGTCGCAATCGTAATTTGATTTATGTACGTACGCATGTCAACTTACGCATGTCGTAATTATATACATACAGGGTATACCACGGAACCCGTTCATTAGAAGTTTTTGGGGTCCCTTACTACTTATGAATTTGAAACTTTCAGGTTAAGGATAACCCATAGCCTTCTTTTGTTCTAAAATATTGTCGATGTTGTACAACTTCCGGAAAGACCGGAAATCGCCATTCATCTTTTTATTTTAAATGGAACACCCTGTATATTATTGCATTTTTGGATTATACAATCGATTCTGCGTTAATCTGTATTAGAGTATCCTATACCTATCTTCAACTGTTTTTGAGATATGATTTTTTTGAAAAATTTGCGCTTTGCGGAGGGATGTTTAATAGCCCACCTTTTGCTCTTCTTTGAACGCAAAACATTCATACTTTACAAACACAAAGTAAAACCATAAGGGTTCACAAAATGTATTTGCAAACCTATCATAGATTATACAGGGCGTTCAAAATTAGTAGCAAAGTTAAAAAACTTCAAACACCAAAAAGTCATTTTTTTCAAATCGAACACCCCGTATATTTTTACATATTTGGAAGACGATTTAATTTAGGCATCGATAAGCTATAGGTATCCCTATATCTTTAGCGGTTTTGTAGTTATTAACACTTTTTATCTAATATTGATTAAAACTGCACTTAAAACTTATGCGGATTTGAAAGTAGGCTATGAGTATGCGAAAATAAAATATGGTAATGAGGGTTGAGTGGAAGAACAGGTCTCTACTTTTTTTGTAGATGAAGCTTATTAAAATTGAAAAAAAAACAACAAGACGAACCAAAGAAATAGATATAAATGATGTGCAAGGCGATGAATTAAAACAATTGAAACAAAGCGATAAGAATAAAGGATAAACTAACGAAGGAGAACAACAGACAAAAATCGATTGAAATGTAAAATAAAAGGTAAAACGCTAGAAAATGAACGCAAGGAAGTACTATCCCATCGAACAACAGATGTGGAAGAACTGAAAGTAGTAACAGTGAGGAAGCCGCGACGCGTTTCGACACATTGTGTTTATGATTTATTATTACAATAAAAGAGTAATGCATTGAGACGTAGACCTGATGGAGGTTACAATGAAAATACGAAACAGGGGCAGCCAGATACATATAACCGAAAGAAAATAATTATACTACAACTTCGAGATGATAACCTAAGGAAGAAAGTTGTCATGACGATAGAATATCGCTTCAGCGGGATTATGCTCGAAATTATAATGATAGGGTGAGAAACTAAGAGAGGAGTTGAAAGAAAGACACATAATAATATAATTAATAAAATAAAGAGGGCGGTAGCGATGGAATCAAATCACAGTCTACACCTTGACGACGCCTTTTCTATGAGTCACTTTTCTCCTTTCCGGAACGCATTTTAATAAATTTTTCAAAAAAAAAACACTTTCGAATGCCAAAAAAGCAATTTTATTTCTGTAACAAAGTAATCAGACGTAATATCATATCATATGTCAGCTAATGCGTTCCAGAAAGGAGAAAAGTGATGCATTGGAAAAGTCGCCATTTTGTTATACCTTAATCGATTGTTTTCAAATTTGGGATTTGAATTCCCATTGTTAAGAGCTTTCCAACGATGTGCCACATGCCCCCCTTTTTCATTTAAATTGTTTTTACAAAATGCGCGTGAGCGCCATGTTAGAACTTTTGGTAAAAAAATTTTATGCTAAAATGTGCCCAACAAAAAATAAAAATCGACGTATTTCAGGATTTTTATCTGAAATAAAATGTTTGCAAAATAATGAATTTGTTCCATAATTTTGCCGCTCACTGTATAGATAAAAGATGTAATTTTTTTATGCTCGTCAGGATTCCAACCCCTGCTTCATGAGGAGTTAAGGACCAAAATGAGATTATCGTTTTAGGTTACATAAGTAAGATGAGAGAAAGGCCGGATCATGCTACCCTTCCTGGCAGTAGAACCGGGAAGAGAAAATCTCGGAAGAGACGACGAAAAAGACGATATGGTAAAATTTTGCGAATTATACCGCTGTTCCTCGCCTTTCTAAGCAAAGATGAATGAGAAACGAAAAATATCACCCAACACGAAAGTACAGTTCCAAAATTATTTAATAGCGTTGGGAAGAGGCATAACACTAAGTAATGAAAAAGACGATAGTCGCAGGAGACGTCGATGTGAAAGAAACGTTCAGCAAAATGTACCGTGTCCGATGAGATAAATATCTACTGCGAAGTAAAAAAAAAGGAAACATAAAAAAAGACCGTAACCACATCTATGGGTCAATAGCTAAAACAAACTACTCAGTAACAAAATTAAAGATAAACGGCAATAGAGTCTGGCAGCGCCAACAAAAATGACAATATGAAAAGCAATAAGCACGATTGTAAAGAATGCGGCGATACATTCCGCAGACAGCAAATAGTAGTCTAATAGTAGAAGTAATTACAATAGCAATTGTCTTGAGCAGACACTGAAATCGGTTAATTTACTTTTATGCGACGAAGTGCACGGAGCAGTGGTCAACTAGCACTCATGGAAAACAAGGTGGTCTCCCAGAATAGTCAGAAAAGCATCAATTTTGTGACTACTTGACGTAATCGGCAAAGTATGGATTCTAACCAGATTAACATATCAACAGTAGATGCCATGGTAAACATCACACAGAGAATAGCGGAAACACAACAAAAATGGACTCAACACTGCAGATAGCCCAAAGCAAAAATATATATTCGAATACTTGTTAGATGTCATAAAAGAACAAATTCACTACAAGTGCTAACTGCATCAGAAACGAAATTACATGTGGAATACCGCAAGGTTCCCTCCTTGGTCCCATACTGTGAAACGCTTGCACGACTACCTGCTGGGGGTGACCTACGAGGACAAAACGATAATACAGCGATATCTAAAGTCGATCCAGGAAAACGGAAGTGGTAATACTGTATGGAAGCAGGAAGTCCAAATCTTCTAAATAGAGGAGAAAACAATAACAACGAGCCTATAACTGAAATACCTGTATGGTTTACTGGGAGAATAAGAGGAAGGCAAACAATAAGAAACTAAGTAAACTAATGCCAAACATAATTAGTGAGTTCCAGTAGGGAAAGAGAATGATTTTCCTGGTAGAACCGGGGTGAGAATCGAAAAGGCGAATAAGAGAAATTTGCTTAAGCTGAGTATCACCCAGAGAAAATTCATGTCAAGAATCTGCGGCGCCTATAAGACTGTAGCTTTCAAGGCAATACCAAGAACTTTTTCAACAGTGGGGATGATGCAGAAGAGGTGTTGAGATTATGAAACCTGCTATGAAAATAAAGCTAAGGTCTACAAGACAAATATCCAGAACACATGGTTAGGGCACTTAGTGGACAACGATGGTTACAAAGATTTCTGTTGGGAAAAAACGAAGAATGTTGGCGCTGCGCTGGGGAGAAATCGCCCCGGTGGAATACACTAGTAGACACTTTTTCCAAGTAACGCAGATGGGATAAGAAAAAAAAAAGATAAATGGGGATGTACATACGCGTGACACTTAATACAGAAAATGTAGTACCGTTAATTCTCTCTAATAAAACGAATTGAGCAAGGGTAAATAGAGGAGTAATTGATCAGAACAAAGGGACAAATGAACACTGCAAACTCAAAAAGGTGGAAGGGGAACTTAAAATATAGTAATCTTTAGGGCGAAGGTCGACGTGACATTTCTAGAACAATTTCGAGATGAAAAACGGCAGCAAGGATTTGAGATTGAGAAGAAAGGAATTGGGACGGAAAACAACTATTAAAGGTAAGAGTTTGGGAAAACCTAATAACCTGCTATCCAGTATTTTGAAAGTTAGATGAGGAAGCTTTACAGTTTCGGGGAGGGAGTGGCCACATTTCAAGAGAAAGATGCCAAGTAAAGATACAAAACTTGGAGGAGAGGGTGGAAAACGTCTATGAAACTATCGGAAAAGTTATCAAGAGGAAGAAGGCAAAGCTATAGGGGAGATTTCAAGGAGTACTCAAAAGATGGGGAAAGCAGATGTGACACCAAATTCCTATCGAATTTCACAGAAGCATCTACGAAAGGAACAGAATAGATAATGAAGGGAAAATGCATGAACGTGATTGGTCATAAGCCCAAAGGTCATTCGTTGATGGACAATTCAGCGAAATTGGTGAGACCAACTGAGGAGGCGATTGTCTTACTCACAAACAGCAATTTAAACGGAAGATCTTCAAAAGTAACAAGTATCAAAAGGCGCAAATTCTTATAGAATTTTAATTTCAACCAACTTCAAATCTGTAACTAATTATGGCATATACTATATACAATATATATGTATATAACTACCCTCGTCCCCACTTCAGACACAACCACGCCGGATTCTGCACAAATGAGTCATTGTTTTCTTTCCACCCTTAAGGGTGATGGGAGTGGAGAGGGTGACGGACAATTTGTAAATCACGAAAAAATGTTAGAGAAAAAAAAATAAAAAAGATCGTTTTTCTGCGGACGTGCAATTTTCCCCCTTTCCACCCCCAAAAAAAGGGGTTCCAGTTGGGGGTGAAATTTGCAATTTGAGTATTGTTTTTTATGGAAAATCCAAAAGTAATAAAAAATAGGTGTTCCCATTTAAGTTTTGAAAACTCACCCCCGCTCCACCCCACAGGAGGGGTGAGGGTGATGTTTACGTATCATGACTCAATAGGTTTCAACAAATAAAGGAAACGTATTTTTTTCTTTTTGTAATTGGACGTGTCGTTCTCGAGATATTAAAGGGTGTATATTTTGACTTTAATGGCGTCCCGACGGCGAACGGGTGATCCGATTAAAAAATTTCCCAGCGATTTGGAATCAGTGAAGAATTTCCTATAAGATGACACCACTTCCAGCTTTCTAAACCCTGTAACATCAACCAACGCACAGACACACAGACATCCGGACGAATTTAGTAACCAACTTTTTGAAGTTGGTTGAAAAGGTTGGGTGGAAAGAACTGTGTGACATCGCAACCGCGATATGCGATTCCGGATTCCGGAAGATACAAGGTTAAACATCAATGGAACAAAGAAACTTTCTTAGGAACGGTATAAGAAAACTCTTCCCTAAATATGAAGACGTTATAGAAGGAGACTAGGCACTACGCTGAAATAACTAATGTGGTCCAGGCGGTGCGAAAACGACAATATGGT
Source organism: Pyrocoelia pectoralis (assembly GCA_036250285.1). Taxonomy (NCBI): domain Eukaryota; kingdom Metazoa; phylum Arthropoda; class Insecta; order Coleoptera; family Lampyridae; genus Pyrocoelia; species Pyrocoelia pectoralis. Next base: position 8,700,886 of record CM070081.1, read on the forward strand.
TAGTAAAAGCATTTACAACGCGTATGCGAAAGATTATGACTGACTACAAAATGTAGGAATAGTATCCCAGGATATGAATAGATCGGTTCTGATCCCGAACTCACAAAGGGAGGAATTTTGTGGAATATATAAAAAAAGGAAATCGAGACATGTAAGAGGATATTCAAGAACTAGTTCGCCTTTAGAAAAAGAAAATCGGGCCTTATTCACTGGTGCACGACGAGAATTAGAATGATATGCCTTATGGATTAATAGTTCTTTAGGTAACTACAACATGTCGTAGGAGTTGCGGTCGTGGGACTTGCGGTCAAATAAATTTTTAATTAAATGCAGTGGGACTTGCGCTCAATTTTATTTTCGCAGTGGGGCTTGCGGTCACCTCATAGTATAGGGTTATTCAAAAGTAAGTTCCCAGTTCCCTTACTAATTTTTTGTTGATGTTTGGTCTTTATTAATATATCCCATTTCTTTACAAACAGAATGGTGTTTTTATTTTTCAGAATCTCAAGAATTAGCAAAGGAATACACATTTCAAACTGGGAACAAATTGAACAACAATAAAATTTGTTTTGCTTTGGTACACCTCTCGTATAAACATAAAATTACCGTACACCGTCGCAGATAAACGAGAGAAAGGAACCCCTAGTTCCTCAGTTCAAAAGATAAGTACAGTAATAAACCGTTGTCAGTTTGCGATAGCATCTCCATTTTGCCGAAAGTCATTAGCAATGTTATATGACCAATGTTACGAGATGTAAACTGTAAGAAATATGAAACGCCGCTATAGCATCTGAAATAGGGCATTAAATGTAAACGAGGAAAAGGCGAATCGATACTTCCTCTATGGCCTTAAAAGCATAATATTACAATGGATTTCTTTTTCTTTCAGTCATGTTTGCGATAAATAACACGATCCCTCTCGAAGGACCATTACACTTGCTTTACGATTACATTACAAAACGTTTTTACTTACATTGCTCCCGTTAAGTTATAGAGATAGCTTACCTGAAACAAAACAATGATATTAGTGTTATTATCAGTGGAATTATCTCTTAGTAATTTGTGAATGACATTTAATTCCGAAAATGTTTCGCTCTTGCGTCCCTTCTTTAATTATCCGGCAAGCGAGACGTAATTAGGCAGTCGGCTGGAAAGAAAAGGTTGTATTTTCATCAGATCGATCCAATGTCGATGTAAATGAAATGTTTCCGCTGAATCCAAATTAAGATAGGAACATATTACGTACACGTCGTTTGACGAAGGTTTGAAATTAAACGTATTTGTCCTCGGTTGATAAATAAGTATGTACGTAATTGGATGCTATTTGGGATTGAAACGGTCCAAAATTGATCGTGCGCTTTGGGGTTGTACAGGAGGCAACTCAACGTACACTAATGTCGATTATACAGTCTGTTCTATAATCTCATAGCATGATTTGCATACGTACAATATTACGCAAATCCCTCGAGTACAAGATATAATAATAACAGTAGGATTCCAAAGTCATCGTCGTTTCGAAGATAAATTACCGACGCCGCATATGTAGTAAAATTTATTGGCAATAAACGTATAAGCATAGGGGAATCGTCTGACCAATGTATTCATTTTTTTTTGGTTAGTTGTGGGGTGCGGACTATGTACGGCGCCACCGTCGGCCACAATGTTGCAACAATCAACGCGCTACGTCCTGCTAGAGAGTGACTAACTGAATGAGAACGTTACTGTCTAAGGAGGTCTTTTCTCAGTCCGGTATTTTACCTAATAATGGCACAAAGATTTAAAATTTATCATTAGCCACCCCCCCCCCCCGCCGGTTAAAATTTAAGAAACTTTCTCATTTACATCACAGTCTATGTATTTATTCGCCTATGGTATAAGCAAAGAATATACTCTTTGGTATAAGGTTACACTAATAAAATTTTAACATCTAATTTTTTGCAGAATACTGCCATAGTATTTCGAGAGCAGCACTTGCTGTACACTTAACTGACCATTTTCTTGTATTACATTTAATGTATGTACTTCTGGGTGAGGGTCTTATGCCACCACACCAGTGACGCATAGGTAATAGGCGATCTAATCACTCTAGTTTATATCCAGTGGGCATCTTTCGAAATGAACTTTTTCTCGAACCCACAAGGACTTTGTGGCTTTGCTCGTTATCTTCTCCAAGTGTGGTTTGGAGGTCAGTTTTTGGTCTAACGTTACACCCAAGTATTTACTTTCTTCCACTACCTGTAGCTTGGTGCAGTACATTGCTACTAGGTGGCACAAAAGTCATCACCCTATCAGAAGATGCTATAATTTGTGCAAATGGCGGTAAATGTCAGTTCTGCTTTGACATTTGTGAAGTAAACAGATACAAAATATACGTCAATAAGACATGGATCGCTATACTCCGCAAGAACGCGGAATAATTGTATGTATTTTTTTGCGTAATAATTCGTCGGTGGTGTTGGCGCAGCGTGAATTTAGACGCAGATTTCCCGGTCGTCCGACACCAACTGGGCAAACACTACGGCGTCTAGCTACTCGCCTAGAAGAGTATGGGACAACACGGGATGCTGTCAGGTCTGGGCGGCCCCGGAGCAGCCGTTCTGCTGAGAATATCGCGGCTGTGGCTGAAGATGTCGCAGAGGACCCCGGAGTATCGACCAGACGACGTGCCACGCAATTGGGCATCAATCTTTACAGAGAATTTTGGTGAAAGACTTGAAGATGTTCGCTTACAAAGTGCAGACAGTGCACCAGCTGCTAGCCGTTGACCGCCAAGCACGTGTAACCTACGCTCAAGCCATCCTGAATCTCGACTACGAGGAAGATAACTTTTCATCAAAAATCATCATGAGCGACGAGGCCCATTTCCATCTGTGTGGATACGTGAATAAGCAGAATTATCGCTTCTGGGGCACCCAAAACCCGCATATAACACACGAAGAGCCATTACACCCGCTCAAAGTTACTGTGTGGTGTGGTGTTTACGCTGGAGGCGTCATCGGGCCTTATTTTTTCGAAAACGCCGCGGGATAAACGACTACTGTGAACGGCGAGCGCTACAGAGCCATGCTCAACGACTTTCTCCTACCTCAACTGGACGAATTGGGACTGGAGAACATGTGGTTCCAACAGGATGGAGCAACGGCGCATACTGCTCGACCCACAATCGAAATTCTGAGGGCTGCTTTTCCGGGTAGCCTAATCTCTCGTTTTGGTGATTTGCACTGGCCTGCACGATCGCCGGATTTAACCGTTCTGGACTTCTTTTTGTGGGGTTTCTTGAAGTCACGCGTCTATGTCAACAATCCTCAGACTCTTGAAGCCCTCAAAGAGAATATCCGTCAGGAATGCGGGAACCTATCGCCGGAAGTTCTGGCAAGAGTGATGGAAAATGCCATAAATCGGGCCCGAATGGTCATCAATTCTGGCGGCGACCACTTAGGCGATATCATTTTTTCTACATAATAAAAAAAATTTAGACATCAAATTAACACAATCCAAAAGCTAAACTAAAGTTTTTCATTTATTAAAAGAATTACAGTCAAAGAACATCGAGTGACAACTTTTGCGCCACCTTGTATATCCTTTTATTTGAGATTTAAAGCTCTGCTACCTACCACAATCACTATTTCATCGACATAGCCAACTGTGGTGTTATTTGCCTCACTAAACGTCTGAGCAGTCCATCTACCATCCAAACACTGCATTAGAGGTGCAGCCCGGACCGTTAGGTTCACTATCTGACAGGCCAAAACACAATCGTCTTTGTTTTAGCGAGGGTCATTGATCCCGGAAAGTGCAATTGAAGCAGAAACGTCAAGCTCTCAGTTTTTTTCAATGAACTGCTCCCCTTTTAAGGCTCATTGGAGCCTGGCAACTTCTGGAATTTGTCAAAATTCCTCGCAGTATCTCCTACGCAAATCACGTTTTGCCTTTCGTATGGCCTTATTGTATCACATCAGTGCTGTTGGCTCTGGCCGTTTGTAATACGAGACCAAAAGCCATACACATGTCGAAACGGTTTTATTTAAGCTCCTCCTCCTTCACACAGAAAGTTACGCAAAGTTCCATAAAAATAGCATTTCAGATTATCAAGCCCCCCCCCCCCCCCCGAAATACAATCTTCTCAAAAAGGAGTAGGGCAGAAATGTTGCGTGGAATATTTACAGGATTTGGAGTCTCTTGCAATAGTCAGTGTGGAGAGGGGGCTGGTCCCTCAAGAGCCAAAGTACTAGAGAGATTATTGCATCATTCGTCTATGTAATTAGCATGGGACGTCGAACGTAACGAGCAATCAAGTAGGGCAATGTGCGAAGGTTGACAATTTGAATTTGGATATTATTTTATGTCTTATTTTCAAGTGTGTTGTAGTACTCTATGATGAGGTACCTGTTACAAAACCTATGCCTAGGCATAGCGGAGGTGAGGGTGTGGGTGGGTAGACCCCATGGTGAGGTAGACTATTACCTCATCCAATTCCTCATCGGTCACGGACAGAACGGAGAAAGAGGGACGACGAGCGCTGCGTGGACTGCGGGGCAAGAGATGATGGGGAGCACGCGGTGTTCAAGTGCCTCACATGGGTAAGACTGAGAGAGGAAATGGACATTTGGGGAGGGAGACGCCTGAGGGCGGATAACATAGTCGACGTGATGGTGGGCACCTCCGATGGTTGGGATAGGGTCGCGAGACTGGTTAGATAGATCGCAGGGACGAGAGAGAATGAGGGTCGTGAGAGACAAAGAGCCAGGATGGCCTAACGGAGCTGTAAGTTCAATAGGCTATAGCATCTAGGGTGGCGAACATCTTCCACCGGATGGCACTCGGTTGAGAAGAATGCGATAGGGCGATCCCCAACCGAGGACACTTACGTCTAGAGAGAGGATAGGGTTTTAGTGGGTCTACCTTACCTTGAACGAAGGGAGTCCCACACACCCCCCACTATAGAACCGAGCGGGGCAGCCTTTAAAAGGTGTCCCAAACCTCAATAAAAAAAGGCATATTGTTTTGCGGACGACCTCACGGTGGTGGTTAGTGGTAGAGACCCAAACACAGTGGTGGACCGGACTAGAGTTACAGTGGTAAGCATCAATAATTTATTGGATGACTGTAAAGAAGCTAAGACTCGTACCGGAGAAAACCGAGCTGCCCTAGTCTCCGGGAGGAGGAAGATAGAGAGAACGACTATGGGTCTCCTGGGGCACACTGTTACTATCGACTGTAATATCAAAATATTAGGCATCGTTCTCGATAAAAACGTACACCGACCATGTGACGTACGACCAAGGGCCTTATCCCATCCTTCAGAGAATGGGTGGAAAGGGCGGAGGGCGAGGTGAATCACCCAATTTTTGACGGGACACGGGGTGAATACAGGGTACCTCTAGAAAATCTGGAAGTGGGACCACGACTGCTGTCCCGACTGCGGGCTTACGGACAACAAAGGGCAGGCGTCTTCGCCTGCGGAAGATGGGAGGTGGAACGAGGGGCAGAAGCAGGACGATGGGCATCCGCTACTGCTTTTGACCACGGCTGAGATGTATGCTTAGGGCGATCCCCGCCCGTGCCACTTTTGTGAGGTAGAGAGAGGAAAAAAGGCGTAGCAGTTCTCAAAAATCTTGGAAAAATGCACCGGTCGGACGAGCAAAAAATGTTTCTACTTTTTCATTTATCCAGAAACATAGTGTTTTGGTTTCGATATAGTTCCTTTATAGCTATTGATGAATTTTTAGCTTAGAAGAGGAGAATAGATCAAATTTCTATTCAACTCAACACATCGAAAAGGATTCCAAAATTATCTAGAGTTCATGATGAGTTTTATAACCATTTCAGCATGCATCGACTATTGCGCAGCAGATGCTCATTATCGATGTAATGGTTCTCAAAGGGTATAAGATTGTACGTCACAGTATTCATTTTGAGAGTAATGCTAATGACATACGTACTTACAGAAGGTAGGTATATGCATTTATTTTCTCAAACCCTTAATAATTCTTGGATATAGTCGTGTACACTCTACACCACTGTAGAATATAAATTGCTACAATAAGTAAGGCTTAGTGTTGGTTCTAGAAGACATAGGAAGGTGGGTCCTAAGAAGAATGACGAAATGAAACGATTACATAAGTGGGATGGTGCCAGATCGACTAATGAAGATAGTAAGTAATGATGAACCGACGGGAAAACGACTAAGGGAAAAGAAGAAGAAATGTGGAAATAAAATAAAAAAAGGGGCGACTTAGTACCTATGTCGGAAGCTTCTGAACTTACTAAAAAATAAAGTAACTGTTGAGCTTAAATGTGAAGAAACCTTTTTCCATTTCCAGTTTTTCGAGAAAAGGGAAGATTCAAGATTTGCTGAAGAACTGTCATTCAAATAAATAATTATTATTGTGAAGAATTTGGCAAAAAAATTATGAAATTACAACTTTCCTAATATTTGAAAGAAAATCGTTAGGACTTGACGCAACAAATGCGTATTTCTTCAAAATGTGACGAGCTTTAAGGTCTCCCCGTTAGCAAGGTCACAGATTAGTCGTTGACTTTTTGTGAGTATTGTGGTTATAAGCTTAACTTCGCTATTGGAAACATGGTGGTGGCAGAGTTGGGAAGTTGGGGAGACAAGATGGAAGTAATGAGGAAAAAGGGTAACCTGAAGGGTTCTAATGTATACATAGAAGACGATCTAGCGAAGGTGAGCTACGAAAGATTGCGAGGGTGGAACGGGTGATAGGAAGTAGAGTTAAGTTGGGCTACAGAAAGATTTGGATAGAAGATACGAGGCACGACTGGGATGAGGAAAGAGGAAGGCTGAAGTGGTACCAAGGAGGAAGAGAGAGTGGCGGGGCAAAAAACTAAAAGGGGGTGGGGTAGTGGGGAGGTAAGGGGGGATTAGTAAATAGGAGACAGGTGGAACTAGCAATGTAAGATTAATGTGCTGGAATAATAATAATAATAATAAATTTATTAATCCCGTAAACAATGTTACATTGTATGGAATAAGTCACAATTGTAGGGAATGTGGCAGGAATAAAGAATAAAGGTTTTGGAGCTACATGGAAAATTTTGACATGGTGGGACGTACAGAGACGTGACTGGAGGAGAACGATTGGGGAAAGAGGGAGAGCATGCCTCCGAATGGATTCAATTGGGGAATCCAATGTGGCAAGAAAGATAAGAAGAAGCGGCAGAGGCAGTGGAGGGATATTCCCAAGATATGAGAGGATAAGTAGAGGAAGTGATTAGGGAGGAAATGGGCTTTCGGGTTATAGCAAGGGTGTAGTGGTTGTCATTGTAATTGTAATATAATATAATAAAACTGATTGATAGGTCCGAAGGGTCGAGCTACCCTAATATGACTAGCGAAGTGAACCCGGGGGCAGGTCAGAAATGGAAATTGGTAGATCCTGAAGGGATCCTCAACTGCAGTTGTTCATCCTCCATGAAACGAATTAAATTAAATAAATTGGTTGGAGCTGCCCTAATTTCCGGCGTTCTCGTTGTTAACATTAACTTTCTCCAAGGCTGTACAACAAAAGGTAACACATTGTTTGCAAACATATCGCCGAGTTATAAGGACGAATGAAATGTCACTCTGGGGGAAACTTTCCACGAATGTTTGGTGCGATAATAAAGGTTGCTGTTCTGACTTTTGTCAGATTTTGTAGAATAAATAAAAGCAAATTTACGACCTACGCCCGATTTTAAACAGCTCACGATACAATGAAACGCAAAGGTATTGATGAACGCTTTTACATTGGTAAACTAAATAGGAATCTCTCCAATTTTGCTCGAATGTCTCGTATTAAATTGCCATTCGCAAATTGTCTCCATGCTAAGCCCCGCATAAGAAGATCCTTAGATAACAGATAAGTATTGCTGTAATTAAATTTCAGGCAGAAGTAAAACGTACTTTATTTGCCCTAATAAATTCGCTGCGACCTAAAAACATGACAAGCAGAGAAAGGCTTTTGTTTTAATGCGTGACGTAAAGTGGGAGGATCTCATTTTCAAGTGTTGAATTTTCTTAGGGTTTAGCAGCGAGCTTAAATGTGATGAGATGAGAGGATAAAGTAGTTCAAAGAGACTACATTAAGTTGTTTCAGAAACGTATATTACACGTGGTTTACGGCATCAATCCCGAAGACTAATGTAAGCCATAAATCAATTTGGTAGTGTCAGTGTATGAAGTACAGTCATAAAAGGGGTCGTAGCTTACAAATAGGCTGCTTGAACCTAGTGGTGGACATTGTAGGAAAGCTTTGATTTACATTGTTGGTAGCGTATAATAAACAGAGATTGGACTGAAAATAGGGGGGTGAGTGTTACCAATGTGGGGTATATAATACACGCAATAATACTTCAGGAGTGAGATTGGAGAAAATGTTTGAAGAGATAGAAATAATAGGCAAGCAGGGTTCAGAAGGGAGGGAAGAGCTATAGACAACATATACGTGATAAAGCAGATAGTGAATATGGATTTGGAAAAGAAGAGAGTAAAGCTGTATGCGTTATTTTTTGACATGAAAGCGGCCTTAGACAATGTGAACAGAAGGAAGTTATGGGGAACGCCGAGAAGGAAAGGGATAAAGAGGAACCTCATAGAATGGAGAATGAATGAAATGATAAAGGCAATAAAGGGGTTTTTAGATAAGAGATAGAGGAAGCGTTGAAAAAAGTCAAGTTAAGGAAGGCGCAAGGGCCGAACGGAACACAAGGAGAACAGTGGAGAGAAGGCGGACGGTAGATAACATTTATGTGTTGAAACAAGTGGTGAACAAGGGGGATGGAAAGGAAAGGGGGGGTTGTTTTTGGACATAAAGGCGACAGTAGGAGAAGATTTGGTGAGGGCAGTAACGAGGGTGCGGGAACAAAAACGAGAAAGGTTTTGGACGGAGAAGGGATTGAGACAGGGATACCCTTTGAGCCCGTCTTTTCTCGCCATACATTGGAGATTTGGGGAGTTGCGGAAATATCAAATCAAAGGGGAGGGGTGGTGATAGGGAGGATAAAAGTGTAGGTGTTGGGCATATGCGGACCAGCTGGTAGTGATAGCGGACAGTGCAGAAGAGATGAGGGGATTAGTTGGAGTGATGAAGGGATATTTAGAAAGGAAGGGTTTGAGCGCGAACGTGAAAAAAACAAAGGTGATGGTATTTCAAAAGAGAAGAGGTAGGAGTGTAAAGAAAAGTGGTGTGGGGGGAAGAGGTGATAGAAAGTGTGCGATAAAGGTACGATAACAAGGATGTGGCGCACATCAGGGAATTGGCAAATAAGGGAAATAGACTAGTGAGCAAAGTGTGGAGTGTGGAGGAAAGAGTATTTGGGAAGGATATGGAGAAGAGAAGATGGATTTTTGGCAAGTTGGTAAAGAGTATGATGAGGTACGGAGCGGAGAGAGACGCCGGGGTATATCGTGGGGGAGGAGACGAAAGCAGAAAAAATAAGGATCCAGGCAGGAAAAAGAGCAGTGAAATATGAGAAGGAGATCAAGAACAGGGAGAAAATTATTGGGGTAAATGAGTATATGAGAGAGATAAGAAGAGAACGAATAAGGTATGGACAAGAGGAGAGGAGGTTGTTTTATGAGAGAGTGTGATATGCGGGAGGAATTAGTAACAAAAGATAAAGATGCCCAAGGCCAGGAAAGGGAAGACAAGGCCGATTATTTATTGGGTGGCATTCGTTTAAAGAAGAAAAAAATGGTGGCAAGGCTCAGGTGCGGGAACGAGGAAAACGAAAACAGATATCGGAGGGAGGATGAGAAAAGGATGTGTGAAGGAGAGCTAAGGGAAAAGGAGAGAGAAAGATAGGTGATTTTAGGAGGGAAGGGTTGGAGTGGATGAAAGGGGTGCTGAAGAGAAGGGAAAGGGTTGAGAGAAAGGGACAAGGGTAGGAAGTTTTTATTTTTTGTAAATGTACCTAGTTTTTTAGTAGAAATAAAAATCTTTTGTCAAAATTGTAGTTAAGACAAATAAATAATACATAATATACAGATAAGAGAGACTTAAATGTAAAAAAGACAAAAAAGTTGTGCTTCAAAAAGGGAAGGAAGAATGCAGATGGAATAATGAGGAAGTTGAAGGTGTGGGTGAGGTGGAATATCTGTGGTATAGAATGAGATTTGATAATAAATATGACGCAAATGTTAAAGAGTTGGAGTAAGGATGTGATAAGATCATCAGATACTGAAAAGTGCGATGATGTATGGGGCGGAAATATTGGGGTGGAAGGAATGGAAAGTTTTGGAAAGAATACAAGAAAGATATTGGAAATGAGAACTAGGTTTAGACAGGAATATATAGTACAAGTAGAGGTAAAATTGGAGAAGATAAGGTACAACCTGGGAAATTGGCGATGAGATACGAGGAAAGGATGGGAAGGGGTAGGAAGAAGGCCAAAATAAAATACCGACAGGAGGATAGAAGTGGGAAAGAGTGCAAGAGAGGAGATACAAACGAGAAGGGAAAGAGGATGGGGTGAAAACGTAAGGGTGGAGATTATCGAGAGAGACAAAGACACGCAGATGCAAGACAGAAGGAGTAAGTTATGGGGGGGAACGAAAGTACAGGGGAGGTTTTAACATAAGGAGGATGAAAATGATGGCGATGCGACGCGACGTACAGATGCGGAAATGAAGAAAATGAAAACAAGTACTGGTGGAAAGACGAGAAGAGAAAATGCAGACTGTGTGGCAAGGATTGGGAGAACATGGAACACATGCTCAGGGAATGTTAGGAGCTAAGGAGAGATATTATAAGATATCAAGGGAGGGAGGGGAAGGAAGAAGGATTATAGGGGAGGTGGGCAAAGGGAATTAGCTTTTTTGTTAAGTTAGTGAATGTAAAAGAATCTTCTTTTTGTAAAATTGTAAATATTTATAACAAAAATAAAGCGCCTATCTATCTACAAAAAGCAGCAAGAGATAGTTGTGTAACAACAAGAATTGCAAACAAATACGCGAACAAGAACAAATGGTTGCTCTAGAAATGCAGTGTATGGAGAAGAAAGTTGGAAAAAATATATAAACAGCAAAAGAAGCGAGAAGATATGTTTAGAGCACAAATAAAACGAACATCTCAAACTGCTAAGCAAAGATCATGAGAAGAGTTTGGAAATAGGATGAAAGGAAACTATTTTACGGAATAATCAAACGAGTCATTAAGGAATTAGCCCTGGAACAGTAACAATCAGAAGGAAAAGAACAACAGTAGAGGAACTTGAAGAAGAAATTAACAAATCAAAACGAAGAAATGCTCCAGATCTGGATGAAATAGCAACCAGATTGATAAGGTTCGTAGGGGAAAAAGGAAACAAACAACAACATTACTAAATGATATAGGGAGGACGAAGACTAACTAGGTCGGACTATTGAAAATTAATTAAATAAATTTTACTATAAACTTATAATGTGAAAAATGATAATTCCTCAATGTCCCGAAAATTTTTTTCCTCGACTATTCCTAAAAAAAACACTATAGCAATATTTTGTTGATGTACCTAATAAAAGTGTCAACGATGGCTAACGGCTCTGTGCACTTGCTTTATTTAGTGATTGTAGATTGAGATACAGTTTTAAAGCAAAGGGAAGGGAAATTAGGGAAGAGCAAGAAGAGAAGAAGAAGAACTGGAGGAAGAATATAAGGAACTTGAAAGGGGAGATGGAAAAAAAGCGAGAAATAGGAGAAGGAACAATATAGAACAATATATAAATAGGTATTGCACCAGTAAGCTCAGTTATATGGACGATTGGGCGTGGATTAGTAAGGATGAGAGAAAGTCAGTTGTATCTAGTAAGTATAAGCAGGATGAGTAACGAATACTCAATAGAGAAAATGGGCGCCACGCAAGTTCTAAAGGTAATAGCTAAAATTGAGAGTATGAACTGCGAAGATAGTCTCAATTCGGAGATGAGTAAACGTAGTAATCTGAAAGAGAAATATGGTAATGGAGCAATAATGAGAATAAAAAGTAATTTGACGAGAATATAATAAAGACTCGGTCAAAATATGTACACAAATATCTATAACATAAAGTAATTGTTCAAAATAAAATAAATAAATGAATGTAATTGGATAATAATCAAAAATGGTAGTGACTCACTCAATGGTGATAATACTAATTAGAGATCCGCTTTACCTTTTCAAGTAGCGTTGCAATAAAACTACTTGTGATGAATTACGTTAGCATGAACATTAAATATTTCCAGCATACGATACAATCGTAGTAAGCCAAGTAAGTAAGTAATAAAAATAAGGTACCTGTGTATAATGTTCGGTGGAGATCCCTTTGCAAAGAGTCTGCCGAAGCGATGTAATCTAAATAAAGAAAATTAGTACAAATCGGACCAGAAATAATGGTTCGGTCCCAAACTACGAGAATACTTAATTACTCACGATTCACTTGAAGGATCGGATACTGAGCATATGTTAGCAAAACAGTTTAAATTTATCAGCAATTAAAAGTTAAGGTAAAAGGGAGTAGCTAATACAATTTTACGTACAAGTCAATTAACGCAAACAAAATAATATTTAACTTCAAGTAACAAAAGTATCAACTGAAGAGCAAATTTAGTTAGAATGAGGTATTTACAAAATGAATGACGTCATAAAAATTTAAGTTAACTGTAAAACAATTTACTAAAACAAATAATTTCGGTAAGGCAAAGTATCCACAAATTAAATTATTTAAAGTTAATGAGTTTAAGGGAAAATAAAGGTAAAGTAATTTATAAGGAAGCAGGAAAGGTAAATGAAGTTTGTAGTCTTCGGCGAACTTGAGAATATGACAGCGAGTTGTCAATGCAGAAATGGATGTTATCGGCCAAAATGGTGGTTTCAGATATTGTAGTTGACAGGATCAACCATACGGTAAACGGGAAGCGATACGTTGAACGCTAGGCTATTCGTTGAACGCTAGGACAATTATGAGAAATTAGAGACGAGAAGTTGAAGGAATAATGCAATTTTGAAGATAGTAAACGAATAAGTACATACCCAATGAGTTTCAATCACTGACGTCAAGTAGCACTTGCTAAGGAATCTCAGGTACGACACGTAATAAATGTATTAAAACCGTAATTGTATACGTTTGGAAGTGGTAGAAATAAGCAGGTAGGTTCTCCACAACCAATTAGTTGAAGAAATTTCACTTATAACCGTTTTATATTAAAAAAAAAAAAAGGTTTATTGTATTTTCTTACATAACAATCAAATAAATACAAGATTCTATTCCCCCTCTTACAACTACTCCCGCCTGTCCTTCCCCCTACTTTCCACCTTTTCCCTCCTTTCTAACACTTCCCTCATCCATCCTAACCCTTCCCCCTTCGCTCCTAGTATCTCCTTTCTTACCCTTCTCTCTTCTCTCATCTCCTCGCATTCCCTTAACATATGTGCCATGTTCTCCCTCCCCTCCCTACACATTCTGCACACTCTCTCCTCCTCCTCCCGCCAATATCTATTCTCTCTCTCCTCGTTTCCACACCTAAACCTCGCTACAATTCTCATTTCCTTCAGACCCATCTCCCCTGTCAGGTACTTGGCCTTGCCCTCTACCATGATCTCTCCATATCCCTCATTATATCTCCCTTCGGCTATCTTCTCTCTCCTTTCCTGCCCTTGCACATCCCTATCCCTCATGGCCACCTCCTCCACCATCTCTCTTCCTTCCTCCCTCCTTCTTTCTACCTCCTCCCTCGCATACCCCACCCTCTCGTAATATAGTCTCCTGTCCTCTTGCCCATACTTTATCCGCTTCCCCCTCATCTCCTTCATACATTCATTCACCATTTTTATTTCTGCCTTCTTCCTGACCTCCTCCTCGTACTTCACTGCCCTCCTTCCCGCCTGCACTCTCAATTTTTCCACTTTCGCCTCTTCCCCCACAATGTACCCCGGTGTCTCCCTGTCCAAACCCAGCGTCCATCTCCAATACTTCTCTTGCACCTTTTCCAAACTCTCCCACTCCTTCCACCCCCATATCTCCGCACCGTATCCCATCACGCTCCTCACCAACTTATCAAATAACCATCTCCTCTTTTCCATGTCTTTCCCGAACACTCTTTCCCCTATCCCCCACACACTCCCCACTACCCTATTTCCTCTCTTGGCCAGTTCCCTTATGTGTCCCTCACCCTTATTATCATATCTGACTACATATCCCAAATACTTCCACTCCTTTACACTTTCTATCTCCCCCCCCCCCCCACCACTTTGACTTCCCTCCCCTCCCTCTTCTCTTCTGGATTACCATTATCTTCGTCTTGGCCACGTTTACCCCTAAGTCTTTTTTCCCCAAGTACCCCTTCATCACACCCATTGCCCCCCTCATTTCGTTCTCACTGTCTGCTACCACCACTACATCATCCGCGTACGCGAGCGCCCACACTTTCACCCTCCCTATCACTACAGTAGGTATTGGGCCACTCTGGCCTGGGAAAATTTTGAAGACCGTGGGAACTTTTTGTGAGGCGGCATCCTTTGATGTTTGCCGCCCGTGTGAAAATTTTGGCAATTTTCGGGGGTGGCCCGCTTTGGCCCGGGTACCGTGGGAACTTTTTGTGGGGCGTGGGAAAGTTTTGAAGAGCGTGGGAACTGTTGCGGGATTTTGCCAATTTTCGGGGGTCCTCTTTGGGGAGTACCCCGTGCTTCGAGTTTCGACCTCTCGGGATCGCCAAGCGCTTTGCTGTATAGGCGGGTAGTCACTTCCTGTCCTTCGTGCACGTCTTCGTATATAGTCGGAGGTGGGCTTATAATTAATGATGCCGAAAAAAACTTTTTCTTCAAGTAGGACTCGAACACCGGTCACCCGTTAGACGTCAACCACACCGACCACTGAGCTACCGTTCCTTTTCTAAATGAACAATTTAAACTTCAATACTATAAAAAAGGGAAGACATGCATAACTCGCATCTATTTATAGCAGTGTATTATGAATAAATGCCAAAAAGTACCAAAATGGTCGGGGTGATTTCTCATATAACCTTGATGTAAATTAATTATAGATTACTTATACCTAAGTAAATATGAATCACGTGACATGAAAAGGTAAGGTAATATAATTATGTACGTGTAGTCGAGATTTGGCGTCTATACAAAGCAGTAAAGCACTTATCCGCTCATTAATACAGAATACTAAATGCAGGAATGAAGGATTGTGTGAATGAACTGTCGCTGATAAAGTAAAAGAATTTGCGTACGTCTGCTTTTCTTTGACTGTTACAAGCTATTTTTAGTTCCATAATAAGTATTGTTTCGTGGGGAAGATATTTAAAGAGTAATTTAGGTAGGTACCACTTATGTACTCAATTGCTAAACTGAGACTTTAATTTCATCCCTTTTCCCTATAGGTAGTAAGCGGTAACTGAATATTGTTATAAATAAGTACGCAGAATCTCCACATTTTTAATTCCTTACAGGCTTACACTATTAAATTACTTCCATAGAAAAGACTCTTTTACTCAGTATCCTACTGATGTGATTGTCTTTAGATTTTATTGTAATGAATTCGTGCGAGGATGGGGTTATTTAAAATTCAGACGCGCGGCCTCTTTCAATTTCGATAATATTTTTGGGGGTTAATTTCAGGCATATACCGATCAAATTCTGGGTACTTTAATACCGAAACCACTAACGTAAGCGTACCTACCCCACGGATATAAGGAAAGGCGGGGCGGTAAAAGTACACAACTTTTGAAGAACAGTGCGAAAAGGCATAGTTATTAGTAACACAGATAATTTGTATCTAGCTCGCTGACTTGCAGCCGATTGTGCTTTGTCGTTCGTGTGGCGAAAGTTTCAATCAAGAACCCTGTGAACATAGTGATGATGAACGACCACTGCCAGATGCATTGGTAATCGATGAAATGAGAAAGGCGATCGACGAAGGTTACATAATATTGGAAACGTATGAAATATGACAGTACAAAACCGATCAGTATAATAAAGACACTAAAACGGGAGTATTATTTAACGAGTATATTAATAAATTTGTGGGTATTAATCAGCAAAGTTCAGGATGGCCGCATTATTGTGACGCACCAGAGAAAAAGAATAATTACGTCAAAGAATATTTCGTTTTGGGGAAAGCTCGGACAACGTGAGAACCAAAGTAAGACCAATATAGTAAGAGAATCTGGAGAATTCTATAATATGATGACTAACCCTTCAATTAACATCAATTCGGTTTTACCGATTAATGAAGAGACTCTACTCGTTAACTGGGAATCAAAAGAAGAAGCTTACAGCTCCCCTGGCAACGGTAAATGTTGTACTTGCAGCGTATACGACAGTCCAGCCACGGTTAAAATTGTACGAATATTTGGAAAGATTGGAAGATAGGGTCATCTATTACGATACAGACTCTATAATTTACGTATCAGCTCCGGGGAAGTACGATCCACCACTCGGCCAATTCTTGGGAGAGTTAACAGATGAGTTAGAAGATGAAGGTGCCGGCAGTTACATAAAAGAATTTGTATCGGGCGGTCCAAAAAAATTATGCATATAAGGGATGGTCTAGCTCTAAAGAATGTGATGTGACGGTATGTAAAGTTAAAGGATTATCTTTAACATATAAAACCCCACAAATTATTATTAACTTCGACAAAATAATGAAAATGGTCTTAGAAGATGAAGAAACAGAAGCCATCCCGATAACATCTAAACGCATGCGCAATAACTTACTGAGCACACCAGCACTCTGTCTCTAATGAGATAACAGCTAAACAGATAACAGCTAAACAGGTAACAGCTAAACAGATAACAGGTAACAGCAAACAGATAACAGCTAAACAGATCTGTTTAGCTGTTACCTGTTTAGCTGTTATCTGTTTAGCTGTTATCTCATTAGAGACAGAGTGCTGGTGTGCTCAGTAAGTTATTGCGCATGCGTTTAGATGTTATCGGGATGGCTTCTGTTTCTTCATCTTCTAAGACCATTTTCATTATTTTGTCGAAGTTAATAATAATTTGTGGGGTTTTATATGTTAAAGATAATCCTTTAACTTTACATACCGTCACATCACATTCTTTAGAGCTAGACCATCCCTTATATGCATAATTTTTTTGGACCGCCCGATACAAATTCTTTTATGTAACTGCCGGCACCTTCATCTTCTAACTCATCTGTTAACTCTCCCAAGAATTGGCCGAGTGGTGGATCGTACTTCCCCGGAGCTGATACGTAAATTATAGAGTCTGTATCGTAATAGATGACCCTATCTTCCAATCTTTCCAAATATTCGTACAATTTTAACCGTGGCTGGACTGTCGTATACGCTGCAAGTACAACATTTACCGTTGCCAGGGGAGCTGTAAGCTTCTTCTTTTGATTCCCAGTTAACGAGTAGAGTCTCTTCATTAATCGGTAAAACCGAATTGATGTTAATTGAAGGGTTAGTCATCATATTATAGAATTCTCCAGATTCTCTTACTATATTGGTCTTACTTTGGTTCTCACGTTGTCCGAGCTTTCCCCAAAACGAAATATTCTTTGACGTAATTATTCTTTTTCTCTGGTGCGTCACAATAATGCGGCCATCCTGAACTTTGCTGATTAATACCCACAAATTTATTAATATACTCGTTAAATAATACTCCCGTTTTAGTGTCTTTATTATACTGATCGGTTTTGTACTGTCATATTTCATACGTTTCCAATATTATGTAACCTTCGTCGATCGCCTTTCTCATTTCATCGATTACCAATGCATCTGGCAGTGGTCGTTCATCATCACTATGTTCACAGGGTTCTTGATTGAAACTTTCGCCACACGAACGACAAAGCACAATCGGCTGCAAGTCAGCGAGCTAGATACAAATTATCTGTGTTACTAATAACTATGCCTTTTCGCACTGTTCTTCAAAAGTTGTGTACTTTTACCGCCCCGCCTTTCCTTATATCCGTGGGGTAGGTACGCTTACGTTAGTGGTTTCGGTATTAAAGTACCCAGAATTTGATCGGTATATGCCTGAAATTAACCCCCAAAAATATTATCGAAATTGAAAGAGGCCGCGCGTCTGAATTTTAAATAACCCCATCCTCGCACGAATTCATTACAATAAAATCTAAAGACAATCACATCAGTAGGATACTGTGATGTCAGGATCGCCATGTGATGTTCTTGGGTTGACTCGAAGTACCGGAGATCACTTACACCCTTGTCGTTAACACATTACTTACTTATTTACTTCTTTTATTATACTTCCATATTCTTCTAATACATTCTAACTTACTTGACTAATACTTAACTATTGTAAGATAACAATCGAGCTCTCGAACTCGAACTCGCAATCGAACCCCGCTTCTTTGCCCACTCGTCTTACTTATATCTGCCCCCTTCTCTTAACCTACTTACTACCTTATTACTCCATCACACCTTCCCCCTTTTTTTTTTTTTCTTATTTTCCGGAAGAACACAAAAATTTCCTTCCAGTCTTAGTTAGTTAGTTACATCTTGTCCTCACTTCCACTTCGTTTAGTCACCCTGTCTCACTCTGTTTTTATGCACTGTAACCACTTTATTATTTATTTTCAGCGTTACGTTTGGCGATTTGTCCTCAATTACTTTATAAGGACCGTTATATAAAGGTTCTAACTTATTGTTCACTTCACTTTTTACCCAAACCTTATCATTAAACTTATACTTAATGTTATTACAATTTTTATCTAACCTCTCTTTCCTTTTAATCTTTGATTCAAGCAGGTTGGCTCTCGCGTCTTTCCACGCTGATTGTAATCGAAATTTTAACTCAACCGGGTAATCTTCAAAATTGTATATTGGATCTACTTTACTTAATAAATTATGTGGTAAATTACCCCTTTTTCCAAAAACAAGTTCATAAGGTGTGTATTTTGTTTCTGTGTGTACTGTATTATTAAATGCAAAATTCCAAAATTGAACCCAATGGCTCCACGTCGTGTTAAATTTGTTTACTTGTATCCTTAGGTACGTATTTAAGTGTTTGTGCGTGTTTTCTAACGCCCCTAGTGTTTCGTGATGGTATGCAGTTGAATTTATTTGCTTTATGCCTAATAAGTGTGCTGTTTCTTTAAAAATTTTTGCTAAAATTCGGTGCCTTGATCTGTTACTACTTGTTCTGGTATCCCGTATCTTAGTACAAAATTGTTAACGAATGCTCTCGCAACTGTCTCCGCCTCTTTATTTTCAATTGGATATCCCTCAACGAATTTTGTTAACTCGCACTGTATTGTTAAAATGTATCTTTTGTTTTCGTTATCCTGATTCAATGGACCTACTAGATCTAAATATACCTTCTGAAATGCCGACGATGCGGTTGTTGTGATTGTAATGGGTTCCTTTCGTTTATTCACATGTTTGTGCCGTTTACATTCGTGACACTTATTTATCAATTTGGTTACGTCATTTTTTAAATTTTCCCAAAAATAATATCTTTTTATATTTGCATATGTTCTATTTATCCCACAATGTCCCCCCGTGTGGAGAATATGAAAATTATTTAAAATTAACTCTCGCGTTTCTTTACAATCAATCCTTTTTGCTTTGCTAATGACAATTATTTTAATGTTACATTTCTTAAAGATTTCAATATTTTTTGATATGATGGATAGAAGCGCTTCATTATTTTTATCTTTAAAAATATGTAATTTTGGAATTCCGTATTTCTCACTTAATGTTAACAAAGATTTCAACTCCGCGTCTAGGGCAGGTGCTGATAAATTACTTTGTTTAATATATATTATTTGTGATTTATTGTCATATAACACGTTCCCTGAGTTAATTACCTTTTGTTTTCGCAATTTTTCCTCATCATCCCTACGTATCGTTCTTAGTTCTACCGAATCCAAAGGTGCTTTTAATAACTCTACAATGTTTGGTTGGCCAGTCCGCACATTTGTTTCGCTACCAAAATTCGCCTCCGATTCTGTATCACTTACCTTCTTGTTTATTTGTGCCCTTGTTATTGCAAAAATATTCTCTGTACACTCCTTTAATTCTTTCGAGCTCACTACAATTC
Source organism: Pyrocoelia pectoralis (assembly GCA_036250285.1). Classification (NCBI taxonomy): domain Eukaryota; kingdom Metazoa; phylum Arthropoda; class Insecta; order Coleoptera; family Lampyridae; genus Pyrocoelia; species Pyrocoelia pectoralis. Next base: position 8,720,883 of record CM070081.1, read on the forward strand.
GCGACAATGCATCAGCTGCCACGTTTTCTTTACCTTTAATGTAGTGTATTGTGAAATCGTATTCCTCTAACGTTAACCTAAATTTCGTCAGTCTAGATGATGGATTGTTTAACCCAAATAAGTATATTAAAGGACGATGGTCCGTAAAAATTTTAAATTCGTTTCCGTATAAATATGGTCTGAAATGCTTTACTGACCAGACGATGGCTAAAAGCTCTTTCTCGATGGTCGCATAATTAATTTCCGCTTTATTTAGCGCCCTACTTGCGTATGCTACTGGTTTATCATTTTCGTTACATAAAATGGCTCCGATCGCGTACCCACTTGCATCTGTTTTCAATATAAACTTATTTTCCGGAGAAAAATTTGGAAATTCTAAAATTGGTGGGTTTACCAACGCCTGTTTTAACCTTTCGAATGCCTGTTGACATGTCGAATCCCAATTAAACTGTTTCCCTTTCCTCGTTAAATTGTTTAATGGATATGTGATTTCGGCAAAATTTTTAATAAATTTTCTGTAATAATTCGCAAATGCTACAAATCTTTTTATTTCGTCTACGTTTTTCGGAACTGGATAATTTTTTAGTGCCTGAATCTTAATTGGATCGGGTGCTACCCCTTTTTCTGAAATAATGTGCCCTAAGTATAAAATTTCCTTTTTTAAAAATTCGCACTTTAACGGATTTAATTTCAAATTAACCTCCCTTAACCTATTTAGTACCTTAACCAAATTTAGATTATGATTTTTTAAATTGTTTCCAAACACTATCAGATCATCTAAGTAAATGAAGCATGATTCAAAATTTAATCCCGATAATGCTATCGACATAACTCGTGAAAATGCGCTTGGGCTTGTTTTTAATCCCATTGGTAACCTTGTCATTTGAAATTGTCCTTTGTTTGTCGTGAACGCTGTGTACTTTCTACACTCTGGGTTTAATTCTACCTGGTAGTAACTCTGTGAAAGGTCTAAATGCGAAAAATACATTGCGCCTCCTAACGCATCAAATATTTCATTTATGTTTGGCAAAGGAAATTTATCGCTTTCTATATTCTTATTTAACTGTCTATAATCTATTACCATACGCCATTTCTTACCTTCCTCTCCATTTGCATTTTTCGGAACAATAATTAATACCGGTGCTGACCATTCGGATTTAGCTTTCTCAATAATTTTACTTTCCAGCATCTGTTCTATCTGTTTATTTACTTCCGATTTTTGTACTTGTGGTAGTCTGTATGGCTTTATATAAACCGGTTGTGTGTTGGGTTTTAGTATAATATTTTCCTTAATTATATTTGTAACCGTAACTTTATCTTCCCCTAGTAAGAACACGTCCGCATATTTTGCACATATTCGTTCAATGCTATCTTTTTCTTCCCCCTTTAAATTCTTAACATTAATTAAATCTAAAAGCTTATCTACTCTATCTAAGGAAATTGGATTGTCATCAAAACTATACACTTTAAATTCCGATAGTTCCGTTATTTGTGGTTCAAAGTTCCTTATAGTTACCTCGTCTTCATTCGTATTTAATATACGTACCGGAATAATACCTGAATTCGGTTTTACAATCGCTCCCCCAACGTACACCCCTTTTGTAATCTCATACGGTATGGTTACACTTTCCTTACTACTCTCAACCCTAAAATATTTTATTATTTCGCATCTCGATGGTATGATCGTTTCCTTATTAATTTTTGATTCTAACGGAATCGTATTCCTAATATTGTGATTATGCAGAGATAATGAAAAATTTCCGTAATCGATTACCGCATTATACTTTGAAAAAAAATCTGCCCCCAATACACCATTAAATTCTCTTGCGAAATTGTGTATTACATAAAATTTGTGCTTAATGTTGGAGTTACCTAATTGTATGTCAATGTTGGCAATTCCGTCCGTTTGCAACGACCCAGTTATTCCGTCAATCTTAATTTTTCCATTTGTGTCGATGTCCTCGTTCTCATTTACCACGTCCTTAAAAATTACGCTAACCGATGCCCCTGTATCTATAAGAAATGTTAAATATTTCCCGTAATACCTAACCTTAACATAATTTAGACTATTAAAATTTAAAATAACCCTTTAGGCTCGAAAAAACCTATTTCCTATCGTATCCCTAACACCATTTGTTCCTCTGTTAAAGCTAAATCTTCCACCCCTATTCCTATAATTTGATTGTTGCGTTGTTGAAGTTTGCTGTACCTGTTTCCTATTACCCATTGCTTGCCTGTTATTAAAATTCCCGTTACCTCTATAAGAATAACCTGAATATCTCGCTCGATTCGTTGGGTACCTAAATTTTTGAAATGGGTGTTGTGTTACACGCCTGTTAAAATGAAATAAATTCGCCGATGGTTCGTTTACTTCCTCGTTCTTTGCAATCGTAATCGCGTCCCGAAGTTTCTCGCAGTTTCTAGATTTCACAATAGTCCTCAACTCAGGATTCCTTAACCCATTGCAAAATACATTTATAGCATTTTTTTCGTTTACGTTATATAGTATTCGCAATGCCGCGTCATCCTGACCTGCTTGCGCGATACTTAAATTACTCAATAGCTGTTCTAGTTTTTCCCCGAATTTCTCAATCGACTGATTTTGTTGTGTCATGTTATGTAATTGACCCGCTAATACAATTGCTGATTGTTTTGAAATGAAGTTTTCCCTAATGTCATTTGTTAATCTTTCAACTGTTTCATACACTTTGTTTAACCTAATTTTTGCGTTTTCAGTGATCCTTGTTTTCAGAACGTAATTAATTAATACTTTATGGTCTTCATCTTTTAACAAGTCCGCGTACAACCTGATTGAATCAATCAATTGTTTCGTGCCGTCTTCCGTACCATCCATACGTGGTAGGAGACTACACGCCGTTTTTAAATCGAATGACTCTCCCATTTTTTCAGTTACGCCTATTTGTGTTAACCTATCCCTTAACAAATTACTTACTTCTAAAATTTTATTATCGATTCTTTCTGACGCCTCTCTAACTTGCCTAATTAATTCTACTTCCCTCGACTTATTAATCTCTTCCCTAATTCCTAACTTTATGCTTTCGAATTCAATTTTAAATTTTTCTAGCTCACCTAATCTCCTTATTGTTTGCTCACAATTTTTCCTCCTATTTTGATTATCCTTCCTTACGTTACTTATAAATTTATCTATTTCCGTATTAAACCTTTTTATATTTTCCCACTGAACCATAATATTACCTAGTATATTAATTAAATTATTACCTCGTATCCTATCTTATCCTCGTGTTGCTATTTCCTGCAGCTCCTGGCTTCGTCTTACTTCGTTCCTGATCTTTCGTTCCCAAGAGTTGCTACATTTTTTCCATACCAAATACGCCATGATCAACCCCATTAGGACTATGATAATTATGACCCCGATTTCCAATACTTCTCGTCTTGTTCTGTTGTCTTGCGTCGCGTTGTTGTTTCCAGACCCAGCAGCCTCCACAATTATATTTTCTTGCTTCTCCTGTGAGTTGCCCATTCCTTTGGCAGGATTATTTTTTCTTTCAGGATCGTTTCGTTTGCAGGATCGCCATGTGATGTCAGGATCGCCATGTGATGTTCTTGGGTTGACTCGAAGTACCGGAGATCACTTACACCCTTGTCGTTAACACATTACTTACTTATTTACTTCTTTTATTATACTTCCATATTCTTCTAATACATTCTAACTTACTTGACTAATACTTAACTATTGTAAGATAACAATCGAGCTCTCGAACTCGAACTCGCAATCGAACCCCGCTTCTTTGCCCACTCGTCTTACTTATATCTGCCCCCTTCTCTTAACCTACTTACTACCTTATTACTCCATCACAATACTGAGTAAAAGAGTCTTTTCTATGGAAGTAATTTAATAGTGTAAGCCTGTAAGGAATTAAAAATGTGGAGATTCTGCGTACTTATTTATAACAATATTCAGTTACCGCTTACTACCTATAGGGAAAAGGGATGAAATTAAAGTCTCAGTTTAGCAATTGAGTACATAAGTGGTACCTACCTAAATTACTCTTTAAATATCTTCCCCACGAAACAATACTTATTATGGAACTAAAAATAGCTTGTAACAGTCAAAGAAAAGCAGACGTACGCAAATTCTTTTACTTTATCAGCGACAGTTCATTCACACAATCCTTCATTCCTGCATTTAGTATTCTGTATTAATGAGCGGATAAGTGCTTTACTGCTTTGTATAGACGCCAAATCTCGACTACACGTACATAATTATATTACCTTACCTTTTCATGTCACGTGATTCATATTTACTTAGGTATAAGTAATCTATAATTAATTTACATCAAGGTTATATGAGAAATCACCCCGACCATTTTGGTACTTTTTGGCATTTATTCATAATACACTGCTATAAATAGATGCGAGTTATGCATGTCTTCCCTTTTTTATAGTATTGAAGTTTAAATTGTTCATTTAGAAAAGGAACGGTAGCTCAGTGGTCGGTGTGGTTGACGTCTAACGGGTGACCGGTGTTCGAGTCCTACTTGAAGAAAAAGTTTTTTTCGGCATCATTAATTATAAGCCCACCTCCGACTATATACGAAGACGTGCACGAAGGACAGGAAGTGACTACCCGCCTATACAGCAAAGCGCTTGGCGATCCCGAGAGGTCGAAACTCGAAGCACGGGGTACTCCCCAAAGAGGACCCCCGAAAATTGGCAAAATCCCGCAACAGTTCCCACGCTCTTCAAAACTTTCCCACGCCCCACAAAAAGTTCCCACGGTACCCGGGCCAAAGCGGGCCACCCCCGAAAATTGCCAAAATTTTCACACGGGCGGCAAACATCAAAGGATGCCGCCTCACAAAAAGTTCCCACGGTCTTCAAAATTTTCCCAGGCCAGAGTGGCCCAATACCTACTCACTACCCCTCCTCTTTGGTGTCTCCGCAACTCCTCCTCCAAATCCCCTATGTATAGCGCGAATAAACTCGGGCTCAACGGGCATCCCTGCCTCAGGCCTTTTGTCGTCCAGAACCTTCTTCCTTCCTCTCCCCTCTCTCCGGTCACACACCTTGTTTCCTCGTACAATTCCTCTATCGTCATCACCAGCTCTTCTCCTATCTCATATCTCCTCAACATTCCCCACATTTTCTCCCTGTTTACATTATCAAAGGCTGCTTTTATATCCATAAACAGCCCATACATCTTCCCCCCTCTTCTCTCCATCGCCTTATTTACCAACTGCTTCAGCACATAAATATTATCCACCGCCCTCCTTCCCTCTCTGAATCCCGCCTGCCAGTCCTGTACCAACTTTTTGTCGATCACTTCCCTCTCCAATCTTGCTCGCAGCACCTCCGCATATATCTTGTACCCCGCACTCATAATGCTTATTCCCCTATAGCTCTTCGCCTCTTTCCTATCCCCCCTTTATATATTGACACTATCCTAGCTTCTTTCCACTCATCTGGGATCCCTCCCCCTCGCCACACACCCCCTAGTATCCCTCTTATCTTCTCTCTTGTCTTCCCCCCGTATACTTCCACTGCTCTCCTTGTATTCCATCTGGCCCTTGTGCCTTCCCTAACTTTACTTTTCCCAGTGCTTCCTCTACCTCCTCCCTTGTTATCTCCCCTCCCTCTCTCTTTCTCGCCCCTCCCTCTTTCCCCACTCCCGGTTTCTCCGTCACTCCTCCCACCACCTCCATGCACTGCTTCCTCCATTCCTCCCCACCCAACTCCGTCACTCTTCTTTTGCCTGTACCTCTTCTCCTGTTTATAAATTTCCACATATCTTTTTCACTTTTTAACCCCCTTATCTCCTCCTCTATCTCCTGCTTATACTCCGCCTTCCTCCTTCTGCACTCTTCCTTATATTTCCCCCTTAACTCTTTATATACCCCTATATCTATTTCCCCTTTCCTCCATGTCTTCCTCGCCCTTCTTACTTCTTTCCTTGCTCTCTCACACCTCCAGTTCCACCACAGCTCACCCTTCCGCGTCCCTCTATTCAACCTGTATCTCTTCTTCTCCGCAAAATGCTCCATTTTTTCCATTAACTCCCCCACCTCCGCGCCTCCTTCCTTCTCCTCCCACTCCACTTTCTCCAGTCCTTCTCTATACCTTTCAATACTCTCCTCTGCCCATACCTTCTTCTCACCCCAGATCCCTTCCCCCTCTTCCTCTTTCCCTTCCACCTCCATCTCCTCTCTCATAAACAGTTCTAACGGTTTGTGGTCGGAATCCTCCTCGTCCCCCACCCTCAATTTTTCTACCAACCCCGCACTCTCCTCGTTTACTATCACATAGTCTATCACTGATTCCCCCCTCTCACTTATAAACGTGTACTCTCCCTTCCCTCCCTCCTCCATATTTCCATTCATAATCGTCCAACCCCGTTCCTCACACAGGTTCAGCCGTTTTATATAACGTTCACTTAAAGAAATTGTGAATATTTCTCGCTACAAAAATGGAGCGTCTGCACCGCTTGAGAACTCGAAAGGAAGTCTCTTTGACCAGTAAAAGAAAAACCTAAGAGGCCTAAGAAGTAAACAGAGATAGTAGAGAGTGAATGAAGTTAAAAGAAGAGAGATGAGTAGCACGCAGGAAACGAGGTTCGAGGCTATTTACGAGACTAACAATACTTCAACCAATTAGGAAATTGAGAATGCAAAAAGGGACATATTGCGCCACCTAGTGCACAATTAGGTAGGGTCGATAATATCGATCACAACTAAATACTAAACCATAGAATATACACATATCATAACAAGGACTTAGAGAGATATATAAGTGAAAAAATGGGGGTACAAGTGAAGATAAAAAGGACAAACGTGAATTTATAGTGGCTGAGCAGAGGAAATGGGAGGAAAACAGGGAGTTAATGGCGAATAGGTGGATGTTAAAGAATACGAGCGTGTATATTGTGTATAGTATACATATAGACGATTTAATGGAGGAGGAAGGACAGGTAGGGAGGGTAGAAAGCGAGAAAGGGAACTGGGACGTAGAAATAAGGGGGCTGAGAGCGAAGGAGGTCGTAGCCCCCTACAAATGTGGTGGGGAATTTTAGGAGCGAGGGGAGGAGGGATAGGATGGAGTGGAGGAGGTAGAAGAGGTAGGAGTAGAAAGGAAGGGAGAGAAAAGGGAGGAAAATTAAGGGGGTTAATTAACTAGTGTTATGAGATAGATTTTGTTTAAGGTAGGAAAGAATGTGAATGCATTTGGTTAAAAATTTTAATTATTTATAACAAATAAAGAGATACGAAGAAGCAAAGGGTTTCATGCAACAAAATGAGAATATTGTACACATAAAAGAGAAGAATGGGATAATTTATGTTTATGTATTACATCTTATTATAAATACACAGACAAATTTTGAGCAGAAATATTTCTGAAATTAAGCTTCAGAGTCTCTGACATAAGTTACTTGTCACTACTATTCGTGAGCTTTCATAATTCACAACCCTTGAAAATATGACAATTACTAGGGAGGAAGTTGAAGGATTTACAGCACATTTATCACATAAGGGCCTTCGGGGCGCATAATCCCTAGAGTGGGTTCTTTTTACCATTTTCATTGAACAAACGAATACAGTGTGCCAAGTACTAATAAAATTGGAATAAATTACAGGATACGCACGCACGAAAGGAATTTTAATAACGTGTTAATGTTACGCCCCTGACCTTACCGTCTAAAGTTATATTATCCAACTAACGAAAATTAAATTACAATGAAACAACTCAAAGGATATTAAGACATGACATTATATTATATGGTTTTGGTAGCTTAATTAATTGTTAATATAATATTAATTATAATAATATTGTTAATATTCCCTAATTCTCCATTAATTGAACGAAATAATTGAATTTAGAAGTCATTTTGGGAAAATGTTAGGCCAGAGTCCTTGGGCTGGAGAAACTATGGTTGGAACACATAACTCTGGGAAAAAAACGGGAACGTAGACGATGACACGGAATTAGATTGAAGTTTGATATAAAACAGGATTAAAAATTACCAGAAAAAGGACGATAGTTGGAAGCCTTGATCCGTTCTTTAATATTTTATACGGAATAAAATTGTAAAGTTTTTTTTCCCTTTGAGAACTGAAGTATCTTGCTAAAGCTGCCAAGTTCTTTTAGACCTCCTTTCGCTTAATTGCCAGGGCATCATAAAAAGGGGGGACATCTCGTCAGGCTTTAATTATTTAGTAGAAGAATATGTATGTAAAATATTAGAATCTCCATTCTCCTTTATAGGGATGTTTCTAGATAGATTCACAAAGATTCATAAAATTAGACAATTAAAATCTAAAACCTAATTAGCTCAAACTAATGGTTCATGTCGTATGTTATTTACCAATTATATAACTTCCTGGATGAAAAGTTTCTCGATTTAGTTTGACATTAACTGCTACTATTTTCATTATAGTAGAACCGTTTAATTTAACGTAACTGGATCAACAAATGTAGGTAAATGAAAATGATCTATTGTACTTTTCACACCGAGAATTCAGTATGGCTAGCATAGGCAATGCATTTTAAATGGGAGATATCCGGACAGCGTTGCCGTCAGTGGCATATTAGTGACAGGGTCGGCTCGCTCCAAAGAGCACACGGATACCCCGGAGATGTTATTTATAATTTTTGTAACAATATTACTAAATAAAGATTAAAAAAATACCTTTGATTTTTGTATAAATTGTACTTAATAAAAATAAAATGCAATAACGTTAAAATCATGTTAGATCCGAGCGGCGCAGTTTAGTTGAGGTCACACACAGTCATGCTACATAAGGCAACGGCACGCTCCGTAAGGCTCGATACTGAATTCTCGGTGTGAAAAGTACAATAGTAACAAATTTTACGTTAATCTCACGTCACCTATTATTAACAAAGCAGCAAACTTAATTTGTTTCATGTAGAATAGAATAGTAATGCCGATCTATGTTAGTTTACGAATAAAGTAGGTGCAAAGAACTTTGGCACTTAAATTTATCTCAGGGCGCTACTTCATCGTAGTGGTCATACATTTCTGGCGTTCTTGACTGCACTTACTTTATTATAAAAAAACACTAGGTGTCACAAATAATTGACATATAATTATGTGCTACACCTCGTTTACTCAACTAATTAGATGCCTAGATTGCAGATAGGGCAGCTTGAATCTAAAACTGTTTGGTTTAAGAGGTCAAAAGCGACAACGTGAAATAGTGAAATTTTAAGGTTTGTCCTCAAATTCAAATAATTAATTAAATTAGGACCTGCATATTCAACCGACCTTATTAGTACTTGTTAAGTTCTAATTCAAATACATTAAAACACTAATTATTTCAACCTTACAGTATATTGCTAATCGAGATCGCATTTTATGAAAAAAAAATTAAATTAGTGAAATTATTTGTATATTTATTATTATAATTAATAATGGAGTTCCACGAGGTAAAAGTTTGAATAAAACCAATGCCATTTTACGAATCACAGTAAAGTAATTGCAAAAAAAATAGAATCAACCATTTCTTATGCTTGACATCACTTACAATACGCTTAATTCTTCAGCTAGCAAATTTAATTTATGAACGTAATTAATTAATTATTAATATTTAATTAAATTAATTAATTAATAATTAACTAATTAATTACGTTTTAATTTATGAACGTAATTAATTATTTATTAATATTTAATTAAATTAATGAATTAATTAATAATTAACTAATTAATTACGTTCATAAATTAAATTTGCAAGTTTATTAATATTTTAATAATTAATTAATTAATTAGGGAATATTCCGAGTATGTTAAGGTAAGTAGTATTTCATTTTTGATGAAATCAGATGTTGATTCTGGAGAAAATCTTTAGACATTCTTTCTTTCTTTATTTCACCATGGAACACTAACATGAGCTGTTTTTTGCAACTTTCAGCTGCCTGTATGATATTCTTTGAAATCCATTTTTTAAATTAAGTGTTTGTTCCAGTTTACCTTTTTCAGAATCCAGTAAGATTCTTCATGGAGTTTTGGTAACGATTTTTCTGCAATTAGTCCAAAAAACGGCCTAACCTCAACATCCAAAGTAAAAGTTTACCTCCAACTCCAAATTGCTCTATACAGTCCACATTGGTAAAAAGTTACACAGTTTAAAGCGTTGGGTTTAGGGGGAGCGGGGGGGGGGGAGAATAATTTGGTAAATTAGTAGTTTTTAAGAGAAACATATCGCCATCCAAAGTTTTCCACTTTCTTTATCCCAAATTTACTTAGTGTACTCCTATGAATGAAACGAACGAGGTGATCAGCTTGTCGCGTGCCGACTGGGACAGTTATAGAAAGGCCCTGGTCGCCCCAGAATTAACGGGCCACGCGGAAGAGGCAGTGGCGAGGCTTAGCGCCACCATTCTCCGTGCGGCAGAAAACAGCGTTCCTATGGGAGGAGGTACCGTACGGCGTACGCCAGTCCCATGGTGGAACGATCGAGTAAGGCTGGCTATACGGGAAAAGAAAAGACTATTTAACGTATTCAAGAGACATCCGACATTGCAAAATATGATTGATTTTAAGAGAGGCAGGGCACAAGCGCGCCGAACGATCTTAGAGAGCAAACGAGCATCGTGGCACGAATATGTGTCATCGATAAATAGATCCACTCCAAATGCTGACGTTTGGCGTAAGGTTAAAGCGGTGGCAGGGACGAGGAAAAATCCGACAGTGATCAAATTAAGTTTAAACGGGCGAGTGTTAGATACTGCAAGAGAAGTGGCTGAGGCATTCGCTGACCAGTTCGAGGCAGTCAGTAGTTCCAAAAACTACCAGGCATCCTTCCTCGAAACTAAACTTGAAAGAGAAATGCCCTTAGACTTGGACGGCCAACAGGATAACTTACCAATCAATGCTTGTTTTTGCATGGCCGAGTTGGAAGAAGCGCTGGGGACGTGTAAAAACTCCGCACCTGGCCCGGATGGAATTCCCTACGAGTTTGTGAGGGAAGGATTTCCAATCCTGAAAAAACCACTCCTCGCAACATTTAACAAGATATGGAATGAAGGAACATACCCAAATGCTTGGAAAGAAGCTTTGATCGTTACGATCCCGAAAGAAGGAAAAGATCCTTCGGAACCCTCAAGCTACAGGCCTATAAGCCTGACCTGTTCATTAGGCAAACTTATGGAAAAAATGGTCAGTAACCGAATAATGTGGCATCTGGAAGCTCACCATCTTCTGGAGGAACACCAAGCAGGTTTCAGGAAACGCCGATCGACGTTGGACCAGCATGTTTATCTTGAGAGGAAAATCTTAGAAGCGTTCAGCAAGCGAGAACATGCAGTCGCCGTCTTCTTTGACCTCGAAAAGGCCTACGACACGGCATGGCGATACGCAATTGTCAGGAAGCTCCACGAGTGGGGACTGACTGGTAATGTGCTGAAGTTTGTCGCCTCCTTCTTAGACGACAGGAGCTTCAGAGTGCGAATCGGAAGTGAGCTGTCAACCAGGAGAGTCCTAGAAAACGGAGTGCCGCAGGGTTCCACACTCAGTGTGACCCTTTTCGCCATTGCGGTAAACGATATAGCAGCGTCCGTAGATGCATCGGTAGATAAGTGCCTATACGTAGATGACTTGGCCATTTTTTTCTCAGCGCAGAAAATGAGAACCATCGTTGAGAAATTACAGGGTGCGATAAACACTATAGTACGAAACGCGGAAACAACTGGTTTCCGTTTCTCCACGCAAAAAACCCAGTGCGCGCACTTCTGCCGTATGAGGAAACCGCACTACGGGCCGTTGCTATATATGAAAGATACGCCGATAGCCTGTACGGAAACGATTAGATTCCTGGGACTCACCTTCGATTCGAAGCTCACTTGGAAGCCGCACATCACAGATGTCAGACAAAGATGCAAGCCAGCTCTGAATGCACTGAGAGCTATCTCTGGGACCAGTTTTGGAGGTGAGACAGAAATGCTACTGGATATCTACCACTCGATGATCCTTGCAAAGATCGACTACGGATGTGTAGCATACTCGTCAGCACGTAAGACGACGCTCGCGCTGCTGGACCCGATACAAAACTCGGCCCTACGGTGCTGTTTAGGCGCCTTTCGCACTAGTCCAGCGGTAAGTTTACAAAGTGAAGCTGGCGTCCCACCTTTGCAAGTGAGACGAGCTCATCTACTTACAAACTATGTCGTGAACATAAGAGCGCAACCTGACCGCCGGAATTTCCCCGTCCTGTTTAGAGGCAGGACGAAATACCTAGAAAGGCCGACAACAAGCAGACCGGCAGGTGTACGAGCACTGGAGTGTTTCAATGATTTAGGAGTTACCTTACCTAGGCCACTAACGTTGAAGCCAACTGAATTCCCGCCTTGGACGAGAGGAAAACTGGCGATCCTAGACGACCTAACTGCTTTACCTAAAAAAGACACCACAGCGGAAGAATACCGAGTAGCGCTGGCAAATATATTAGATAACTACCGCAATTCGGTCGTCGTGTATACGGATGGGGCTAAGAATCGTCAAGGTGCAGGAGCAGCAATGGTGGTGGATGGAAACGCGCATACCTGGTCGTTGCCCCAAGATACCACAGCATACCTAGCGGAGCAATATGGTATATGGCAGACGCTAAAATTCTGTGACTTATCAGCACCGAAAAATTATATTATAGCCACCGATTCTATCAGCGTCATCAACAGCATGCGCGGGAAATGCCCACGCGACCCGATGTCGCAGATGATAAGTGACACGTTGGTACACCTTAAGAACAGCGGAAAGGTAATAGTATTTTTATGGGTTCCAGGTCACAGTGGCATACCCGGAAACGAAAAGGCAGACGAAGAGGCGCACAAAGCGGCATATCGGGATACGGTCGACGCCGACATCCATTTACCGGATACTTTGAAGAGTACTCTAAAAGGGATGTCAAACCAGAAATGGCAGGATGAGTGGAGAGATATCAAAAACCACCTGAGTAAGATAAAAAAAGACGTGAGGCGTTGGAAGTGCCCCGATAACCTGAGCAGACGAGATCGGGTTAAAATGACACGCGTGAGGATAGGTCACACTGCACTCACCCATGCATATATACTAACAGCGTCGGACCCACCATCCTGTCAGTTCTGCAACATCAATACCCAGACGGTAACGCATCTCCTATGTGAGTGCCCGGCAACAAAGAATATTAGAGCCCTCTATAGATTAAAAAACAGCACTAGAGAGATACTTAACACCAAAGAAGGCATCCATGACGCAATCAAATTCCTAAAGAACATTGGGGTGTTCAACAGAATATAAGGAAGGTGGAAGCGCTAATGACCTTAGAAGTCGATGCGCAAGACCTAACAAAAAAAAAAAAAAAAAAAATAATGGAGTTCCACGAGGTAAAAGTTTGAATAAAACCAATGCCATTTTACGAATCACAGTAAAGTAATTGCAAAAAAAATAGAATCAACCATTTCTTATGCTTGACATCACTTACAATACGCTTAATTCTTCAGCTAGCAAATTTAATTTATGAACGTAATTAATTAATTATTAATATTTAATTAAATTAATTAATTAATAATTAACTAATTAATTACGTTTTAATTTATGAACGTAATTAATTATTTATTAATATTTAATTAAATTAATGAATTAATTAATAATTAACTAATTAATTACGTTCATAAATTAAATTTGCAAGTTTATTAATATTTTAATAATTAATTAATTAATTAGGGAATATTCCGAGTATGTTAAGGTAAGTAGTATTTCATTTTTGATGAAATCAGATGTTGATTCTGGAGAAAATCTTTAGACATTCTTTCTTTCTTTATTTCACCATGGAACACTAACATGAGCTGTTTTTTGCAACTTTCAGCTGCCTGTATGATATTCTTTGAAATCCATTTTTTAAATTAAGTGTTTGTTCCAGTTTACCTTTTTCAGAATCCAGTAAGATTCTTCATGGAGTTTTGGTAACGATTTTTCTGCAATTAGTCCAAAAAACGGCCTAACCTCAACATCCAAAGTAAAAGTTTACCTCCAACTCCAAATTGCTCTATACAGTCCACATTGGTAAAAAGTTACACAGTTTAAAGCGTTGGGTTTAGGGGGAGCGGGGGGGGGGGGGGGGGGAATAATTTGGTAAATTAGTAGTTTTTAAGAGAAACATATCGCCATCCAAAGTTTTCCACTTTCTTTATCCCAAATTTACTTAGTGTACTCCTATGAATGAAACGAACGAGGTGATCAGCTTGACAGGAAGTCTTCACCTCTCACGAGGACCTAGTCACAAAAGTCCGCTAGGAGCTCTGTGTTTGCTCTTGCTTCATCCTCTGCCCTTTTTCTATTTTATAAGCGCCTTCCCCTCTGCCTGGTCAATAGCTTCTGCTCTTGTGATTTGACCCGCAATCTTTGTCCGGAGATCACCTGTTGGGTGCCGTTTCCCTTGTTCCCTGCTATTCTCTTCCTCCAGTGGTTCGACAGGTGATGATTAAGTAGGTTGTAAAATGTAACTAGCTGGAGGTTTCATACAGACTGCCTTTCTGACCAGTTATAAACTTCACTAGTGAGGCTAATTCCTCCTTAATGGTCTGGGACTATCATATTCGGGGAATCTTGGGCTGTTTTGGCATATGATGTGGATGGTATTCCTATTATACCCCCTTTTTTCAGCGCATCAGTAGTCAGAAGGATTTCTAAGGAAGATCGAATCAAAAACAATAAAAAATATAATTACGAACGAAACCCTGTAGAATGCTGAGCTGTTTGGGACACGTTCGAGAATGGAGGAGACCCGATAAACGAGAAAAAAAGAGGAAGAAATTGGTTCCATAGCAATGTACAAAATACTTCAGATTACAAACAAAATTTACTCACACCTACTGTCCCATTATAATACCTAAGTATGGTGTTGAACCTAACGGCGGCTACAACTAGTGCAACATGGTCCTTCGAGCCGGATCATGTTGTAGTTGTGGAAGTAAATAATCACGACGATTTGCGTAGTAGAAACTAAATTTATATTTTGAAGGTGCGAGGCGCCAGGTAACTGCCCCTTTGTTGACGGCAAGATTTGCCGTTAGGTTCAACACATGGCCCGCAAACAAATTCAAGAACTAAATCGATCAATTACTTCTAAATCAAATCAAATAGGTTTATTGTATTTTTTTTACATAATAATCAAATAAATACATGATTCTATTCCCCATCGTAAAACTACTCCCGCCTGTCCTTCCCCCTACTTTCCACCTTTTCCCTCCTTTCCTTCATCCCTTCATCCATCCCAACCCTTCCCTCTTCGCTCCTAGTATCTCCTTTCTTACCTTTCTCTCTTCTCTCATCTCCTCGCATTCCCTTAACATATGCGCCATGCTCTCCCTCCCCTCCCTACACATTCTGCAAACTCTCTCCTCCTCCTCCCGCCAATACCTATTCTCTCTCTCCTCGTTTCCACACCTAAACCTCGCTACAATTCTTTTTTCCTTCAGACCCATCTCCCCTGTCAGGTACTTGGCCTTGCCCTCTGCCATGATCTCTCCATATCCCTCATTATACCTCCCTCCGGCTATCTTCTCTCCCCTTTCCTGCCCTTGCACAACCTTATCCCTCATGGCCACCTCCTCTACCATCTCTCTTCCTTCCTCCCTCCTTCTTTCTACCTCCTCCCTCGCATACCCCACCCTCTCGTAATATAGTCTCCTGTCCTCTTGCCCATACTTTATCCGCTTCCCCCTCATCTCCTTCATACATTCACTCACCATTATTATTTCTGCCTTCTTCCTGACCTCCTCCTCGTACTTCACCGCCCTCCTTCCCGCCTGCACTCTCAATTTTTCCACTTTCGCCTCTTCCCCCACAATGTTCCCCGGTGTCTCCCTGTCAACACCCAGCGTCCATCTCCAATAATTCTCTTGCACCTTTTCCAAACTCTCCCACTCCTTCCACTCCCATATCTCCGCCCCGTATCCCATCACGCTCCTCACCAACTTATCAAATAACCATCTCCTCTTTTCCATGTCCTTCCCGAACACTCTTTCCCCTATCCCCCACACACTCCCCACTTCTATGTACCTCAATTAAAACAGTTTGAAAAACTCTGCGAGACTGCATCGACTAGTCAACATTTTCGAACAGGAGGGCCAGGTCTAAGAAATTTACATTCAAGAAACTCCATCGAATCACTTACCGTCATTTCAGGGGGGAGCACTTTGTACTCACATGCCTCTCATGACCTTGTAATTGCTTCAGAGGCACTCATACTTCATACCCCTTTATCGTAACACGAAAACCAATTATGTTAAATTTCAAAATCAAAGGGAAAAATCAATAAATACATTATGGTGATACAAGTACATTACAAAACAAAAATGTATTACGCCCCCATAACACCAACCCTCATGACGTAAACGGGATCAAGCTGTTTAACAAAGTAATCAAGATGTAATGTTATACAAAGTAATACAATATAATATGAATTACATATATACGTTATCAATGCAAATGCTGCTATGCTTGCAGGCAATTTCCATATTAACTACCTACGCAAAATGTTACTAAACACCCTATACCAACCCTCAAAATATATACACATTAACAAGAAAGCTATCCCTAAATAAAATGTGAGAATTTAATTTCATTAAGGTAAGTAATTCAATATTACGCAACATAAAATAACACCTGAAGTCGTCGCGTACACGTTGTTAAAATGTAACTACAATTTTACACATTTTAAATATGAAACTGCATGATGCGTGGAACTTTGATATCGCATTAAATATCACGTGATGCCAACCGCAACTTCTACCAAAGCGTCCCCTTGCAGCACACAACATACACCTAACAAATAATAAAGCCTTTCCACAAGTCACAACGTTCCATGTTCTTTTTCGTTCCATCCCCGGGGGAATTAACTACCTCTCTCCTCGCTCCATAATTTTCCAGCATATCATCAGCAAAAAGACTTTATAAATTAATGACCAGTGGCGTAACCCCATAATTTACAAATCGGATAAATTTACGGCGGGAAACATTTAAAATTCGAGCTGCCAGAGGCGTTACATCACAATCACTTGCTTGGAATTACTTAGTCTGGTGAAGCTTAAAAACTGATTGGTTCTAGGTATAAGGAGTTTCTCCCCACGAAAATTTCCCTGAATTGTGAGAACTAGCCCTCTAATTATTTTATTAGTGCTCATTATGCCATATTACCTAATAACAGAGTAACGACCAAATTATTATTAAATTTGCACTAAACTCGTTTAAACCTTAATTAACACAGAGACAAAGATAAATTGGTCGGTGGAATGATAATAGATTTTAACTACGTAATCGTATTTAAATACCATCAAATAGTCTTAAACTAACCCCTTCTATGTAAACCCGCACTAATTAAACCACAACTTACAAGGTTTAATTAACCTTAACTTCTGTGTGGCAACTGATGGTTTGTGCGAGGGATAAAAAAATAAGGGCGTTACCGATAAATGCGGATTGTGTGCCACATTGAGCACACGAAAGGGGTAGAATTAAAAGAACTACGCAAAGCTTAAATTCAATACGAATGGGAAGGTTTGCAAGCGATAAATTAAGGGAGGGACAACTAAAATTGAACTGTGTATTTTAATTCGAACGATTCCGACTAGTTTCGAATGAAACATAAAATTGTATGAAGCAATTAAGTTTAGCCAAGCGTTAAATTACAATTACCAGTAGTAGCCTTTTGTATACCTAATTATATTTTCCTCAAAGACAACTTCGGTTTAAAACATATTCATTCTTATACAATTCTATTTAAGGTTCGTTCGAGCGTAAATTAGGAATTTTACAGTCTAACCTCAACCGTGGCTTATTTTAAATCGGTTGATGTGCTACAGATTTTAAGCTGTTTGATGCTCCAGATGGAACAATGAGTTTTCATCTGAATGGATAAATGCTAAGAAAGATAAGGACAAAGGAACTTATAACGTATTTTTCTGTGAAAAGTGTGATGTACGAATAAACAAAGTTATTTGTTTCATTTATTTTTTTTGACTTAGGCCTAGGCCTAGACTGGTTGTCTAGGTGCCTAGGTAGGGCCAGTAGCTAGTTTTTTAATAGTTTAGGATTGTCAACAAACTACAGTGACTCTATTACAAACAGTGACGACAAGCAGCAATTAGCTCCACCCATCCGCCATTAGGAGGCAAAATTTTGCGCGGGTTTCTATGAACTCAACGGTGGTATCCTAGCAACGTGCCAAATTCAAATAAAAATTACACGCTGATCAAAGGTAAACACAGCCAGGCCGCCATTAGGAGGCAAAATTTTGGGCGTGTTTCTACGAACTCAAAGGTGGTATCCTAGCAACGTGCTAAATCCAAATAAAAATCACACGCTAATCAAAGGTAAACACAGTAAGGCCGCCATTATGAGGCAAAATATGCCACGGCCAATAAAAATCGATACATCGCTTGTCGCCACTGTTTGTAATAGAGTCACTGTACAACAAACCAATTTGTTACGCCCTCGTGTAACATTTGCTTAAAGCTCAAGAAATGATACATCTCTGTTACAGATTTCTATTTTCTAATTCACTAGTTAATAAAACGTAGTGAGCGCGATGCTACTTTTTCACGTTTGTCTGTTTACTTAGTTACGTTTTTGCTCTCTCAAGAAAAATATAACATACAGTCACATTGTGCACCATTCGGATATTATAATTGAAGCTAATGCGGCCATCTGCCCCCCCCCCCTGCTGTTACTTCCTAATAGTTGTTCCACGTTATACAGCAGGTTGATTTGCTTCCTCCAGCGAATTTCGACGTAGTGTCGTAACCGATTAGTGTGTGGAACGCTAGGGTAGCCTTGCAGCAATTTTGGCGATTTTGTTTGTTCAGAAATTTTTCCCTGTACAGAAAACGACCCAAAACTTAGGACAGCGGAGTAGTAAACGGTCAGGGCTACGATATCCGTATCCACACTTCTTGTAGTCTAGACCAACTCCACGAGATGCGTGCAGGAAGGTTCGAGAATCAGCCTTCTCTTGCGTGTAGGGCGCTAGTCCATTCAAATTACGACACGTTGAAGAGGTTGTTGAGGAACACATAAGTTTTTCCTCGAATGTGACTACGACATATCCCTTGTAAGATTCTGATACGATTTGCGTGACCAGTATTTGGAAAAGTTCTTCCCTCTCTTAAAAATTCCAGTTTTTTGGCACTTTCTTTGTAAGTTCAACGCGTCGACGCGCCCCTTTTCTACTTTTTTCTATTGGGTTTTTGAAACTGGTTTTCAATGTACTTAATAACCCATGAAAGTGACGTCTTCTCAGGAAAAAGCATAATGTATTAACGTAGGACCATCGACGATCAGCATGTCAATGTCAGGCTCGTTGGTTGGTTCGCCTTCTTGGTCTTCTGTAAATCCAACGCCTCCAGATGTTTCAGGAGATCGATCTTTCCTTTACAGTTTAACGATCCATTTTCCGATAAGGAAGAGGGATAAACGTCTTATTCGTGCCCAAAAAATTCTTCTACGACCTCACCTCGGATCTGACATGCTATATACACTATACAGTTTCAAGAACACAGTCCGGTCTATCTCTACACTCTTCACTTTTCTGCCTTGTGTTCTTTTCAACTTGGGGCCAAAAAGTGGAAATTTATTTCGTTGAATTGGCGAGTTCAAAATCATTTCAAGATCGGATAGTGTTTCTTTGTAAAGAGTTTCACTTAAAGCTACACCGGTACTCTTAAGTGTCTTTAGGTAATAAATGACCTACTTCATTCGCCACTATTTCTCTTGTATTGTGGATAAGAGGTCTGTAATCGCATCAGTAAACTGGTTTCCCATTTTCCGAATAGCCCTAGGGTCATGGTGGGTATTTGGAAAATTGTCGGGTTAGATTTCTGAATTCATCAACAGTTTTGTTGACTATAAACTTTCGTTTGAGAAACTCTTCATAAGGTAAGGTACAAACGTAGGTACTTCTCGAAACTCCCCTCGTGAACTGATTTCAGAATTTCAGTTTTTTGAGTTTTGTGCTAAATCTGCAAGTTTTACGAGCATAAAGCGTTGAATAGTTTGCATCTGTTTTAAAAATAGCTTTCAAAGTAAAAAAAATCATTGAAACAGGACACTTCGTTCAACAGTTACAAGCGGTCAAAGTACTTCCGGTCGAAATCCAATATGGAGGCTACTGGGTTGTTTCGGCGTTGCCTACAATGCTCAAAAGGTCAATTCTGGTCTATGTCTGTACGAGCTGGCAAAGTTGCACAATTCTGTTCAAAAGTGTACCTTGGCCTCCGGGCTATAAGCTTATACCCCTTACATACAATCACTTAATTTTTTACCAATAATTTCAATTTGTACGCTTAGTTTCAAATTTCAAATTTTGAATTTGAATGTAAATTTGAAGCTGTTTTATAAACAGTTTATATGAAGATCTCACCACCGACACCTGTCGTCAAATTTAGAACTTAAACTACGCTTTTGAAGATTTATGAACTTCCAATTAAAGTTTGCACAACTTGCAATTAAAAACAATATTTGGGGTTAAATTTGCATTATTTTATTTTATTTTATTTATTCATTTAAGCTACATGAACGGGTTGGCCATTATATTGCAGCAAATTTGGTTTGTAACTAACTTGGTTAACTATATGTTCTTAAAAGCTATAGTCCCCGGCGCGTAAGAAGACGAGGGGGCGGTGCATCGCGAAGAACTACGGCGGGTACCGATTATAATAAAAATACTAAGCAATGGCGTATCACATTTGTGTATCTTCTTTTCATATCGATTTTATTAATTTAATTATAGTATTACTTTTAGCTTTTAATTATAATGAATGGTGTATTTACATAAAATAATATAGTTCTTTGAATTGCTTTGAATATATCTACCATTAAAATATACATTAAGCACCATGCGACGCTCCTGAGATAAACGAACGCGGGAATTTGAACATTATAAACTCGTATTTTGCGCATAGGCGGGCTCGTCTTCTTACGCGGCGCGGACTGTATGTCAGGAGCGGTTTTAAATGATTCACTTGATAATGAGAAAATCATTGGGACTAGATATATAAAGATTACGAAATAATAGTGTTTACCAGATGATACTTCTGGAGGCGGTCTCCATGTTGCTCCAATAAAGAGCATTCTGATAAGTTAAAGGAAGTTTTTGGTTTATTGCAAGACTATCCGATTCTTTAACGAAATGCCACTACATCTCAAGGACGGGTCCCTCGAACCTTTTAGGGCTACAGTAAAAAATATTCTCTAATCAAAGGCGATATACTGAGACAAGATCATCCTGGTGCATAACCACAACTAATGCGCATATTTTGAACAGTACCATCGTGCATAGATTGTAACGTGTATTATGTCTTTTTTTAATGTGTTTTGTTTTTTCAATGTGTTATAATTATACATCTTTTAATCGACGATGTGTTGTGCAAATAAAATGAAAATGAAAATGAAAACGATAGATGAAGATGAAAATGAAAATGAAAATAAAAATAAAAATTAAAATTAAAATGATAATGAAAATGGAAATGAAAATGATAGATGAAGATGAACATGAAAATGAAAATGAAAATGAAAATGAAAATGAAAATGAAAATGAAAATGAAAATGAAAATGAAAATGAAAATGAAAATGAAAATGAAAATGAAAATGAAAATGAAAATGAAAATGAAAATGAAAATGAAAATGAAAATGAAAATGAAAATGAAAATGAAAATGAAAATGAAAATATAAAATATGTAGTTAATTAGACAATTAATAAAACTCTGTATAACGAGTTTAAAGTAAACTCACCAAAGACCGTTGTGTGGAATATAAATTCATGATTGTCACCTACCTGAAACAAAACGAAAAACATTAGTATTTTTGAAAATCTCAAATTTTTAGTACACTATGTGCATCATATCACAAAATGTCACAAATTTAAGCAACGGAAGTAGAAGCTTTTGCTCCTTTTTAGCTGCAACGTAATGTAGCTTAAGAATAATTTGTTTGACGCATTGGTCTTTATTTTTTACAACCCGCTTACCTGCATCTTCGCTCGCGGTTTTGCAGAAAACTTCTTGGCCATATTGTGGAGACTGAGACACCGAGCCGAGCCTCTTCTCAGTATACATTGAGGGGTCGGTGGAAAGACTAAGTGAAAAGCAGTATGTGGACGCTGGCATATGCGGACGGTGTGGTGGTGACAAGAACTGGGCGAGAAATAAGGGAAATGATGGTGATGTCAAGGATTTACTCGAGAAACGAGAAATAAGGATGAATGTGAAAAAGACGAAAATAGTAGTTTTACAAAAAGGAAGGGGGAGAAAAGGAAAGGAGGAGTGGAAATGGCGTAGCGAGGAAATTGTGACTGAACAGTTTTCCTTTAATCAAAACGTATGAGTAGCTATAAAAACTTCCACCACAGATTAAAATTATTTAGGAACGCATTAAGTCTTTCACTCCCCAGGTTCTCCAAACGTCAAGGTTTTGTGCAGTTTAAAGAAATGACCTTCCAGTGGTACGGGAAGGAAGTGGAATCGCCGATTGCTTGCGGATCGGCGGAAAATGGACCAATTTCATGAACTGTAAGTAGTTCTGATCTTACACCATTAGCCTTATGAGAGAATAAGACGTGTAGGCAGAATAGTAATTAAGGTAACTAGAGCGTTATGTTCATAACGCCCGTGGTGCCTTCATAACTTTATGTCATACTTGCAAGAAGTTGATTAAGATGATTAAAACAGATGATAACAATAAAATCAGTATAGACTCACATTTAACATCCTTGACCGTATCTATAGTGATGAGGCATAATTTTACATTTGCGAGCGTTATAAGCAGGCGTTATAAAAAATAACGCCCGTTGCTATCTAAAATCCGGTTGTCATGTAAAGAGGCGTTATTTAGTCATTAATGTTTCTTGTTTCAGCAGTTGTTATGGTGAAATAATAAGGTAGTATGTATTATATTCTAAAATGAAGCAAAATGGGTTTCAACTGACAGTTATTCAACAGTAACTTTTTGAAACCTTCCCATTCATTCTAGGATTCCCAACACTTTAAATGCCAACCCAAAACCTTATCATGAAGTCATAATTTATCGACATGCACATGAAACAGTGCATTTGCATTATTATTAAAACCTTAAAGCACCACTCTCGTAACAAAATTTAAGTAGTTAGTTATTTCCCTTGATTTTAAATAAATCACTTCAAGTTTACGTTCCTTTTCTTCTGACAGATGATAAAAGCTAGGAAAGGCATTTTTCAGACGTACACTGGAAGCGAATAAATAAATATTTCAGGTGTTTGATTTGTAACTTTACCTCACGTTCTCATAAAATTCGGCACATTTCTCTATCAATTTTCTTCAGAGAAACGGTGAACATTAATTTTTCATAAAACAAAAGGTGAGATAAATATCATTCTGACAAATTTCCACAGTAAGTACGAACGAACAACGGGAGTTTCCAACAAAAAATGTCAGAACTGTTATTATACCGTCGCGTATATTAAAATAAAGGCATTACGTATATTAAATTTCTTTGAAAAATACGCGAAGTAATAAAAGCGATGAAACGTCTAAATTTATTGTTTCTTTTGGAAACTGTATTACTTACAATAGCAATAGACAGACATGGCTGTAATTAAAAAAGAAAATCGGGAAGAAAAAATAGTCGGGGGATTCTTTTGAGTAATACGAGAAATTTACTCGGTTTCAGCCAAAGCACCTCACGGGCATCAATCAAAGTTTTTCCATCACGTAATTTTGCCTATGGTTGACCTCTTTAACTGCCATTATTCTCGAACATGCCGGCCTTACAAAAAACTTCATTCATACTACTTTAAGGCTTATAAAATAAATAATAAACGCAAAATTGAGGGTAAAGTTTAATTAGGTCTCAGCTCAAATTCAGTTTAGGGTTGGTAGTTTCTGTTTAGATTGCATTTATAACTGGTTCTTTATGTTCTTAATTGTAAGTTTTATGGTGACGTAAAGCACGTACGTAAATAATACAATTGCGACCACAAGACAGGAGGAGGAGGTAAATGTCCCTCAAAAAGATTTGCAAGCAGAACCTCCGTTGCTTTTGAGACGATAAAAATAAGAATCATTGACGTACATTTTAAATAGCTTCGTAAGATTAAAACGGCAAGTCCGATTTATGGTTGGTACGAGTAAAAACAACATCATATGTAAACGAAGTGTAGGCAATAAAAATTTTGTTCCATAATTGGAATGTTTCACATTATTTTTAATTTGGTGGAAAATAAAACTTACATTCTTCAATGCAATTTAAGAGGAATGTTTACGAAAATACAAATATTAGTGTCGTAACACCTGGGCTCCATAGATCACGGGCCCGGGTTCCGCGGGGCTCGTGGATCCGTGATAGTTACGCCCCTGATTCACAAACCCCTTGCGTCGGCAAGTACAAAGGTTATTTACTTAGAAAGGGGTGAGGAAATGCTCCATTTGCAATAAACTCTTTTAAAATATATGACCAGTAATAAATTTTAAACTTTTTTTAAATGGAAAAATACTTTGAAATTATTAGGCTTACGTATATGTAATTATTTATTAATTTTCTTCCCCACGAAGGGATGTTGAGGGCATCATTAGGTGTTTTGATCACCGACCGGTTGGGATTCGAACCCGACACCGCCAGGTGTAGTTTATTAGTATACCAACGGTACATCCACTACACCATGTACGGCCACAATGTAAAAATTATGTATTTATCCATTATGACACTTTTAAAATGTTATTACATGCTAATTAATTTAGGAGAAATTTGAAAAAAATTATTACAGAACGAGAGAGTGTGAATGGCAATATTATTTGATCATCAAAACAAAAAATCGGATTAATTGAGTTGTAATTACCTCCACGATAATGTAATTGCAATAAAGCTTGAGAAAGCGGTTTGTCCATTATCTGTTCATTAAATTAAATTAATTTTTTAAAGAACGTGCAATTAATTGCAAATGATTAAGTGAATAGACAATTAATCTGTGTCTGTATAATGGTTAATTAATTAATTATCTAACACACAGAGTATTTTCTCTTTTTGTCTATGTTTGTGTTCTTGATAATGAAATTTGAAAATTATTTTTGCTGAATTTTATATTACGTAATGCCCTATTTATAAATTGTAACACAGTGAACCTTATTAAATTAAAATTTATTTTTTCAGCGATTATTTTGAAATTTAATATTAATATACCTACCCAGGCACTGTAATCGCAAAGTTTGTAATTGAGCAGTGAGCCGATTTGGCGATTTTTAAAATTAATACCATTAGAAATTACAGTGCTGGTATCTTAAGTCAATATTTTGTCTAAGAAAGGAAAAAATTCCAGATATGCTGTCCGTTTGTGTATTTTTGGGTTATAATGAAGTTAGAAAATGCCCCACTCCCGTATCGTGTTCACTACGAAAATTACAGTACAAAAAATAGGTTTTTCGTCAATAACTCAAAAAATATCACTTTTGGGGGAAAAAGTGACGACGGAAAAATGGTAGAGAATGCAATTTTACGCAAAAATTTAATTTAATAAAAATTTTAAAAAACAGTTCGGCACGGAGCCACGATTATTCGAAGCACCCTGTATGATTATAAATATTTTACAAATATGCCATGGTTCGTATCCTACAAATTTTATTTGAAACATTTTTCAACCCGTATGATATTGAACGAAATATTGGACCTCCTCGTACTAATGGGCTACCCTGTATTTTTACAATACATTAGGTATTAATGTTGCTCGAAATTACATTTCAAAAACAAACTTTAAACAGCTGTATCTCGGAAACAAAAAAAAAGGCAGATGAATAAAAAAACGAATTTGAAGGTAATTTAATTCTATTCAAAAAATGTGGAGGCAATATTTGACGTACAACTCACCATAAGTAACTTTCTTTAACAAAATACACGAAAATACGGCATTTTTTGATGTTTTTTAGCATTTTCGAACTTCACATATTTCCAAAATAAGTTTGTATATATATCAAAATTTTCGAAATTTAATTATCTTTCACTTTTACAAGATGGTAAATTTCTGTTGGAGCTATAGATTTTGAATTATTAGTGATCCTATCATGAAGAAACTACATTAGACAAACGATAATAAATGTTAAAAAAATTCATAGCTCTGCCAATATTGATCGTACAAAAATAAATAAAAAAAGAAATTGTCTACAACTGTTATTTCAACCATTTTCCGATTAAGCGATTAATTTGGTGGTATGTATACCGGGTGTTTCAAAAGGTTGTAGCGGGCTATGCATAACCGGATTCTACACGTGAAAATAAGTCTAAAATGTTCAGTAACATTTTTATCATTTCTGATTAGTTAAACCGTAATCAACCATTTTGTATTTTCTTAAATTTCAAAAACCCTTCAAGATATTTTTATGAAATTTTGTGTCTTCATTTCTCAGAAGTCTACAATTTCCAAAACTATTTTTTTTTTAATTATCAATTTTCAAATGGCGGACATTCAAACATTTTAAAATAAAATTCCATGAAAACTACTAAATAAAATTAAATTATGCAAGAAATTTTAGTACTTTTATTGTTAATACATAATTTTAATTTTTCTTTAAAATGTTTAAATGTCCGCCCTTTTGAAAATTGATAATTTTGAAAAAAAAAATAATTTTGGAAATTGTTGACATATGCCAAATTTCATAAAAATATGTTGAAGGGTTTTTGAAATAATTATTTTCAAGAAAATACAAAATGGTTGATTACGGCATAACTAAGCTAAAATCATAAAACATTTTAGACTTATTTTCACGTGTATAATCCGGCTATGCATAGCCCGATACAACTTTTTGAAACACCCAGTATACAGTAAAGAGCAAAGGATTTGCTAGTCATAATGCCAAATATTTGTAATCTACGGTTTAGTCGGAAATGTCATCGATGTAATTTTTTTTAATGGGGATCCTGTATACGTTTTAGTGAAGCGTTAGTTTTCCCCTATTTTATATTAAAACAAAAACTTCGTTGTTGGTATTTGTGAATTATGGAGCATTCAAATATAAAAAACTACGCAGGGTGTCCCATTAAAAAAGAAATAATCTAATGGCATAGTCGGTGTATGTAATGAATTTTTTTAATTTTCAACTTCAAACATTCACCCCCCTTTCTCTATGGGAAATAAAGAAATAAATGTAGTGTCAATGGTTTTTCATGAACTATATGTATAAGATTTCAAAAAATTAAAAAAAACTTGTGAGCAGATTTTGAGAAAATTAATTTTAATTTTGGGCCCTTTTAAACTTATCGAAATTATTTTACACGATAAACACTAAGATAAAATCATATGAATATAAAGTAAGTAAATAAATGTACTAGTAAATAATTAGACAAATATTATAAATAAACAAATACATTAACTTATTTCCTTTTACTAAAAAAATTTTTTTAAATGGGGGTGCCCTGTCTAATTGGGCCCGGGGCTGTAGTCCCCCTAGCCCCCCTCCCGTTAATCGGGCCATGGACACAGGGGGACTCAAAACGACGAGATTCATCAAAATCTCGAGCTCCACTTTTTATTTGATTACATTACTTTCCCTATGTGTATACATATATACAGGGTGTTTCTACTCAAGGTGGACAACGTAATAGAGGTTATAAAACTCGTGTCAAAATTAACACTTTAATACGAAAAATAAAAGTTGTGTACAAAGGTTTTTTAGTAAACGGTATTTGCGTAGGTATTCAATATTAAAGAGAAATTTGAAATAGTAGATAATAAGAAAGTTAAATTATAATTAGAAATCATTTTTTAATGATCCTGTTATTGTCCATTCCATTTGATAACATTGATCAAAAGTGAAAGTGATTAAAGGTAATTATAATCTAATTCACCGTGTATATAAATGCAGTGATCACGTTAATCCCTAATCACAGTCGAAGTGAATTTTGTTCAAGAATCATCAATTAATTTCATAAAAAGATGGCTTCTTCGGTTCCAAGAGATGTAAGTACTTTTTTAAATTATTTTTTAACTGTTTTTTACAAATGTTTTTTATTTTTATTTTTTAGACCTACGAACGATGCTCAACTATGAATTCTGCCGCAGTGCAAGATTTAGATGGCAACTATGGGGAGTTTTTGAAGAATTTGCACCAACCATTTGCCAAAACGAAAGTAAGGGGAACTGCGATGAATTATAAGAGTATAATTGGAGGACATCTTGTCATGGAGCAACGTCGGCGCCCAACCTCACCGTTCCAGCCTATTCCTGTCTTCCAGGGTGCCCCGGTTAGTCGGTGTATGTGTGATGGTTGTAGAGTTTAATCAATTTTTGTAAATTCATCTTAGTTATTAATTGTACGTTTTTATATATTTTTGGTATTATGTATTATATTAATTTTATGTTTTTATATTTTTTTTGGTATTATTATATTACTTTTATGTTTTTATATATTTTTGGGATTATTATGATAATAAATTTGTTCCAAACCTTTTTTTTTTTGTTTTTATTCTACGATTGCACAGTATCGCAATTGCAGTATAGATAATAACATTTTACACCCTTATTAACACAAGTTGAATTTACTAAGCTCTAAACTTAGCTATGGCGTCGCAAACCCCAAAAAACGGGCACTTTGCATCGTTCGGCCCTTAAATCCCTTCATTAAAAAAGTTCGAATCGGTCCAACTTTACCTGGCACCCCGATCTTCCTATCTTTTTGCCCTATAATTAGTGCTGATTAGTGCCCGAGTTTGCTAATTAGTGCTGGTAATCCGAGGAACTTATGCTAACTTTTTACTGGATAAGTAGAGTGCACTTATGCAATAACCATAAAAGAAACGCTGGTACAGGAGAATGGCGTTAGCCCCCCCCCCCCCCCCCCCCCCCCCCGAAGCAATTAAGAGTGTTTTAAAAGATGAACAGACTTTCTGCTTACAAAGAGCAGTGAGAGGAAAATGTGAGGGATGCCCTGGGCCACGATTACGAACATCGAAGATAAGACAGCACTTACTCATCGATTACGGCACCTTCAACTATTCCGGAACTGGAGGAGTGCGTTCAAAATCGTTCCTTGATCATTCAAAACCCCACAAAAATTCAACTTCGAGACATCCCTTCTATAAGTCAGCTCTTGAGCTGTCCTAAATTGTGGCTCCGAGGCGTAGTAGTTTGCCTGGTCATTATGTGGCTGTATGCAGACGACCGGGCGGCACTTTCGTCTGCTTCGATGACCTGGCCGAAAAGCCCATTCCAAAACGACCCACATCGATTATAATTCCACACTTGTTGCTGTACACTATTTAAATAGATTAGGTCTGTTTAACGTCATTTTTAAGTTAAAAAAATATTTAAAACTGTCACGTGGCGTGTTACTGTTATTTCTGCAACGATTACAATAATTTTTGGTCTGCAAATGCATAGCGCAGCTGACTGATCGCCTGCGAAAATTCATCGAGAAATGCTGAGCAGTTACGAAAATATACTGATATTGTGCAAAATAAATTTTTTGCTATATTAAGCGAACGGTAAGATGTATCCAGTAAAAAATTAGCATAAGTTACTCGGATTACTAATACTAATTACCAAACTCGGACACTAATGTAGCACTAATTATAGGGCAAATTTGGAAGTGATCGGGAGAGGCCGGGGTGGCACCACGAAAAAGAAATTAGTATACGTTCCTGAGATCCGAGCACTAATTACGAAGCTCGAGCACTAATGTAGCACTAATTATAGGTCGGATTTGGAAATGATCGAGAGAGGTCGGGGTGCCAACTGAGGTCAAAGACAAAAGCGATGGAAGAAAAAATGCATAAAGGCATGAGCTCAACTCCATTTAGCCCTTACAAGGCAAGGATTAACATAAGAAAGAAGTATAAATATACGGAAAAAATCTAGAGGGTGGAAGCAGGTAATGAAACTTTTTATCCAGAGATATTGAATAAAAGGCGAGTCGAGATCTAAATCAATTTTTATGTGGTATCGAAATTGCCAAACAACCCTCGCTTAAATGAACCTAATTTACATTTTCGTAACGGCTTATAATTGTTTTTGTTTTTGAAGGTGTAGGTTCGAAATTGAAAATTATTGTTAATGAGTTAAGCAAAATGTAATATAGTTAATTCGGATGCGAAATGGTCCTACGGGACACTGTAACAAAAGTACATAATTAAAAATGGAATGAACTAACCTTTCATCAAGTCTCCAACTGGATCGACTGATATCACTCCAAGCGCTCATACTACGATTACGTTTCGGTAATAAAACCGATCTACTTGCTCGACGTTCCTGTGTATCCGGTGGAAAATTCACTCTAAGTTTATTTAGTTGTGGAAGTCGATCCCTTTCCGGTAACATTTCGTAGGAGTACGGTAGGAAATGCGTTCCTCCCGTTCTTGAATTTCTTCTACTTCCAGCCATTTTTCCTCCAATTGATCACCAAATACACGATCGTATTAAAACGTTTCGCACAGTCACTAATTCAATTTTACATTATAAAGTGTGTGTGTTATTTCGTATTTGAATCACTTTTATTTTAATCTTTTGGCACTCACCACTATAACTCCCGAGATGAATTTTATATTCAGCTGCTAGATTTGCAAAATAAAATAACATTAATGTTGACATTTTATCACCCAAAAATGAAATGAGCACGCGTCCTTTCTGTTTCAGGGTTTGAAGAAAATAATGAAAAATGACGAGATAATTAATCTTGGCTAATGTAATTTGTTTTCTCGGGTTTCATTTTAAGAGTGAATAAATCAAAAGGGATGGTGATTGTAAAAATTAAATGACGTCAATTTAGTTTTTCTTTTAAAAGTTTACTTACGGAGGGATGGAGAAAATAGGAGTAGCTTACGTCGCGATGTAATTAATTTTACTTTTCCAACGATTTGCATGTTTTCCAACTATTAGAGAATGTCAAAAGTTGAGTATGCAAAACTGTGCCAAACACGAAATTATATTTACATGATTTGCTGTGATTGAAAGTGGAGGAGAAAATTATTTTAGGCACAAGAGGAACTTGTTTTCCCAGAACTATTATCACACAATAAATGGAAATTCCATTAGGGTAGACAACGAATCAAAAAAACCCATCGGTCGCCGTGGAAACTAGATTCCGTTATGTTCAATGACCAAGTGATGACAAAAGGATTTAGTGCTAAATGGAAGGAAGAGATGTTTGGCCTCTGGCTCTCGAATTGTTTTGCAAAAAACACAGGTTTGCAGCTGAAATCCTGAAAGAAAAATATCAGTACCTCCCCATCAGAAAACGTCAGGCATCTGATCGTAACGCATAATTGACTTGGTGAAAACTCTCGCTGATCAAAAACGAGATAAAACCTTACGAAATTTTGCCACATGGAAGCCGCAAATTCGAATGCAACGAAATGTTGCACTCTGACCTTAAAACGCAAATCAATTTGAACCAAGCTGCTTGGCCGTCGAAATTTTGCAAAAAACTCGTACGAGCACTTCGGACGTAGGAGAGTGACGTGAAGTAAAGCGAAGAAGCGAAAATCAAACCGAAAGTGACCGCTTCTCATCTCGTAAGGTGTTCTAAATACTAGGGTATTAGTCTGATGGTAGTATTTCGAGATGAGGTACTGACGAGAATACGACTAAGATCTTAAAAGAATCAGAGAGGATTCAATAGAGCCCCAAAAACCTAGGACTGATACCATCGGGAGAGAAAAAAGCCCCAAAACATGAATTTTCAACAGAATTGACACCTTTACCAATTGGGACGATAAATGATTCATCATTCAAGCGGAAAATGATGTCGTAACCTTCACTCACATTTCAAGAAAATTTCTCACTCTCACTCTTCCAAATACATGATTCTTTGCTGATGATGGTCTATTTCAACTGAAATCAATTTCAGGTCGCCTAACATCGTTCGACTCTAAAGATACCATACATTTGGGTACTTTACTGCATGGAGTGCATTGGATGGGCCATGGTTCTCCGATTACACACGGTCAAACTAATGCACTGGGGTTGTATACCAAAGAGGACTAATTGGGAAAACCTAAAGGATAGATCAGGAGAATATCCTACCGAAGGGAGAAGCTACCACCAATTGTTCAAAGGTTGTCTCAAACACATCAACTCTGGAAAATGAATGAAAAGAATGACATTTAGAATGAGAGACAGTCGTGTTTTCCAAAAATTGTTTTATTTGATTATTTCCATTTTAAAAGGTACTTAGCACGCAATATTACTTCTTGTGCGATATTGTGTTACTCTACGAGGTAAAATTCTTAGGATAACTTGACTGACGACTAATCTAGGTATCTTTTTCGGTGCACATATAGCATATATTTACACTGCTTTTAACTTATTTTGTGTTAATACTTTCATCTGTACACTATTTTAATTTTACGTTTTGTTCATAGGAGACCTTCGGCGATCATGAATATATTATATGCCACATAAAGGACGCGATCAGGGTGAATCCCACTCGAGAAACACAACGTGAGATGGAACGTAAAGAAGCTTATCTTACGAAGAAAATAGTAGAAGCAGCGGAAGACCTAAATGGAATATTGCAAAGACTCGCAGAGAAATCCATACCGAAAAGGAGAAGGAGGAAGAGGAACAGTAGTGAATACCGGTGGGATGAGGAAACAAAACGATTTGAGGCACGATGGAGGGCTGGGCGTCGCTTGGGAGATAACCAAGACTAGGGAAGGTTGGAGGAACGACGGTCCTCGTCCTACTGAAAAGAGGGGAGAGGTGAAGAGAGGAGCCGTGCGATGGGACGTAAAGAAGCTTAACTTACGAAGAAAATAGCAGAAACAAACAGCGGAAGACCTACATGGAATACTGCAAAGACTCGAAGAGAAATCCATACCGAAAAGGAGAAGGAGGAAGAGGAACAGTGGGAACGGTGGGATGAGGAAATAAAATGATTTGAGGCACGATGACGGGCTAGGCGTCGGTCGCTTGGGGGAGAACCTGGACAAGGGAAGGTTGGAGGAACGACTGTCCTACGTCCTACTGAAAGGAGGAGAGAGGTGAAGAGAGGAGCCGTGAGATGGAACGTAAAGAAGCTTAACTTACCAAGAAAATAGCAGAAACAAACAGCGGAAGACCTACATGGAATACTGCAAAAACTCGAAGAGAAATCCATACCGAAAAGGAGAAGGAGGAAGAGGAACAGTAGTGGATACTGGTGGGATGCGGGCACAAAATGATTTGAGCCACGATGGCGGGCTGGACGTCGCTCGGGAGAGAACCAAGACAAGGAAAGGTTGGAAGAACGACGGTCCTACGTCCTAATGAAAGGAGGAGAGAGGTGAAGATAGGAGCCGTGAGATGGAACGTAAAGAAGCTTAACTTACCAAGAAAATAGCAGAAACAAGCAGTGGAAGACCTACATGGAATACTGCAAAGACTCGAAGAGAAATCCATACCGAAAAGGAGAAGGAGGAAGAGGAACAGTAGTGGATACTGGTGGGATGCGGACACAAAACGATTTGAGGTACGATGGAGGGCTGGGCGTCGCTCGGGAGAGAACCAAGACAAGAGAAGGTTGGAAGAACGACGGTCCTACGTTCTACTGAAAGGAGGAGAGAGGTGAAGAGAGGAGCCGTGAGATGGAACGTAAAGAAGCTTAACTTAGGAAGAAAATAGCAGAAACAAACAGCGGAAGACCTATATGGAATACTGCAAAGACTCGAAGAGAAATCCATACCGAAAAGGAGAAGGAGGAAGAGGAACAGTAGTGGATACTGGTGGGATGAGGAAACAAAATGATTTGAGGCACGACGACGGGCTAGGCGTCGCTTGGGGGAGAACCTGGACAAGGGAAAGTTGGAGGAACGACTGTCCTACGTCCTACTGAAAGGAGGAGAGAGGTGAAGAGAGGAGCCGTGAGATGGAACGTAAAGAAGCTTAACTTACCAAGAAAATAGCCGAAACAAACAGCGGAAGACCTACATGGAATACTGCAAAACTCGAAGAGAAATCCATACCGAAAAGGAGAAGGAGGAAGAGGAACAGTAGTGGATACTGGTGGGATGCGGACACAAAATGATTTGAGGTACGATGGAGGGCTGGGCGTCGCTCGGGAGAGAGCCAAGACAAGGGAAGGTTGGAAGAACGACGGTCCTACGTCCTAATGAAAGGAGAAGAGAGGTGAAGATAGGAGCCGTGAGATGGAACGTAAAGAAGCTTAACTTAAGAAGAAAATAGCAGAAACAAACAGCGGAAGACCTACATGGAATACTGCAAAACTCGAAGAGAAATCCATACCGAAAAGGAGAAGGAGGAAGAGGAACAGTAGTGGATACTGGTGGGATGCGGACACAAAATGATTTGAGGTACGATGGAGGGCTGGGCGTCGCTCGGGAGAGAACCAAGACAAGGAAAGGCTGGAAGAACGACGGTCCTACGTCCTACTGAAAGGAGGAGAGAGGTGAAGAGAGGAGCCGTGAGATGGAACGTAAAGAAGCTTAACTTACCAAGAAAATACCCGAAACAAACAGCGGAAGACCTACATGGAATACTGCAAAACTCGAAGAGAAATCCATACCGAAAACGAGATGGAGAAAGAGGAACAGTAGTGGATACCGGTGGGATGAGGGTACAAAATGATTTGAGGCACGAAGGGCGTCGCTCGGGGGAGAACCTGGACAAGGAAAGGTTGGAAGAACGACGGTCCTACGTCTTACCGAAAGGAGGAGAGGGGTGAAGAGAGAAGTGTGGGGAACCAAGACAGTGACCTCCCTGGACGCAAAAAAACCCTAAGGGTAGGTACTAATGTAAGCTAATAGACCGCTACCTGACGAAGCAGAAAGGGACAATTTGGCTGCCCTTGGAAAGACGATGTGAGCTAATTGTGAAACATATATTTTGGGAATAACAATCGATAAAAATCAGAGTTTTAGTACACACATCATGAGGACAAGTTAGAAGGCGAAATCTTGAGGAGACTTCTGTATAGTTTCGAGGAAACACTCTTTCAAAGACTTCAGTATTTTGCTGGTTGAAACAGTGTGTAGAAAATGTAACGCACAACAGGCGTGTTGGAACATTCAGCCAATTCGCAATGATCGACGGAGGAAATGCGTCTTGTTCATTTACGAATCTGAAAGAAAAGAATTTTGAAAGCGCATAGCGACGAGAGACTAAACCTGGGTTCACAAGTAGCTCAAGCATGGAATGGCCACACATAGTTTAATTTGAGTCTTGAAAGGCAAAAACGTGCTTTTCAGCAGGAAAATCATGGCTACCGTGTTTTGGATGGTCCAAGGTCTTATTGTGGTTGACTTTTTTAAGGGATGACCCACTATATATACTCGTCACTATAATAGTCAACTTCTTTCAAAGAGCGTTAAGCAAGAGTTTCAATCAACAAGACGGAGCTAATCCATCAAAAGCTCATTTGACTCAACAGTTGCGTGAAGATTTGTCTATACTCGCGAAGAAACTTAGAGCGTATCTTGAGCAATTACGGAGGCGCCAGAGAAGGTGTACGAAGAGTAATTGAAACGGCAATGAGTAATACTTTATTGCATCGGCACCGTACGAACGACAGTTATTCGCTGGTAAGACACACCAATTCCAGTGGTGAATTTCGCGAAGATCTGCTGTTGCCACTGATGTTACTGCTGTAGGTGAAATGTGTTCCCCTCACAAAGTGCCTGTAGGACGGGTCACCTGAATGCTGAAACTTGAAAAAGAATTTCAGGGAATTTAAAGTCTTTTAGAAAGTTCTGTTAGTCGATTTGTGACGGTTGATGGAGTCTGGGTTCATCATTAACTCAAGTATGGAACGGAGACGTAAGGGTTTCCGTCCCCTTGAAACTTTTATCTACACCCCTCGCTGCGAAACATTGTCACCACCATTTTTTGGGATGCTCACCAAAGTTAACAATAATTGGTGACTAGTCTTATTCAATGTCTCCATAATTGCATCAAAGAATGAAAATGTATGATTTCGGGATTAAATTTATGAAACATACAGCTTACCTTCCAGATTTCATCCCGAGTGACTTTATTTGCTGAGGAAATTTAAATAGTTCGCCCAGGAAGAAAATTTGAAAACGATGATTCTGTAATGGAGGTCGTCACGAATTGATTTAGGGATAACCGTTCTTTTAAAAGACGTGTTCTAGGATTGGAACCAGGTGCCAGACCAGTTCATGATGATAGCGTTGAAAAATGATTGTATGATTGGGACAATGAATACTTAGTATATTAAAGGTAACAACCCTTGATGGAATCCATATCCGTTGGAGAGAATCCTCAAAATGGGGTGGTAAAAGGGAAGAAAATTAAATTCTCAAAATCTTCCCCATTTACGTATATTATGACGTATATGGTGAAGGTTTTGAGAATTTAATTTTCTTCCCTTAATTAACCCTTGTTACAAAACCTTTCTATGCCAAAGAAAAATTTTCAGATCTTCTAAAGCCTTTATCTTGCATGTATGTATGGAGCATCTATAAAAGTTATGATTAAGAGGAATAAGAGAAAGGAAACTATGAAATGAGGCGATAATTTCATTTTCATCTGATCACCTGATTATCTGATCGCCAAAAAATGGTTTAATATTATTTTAAATGAAGGAACCTCCAACCTTGCCTTGGAGGTAGTGTCCGACCGAAACTGGTTTTTACGACCGAAACCGAAACCGAAACCGAATTTCGGCAACGGTCTCAGTTTCGGCCGAAACCGAAACCGAAACCGAAACTTTCTTACAAAGATCATGTTTTGAGGGAAAAATAAAGAAAACGTTATTATAATCAGTCAGACTCAGTTTTAATTTTTTTCTTTAATTCCCACAGCTTTAAAATGCTTAATAATAACTTAAATACTTCACAAACAAGTCACGTCATGATTAGGCACGTGGACGCGGCAAAATGTCTTCGTCGTTTGGATGGAATTTACTGCGCCGAACATGAACGAGCACAGCGCGGGAACTCCAGAATGCAGTTTCGGTTTCGGTCGTAGTTTCGGCAGGTTTGCCGCCGAAACCGAAACTAAACCGAAACTCGTTTTTTTGCCGAAACTCGACCGAAACCGAAACCGAAACCGAACATTCGGTCGGACACTACTTGGAGGCCCTATATTTACTCAAGGAAAAGTGGTTATCCTTTTACAAACACTGTAAAAATTGTACAAATTGAGAAAATATATTATCTAGTGAAGTCTATTATAGTAATTAAGGTAACTAGGGCGTTATGTTCATGACGCCCATGGTGTCTTCATAACTTTATGTCATACTTGCAAGAAGTTGATTAAGATGATTAAAACAGATGATAACAATAAAATCAGTATAGACTCACATTTAACATTCTTGACAGTATCTATAGTGATGAGGCATAATTTTACATTTGCGAGCGTTATAAGCAGGCATTATAAAAAATAACGCCCTTTGCCATCTAAAATCCGGTTGTCATGTAAAGAGGCGTTATTTAGTCATTAATGTTTCTTGTTTCAGCAGTTGTTATTGTGAAATAATAAGGTAGTATGACATAAATTTAATTTTCGGCAATGTTACCATCATCATGGATATTACAGTACAATCATGGACGTAAGAATTTTCGCCGTTTCCGTAAGGTTATAAAGGATGTTACAATAGTTTGGGCAGATCTTAAGTGTGAGCTTAAACGTTTTTAAAGATTAGTTTTTTGTTTTGTCATCTTCTGCCATTTACAAATTGAATCAGGGAAACGTTGAACATTGAAGAACGTCTTAAAGTTATTGAAACCTATTACGAACATGGAGATTCAAACAAAAGTCCATTTCGCGCTCTTCGTGATTTTTTCGGCTCGCATAATCGATCAACCGTTATTGGCAAAATAGTGAAGAAATTCCAAGAAACTGAGTCTGTGGCAGATGTTACTTGCTCGCCGAAAACATTCCCGCCCTGAGGAAGAATATGGCCGAGAGCCTAAACACCTCTATTCAACATCGAGCACAGGAATTTTGCACATGTCCACGGCCACTTTGCACCGGATAATGACGAAAGATCTGTGGTGGCACGCGTAAAAAATTCAATTAACGCAAGAACCTACAACGACGGACCATTTTCACCGCCGCAGATTTGCCGATTGGATAGGTACACGAACAAAGGCAAATGAATAACGAATTTTCCACCAAAATCTTCTCCAACGATGAAGCCCATTTTCGACTACCTATGTCAACAACCAGAATTGCACAATATGGACTGATGAACATCCAAGGGCAATTGTCGAAACACCAATGTATCCACAAAAAGTCACTGTCACATCAGCCTAAATTTGCTTTGAAAATGATGTTGGAAATTCGGTCACAGTGAATGGCGAGCGCTACCGCGCAATGTTAAGCAACGACGAGACATCCTCAGCAAACACATATAGAATATACATACAACATATATAGATTTAAGTAAATACCCCTACATATGCTTTTTTATATATCAAGTATGTTGTAAGTATTCTTTAATAAAGTTATATAAACCGTATGTCACACAATTACGTATATTTTACATAATAGTATAGAAACTTACGGATATTCTGTATACAGAAATTCATATAATATATACATATAGATAATTACATATCTCTCATGAAATTCATGTGCTGTCATATTTACATGATTAGATTTATGTACGTTATAGGTAAAAAATTATAATATGTAATATTACTTATTTTTTATGTATACCTTCTGTAAATATAATTAGAAATTATCATTACATTACATATATTGTATGGTCGAAAATAAAGTCCGTTTCTATTTGCGCCACATAAGTAATCGCACGCGCGTGTTTTCTACAACGCCAAAAATTGTAGTTCACGTACCTTTAATATTAGATCCGTATCGACTAAAATGCGTCTAATTTATATAGAAAATAAATAATATAAAATAAATTAAATCCTGGTCATTTTTAACATAAAGTTAAAGATAGGTATAATATTATTGAATAAGACTTCACTCAACGGTATAAACAAACAAAATTTAAACTAATAACGCGAAACAGCGCAAAGTTACGAAGTACGAAATAAAAAGAAGGGATGTTACAGATTAGCGCAGTGGTAGAATGTCGGATTTCAGAATTTGCAACGCCCACCCGCAAACGTTCGAATCCGGTTAAGGGATACTTTTCAAGCAAGTATATCATAATAAACTGTCGGCTTTCAGTTCAGGTAAGAACGGGTTCGTGCAACAATTTAGTTAAATATAATTAACAGTACCTACAATTGCACGTAAAATGTAGTTTTTCCATTTTTTGTATGGAACTGCTTAAATAATTTTTTACATTGATAATAATTACATTATGCTCGAGTAGCTGCCCCTGCCATTTTGGTCATCGCAACGCTCTTACAACTAATATTTTTTATGTAAATATTACATAAAATATACATAAAACGTATATAAATTCATGTAGAAGAATTTACATCTAATAGATATATATATTATTTTGAAAATTGCTGACATCCTGACATTAAATATC
Organism: Pyrocoelia pectoralis; assembly: GCA_036250285.1. NCBI lineage: Eukaryota > Metazoa > Arthropoda > Insecta > Coleoptera > Lampyridae > Pyrocoelia > Pyrocoelia pectoralis. The sequence continues at coordinate 8,760,264 of CM070081.1, forward strand.
TCTTATTTTTCTTCCAGTTTTATATAAATCTAAAAAGCTCTTACACAATTTATATATATTTTATATATAAATGTGTTTGCTGGGTCGATGACATGTGGTTTCAACTAGATGGCGCCACATGCCACACAGCCCATGCCACAATGGCTCTACTGCATGAGAAGTTTCTCGGGCGCATAATCTCCCGAAACAGCGAAGTCAATTGGGCACCGAGATCTTTACGATTCGACACAGTTAGATTTCTTTCTGTGGGACCGTCTCTAGAGTAAAGTCTATGCGAACAAGCCGACCACCATCGACACCATGCAACAACTCAAAGACGAGATTTCACGACATGTTGATGAGATGGAGGAGTGATCAACGTGTGCCGCCGAAGTCGTGCCAAATATTTGGCCGACATGGATCCAATAATGTTTCATGGTTTCGTTATCCAATTTTGTACACCATTGATTTTTAAATAACGTTTAACATCGATCCGACTTATTGTAACACTACCAGAAACATTTTTGCATGGTTTAAAAATTCCGATTCAGTTCTACCTCGTTAAAATAATGACACGCGCGTCAAATTAACTTCAAGGTCCAAATTATAACAGGAAGGATCAATAACTGTAAACAAAAAAAATATTTGCATGTAAGGTCTTTATAAATCAAAAGTGGAACTCGTTGGCTTGGCACGCGACTCAATTTTATTTTCAGGCGCTTAAGTACAATATTCTTTTTTGATATATGATGTAATAGAAACGTTATAAAAATACAATAACTTATTAAAATTTTCATCACGTTTCTGAAAAACACAATAAGCTGATAAGTTCCCCCCCCTCCCCCCATTTCGTCCTAAACGAAAACAAATTCCTTTCACAATGTCCCACCGTCACGTATTACATTCTGATTTACATTTTCATTCTTGCTCTAAGTCGAATTGATGAGTACGATTAGGATGTCAAAATTTCGTAATAACGACGATTTTATACAAACAAGGGGTTAACTGATCAAATATTTATTCTAACATAGTGACATTTACACTGATCTTTTACACAAAATCAATTTAGGAACCCTCACCGTCAAGCTTTTTATTAGTAAAGTTGGAAAACTTGAAACCGAAAACGTGCATCGAGTTTTGTATTAGTTTCGGTAACTTTTAAGTGAATTAGCGTTAGTGCCAGAGCGTTTTGAAAGATAAATGGGCGGAAAAAACAATAACAACAAACAACAGAAATCAGCGTTCGCTTAATAAGTTATTTTTTGGTGTTTCAGAGACGGGAAAAATTGAGATCGGGTCAACTTTCCACTGAATTGTCATCATGAATATAAATTTAAGAGGACCAAAGGTACCACTTCAACTCTTGAGTTTCTTACCTGTAACAGCCTGTAAAGGGTGCATTATTACGATCTTTCGCCTTTAGAGTTTGTAGGAATCGTGCATATGCGAGAATGCACGACGTCGCATCGGTAACCCGAAGCGCGGTTGGCTGACGTTATTTCCCCACGCCAAGTACAAGCGCCAATGAGAGTTCACCTAAGAGAAGTAGGGTAGACACGCCCGCTCAAATGGGTTTAAAAGCGTTCGCGCGCGCTGCAGAGACTTACTTATTCTTTCGACGTTGATAATAGCACGAAAGGATCAAGTGCCCCTGTCCGACGTTGATAATAGCACGGGCCAGGGTCAGCTATCCGACGCCGACGTTGATAAAAGCACGGCTAGGATAAACCGCTGGTAATGGTTAAACTCTCAACTATCCGACGCCGACGTTGATAAAAGCACGGCTAGGATAAGTAGTCACAGTCCAGTACCCCGCACCGATCGCCGGTATCAACCATTGTCTCACCGCTGCCGCCGATGCCGACCAAGTGGCCGCCGTGGAGATTGGTACCGTTTGAGCTCGACAGCAGGCCTTGTTATGCGAGCCCTCCAAAACAATCCCTGTATTCGCTGGATACCAGAAGGCAATGTGTTACGCGCCATAACTTTACGTTCTAGTTCGTGTTTAGAGTAAATTGTTCATTTTCGTTATTTATCTATTATTTCATTTCATGTATTTAATTTTATATTTATGTTCATGTACTTAGTTTTATGTTTTTGTACCCCGTGTGTAAATATATTCTGTTCATGAAAAATAGCAAAGTCGCGTCAACAACGCGATAAGTTAAAACTATATTTCATCGTTAGTGCTATGGAAGCACCGTGTAGTGCTCACTTTTCCAGGAAATTTAGAAAAAATTACCACTTTTGCTTCCCTCCTTCGTCCAATGCTAAATCATTCACATTCTTACGTTAGTGCTCCAGAGCATGAACTTTTGGAAAAGTAAAGAATGTTGCGAATTAGTTTAGAAAGCACGCGGTGGTTGACGTTTTGTTAGTGACATCCATGAAAAGTAAAAAAAAAAAACTGTTTGGACCACGAGAACAAAACCAACCAAGCATTAGTGCTTTTAAGTGTCGTTTGATCTTCGTCATACTTTAGGCCTTCTGGTCTGTGCTTCGCGTGATTCACTGTTTATTGGGGTGTCGCTTTGCCATCTTAAGTTTCTCTTTCAATTTGTTCTTCACTCTCGTCCCCATCGAACATGATCATTTGCATAATGTTAATCATTCGGTATGACGACTAGCAGCCCCGAGCTCTGCGACGAACTGGTTGGAATCGCTTGCGGGTGACCCATTTACCTGAATTTTCTACCTATCGCTAAAATGTCTCCAGAATTGTGTCTCGATTGTTCCGTCGTCTCTCCCTGGTGTTATTTGCATTTCCTCCACCTTCTCTTCTTATTGTAGTTTTAATTGTCAGAGTCTTTTCAACACCAATGACCAGATCGTTTTTTCCTAAAACGATTTTGTCCCCCTACTCCCGCATATTCCTGCTCAGTTCCGTCAATAGACCTTTTTTTGGAATTCGATCAACAGTCTTTTACACTGTCTCCGTATTTTTTTGACTGTAGGGTTCGACCTTCTTCCTACCTTGGTGCAGCCACGCAGCGTATTTTGCAGAGCCGTCATCCTATTGGTGGGTATCATGTGACTTTTTTTTAAATTTTTTGGTCCCCTGTCATTTTCTAGCGTCAAAGTTATAAACTTGTAGTGCAGCTCGTCCACCACTCATCTACTAAGCTCCTCACATTTTCACTAGCGGATGTCACATCAATGATTAAATAATGTTTCCATCTCTTTCAAAGGTGTGTTCCCCTCATCATTTTTTCAATCACCTCCGCTCGTACATTTATTATTGGGCGTCCCCATTTTGTCGATGAGGTACTGACAGCATCGTCCATCGCTTTTTCGCTCAGAAGGGTTTACATTTTCCTTCAGAGTGTACACATCGTCGTATGGTGAGAAATAGTATTCAAAAAATTTTGCATTTTGATCATTTTTCCTCGAATCTGATAATCTTTGACACCACTAGAGTATCCACGCATCGGTCGCCTAACTTGTGCCTGAGATGGTGTAACTACCATCATAAACGTTAGAATTTGGAAAGTTAAATATCATTGCGCAAGTGAAATTTACTTATGCAATGGAAAGTTACTGAGCTAAGTAATTAGGTATCACGCTTGACTTGGGGATGCTTTATTATTTTTGTTGTATATGTTGTTAGGGGATGCTTTAGTAGAATTTGAAGAACGCTTTTGGACATTACGTGATATTTAATGCGATGCGATGTCATGTGCGGTGTCATATTTAATAGATTTATAATTATGACCATGTAGTTACGTTTTTAAAGTATGCGATTACCGTCAGGGTTTAATTTATGTGGGGGCATAATATGATCTTTTACGTGAGTTGCAAGCACCCTGCCAACATCTTATGTTGACGCGTCGTATGTGATTAATTTTTACATCCTTTGATTTTATGCATTTAAATACTGTTTATGGGGTGGACCCTAAAACAATGCTACAGCTCTATCTCTAACTTTATGTACAGGCAAGGTGATCGCTCAGCCACAGGCTAGCGCCCTAAGCCAAATACAAATACAAAAGCTTCGCCCGTGAGCCCTTGACGCTGTGGCGAGTTGTAGGATCTGTTGCCTAACAGCGTTTCTTCATTTTCCACCTTGAAAGGTGATGGCAGAAGCTAGAATCAAGTTCGATCAATGAATCAAGTTGATGAAGGGGGGGGGGGGTTGATGATAGTATAAAATGTATATCTTAATAGCACTTATCTGCTACTATAAACACACATTGCAAAGGGTGGCTTTTCTACTACAGTTGCAAAAAAGACTAGTGTAGTATATACAGGGTGTTTCTACTCAAAGTGGACAACGTAATAGAGGTTATAGAACTAGTCAAAACTAACACGTTTCTTAAAATAACTTTTTTATTTTGACTTTTGTTTTCGAATTATGAACCTTTTTTTTCTACATATCTCTATATCTCCATTCTTTGTAGTCGGATTTCAAAAAATCAAAGTTATGTGGAATCAACAGTTTAATATCTACAACGCTTGTTGAAAACTTTTTAACAAAAAATTTACAACAGTAAAATGGCGGTCATTTTAAATTTTGGAAATTGAATAGCACAAAATCTACTCCACTACTATAATTTAAAATAACCACCATTTTGCTGTTCTAAATTTTTTGTAAAAATGTTTTGATCAAACGTTGTTGATATTAAACTGTTAGTTCCAAAAAACCTTGGTTTTTTGAAATCCCAACTATAAATAATGGAGATATAGAAATTTGTCAAAAAAACCAGAAAGGTCCATAATTGGAAAACAAAAGCCAAAATTTAAAAAACTACTTAAAAAAGTGTTTTTACGAGTTCTACAACCTCTATTACGTTGTCCACTTTGAGTAGAAACACCCTGTATGCCGATTTGAGGGGACGATTGCACGATCTTGGCCCCCATTAGTCTATCTAGATTTTATTATAAAGAAAGCTATCTAATCGGTTTACATTTTCAAATTTTTTTGCATTTCTTTACGTTTTATGAGCTAAATTACTCAAAAAACACACTTTTAGAAAACATTTCAAGCCTGTCTGTGGGTGCGTGCGTGAGTACCTGGGTGTGAGTACCCGCGATATCTTTTGAAGCCTTAAAACTATCGATGGGGGTGGTTAGAAAATTGAAAAGATTCATTGCTTCAAATTTTAAAAAGTTACAAAATTAAAAAAAAAACTAAACTAATCTTTTTAATATAATTTTAAAATAAAAAAATAATAACCAGTGGCGCACCGTTTTTAGGGTGCAAAATTGTGCATTTTTTTAATTTATTAATAGATTTAGGCCTCCCGCGCACTAGGCAGCCTGGCTGTAGCCAAGTGGCTGCCATGTAATCATACGCATTCAACGGCTGCTGCAACCAAGAATTCTTGGCTGCTTCGTGTGCGGGCTCCACCAGCAATCATATGTTGGACTGGCTGTCGCAGCCTGACTGCTACAGCCAGGCTGCCTAGTGCGCGGCAGCCCTTATTGTTTCCATATATGGCTGGTAGCTCACTGGGCAGCCTGATCCGACAGATGGCTGCTTGTTGGAACACGCGCACTAGGCAGCCATTAATTTCAGACTCAGGCAGCCAACAGAATATGCACGGCAGCCAACTGGCTGTGCGCAGCCAGAGGGAGGCAAGATGAATGTATGTGGCTGCCGTCAGTCTCCGCACGCTAGTGGAAGCAGCCAGACGTATTTTGGGTTTTTCATCCCTCGTACGGTTACTACGTTAGCTTGAAGAGAAAATTTCTTTTATTTTTATCGAAGCAAATAACGCGATGATTTTCGATACGGAAAAGTTTATCCGAGAAGTGGCGAGCCAAAGAGCAATTTGGGATATCATCTCATAGGAATACAGCGATCGTGATTTAAAGAGAAGAAGATTGGAGACAATCACAAATATAATGTATGAAGAGAATTTAGCAGAAAAAGAAAAAAAATTAAACGGCTGTCAAGCTGGCTACTCAATATTTCGGCTGCCGCAGCTTGGCTGTTACAGTCAAGCTGCCTAGCCTAGTGAGTTACGAGGTTTTTCAAGACAATGTTTTAGTTGAAGAATTGGTAAACTAAGGAACTTTTACGTTTTAGGCTAAAAACTAGACACAAAATTGGTAATTAAATATTTACGATTTAACGATGAAAACAAGAATAAAACCTTTAAAGCTGAAAAGACATACCAACTCAACGCATATACAGACCTAGAGCTTAAACTTGAGCTTTGAGCGTTATACGAGTATTAAAGGTTCAGTTCCACAACTGCACTGTACAACAAGGAAACTGGATAGGTGTTACCTTGCATCGGGTTCCAAAATTTTAATTTCCAAATTTGGTCAACCTACCTTTAAAGACGAGAGGGAATTTCTAATATTGTAGACCTAATTTTTAGAGATCAGTACGAAAGTGTACGTAAATAAGAATTTTACGTGAGAAGAAACTCAAAAAAGAAACTGGAAGTGCGATTTTGTAATTGGATTCAAATTTAAGGTTTCGACCCTAAACGCCTATAACTAATAAAATAAATCAATGCATAAAACACAATACCATCGAAGGAAAGCTCCACGGAATCTCGGAAAAAAAACCCTGGAAAAAAAACCCGAAAAAAAACCCACAGGAAAAAAACCCCGGAAGGAAAACCCCCGAAAAATAATAATAATAAAAAAGCGGACCTATCGAGAAACAGCATGAAATGATTTTTAAAAGCTAGTACTTATACAGACCATCCATAAAATCTTTGGCAGCCTGGGCGCAACTTGTGCAGAAATTCGCCATGTCCTCTCTCCTGAATATTCTTTGGATACGAACTGTATCCATCGAGTAACAGCTTCAAATTACTCTTAAAATATAGCTTTTATATAATTAAAAAATAAAAAAAATTCTGCCTTGTTAAATCTTGTGCGATGCCTAGACAGACAACTTTTTTTTATTTTTTTTGGCACCGATCGAGTAACAGCTTCAAACTATAACCAAATTAAAGTTTGAACATAACTCTATAAGAAAAATCATTTCTGCCTCGTTAAATCCTGTGCTAATGCCTTGGCAGAAAAGATTATCTTTCTCAAAGTCTTATGGTACCACTAATACAACTTATCATAGAAGTACTTAGGGATAAACAAAGAATCGTCCAATGAACAATTATAATGATTTCGACAAAATAATTTTATAATATAAAATATTTAGTAATAGCATAGAGAATGTAATATTACATTCTCTATGGTAATAGTATATACAGGGTGTCTCACGGTGACCGTCGGTTAGAAGTATATCAAGAACTGTAAAAGCTAGAAATTTGAAATTTTGCACATGCGACATGCCGTGTTTAATCTATTAAATAAAAATATTTTCCAAATGGCAGCACTTCCGGAAATACCGGAAGTGAGCATCAACGTCTTTATTTTAAATACAAACCAGGCAATTTTTTCTCACATTCTGATGTGTCATAAAATGTTTAGTAAGTATGCTTAAAATAATCGGCGTATCAATTTTGATTGTTGAGGGAAAAATTTTTTTTCACTGAAAAATTTCAAAATCTTGTTTAGAAAATAAAATTGAAAGTCGAAAGTGGTAAAAGTTAGGGAAATGGGATTTTAGGTTCTCAATGTCAAAAGATTGACACACAATTGTCTGTAATGGATAATAAAAAATTGCCCGCGGTTACGTTACGTTATTTCCAGACTTAAGAAAAACTTTAAAAAGTCTCTTTTTTCAAATAGAATGCCTATTTAATTATCAGTCCGTTCGATGCCGAGATAAATTTCCTTTAAATTGATATACCATGTTCCTATACTTAAAATCACTGAGTTATTTACATTTTTCTATTTAAATTTATAATTACATACTTTATAAAACATGGTTGGCTTTGAAAATGGTCAAAAATTTTTTATTCAATTGTTTGTTTCAAATATTTTTATTTAATAGATTAAACACGACATGTCGCATGTGCAAAATTTCAAATTTCTAGCTTTTATAGTTCTTGATATACTTCTAACCGACGGTCACCGTGACACACCCTGTATATACTATTACTAAATATTTTATATTATAAAATTATTTTGTCGAAATCATTATAATTGTTCATTGGACGATTCTTTGTTTATCCCTAAGTACTTTTATGATAAGTTGTATTAGTGGTACCATAAGACTTTGAGAAAGATAATCTTTTCTGCCAAGGCATTAGCACAGGATTTAACGAGGCAGAAATGATTTTTCTTATAGAGTTATGTTCAAACTTTAATTTGGTTATAGTTTGAAGCTGTTATTCGATCGGTGCCAAAAAAAAATAAAAAAAAGTTGTCTGCCTTGTTAAAGGCAGACATTTTTTTTCTTTTTTAACTATATAAAAGCTACATTTTAAAAATAATTTCAAGCTGTTACTCGATGGGTACAGTTCGTATCCAAAAAATATTCAGGAGAGAGGACATGGCGAATTTCTGCACAAGTTGCGCCCAGGCTGCCAAAGATTTTATGGATGGTCTGTATAAGTACTAGCTTTTAAAAATCATTTCATGCTGTTACTCGATAGGTACAGGAACGTGCCAAAAAAAATAAAAGAAAGTTGGCTGCCTAGGTATCGCACAAGATTTAACAAGGCAGACAATTTTTTTCTTTTTTAACTGTATAAAAGCTATGTTTTAAGAGTAATTTCATGCTGTTACTCGATAGGTACAGTAACGTGCCAAAAAATATTCCGGGGAAAGGGTATGGCGAATTTCTGCACAAGTTGCGCCCAGGCAGCCAAAGATTTTATGGATGGTCTGTATAAGTACTAGCTTTTAAAAATCATTTCATGCTGTTACTCGATAGGCCAGCTTTTTTGCAGCCAGCTCTTGGTCTATTTGTTGTTGTTGAAGATTGTCATTTGCGCCGAATGAAACATAAACGTTGAATAAATGATATAATATCATATACTTTAGATTTATACTGCATTATATTTTACAGAATCATACATAATATACAAGGTATCAAAGAATGAAAAAGTATCAATTGAAAAAAAAATATATTAAACCTGCAAATAACCTAGGCGCTTTAGTGCCAATCTACGTTTAAGTTTAGCATTTTTTTTACTGCCAAACTTTGTTTAGTGTCATGTTGCCATTTTGTATCAATTGAAAAAAAATATACTAAACCTGCAAATAACCTAGGCGCTTTAGTGCCAATCTACTTTTAAGTTTAGCATTTTTTTACTGCCAAACTTTGTTTAGTGTCATGTTGCCATTTTGTATCAATTGAAAAAAAATATACTAAACTTGCAAATAACCTAGGCACTTTAGTGGCAATCTACGTTTAAGTTTAGCATTTTTTTTTTACTGCCAAACTTTGTTTAGTGTCATGTTGCCATTGTGTATCAATTAAAAAAATATATACTAAACCTGCAAATAACCTAGGCGCTTTAGTAGAAATCTACGTTTAAGTTTGGCATTACTTTTATTTCCAGACTTTGTATATTTATATATTTATTCACAGCCATGTATAATTATTTTTCGGGGGTTTTTCTTCGGGTTTTTTTTTCCTGGATTTTTTTTCCGGGTTTTTTTTCGTTTTTTTTTCCAGGGGTTGTTTTTCCGACTACCGCTCCACGTTACAAATTTAACGTTTGGTTTTGAAATTGGTCCATAAAAATTCAATTTTATGTTAAAAATGGCAAATTTTATACAAAAGTTACGATTTAAACAAATTGATACTTGTATGGGGTTGCAAATTTTAAATTAACGTTAATTTATTTTAAGGATTAAGGATATAATTACATTCCATGGGGGAATGCAAGGAAATATAATGTTTATGTCAAAGATAAAACGGTATTCTTCACCACAATCCAATATAAGGCCCTAACGCCTAAAGTTGATATAAACAGAGATTTAATTTAACAATATATTAAAAGTATAAAGAGCAGTACAGAAAACGTATAAAATAAAAACCTAGTCATAAAAAATGCGACTGCACTCCAATTTTGAGTTGCTCTGCGCACATTAATGACGATCTGCACACGGTTAACGATTCCAAAACGGTATAAATTTGTGAATTTGGGCCCTAGGCTCGCTCGTTATTATTCAATATAAACACTCTTGCTCGTTACTCTGCGCCATAGTTATTTTTGCAATTTTAATTTTTTTTAGCTGGATGCCTGCTTAATAACAAATCTGAACGTGCTTTCGGTATATACAGCTTCAACGAATTGTCCAGTAATGACCTATTGGGATTTTTTCTGACGATTTTCAGACAGAAAACACACATACACACAGCTCTCTGTTATTATAGAAGGGATTAGATTCAGCTGTTTATTAGACATTTTTTAATTATTCTCATTCAGATGATCTTAGGTCTACAATTAAAGCGCATTAAGGTTCCACAAAATTTACTGTAATGGCTTCCATTCGTGGAATATGGACCAAATTAAATAGTTCCTCGCTGTTAAATTTTAAGGTTTAAGACCATTACCGAAGATGTTCCAGACAGTTTAGTAGAACGATTCTCACTACATTACACACGGTTATATGAAAACCACTAAAGAAACATTGAAAGCTCCTAAGCAATCCTCAATTTACTTTTTCTATGTTTACCAAACTTATTATACGAAAGCTCATTAAAGATTCCCCCTCTGTTCCTGAATTAATCATCGTTGGGAGAAGTTCGAGAAACTTCAATGTCGCTCATTATTATGAGGAAAGGAAAATTTGAAGGAAAGTGTAAATTTAATATTGGAGCTGGAGAATTTACTCTACAGTATCGAACGGAAAGTTTCTAACAGGGAGCCTTCAAAGTTTTCAAATTGTATCACGACATGAAAAGACTGTTAACGTAGGTGGTTCGATACAGAAAATTTCGATTGTATTTATTCGAAACTCTGACCTCCATTAATTTACTTTAACACAACTCAACGTCTTATAAGGGCCACCCACTTCAAATTGTCAGTAAGGAGTGTTTTACTAACGATAAGTTACGAGAGGGTGTGTTGAGAAGGCGCGTGAGTAAGTTGAATGCCACTTTTAGAACGTCAAGTGCCTATCCCACATTTGTAAGATGATAAGCTTTCGTCCATCATCTGAAAATCTATGTTAGCTTGAAGACTTTAGGTTTACACCCTTAACTTCCAAGTTTTTGTGGAAAGTGGAAAAATTATTTCTAAAAATTGGAATTCTTACAAAATGTTGGTCACATTCCAAACTCATTTATCGAAGTGAACGGGCAGTGGTGGGAGATTCAACGTGGCATCTCTGGCACGGGGTGGTCAACCACGGAGGGGAGTCCACTGTCACACCTAGACCCTACTATAATGCCTAAGGAACTGAATTCAAATGTGCTGAATTGGACAATCGTGGAGGATGAAACCACAGCTGTGATGAAGCTATGGGAGAGCAACGGAATGTAGGGTGGAAGATCGGTACCACAACCGCAACAAACCACAATAAGAAAGGACTCCCAGCAAACACACAATTAAAATATACATACAACATATATAAGATTGAAGTAAATACCCCTACATATGCTTTTTTATATATCAAGTATGTAAGTGTTCTTTAATAAAGTTATATAAACCGTATGTAAGATTACGTATATTTTACATAATAGTATATAAACTTACGGATATTCTGTATACAGAAATTCATATAATATATGCATATAGATAATTACATATCACTCATGAAATTCATGTGCTGTCATATTTATATGATTAGATTAATTATGTACGTTATATGTAAAATCTTATAGATAGATAATCAAAATCGAAACAAAAGCATTCTTATTAACTACTTATTAACTAAAAAAAACATAACTTTCTCCTCAACTGACCCTAAATCTATTCCTGGCTCTTTGGCCTCAACTTATCCCTTCGCTCCATCACCCCCTTCATCCACCCCACTCCCAACTCGTTCCCACCCAAGATCACCTTTATTCCTCTCCCCTCTTCCCTCAGTTCTTCACACTCCCTCATCAAATGCCACACACTCTCTCGTCCCTTACCGCACATTCTACACACCCTTCTCTCGTCCTCCCACCAGTATCTATTCTCGTTCTCTTCATTTCCAGATCTAAACCTCGCCACCATCCTCTTCTCCTTCAACTCCATTTCTCCCATCAGATACTCGGCCTTCCCTTCTTCATTAATTTCCTGTTATCCGCCATTATATCTTCCATTACATATTCTCGCCCTCCTTTCCTGTGCTTCCACATCTTTATCCCTTCTTACCAACTCATATCTCTTCCCCCCTCTCTTCTCCCTTCTATCTCTTCCCTCGCATAACCCACTCTCTCATAGAACCGTCTTCTCTCTTCCTGCCCATACCTTATCGGTTTTTTTGCCACCTCTCTCATGCACTCCTTTACTCCAACAACATCTTCCCGCTTTCTGATCATCTCCTCATATTTTACCGCCCTCGCTCCTGCCCTTATCCTTATTTTCTCTAATTTTACCTCTTCCCCTACGATATACCCTGGTGTCTCCCTGTCCAACCCTAATGTCCACCTCCAGTACTTCTCCTGAATTCTTTCTATTTCTTCCCATTCCTTCCACCCCCATATCTCCGCCCCATACCCCATCACACTCTTCACCAACTTGTCAAACAACCATCTTCTCTTCTCCATATCCTTCCCAAACACTCTTTCCCCCAAACCCCACACTTTCCCCACTATTCCATTACCCTTCTTCGCTAATTCCCTCACATGTTCCCCATCTTTATTGTCATATCGCACTACATACCCTAGGTATTTCCACTCCTGTACACTCTCTAATTCCTCCTCACCCCACCACCACTTTTGCTTTATACCCCTCCCCCGTTTCTTCTGAAAAACCATCATTTTAGTCTTTTTCGCATTTACTTCTAAATTCTTCCCCTCCAAATATCTCTTCATTACCCCAATTAACCCCCTCATCTCTTCCTCTCTGTCTGCCATCAATACCACATCGTCCGGATACGCTAGCACCCACACCTTTATCCTTCCTATCACCACTCCACCCCTTTGATGTCCCCGCAACACCTCCTCCAAATCTCGAATATATAGAGAAAATAGGCTCGGGCTCAACGGACATCCTTGTCTCAACCCTTTCTCCGTCCAAAATCTTTCTCCTTTCTCCTCCCTCACTCTCGTCACGCACCTTGTTTCCTCGTACACCACTTCCATCGCTCTCACCAAGCCCTCACTTATGTCGGCTTTCCTTAGTACCTCCCACAGCTTCTTCCTATTAACATTGTCGAATGCTGCCTTGATGTCCAGAAACATCCCATACACTTTCCCCCCTTTCCTTTCCAGCACCTAATTTACCACTTGCTTCATCACATATATATTATCCACCGTCCGCCTTCCCTCCCTGAAACCCGCCTGCCAGTCCTTCACTAACCCCTTTTCCTCTATTTCCTTCTTAAGTCTCCCTCTTAATATCTCCGCATAAATTTTATACCCCGCGTTGGTAATGCTCACTCCCCTATAGTTTCCCACTTTGTTCCTTTCCCCTCCCTTGTAAACCGGAACTACTCTTGCATCCCTCCACTCCTCCGGGAATCCTTCCCCCCTCCATACTTTACTCAGCATCCCTCTTATCCGTTCTCTCATTTTTACCCCCGTGTACCTCCACTGCTCCCCTTGTATTCCATCTGTTCCTTGTGCCTTTCCCAACTTCACCTTCCTCAGCGCTTCTTCCACCTCCTCCGCCTCAAAGTCCCTTACACCTCCTCTTCTCTCACTTTCTGCTTCCGGTTTCTCCCTCATGTAAAATCTTATATGTAGGAAGTATTATATATTTTTTATGTATGCCTTCTGTAAATATAATTATAAATTATCATTACATATATTATATTGTCGAAAATAAAAGTCCGTTTCTATTTGCGCCGCATAATTAATCGCACGCACGGGGTTTCTATAACGCCAAAAATTGTAGTTCACGTACCTTTAATATTAGATCCGCATCGACTAAAATGCGTCTAATTTATGTAGAAAATAAATAATATAAAATAAATTAAATCCTGGTCATTTTTAACATAAAAGTAGGTATAGTCATTGAATAAGACTTTACTCAACGATATAATCAAACATAATTTAAACTCGCGAAACAGCGCAAAGTTAGGAAGAACGAAATAAAAAAAGGGAATAAACTGTCGGCTTTCAGTTCAGGTAAAAACGGGTTCGTGCAAGAATTAAGTTAATTAAAAGTACAATTGCACGTAAAAATGTAGTTTTTCTATTTTTTTGTATGAAACTGCTTAAATAATTTTTTACATTGGTAATAATTACATTATGCTCGAGTAGCTGCCATTTGGTCATCGCAACGCTTTTACAACTAATATTTTTTATGTGAATATTACATAAAATATACATAAAACGTATATAAATTCATGTACTACAGGTATAGAAGAATTTACATCTAATAGACATATATATTATTTTGAAAATTGCTGACATCCTGACATTAAATATCTCTTATTTTTCTTCCAGTTTTATATAAATATAAAAAGCTCTTATATAATTTATATATATTTTATATATAAATGTGTTTACTGGGCTGTATAGAACTCTAACAAGATAAAACATTAGAAGTTAACTAAATTGACCAGCGAGTTAAACACCAGCCGGATAAACGACACTAAAGAGCTGCAGGAATAATTGCAGAAACTGTTCTCTGCAACGATGCCAAAGAAAAAGAGAGGGCGGAGCGTTGATGGACTAAAGAGATTAGTGACATTGGTAGAAAGTGATCCAATCAAACAATGAAGGTGCCAAGAAGGATATCAGGAAAATTGAAAGGAAGAAATCGAGAGAGTTGTGCGGTACAGTTAACAGAGATGTTGGCAATTCCAGTACGAGAAGGGAGGCGGTACACGCGGCCGAAGAACTACCGGACGATAAAGCACCTAGAAAAAAAACCGGAAGCTGGAAGGAATCAAGATAATATATCAAAAATCCAGAGTGCGTTTCGTACGATTTGCCCCTTAGATTATTCCACGAAGATCTTTAAAAGTGAGTGAGAAAGAGTAGAAGAAGGGAGGTAAATTCTCTGAACTTCAGTAGGATTTCAGAAAGGGAAGGTCAACGGTTGTGGCATTAAAGAAAATCGTCAGCACACAGGGGGCAGTTAACAGCGGTACTTCACGCAAAGGAAGATATGTCTTATGGCGTTAATTGGTGCGAAGAATGCGTCATAGAAAAAAAACACATGGGCGTGCCGAAATACGTTGGAAGACTCATAAGCGGCTATCTCAGAGGGAGAAGGGCACAACCCTCTTCGTGTTTGCGCATCACGGGAGTGCCACATGGGTCGGTGCTAGGCCCGATGGTGTGGAATATTAGGTATTGTGCGTAGGTGAAGCTCCTCGTAATTGACTTTGGTGTTATTCTCCACGATGGAGACCTTCTGAAGGAGTTGTGAAGTGGGACAGTTAATGAAACTTCAAGTACTTCATTCAACTTGCCGACGTTTCGACTGAGGAGTCCAATCTTTCTCAGTGCTCTGAAGAATTAAAGAATCTTCTTGATCTTGATCTTGATCGAAAATTCCAGGACAGAGCCATTCCAAGATTTTCCGAGAGTCCATCGTAAAATGAAGCAGTACGAACATAAAACCGAGGAAGTAGTTCCACTAAACCCTGAATTTTGTGAAAGATATGTGATGATAGTGGGTGGTACATGTCGCAATTGGAAACAATTCGTGAGCACTCCTAGAGCTTGAAATAATAATAATCTGTAAGTAGCTATCACTTAGATATACACTGCGATGCTAACAATTAGATATTTCCTAAGTTGGGCAGATAACTATGGTGCAAAAACCAGGAAAGACACCTACCGACCCAACGTCCTATAGACCTATTAATCTTCTCCCAATCCTCTCCAAAAACCTTTGAGAAGTGATTATTAAAACGCATCCAGCCAGTTCTGGATGAACAATGACTAATTCCCAAACATCAATTCGGATTTCGCCACCTACATGCAACAGTTGAACAAATCCACCGATTAGTAGATCAAATCCAAAGGAACTTCCGCTGCATTCTTAGAGATCTCCCAGACATTCGACAAGGTGTGGCACCGGGGATTGTGCTATAAACTAAAAAAATATCTACCGCAGCAATTCTTCGAAATAACAAAATCTTACCTATGGGATCGACACTTTTTTGTTTTTGTTTACTTATAAGAGGAAATTACGAATCTTTCGTAATTTCGTTTACGTTAAAAGTTTTGCTACGCTCCAGGGAAATATTAATCCTCGAGGTATGTACCTATTCCTTTTGTATTAAATATCACGTTACTCTGACAGTAATTCATATTATTTGTCGTAGCGTTTTTTTTTTGTTTTACATCTCACGTACGGTGTACCGCCATCTTGTTAAAAATTTGCTTGAGTTCTACCTGAATTTATTCCGTTCACTTGCTGTCTAACGTCCATGGTTAATTTCCTGATAAACAACGTTAATTGCTGCCCATCATATCATCTCTAATCATTTCCGAATTTCTGAATAAAGAAATCATTTACTTCAAGATTTTCATCTGTTGCCATCTTGCGTCAACTTTTGGTAACAAGATTTGTAAAATTTACTAACCTTACTTTTTTTGCTTATTATTATTTGAAATTGATTACTGTTGACTGCCTAAATTGTTTTACACTTAATCAACTTATATTTTGATTCAATTTAAATAATTTATTTAATTCATTTTGTTACGTTCTTAATTAATTTTTCATTACCTTTGTTTGTTACCTTTAAAATTACTTTTGATATTTATGTTTGTTACCTTATACCTTGAAGAATTTAATTTGTTGAAAGTTAAAACTCAAAATCCAAGTGCTACTTAGTTAACTATTAACACTCGATACTGACTAAAGTTTGCAACTGTTATATTTCAGTCGGTCTGCTTATCGCAGCCTTAATTTTTCTGTTAATTAACCATTTTGTTTAGATAATTCAACAGTACTGTGGTTGCGCAACAAACACTACAGGGAAGCAAAAGGTGAGAGTTGTTTAATTACTTTACTGACTTTTGCACAGTTACCAAGTCGGTTGCTGATGTTTTTTATTTATATTGATATTTTTTTTGTGTTACCTATTTTGCGTTATAATTGTTATATGTGAAGCTCCATCGTTGCAAGATAGAAAGTCAAACCCCCTTATTGTTACATTCAATGCTTTGAAACCTCAGTTTTGTTAAAATATATTTAATTGTTCATTGTTACCAGTGTTAACCGTTATATTTTGGTTCATTATAACTACCACTACCGTTATTCCAGTGTATTTCTTTACCGAATACCTACATTTTCTTTCAGAAATCATATCACTGTTACTACAAGCTGCTAAGATCTTCGTAGTTCTGTTTACCAGGTTTAACTTTCTAATGAACTATCGTGGCGCCCTAAATTTACATAACTATATTCGCTAACTTGATATAAACTAACTTTAGCTTTGACTACCCTCTTTTGCTTGCCGAATTTAAGTTCTGTACTCATATCTAAGCCTACGCCCATTAGATTGCCCCTTATAACTGAGCTTTCCCAGCCATTGCATTACAGATTGCGTTACGAACCATTTGTTACCGTAACACGCTCTACCCGTTTAGTATTAAAGAAAAATGTAACGAAAAGTAGTAATACAAGAGAATTATGCAAATTATGAGAACGGTTAGAGATACTTTGGAGTTACTAGATTTTCCCCGTGTACAAAAAGCTCGTTCAAAATTCATAATTAAGAAACTTTGCGACAAACTTTTATAATGAAGACGTCACTTCCTTTACGCGTTATATCGTGAAAAGGGGGTTTGTGAGAACAATACAATACGATGATAAAGAGTAAACGGGAAAAAGCTCCCCTGCGTGACTTTCTTTTCTAAACAAAAATGAAGCGATCGATTCGTGTTGTTGTTTAACGAGGTCACTTATGTTTTCCAAATCTAGAAACTAGTCGATACTTTTATGAAGTTTTGTAAAGGAAGGTTTTTCCGTGGCGCCGCCTTCGTGCCCTTCGTTGATAAAGTCCACGAAACCGTGCCAAATGATGAATTATTCAGCACTGTTACGTCTACTATTCATTGAGCTTTTCTTTCGTTGAAAATCGAATTTTTACTTAAAGTAAAACGAATTAGTAAATGCCATCGTACATTCTACAAGATGATATTTCAGTTTAACGTAGCTATCGTGTCAAGCTCTAATCTCCGAACTTTTCCAGCTCATTTCCGTCGTCCTAGTTTTTTTTGAAATTACTATCCAGCTTCTCTTCCATACCGATTAACTAATAAGGCGTAAATGAAATGGTCCGGTTGAAAACGTCCTCTTTCTCAGAGGATATCCGAGAGCTTTAAAATGTATACGAGAGGAACTTAATCCTGCTCCGATTAACACGCTATGCTATCGCAAACTTTGGGGTTGAGTTTCGCAAATTATTAAGAAGATGGGAGATTGCCATGAGACGTGTTAGTTTCGGTCAGGTCAGTTCGTGTCTTTACTCGACACGTTGAGATTAAAAGTTGGGACGGTTATCGCCAAAATGATTGATATTGATCACAAATTTATACCCTTTGTTGACGATATTTACGAAATTATCGCGTGACGCGGATAGGGGTGTAATCATCACGAGATTATAATGTTGCGCGATGTTAATTCGATTATTTGGTGAATCTAAGCAAGATACACCACCCTCTATTTGGCAAACCAAAACTGATTATGTAATAAGTATATTATTTTAGTAGGTCACGAGTCGATACAGCACCCCCTTCTATTTATTTGTTTCCAAACATCAATTAAGAACTTTAGGATGAGGAAGGGGATTATTTATTTGTTTAGGTCTATTAATATTGAGTTAGGACTCTTCTTATCGTAGACTTATAGGCTTTTGGTACTTACCTCAAAAAGGAAATATATTGTTTTCCGTAAGGGTTGCCGTAAGTGGAAATATTTTCCTGCTTGGGCTTACTAGACTGTACCTAATATCCCTCCAGTTCAATTTTTAAACGAAATTCAACTACCATTTTATAAAACTTTCTGTTATTACTACTATAAATGTAACTTTGAAGCTTCTTTTCTCGATTGTTATAGCAATGTTATCGTGGCAGCAACGTTTGTTCGTTTAGGGATTTCCTCCTATACTGTCTTTAAGGAAAGCATGACGCAACTGAAAACTGTAGAAATACAGTTTGTAGATTGTTAGTGACAAGGAAATGGCAACAGTGGTAATTACAAGATTATTTCGAGATAATAAGCTGAAGAGAACAGATGTAGCTGGTAAAGATTAAGGGTTACTCAGGGTTTCACAGCCTGTCCCCTCCTTCCATGTTCCTCCGCACCATTTAAGCTGTAACTGTATGCACAAATGAACAAACTGACTGGTTCTGAGTCGCGTCATGCCAATTGCGAACCTGGACGGCGGGATTAGCAAAAAGCATAATCAATTGAGCAGAAATGACGCTTGGGGTAATGAATGCTCGTGCCTGTCAATTTTTGTATGTTGCCTTACATCAGTGGAACAAATATCTCTTAAGCCACAGATAATCCTTGAAATACTCCGAGATATATGAAACTGCAGAACTATCAAAAAGTGGCAAAGGTTGTGCGCAGCGAAGTAGTCGCGCAAGCAGCAAAACACCCCATTTCGCAAGTAGATAGATAGATAGCCCTTTATTTTGTTATAATCTTATAATAAACGAAACAAAAGATTCTTATTTCACTAAATACATAAACCACCTAATTTAATTAAATAATACTCCTCCACCCAAACTAAATCTATTTCTGGCTCCTTGGCATAAGCTTATCCCTTCGCTCCATCACCCCCTTCATCCACCCCACTCTCAGCCCGTTCCCACCTAAGATCACTTTTATTCCTCTCCCCTCTTCTCTCAGCTCTTCACACTCCCACATCAAATGCCACACAGTCTCTCGTCCCTAACCGCACATTCTACACATCCTCCTCTCGTCCTCCCACCAGTATCTATTCTCGTTCTCTTCATTACCACATCTAAACCTCGCCACCATCCTCTTCTTCTTCAACTCCATTTCTCCCATCAGATACTCGGCGTTCCCTTCTTCCACTATTTCCTAATATCCGCCATTATATCTTCCATTACATATTCTCGCTCTCCTTTCCTGTGCTTCCACATCTTTATCCCTTCTTACCAACTCACCCACCATATCTCTTCCCTCCTCTCTTCTCCCTTCTATCTCTTCCCTCGCATAACCCACTCTCTTATAGAACGGTCTTCTCTCTTTCTGCCCATACCTTATCCGTTTTTTTGCCACCTCTCTCATGCACTCCTTTACTCCAACAATATCT
This sequence comes from Pyrocoelia pectoralis, assembly GCA_036250285.1. Lineage (NCBI taxonomy): Eukaryota > Metazoa > Arthropoda > Insecta > Coleoptera > Lampyridae > Pyrocoelia > Pyrocoelia pectoralis. The sequence goes on from CM070081.1 coordinate 8,780,412, forward strand.
TCCCGCTTTCTGATCATCTCCTCATATTTCACCGCCCTCTCTCCTGCCCTTATCCTTATTTTCCCTAATTTTACCTCTTCCCCTACGATATACCCTGGTGTCTCCCTGTCCAACCCTAATGTCCACCTCCAGTACTTCTCCTGAATTCTTTCTATTTCTTCCCATTCCTTCCACCCCCATATCTCCGCCCCATACCCCATCACACTCTTCACCAACTTGAACCATCTTCTCTTCTCCATATCCTTCCCAAACACTCTTTCCCCCAAACCCCACACTTTCCCCACTATTCCATTACCCTTCTTCGCCAATTCCCTCACGTGTGCTCCATCTTTATTGTCATACCGCACTAAATACCCTAGGTATTTCCACTCCTGTACACTCTCTAATTCCTCCTCACCCCACCACCACGTTTGCTTTATACCCCTCCCCCGTTTCTTCTGAAAAACCATCATTTTAGTCTTTTTCACATTTGCTTCTAAATCCTTCCCCTCCAAATATCTCTTCATTACCACAATTAACCCCCTCATCTCTTCTTCCCTGTCTGCCATCACTACCACATCGTCCGCATACGCTAGCACCCACACCTTTATCCTTCCTATCACCACTCCACCCCTTTGACGTCCCCGCAACACCTCCTCCAAATTTTCAATATATAGAGAAAATAGGCTCGGGCTTAACGGACATCCCTGTCTCAACCCTTTCTCCGTCCAAAATCTTTCTCCTTTATCCTCCCTCACTCTCGTCATGGACCTTGTTTCCTCGTACACCTCTTCTATCGCTCTCACCAAGCCCTCACTTATCTCGGCTTTCCTTAGTACCTCCCACTTCTTCCTATTCACATTGTCGAATGCTGCTTTGATGTCAAGGAACATCCCATGCATCTTCTCCCCTTTCCTTTTCAGCACCCTATTTACCACTTGCTTCATCACATATATATTATCCACCGTCCGCCTTCCCTCCCTGAAACCCGCCTGCCAGTCCTTCACTAACCCCTTTTCTTCTATTTCCTTCTTAAGCCTCCCTCTTAATATCTCCGCATAAATCTTATACCCCGTGTTGGTAATGCTCACTCCCCTATAATTTCATACTTTGTTCCTTTCCCCTCCCTTGTATACCGGAACTACCCTTGCATCCCTCCACTCCTCCGGGAATCCTTCCCCCCTCCATACTTTACTCAGCATCCTTCTGATCCGTTCTCTCGTTTTTACCCCCGTGTACCTCTACTGCTCCCCTTGTATTCCATCTGTTCCTTGTGACTTTCTCAACTTCACCTTCCTCAGCGCTTCTTCCACCTTCTCCGCCTCAAAGTCCCCTACACCTCCTCTTCTCTCCTTTCCTGCTTCCGGTTTCTCCCTCACACCCCCCATCACCTCCATACAGTGCTTTCTCCATTCCTCTTCATCCAACCTCACCTCCCTTCTCTCATATTTACCTCTTCTCTTGTTTATAAAACTCCATATCTCTTTTTCATTCTTCAACCCCCTTATTTCCTCCTCCACTTCCTTTGTGAACTCCACCTTTCTCCTTTCACACTCCCCCTTATATTCCCCCTTCAACCTCTTATACTCCCCAATATATAATTCCCCTCTCCTCCATTTCCTTCTTCCCTTTCTTACTTCCCTCCTTGCCCTCTCGCACTTCCCATTCCACCACTCTCCTTTCCCCCACATTTCACGTTTCCTCTTATATCTCTTCTTTTCCACAATCTCCATTTTTTCCACGAACTCTTTCAATTCTACCCCCACTTCCTTCTCCTCCCATTTAACTTCCTCCAACTCCGTCTTATACTTTTCAATACTTTCCGCTGTCCATACCTTCTTCTCTCCCCATTTCTCTTGCACTCCTCTCTCACTTATATACGTGTACTCCCCTCTCCCTCCCTCCTCCATATTTCCATTCAGAATTGTCCATCCCCTATCCTCACAGTAAGTGTCCAGTAACTTCCTCCCCTGCCCATTTACCTTCTTGTCCATAGAATATCTCGCACTCACTTCTCCATTTACCATCATTCTCCCTTCCTCTGCTATTCTCGCATTAAAATCCCCTCCCACTATCACCCTTCCTTCGTCCCTGTCACCAATCACTTCTTCTATTGCTGCCTTTGCCCCCCCCCCCCCCCCCCCCGATCTCTTTCCCGTATACTTCTCTCCCTGCTTCGTCTTCATACATCTTTTCACTACTCCCGGCACCTGCCTTTCTCCTCCTTCATCTTCACATCTCCACTCTTTTCTCACCCCTGTAATTATTCCCCCTTTTGCTCTACCTTTTTTCTCCTCTCTCACCGCAAACTGCACTTTCCACTCATATTCCCTCGGCAATACTTCCTTCCACTTTTCCCAGTCCTTTTCCTCCCACCACGTCTCCACTAACCCCACCATCACCCCCCCCCCCCCCCCCACATAACTCCAAAAGTCATTCCCCTTATTCTTTACACCCGCTACGTTCCAAAATAACACCTTTGCCTGTCTTTTTTCCCCACTTACTCTCCCCTCACCCTTTGTCCTTCGCACCCTCCCCCCCCCCTTTTAGTTTTTTGACCCATTTCGCCTGTCCTCTTCCCACAATCTCATTTCGCAAGTACTGAAAACGGAAAAAAGCACGTCTAGAACCGAAAAAGTTGACATCATTTTCTGAAAGGTTTCAAATGAAATTTGACCATGAGAACCTAGAACCGACATTCCCAGAGAGAGGGAGAGAAACTCTCGAAAGAATTGATACCTTGCCAATTCTCACAGTTCGTTGTAATAATGAAACCTTCACGGAGGCTTTTCCACATAAATCTAGAATTTGTACTGCCAAGGGGGAAACAAGGAAAAACAGTTGTTGGTGGGCCATTTGCGAACGGATCAGTGGAAGGGATCGAAGTCCAAAAATTGTAAGTGCAAACGTCAAGGCTCTTGGAACACCCGTGGAACTGTTAATTAATAGAAAGAAACTAAAATGATGTATGGTCATGCATATTCCCGAGCAGTGAGAGCTCATCTTTTGGCGTATCAGGCTTTGGCCCATTTCATACTAGAAACTATTGAATTCACTGATGAAGAAAAAATGAAGCCTTCCGACTACTATCACATGCGGATCAATCTATTGTTTTGTTAGCTGACGCTGTAGAAGCAATCAAATTTATGAAGGAGAAATTCTTAAGTGCTCTTGAGGATTTGGAATGCAGAGGACCAACTGCACAACTATGGGTGCAATACTTTAAAATGGTTACTCTTATAAAACAATTCATACAAGCAGAAAGAATGGGGGACTTTCATCTCCACGTGAATACTACTAAGAAGATGATTCCATTTTTTCATGCTGCAGCTCATTAGCCATATGCCAAAAGTGCTCATTTATATGTGCAGGAAATGTTGGGATTGAAAGACAGAATGAACTCGATGGAGTATACTAAATTTACTGAGGAAGGGTATTTTACCATCAGAAGTTCTGGTCAGGAATTTGGACAGACATGACCATAGAACAAAAACTAATGATGGATATGAAGGCTGGGGGAGGATTGACTTCTGGACGGGGCACACAGTACATTGATGAAATGGATGCTAGGCATGAGTTACCTACAGGTTATAGTACAAGAGATGGAGAAATTCACCAACGTCACAGCAATTTCTTCTGACCAACATGTGGAGATGAGGGCCAGCAGGATTACCAGAGACACTCAAGATGTAATAAAACTGCAGGGGTGGTTTTCAAATCATCCACCATTTCCAAAATGGGGTGATTATGAGCATTAGCTCTGGAATACTGGGGGCGATCAGGTCAATTGCCACAAGGCCCATGAGATTGGTATAGCCGGAGTTTCCAGAATTGTGGATCAACTTTTGGTGAAGTTTTCTTCACAAAGAAGGACAAAGTGGTAACCCTTGCGCTTGATAAGAACGCTGCGAAAGTTGGCAAGAGGAAATTTGCGGTAGACCCACTCACATTATTTCAAAGAATGTGCATAGCAAAGAAATCCCAAGCGGACTTGAAGCACCATACCCAATGTCCCTGTTCAATGAGGATGGTATGCGTAAAGACACCAAGTCTACCTTGTATTCTGCATTTACACCCTTTCCAATTGACTTTGAACTCCCTACGAATTACATGGTAGTTGTAGATGGTGGACATCTGCTGCACAAAGTCGTATGGAATCGAAATGTCACATTCGAATGGATTTGCGCAGATTACGTCAAGTACATCCAAACATCATTATGGTAACTCTGTAATGGTTGTTTTGGACGGCTACTCAAAAGATACCTGCCAAAGTACAAAGAGCTAGGAGGTTCAAGGTAAATCCGTCAGCAGATGTCATATTCGACAAAACAACTGTCAACTCAACACCTCAGGAGACGTTCCTGTCTAACGAGAAAAACAAGAAACGGTTTATCAAACTTCTTCAGACTGCACTAAAAATTTCCAACCTCACCACCAAACAAGCTGTAGAACTAATAGTCAGCACTGCTAAATTCCTACCCTCACAGTATGAGGCTGTGGTGATTGTGGGTGAAGACGTTGACCTGCCTGTTTTGTTCACAGGAATTTCTCCTGTAACTGACAACGTTTACATCCGAAAACCGGGGAGAGGTAATTCACTAGATCTACACACCCACATTATTAAAATATGATTTTTCTGGAATTATATTGGCCCTACATGCAATAAATGGCTGCGATACCACGTCCAACTTGTTCGGATTCGGAAAGAAGAAGTTTTGCAATCTTTTCTATTCAAATCTATCGCAGGAGGCTGTACAAAAATTCTATGACATTTCTGCCACCACTGCAGAAATTTCAAAGGCGGGTGAGCGCATTTTAGTCGCATTATATGGAGGTGACTCCGACCAATCCCTCACTGATTTGCGCTACTCGATGTTTACCAGCAGCTCGGCTAAACTTGACTTGTCCAAACTTCGGCCCACGTCAGATGCAGCTTACTTCCATTCACTCAGGACACATCGCCAGGTGATGCAGTGGTTGGGTAATCACAAAAATCCTCTGGGATGGGGGTGGGTGAGAGGGAACAGAGGATTAGTTGCTGTAAAAATGGCAAGAGATGCTGCACCTCCGGAACTCTCGAAAACAATCTCTTGCAAATGCCTGACCGACTGTACTGCAGCGTGTGGTTGCAGAAAAACTGCACTGAAGTGTTCCAGCTTGTGCAAATATTGTGTTGGGCAGTCCTGCGAAAACAGACCAGAAATTGTGATCGACCAGGACGATGACGACAATGATGATTTTGCTGAATTCGCTCAAAATAAAGACATCGCCGAACGCAAAACTTCAATCAAGAGAGAAATAGAGAACCCCTTTTCATGCTTGCGAGTCCAGGAGAAACTAAAGTTTCCCACCTATGCAAGTATTAAAACTGAGTAATAGTCGAAAGGTTGCCCCATCTATGAATTAGGAACAGAATTGCAAATCTACCTATTAATTTTGATTGTGTCCAAAGCAAACCTAGATTTTTAATTCGTTTGCACTTAGGTACAATCATATTTCGAATTTGAAGTGTTAAAACTTATCAAAGATTGACGTTGTAATCGTTTAATGTTAGACCTTAAGCGTAAAAGCACATTTTCAGTTATTACACATTATCTTCCCAGTGTATTTATAATGAACTTCGTGATTTGGAGATGATTCGAATAAAGAAAACAAAAAACCCCTCGTTAAAAAAGGAAATTTACCGTTCAACGCGAACGGTTAGGGGATGAAAGTTAATGAGTTTTTTTAGATCAAACGTATTTTTCCAAGGGTTTTCTACAACTGAACGCCGTATAACATTGGATTGTAAAGGTAAACAGTGCTTTTATAGCTATAATTCGTCGAATTCACTTTCATACGAATTGGTAAATCTTTTCCATCTAGAAATCCGATAAAACGAACCATTTTAATCCCAAAAAGTAGGACAAACATTTCTTTTGCGAACCTATACATTTTGTTGTAAACTCTTGAGTCTTGTTGAGTGCAAAAAATTAACTTAAGTATGAGCCTTAAGTTCATAATCATTTTAATTTTAAGGTGATTTTCATCCTTACATTTATAGTAGTTAAGGCTTGATTGTTTATGGTACCTAACATTTGTGGAACTCTTGAGTCTTGTTGAGTGCAAAAATTTAACTTAAGTATGAGCCTTAAGTTAATAATCATTTTAATTTTAAGATGATCTTTATCCTTGCATTTATAGTAGTTAAGGCTTGATTGTTTATGATAACGTTTGTGGAGCTCTTGAGTCTTGTTGAGTGCAAAAATTTTACTTAAGTATGAGCCTTAAGTTCATAATCATTTTAATTTTAAGGTGATTTTAATCCTTACATTTATAGTAGTTAAGGCTTGATTGATTATGGAGAATTCGAACTTCACGAAGGGGTTTATGATGATAACGAGGAAAATAAACACTCAACCTCCCCCTTTTTTGTAAATATAAAATTTAATATATTTACAAAAAAGGGGGAGGTTGAGTGTTTATTTTCCTCGTTAAGGCTTGATTGTTTATGGTAAAATTTGTGGAACTCTCGAGTCTTGTTGAGTGCAAAAATTTAACTTAAGTATGAGCCTTAAGTTCATAATCAATTTAATTTTAAGCTGATTTTAATCCTTACATTTATAGTAGTTAAGGCTTGATTGTTTATGGTAACATTTGTGGAACTCTCGAGTGTTGTTGAGTGCAAAAATTTAACTTAAGTATGAGCCTTAAGTTCATAATCATTTTAATTTTAAGGTGATTTGTATCCTTACATTTATAGTAGTTAAGGCTTGATTATTTATGGTAACATTTGTGGAGCTCTGGAGTCTTGTTGAGTGCAAAAATTTAACTTAAGTATGAGCCTTAAGTTCATAATCATTTTAATTTTAAGGTGATTTTAATCCTTACATTTATAGTAGTTAATGCTTGATTGTTTATGATAACATTTATGGAACTCTTGAGTCTTGTTGAGTGCAAAAATTTAACTTAAGTATGAGCCTTAAGTTCATAATCATTTTAATTTTAAGGTGATTTTAATCCTTACATTTATAGTAGTTAAAGCTTGATTGTTTATGGTAACATTTGTGGAACTCTTGAGTCTTGTTGAGTGCAAAAATTTAACTTAAGTATGAGCCTTAAGTTAATTTTAAGGTGATTTTAATCCTTACATTTGTAGTAGTTAAGGCTTGATTGTTTATGGTAACATTTGTGGAACTCTTGAGTCTTGTTGAGTGCAAAAATTTAACTTAAGTATGAGCCTTAAGTTCATAATCATTGTAATTTTAAGGTGATTTTAATCCTTACATTTATAGTAGTTAAGACTTGATTGTTTATGGTAAGATTTGTGGAGCTCTCGAGTCTTGTTGAGTGCAAAAATTTAACTTAAGTATGAGCCTTAAGTTCATAATCATTTTAATTGTAAGGTGATTTTAATCCTTACATTTATAGTAGTTAAGGCTTGATTGTTTATGGTAAGATTTGTGGAGCTCTCGAGTCTTGTTGAGTACAAAAATTTAACTTAAGTATGAGCCTTATGTTCATAATCATTTTAATTTTAAGGTGATTTTAATCCTTACATTTATAGTAGTTAAGACTTGATTGTTTATGGTAACATTTGTGGAACTCTCGAGCCTTGTTGAGTGCAAAAATTTAACTTAAGTATGAGCCTTAAGTTCATAATCATTTTCATTTTAAGGTGATTTTAATCCTTACATTTATAGTAGTTAAGGCTTGATTGTTTATGGTAACATTAAGTGGAATGAACAACTACAATTTCGAATTTAACTCATTTACAGATGCAACTACGTATCTATTTAAGCCTTGAAAGTCAATAATTTAACTTTGGAAGTGGAAGGATTATATCCTTGGCCTCAACCTCCAAACAAGAAATGTGAGACATATTTTGAGATTTAGTTTGAAACTTTTAAATCTTAATAAATTAATCTATCGACCTTTGCTAAATTCAACATTTTGAATTGCTGGCATTTAAGCCTGACATAAGATTAAGTATGAAAGTACTTTTTTGAGTTTTTAGCCACAAAGTCTTTCTGAATTCAATTTCGTATTAGACCTTAGGCCATTACATTTATTTTTCGAATGAGTTATCACTATACTTTAAATTCACGCCTTTTTAACGTTATTAAAGCTCAATTTTTTTATTAAAATATTCTCATAACTTAAGGCGTAGAATTGAACCGCAACCTACAAATTCTGACGCATTAGCCGATCTTTTCGATACTAATACTCGAATTCATCAAAATTTTCCATTTGGCACTCACTGTTTCACTGGAATGATTCTATATAATTGTATAGACGTTGGGGTTTTTAATTAAGTCTTTAATTTAAGCCCGAGTTTAAAACTTTTCGCGTTAACTTAAGGCTTAAATTTCAAAACTTAATTCAGTTTAATTGAGATAGGTACAAGAAAAAGAAACTTAAATTGTTTGACATTTTAATCCGGGTTGATGAAGTTGTGCGTTTTCTATACCAAACGTAGGTATCCCTATTTTACGAAAGCTTTACTATAAAAGATTTTCGTATAAAATGTGATTGAATTGGTAAACCGTATTTTTATAACGATTACTTATGAAACAGTTTATTGAAACGGTGTTTTTTGCATAAGTTGAATGTGATATTTAAGATGTCGATAAAAGAGAGTTTTCGTAGCAAAAGAAAATGGAAATACCGAATGTGTAATGGACTAAACCTTCAAACCTATTTTAATAAAAATTCAAGGCTTTGTGTTTCGCTTGAAAACGTATTTTAGCAAAATTTTCGATAAGAAATGAAGGGCTTTACTTACTTAATTCTTACAGAAAAGAAAAGCACTATAGATTTGAAACATTACTAATATACAGGGTGTTGATACTAAGTTGTAACACCCGAAAACGACAGTTACAATTCATTGAAACTAATAACTTTTCTTGGTTTAAATTTTTGATTTGGAGCCCCAGTTTATTGGCGTTTTTTTGTTTTTCGAAAAATCCTTATTACTCCCTTATTTTAAGGAATATTTAAAAAATCCAAAGCTTTCAGTATTTACTTTCGGTTCTCTAAAACATTTGTAGTTACAATTATTTTCTATTTTATTAAATAATAAAATGGCGACCGATCAAACATTTCAAAAAAAGATATTTTGAAAACCACTCGATCGCTTTTGAACAAACGGCAACAATCATTTAAAACAAAGTAGGTTTGCTGCCATTAAACAATAAAATTAATCAAGAAAAACAAGAAACAAACAATCAAACAAGAAAAATAAAACAATGAACAATGAAATAACACGGGAGGGACTCAAAATGGCCACCATTCGCATCAACGCAAGCCCGGCAGCGTGATTTAATATTAGAAGAGACAACGTGCAAGAGCTGCCTGCTTGTCTTTTATTTCTTCTGCTGCAGCTGCTATTCTAGCCATCAGTTCTAATTCGGTGCTTACTGGTGTCTCATATGCACAGGTCTTCGAATCTAGAGGAGTTAGGTCGGGACTCCGGGTTAGCCACGCAACAGAACCTTCTCTTCCAATACACTTATTCGGACATTCTCTATTTTATAGTGCTATAACTTCTCGGTTTTGTGAGGCGGTGCGCCGTCATGTTGAAACCAAAGTCTTCGCTTGATGTTCAGCGGTAAGCCATCAAGAAGCTCTGGCAGGAAAGTAAAATAATTTTCGCCATTCAATGGGTTTGAGATAATATAGGGTCCAATAACGTACTCTCCTACTATTCCAGCCCATACATTTAGGGCTAGAATTAAATAGGTACACCGTCCTATGTGAAACAAGTTTCGTCTGTAAATAAAATACTCTTTTCAATGCGCCTCTGAAGAAACCAACCAAAAAACAACATCTAATTCTCCCCCTTCCTTCCTGTATCTGAACATCCCTATCCCTTTTTATTATATCTTCCCTCGTGTTATTCCCTCTTCCATATCCCCCCTTTCATAATACTTCCTCCTGTTTTCTTGACAACACTTTATTCTCTTCCCCTTCACTTCTCTCCAGCAGCATTACAACAGCAAACCTCCTCTTCCCCTTTCCAGACCTTCCTCGTATCTCATCGCTAGCCTCTCCGTCTGCACTCTCATTTTCTCTCCTTTCACCTCCTCCATCACAATGTACCCAAGAGTCTCTCTCCCGAGCCCCAGCACACATCTCCAATATCTCGTTTTCACTTTGTCCAACACCTCCCATCCACCCCACCTCCAAGGTTCAGCGCCATACAGCATTACTCTCTTTCCCAGCTTCTCATGTTTAATGTTCAAGAATAAAACTGGGAGCGTTTTGACAGAAGTCATGTGGACATCAAGCAGTAGTTTTTTGTCTTAGATTGTCTTAATCAATCCAAAATTACCACATTGAGATTTTTGACATTCTTCGAAGTGTCTTTAACTATTTTAATTATGTTTTGTCAACTTTCTTTGTAAAGTTTTAAGTCACATGGGGTCATATATAAATTATACGTTTGAGCTTTGAGCATCAATTTTGGAAAAAAACCAGCTAATTTGGACACAAAATTTACTCTTTCGACTCGCAAGCCTTTGAAGATCTAAATATCGTAATTCTCAAGATTTATTGATCCTCTACTTGTATAATTATTTTTGAACCTTAAGCCTCGTTTTTAATCTTGGTCCATTTGTAAGCATAAAGATATGTTAATTATAAATCTTGAGTTCTTCGTCCTTGGTCAATGATTTAATTATTAGGTTTTGACTAAACATTTCTGACTTATAATATTTAAATCTGACGTAACGGTTTGTTTTCGAGTCTTTAATTAGAAATCGATGCCTAAATTTGAAACTTTGAACCTCATTCAATTAATCTACTAGTTTGGGATTTAACACTTAATATTTGTTTGTGGCATAAGATTTTTCCATTAAGTACACGATCGTCTTGTCCTGAACGTACGATAGGTACATAAGAACCTATAAGTTTAAAAGAATTGCTGATCACCTGAATAAAAAGCTTTGAGACTTTATTATGTGATGATGTTGAACTTCAATATTTTGTTTCACTTTAACTTAATCCTTTTATTTATTATGAATCCGGAATGCAGACCTAAGTTTCAGTTTTCGACCGTTAATCAGGTAACCTATAAGTTTTGGTGTCATCACTTAAGGCTTAAATTTACTGATCGAAACCTTAGATTTAGTATGAAAATTTTGGTCATACCTTTGCAATTTAAACACCTCTGCCTTGATTATAATTAGATTTTTAGTGTTAAGCTCAGACCTTTAAAAGCATTATTTTGGATCGTGCTCCGATTTACCTTAAAAATTTAACATTTTGAGCGCGTTCTTTCTACACGAAGACCAACTGCACAATTTTCATTGTTAAATCAATTCATGTAATGGTTTGACTCAATTTGAGCTTAGAATGTGCCATATTCAAATTTGGATCTCAATTTGCCGAAACTTTTTTGGATTGAAACTTAAGCCTTTTATTTATTATGAAACCGGAATGCAGACCAAAGTTTCAGTTTTCGATCGTTAATCAGGTAACCTATAAGTTTTGGTGTCATCACTTAAGGCTTAAATTTACTGATCGAAACCTTAGATTTAGTATGAAAAGTTTGGTCATACCTTTTCAATTTAAACACCTGTGCCTTGATTATAATTAGGTGTTTAGTGTTGAGCTCAGACCTTTAAAAGCATTATTTTGGAACGTGCTCCGATTTACCCTAAAAATTTAACATTTTGAGCGCGTTCTTTTTACACGATGACCAACTGCACAATTTTCATTGTTAAATCAATTCATGTAATGGTTTGATTCAATTTGAGCTTAGAATGTGCCATATTCAAATTTGGATCTCAATTTGCCGAAACTTTTTTGGATTGAAACTTAAGCCTTTTATTTATTATGAATCCGGAATGCAGATCAAAGTTTCAGTTTTCGATCGTTAATCAGGTAACCTATAAGTTTTGGTGTCATCACTTAAGGCTTAAATTTACTGATCGAAACCTTAGATTTAGTATGAAAATTTTGGTCATACCTTTGCAATTTAAACACCTCTGCCTTGATTATAATTAGATTTTTAGTGTTAAGCTCAGACCTTTAAAAGCATTATTTTGGAACGTGCTCCGATTTACTCTAAAAATTTAACATTTTGAGCGCGTTCTTTCTACACGAAGACCAACTGCACAATTTTCATTGTTAAATCAATTCATGTAATGGTTTGACTTAATTTGAACTTAGAATGTGTCATATTCAAATTTGGATCTCAATTTGCCGAAACTTTTTTGGATTGAAACTTAAGCCTTTTATTTATTATGAATCCGGAATGCAGATCAAAGTTTCAGTTTTCGATCGTTAATCAGGTAACCTATAAGTTTTGGTGTCATCACTTAAGGCTTAAATTTACTGATCGAAACCTTAGATTTAGTATGAAAATTTTGGTCATACCTTTTCAATTTAAACACCTCTGCCTTGATTATAATTAGATTTTTAGTGTTAAGCTCAGACCTATAAAAGCATTATTTTGGAACGTGCTCCGATTTACTCTAAAAATTTAACATTTTGAGCGCGTTCTTTCTACACGAAGACCAACTGCACAATTTTCATTGTTAAATCAATTCATGTAATGGTTTAACTCAATTTGAGCTTAGAATGTGCCATATTCAAATTTGGATCTCAATTTTCCGAAACTTTTTTGGATTGAAACTTAAGCCTTTTATTTATTATGAATCCGGAATGCAAACCAAAGTCTCAGTTTTCGACCGTTAATCAGGTAACCTATAAGTTTTGGTATCATCACTTAAGGCTTAAATTTACTGATCGAAACCTTAGATTTAGTATGAAAATTTTGATCATACCTTTTCAATTTAAACACCTGTGCATTGATTATAATTAGATTTTTAGTGTTAAGCTCAGACCTTTAAAAGCATTACTTTGGAACGTGCTCCGATTTACTCAAAAACTTTAACATTTTGAGCGCGTTCTTTCTACACGAAGACCAACTGCACAATTTTCATTGTTAAATCAATTCATGTAATGGTTTGACTCAATTTGAGTTTAGGATGTGCCATATTCAAATTTGGATCTCAATTTGCGAAAACTTTTTTGGATTGAAACTCAATTCGGAAAAATTGTGAAACTAGCCAAAAACTATTTGAGCATTTAGGTTCCATTGAAACCAATAATTACTGAATATAAAGTCCTAAACCAAACATTTTGAATTGTTAGCAAGTCCTTCGAGCCTTTAATCAACAATGTTTTGAACCTTAACCAATTTGAGTTTCGTAACTTTTTAATTCATTTTCACCTACAACCTAATCTTCCCAAAAATTCCCCTCGACACATTCCCATTAAATTGAGGGAAGTTTATCGTTCAACTCCAATAGTTTACTTGAAAATAAGGGATGAAAGTTATGAGTTTCCTAGCTATACCGAGCATATTTTCCGAAAGGTTTACTGTAACTAAAATCTGATTGAATTGGTAAACGATGTTTTTATAACGAAAAGTATATCGAAAGGGTGTTTGCATAAGTTCAATGTGATATTTAAAATGGTCGATATGTCGATAAAGGAGAGTTTCCGTACACGAAAATAAAGGCAATGATGGAAATTCCGGACGTGTAATGGAGTAAAAAGTTCGAAACTTACTTTTATAAGAATTTCAAAGTTTTGTGGCTCCTTTGAAAACGTATTTTAGCGAGAATTTAGAATATCAAAGAACCATTTACTGAGAATAAAAGCACCGTAGATTTGAAGCGTTATTGCTGCTTAAAAATTAAACCACCCTTTAAATATTTTTCAAGTCCGTAGAAATGAGATCGATGTTTAACATTAATGTTACACATTTTAAATTGTTGCGCAATATTAGATTCCTTAGTTTTTAAGAAATTGATAGTCACGTTTTTGATTTAGGAATAGCTTTCTTATTGTTTGTCAGGTGTATCTTAAGGGTTGATAGGGTTTAGGGTATACAGTAGGATTTTACGTGGGTGGTTAGTTAGGATGGAAATTTTCAGTAAGCGCACCGTTTATATTTCCTACGTGTAGGATTCATACATTGTATTACATTGTTATATAGCTAAACGCGGTTTACGTCATGAGACTTTGTTTTATGGGGGCGTAATACATTTTTGTTGCGTATGTACTTGTATAACCATAATCTATTTATTGATTTGTAATTGATAATGAGATTTGTTTGAAATGTAACATAATTGGTTTTCGGGCCACAAATTCTCAATTTTTGCACTACGTAAAGAGGTGAGCACTTTTTCAAATTTTTAGAGTTGTATGTTGAGTAAAACGGATTATTTTAAAATTATAATAGTCTACTGTGTATAATTATGATTCATTATGACACCCGGCTCTTTATTTTAACGATAAATTTCGCACCCTAATGGCCGTATTCCGTACTTTTCAAACAGTGGCGGCATTTCAATGGTTTGTTGGAGGGGGCAACGAATAGTTTTTTCTCTATTTTTTTTTATTTCAATAAAATTGGTACCTATACCCAGTGTTGTAACAGATACATTTTTTTCAGCATCTAGATACAGATACAGATACTTTAAATAAAATATATCTAGATACTTCTTCAGATACATTTTCTTATATGTATCTAGATATAAATACAGATACTAACAAAATGTATCTAGATACAACGAAGATACTTATTTACCTACATGAAAATAAAAAAAGTTATAAAGCGGTATTCACACTTGTGCATTTCCATGCTGCATTTTTAGATGCGGCGTCACCTTGAACTTGCTGCAATCTTTCATGTAGCAACTCCCATGCATTCACATTAGTGCATTTTTAAATGCACAGGGAAAATCTCTGCAGAGATTTAATTTTCCACAAATTATAACTGTATGTTGGTGTTGAGAAGTGCACATTCCCACAGACAACTAACACATTGCACAAGTTCCAGAGCGGAAGTACCAACTTAAAACAAACATCAACTGACTATTGGCAAGGAATAAAAATCGCTGTAAAATCCTAGAAATGCACGATTCAACTGCTTGAAAATAGAACAAGTTCTAACTACGAGTATGATGCATGTTGTGATGCTGCAACTTTTCCAGTGTGAATCAAGAGATAGATAGCTACCACTGATCGTTTTTACAATTTGTTTATATATTTATAATTTATAGTTTGTAAAAAATATTTGCAGTGCGAATGTATCTTGTTTCAGATACTCCAAAAAAAATATCTAGATACAGATACAGATACAACATTTTTCAAGTATCTCAATTGTATCTCGATACTCAAAAAAGCATCTAGATACTGTATCTAGATACTTGTATCTCGATACATTACAACACTGCCTATACCTATATGTATTAATAAGTATATACATATTATTTTATAATGGAAAGTTTAGCTTAATTTTTTTTCTTTTGTGTTTAAACAGACAGTTCAATTTTATTTTATTGAGGTTTAATCCCTCACAGTCCAGCCCACATTCTTGGGGGGGTCGGCCGCCCCCCTCAGCCCTCCCTAAATGCCGCCCCTGTTTTCAAAGTACAAACTCATTAAATGTTATCCATGTTCGCGAATTAATAATTCTCAAATATTCCCGTCCTTTTCTTACTACTCCGGTTACATAGCATTAATGTGCACAATAAATCTTATCTAATATAACGGAAATCTGAAGGGGAAAGTTAAATAATTCAGTACGATAAAATACGATACTCGAGAGGTTTCGATTTCGTTCGTTATTACCTATATGTTGTTCCAATCTTATTTGGCCAACATTAACCTTCAATATCCAATTATTGGGAAAAGAGGAAGAAAAATTTAATAGACGTAGATTTTAATTTAGTTATTAAAGTTAGAGAGGGATTCTGTGATTATAACTCATCCTCCTGGTTCGATTGAGTGAAAAGTTTCCAATAGGGTACATTAAAAAGTTTTCCAATTGAATACTAACACGAAAGAACTCCTCTTTAAGTGTATCTTGTAATTTTTGATTGATTTAACAAATGTTAAAGGGAATCGGGGTTGAAATTTTAACTAGTAGAGTCGGGAAAAGTCACTTTTTCACGTTGAAGTGTGGGACGCATGGATTTTTCTCGTAAGAACTGTTTCGAGAAGAGAAACGGAATCGGACCTAGTCATCGCCCTGAAAATTAAAATCGCTGTGGAATAATTGTTACGATTAGTGGATGCTTTTTACAGGATGCGGAACCTTAACGGATGTTTCAATAATTCCATATAAGTCGGCCGATATTTCAGTATATTACAATAATGTTTTAGAACCGCACGTTTCCCAAGTCATCTTTCTCCATCCATCTTACACCAAACAAATATCGGCTAACATGGGACAATAGCGACCTCCATTGACCATCACCACATTATCTGCATCATTAAAATCCAAATGACCCAACCTGCATGAATGTTTACTAACAAGGTTGTTGGGCCGAAATTGAACCTTACGAATGCTCGTTTGGCCTTAATTGTGTAAGTCAAGCTGATTTTGTAAGGAACTGAACCCAAACCTTTTCGGAGTGTGGACTTTAGTGGAAGCCTGATTAAATGATGGGCAATTTCAAGTACAAATGCCAAAACATTAAGGTCTCACGAAGACTACATTCAAGGAAACTATTAATCCTTGGTGTATTAGAACTTTTAGGTTTTGCATTCCACTCCTGTAGACCTACGTTTCTTAATTTCACATTTTTGGTACTTCCTTTAAAGAAATTCCAAAATTTTACAATCTTATGCGACCTCTAATAAAACCTTTCCCATGGTAAGCCACCTTGAGGTGTTGTTATGATCAAATCTACTCTCAAAACTTGAAGTTAAATGACCTACAATTCTATACCCTCTTGTTCAATAATGTTTTAATAACCCAAATTCTCAATGACAATTTGCTCGCGTTTCAATAACCGTCAGTTAAATGGCTTAGAAGTGGATAAGGAATGACCTTTCGATATAACCGAAAGTTTCATGACCCCAAATTCAATGAACCTGTTTTTTTCGAATCTATGAAAAAAAACCCTGGAAAATATGGTGGTCAAAATAGGAAAATTCCGAACAATATCCAAAAATTTGAAAAAGTGAAGAAAAAAAAACCCGGAAAAAAACCCCCGGAAAAAAACCTCCAGGAAAAAAATACCCCGGAAGAAAAACCCCCGAAAAATAATTATAGATGGCTGTGAATAAATTTTTTGTTGTTGATGAATATTGTCATTTGCGCCGAATGAAACATAAACGTTAAATAAATGATATAATAACATATACTTTAGATTAAACTGCATTATATTTTACATCAATATTACAAAATCATACATAATTTACAAGGTATCAAAGAATGAAAAAGTATCAATTGAACAAAAATATACTAAACCTGCAAATAACCTAGGCGCTTTAGTGGCAATCTACGTTTAAGTTTAGCATTTTTTTACTCCCAAACTTTGTTTAGTGTCATGTTGCCATTTTGTATCAATTTAAAAAAAATATAGTACACCTGCAAATAACCTAGGCGCTTTAGTGGCAATCTACGTTTAAGTTTAGCATTATTTTTATTTCTAAACTTTGCATATTTATATATTTATTCACAGCCATCTATAATTATTTTTCGGGGCTTTTTCTTCCGGGTTTTTTTTCTGGGGGTTTTTTCGGAGGTTTTATTCCGGGGTTTTTTTTTCTGGGTTTTTTTTTCCGACTACCGTTTTTTTCAACGGCTGTAAAACCAACGAACTTTTAAACTTTAAAGCATTTTCATATTTAAAACAAGCCGAGGTAGAATGATTGCATCATTCGGTAAGGTTTCAGAATGAAAAGGAATTATTTATAAGTGTAATTGAACCCAGGTTGACGCGTATCTGTATAATTGGCACCCTAGGACAACTGTTTCCCGGACAATTGCCTATGACTTAAAAGCCAAATAAATTAATACTTTATTGGATGACGGTTAATTCCGAAATAAAAATCCTAAATTGTTACTTAAAAAATCCTAATTATGAGGTATTTAATCCAATGGTATCTCCGTTTACGTAAACTAAAGCGGTTTTCCTTAAACGTTGCGGTAACGGAGCATACCATTTGTTTGTTTTAGGGGCAGGTGGCCCACTAATAAATTGAATTATTTGAAAGGTATTGAGTAATTATACGAATTAGTGACATGATAAGAGTTTGAGATGTGTGATACTAATTATCATAATTTATATTTCAAATTAGTCAGACTCGGGGGCGAATTGTGCGGGTGCGGATTTTCCACGGAGTGATTTTCCGCGAGGCGAATTGTTTGGGGGGGAATTACTCGGAAATTTATTTTCGCATTAAATAACCCAGTTGAAGAGCTATTTCCAAACAGAAAGCCTTAACAGGCCTAGGTTTTTAAGGTAACCCCTATTAACAATTTCCACTTACATTAGTTTAGTTATTTTAAACCTGTTCAGTTTGTGTTAGAAATACTTTTATCGGATCTCCTTCCCAAAGTAATATTACTGTTAATTCACTTTGAGATAACTCAGTCCCTTCTTCCACAGTGAATTAAAATCAAATTCAGTGATGCCCAGTTTAATAACACTTTGATATGAAAAAAAAACTCAAATTCAATCCTCTTCTGTGGGCTATTGAGTAATCCACAGCCTAGGTTCGATAAACGAACTCATCTCAAAAGAATTTGCCGTAACGTCCTTGCACACTTGCTTTCATAAATCGTAAGATAAATTCAATGTTCTCGGATTCAATGACCATTTGATATGAAGGCTGATCCCAAATTCAATGCCCCTTTTACCGGTATTCAATGACCCTAAATCCAACGAGCCCAAATTTTTTGATCTCTGCATTCCAAAAAGTTTTGATATTTAAAAGGTGGATTCGTGTTGCTTACAAGGGAACTAATTTAGAATCCACACTAGTCCATTTTAATCAATGTGTTTCCACAGAAACGGCAGGTTCCACACTTCATTGGGGTTCAAGTAAGTAAGTAAGTCATCTAGATTCTAGAAGAAAAGTTTTAAGGGATTATAGAATAAAATGAAGATGGTATAGTGTTTTCAACATGAATTAACTCCATATCGAATGGTCGCTTTGATAAATGAGAGTTTAGATTTTCACAATTTCACCCCCATTCGTGTGGATGGCGGTTTCACTGTTGGCACTGCCTTGAACCTCCGTAAAAGGTTTCTTTTGCACACAAGCACCATCGCGGCATTATTGTCTTTTCGGTTTTAATAATTAAATGAGGAACAAAATAATCTTTCTTGTATTTAAACAACCAATTTATAATAATTGACAGCACGCACAATTACCGCTGTGTTATCAAATCGGATTCACTTTGTAGCTATGGAAGATTTTATTTAAGAACGTAAATTAATAAAGGTTGTACTCATTTAACAGTCGCTTAATGTTTTAGTTTATCATTTTCAATAACACATTATAGGTATTTATAGATTTTAATTACTATTTTAGTTGTGATGTTGATAATTGGACAACATTGCATTGCAAAGTACATTAAATAAGACTGAATTAGGCTATCCTTGTCCTGGCTTCACAAACCAATGTAAACAAACGTTTCTGTAGTTCATTTATATTCTAAGTTCACGACGTAGAGTCCTACCATTTGACAGGTTTGTTATTGACGATGACGCACCTTGAGGTTTTAGGTTTCAGTTAGTTGGAGGCGATTTAGGTTTTTGGTTTTCTAGTTGCGCGGCAGTCTCTCGACGTTACGTTACGGTACGTTACAAATGAAATAATCCAAATAGGAAATATATTAATTAGGGAAGAATTCGAAACAATATCGTACCTACTATAAAAAGGAAAGCGGACAACAGAACTAGTGAAATGGATGGAGGAAAAATTGATGTGACGCTGATATAGGGAAACCTTGAAAACAAATACGATAACAAGTGAACGGAAAAAGCATTATCCTAGCAAAACGTTGTAAGGAAGATACGTGAGGAAGACCCAGAAAGATATGGATAGAACAAATAGGAAAAATACGAAATGAAAAAATAAAAAAACACTGAACGAAGAAATGCAAGAAATGAGATAATGATAAATAAAAAGGCTAGACCCCGACGTTCCAATAGCGATACGGTTAGAAATGTCAAAAGAAGTAGGTGGTGGCCCTTAAACCGCATGTCACCTCGGCAAATCGATCATCGGTCATCATTGTTACAGTTGTGTCCGTGAACCACGGACGTATTATACGTCCGTGCCGTGAACTCTTGCCTGTTATGAAAACGCTGGCGATCACCAAATTTCCATAAAAAATAAAATTGATTGCAATAAGAATAATACAAAATCATCAAATTTCCTTGCTTTCCCTTCCAGCGCCCTCAGATTTATCTCACGTGTAGGATGGTTTGAGTGACGTTTTGGGGTCGTACGACTCTAATCAGGGAGGTAGCACAAAGAGCTCAAATAGGTGGACTATGTGCGCGCGGACTTCTGGCCACCCTCCCATCGTAATCCACAATCCAGAATCCTTGCTCCTTCCTATACAGGGTGGTCAGAAATTCACTGATCGGCGGGTAAGAGGGCGTTTCACTAACGAAATAAATACATCTAGTAAAAGTCGTACCATTTCTGAATTTTCCGCAGCTAAAGTTAGCCAATAAGAGCGCTGCGCGGGCGAATTCAAACAGCCATCCACAGACGGTGTTGCCAAGCCAAAGTAAGCGAAAAGATAAACTCTCATTGGAAGCGGGGATCGAATCCGCAACCTTCAGATTGAGAGTTTCGCGTCTTACCGTGTACGCTGCCGAAGCACTACAATTCCTTTGATTTTAGGAGCCACTAGGGCGGACTAGTAATCGTAAAGGCAACACCGCCTGTGGATGGCCGTTTGAATTCGCCCGCGCAACGCTCTTATTGGCTGACTTTAGCTGCGGATAATTCAGAAACGGTACGACTTTTCGTTAGTGCAACGTCCCCAATACTGCCCTTATCCGCCGATCAGTGAATTTCTGACCACCCTGTCTACTTGCCTCCATAAATCTACAAGATCCGAAACTGTTTGCCTAAGAGCTTAATTGAGAACGTAATAAAACATCGTCAACTACGCGCACGTTTTTGGATAACGTTTGTGTCATTGTTCTCATATTCAAAAATCACTGCAATTTTTAATCCCCTCTCGATGTTTCCCGTTCGCTACTTCCGCTAAACAGCTCGACGATTACATAAAAAAGTTCATTCTAAAAACCCTTAAAATACCTACTACGGGAGGATATTCCATTAAGTGTATAATCGGATTTCCAAACTACAATAATTAATCATTTCACGCAATTAATCACAAACTCGTACGATTTGAACTAACGACCCTACAGAAAATGGGACAAAACGGGACGAGAGCGGAAGCGTTAAAAAAAAATCTGATTGGGGGGCAATTTCGTTACCTTTTATTTAGGATTAAATCAATCTGTCATAAAAACAATAGCGGCGCGTCGTACGGAAACTTTTCTAATATTATCTCGAGGCGACGATAAGAAAGAGTGAGGGGGGGGGGGGGGGGGGGGGGGAGTGTGAATTTTCAAGGAAAGCGACTATAAAGAGGGAGTGTGACGAGTTTAAGAAAACGTAAACCGTACGTATATTGGGGGTTGAAATTGACTACGTTTAAACGACTTTTGGGACTAGTCTTCTTGTTTATTTAAAATGTTCGTCGTTAAATTTGTCTGCGATTTTTTTTTGTACAGTTTAACAAACCAATAATCGGTTCTTATAAGACCCTTTTAGCCATTATATAACAATTTTTAATTTTACGCTGTATTCACTATGTGCATAATCCAATCTGTAATGTGAATAGTTAGTAATTCGATCTGAAATTGGTGCTTTTGGTTATTAGCAAATGGTTTCGTTGAAAGATAACAATAAGTGGCTATAACAACATTAGTATATTATACAAGTTTATAATCTTGGTATTTATTGCACGAGAGAATGTTTAACGTACGAGCGAGCGCAACGAGCGAGTCACGCTAAATTTCCCGATTGCAATAATTAACACCAAGATTATAACGAGTTGTAGTATACGCTATTTTTTTATGCTAGCATCATAAATTTGAAAAATTTTATTTTTAAACAAACTACCTGCATGAATGTTTCGTTGAATACGGTTGTTGCTATGAGTCGTGTGTAAATACCGCATATGTCAGATGAGGTAAAGATGACGTTGTTGTTTCTATGGTAATTTTATTGCAAGGGTGATCGGTCACCAGAAGCCAGTGTGGAAGCAATAAAAAGGCTGTTCCAGCTTCGTGAATTTCTCATCGAATTTAACACCAAAAATGTATCAAGATTCGCCGAAATCGCTGCCTCATTGAATCTACTTCGAAAGGAAAATGCGCAGGTGAAATATAGACCGAGCAAGGAAAGGTAGCCCAAGGAAATTCAAACTGTAGAAAAAGTCACAGAGGATCCATCAGACCAGTATTCAGATGAACCCGAACAACCTATTGATATGTTTCGAAAACTCTCGCCTAACTCAACAAAGAATGAGTTGTGTGCAGTGATAAAATATTTATACAAATAGTCTAATAATAGCGTATCGTGCAGCGCGATAAGATTAGATATATTATAATAATAAACGGGGGTACACGCGATTCTCTCGTTTTGCGTGCTTTGGGGGGAGGGGGTATCTGTGATTGTAGGTTGTAATAGCTTTTGTTTTAAAATATCACACCTTGTTGAGCTGGCTTAGTTGCTTGAAAAAAGAAAAAAAATTTACATTTTTGTACCTTTTCAGATTTTTGACCCCGTAGGTATCTGTTAAATAAAGGATTACATTTACTTACATTTGACGTAAAAATCACAAAAATGGGTTGATATTTGGTAAAGATATATGAATTCGTTCCTACCTACTTATAGTAAATTTTTACCAATTATTTAAAAAAAATGTAAAATGCAAACTTTTTGGAATAGATTTGAGACCAAAAATACATAATGGCCCTTTCAAAATGTTAATTACGTCTTTGCACATAGTCTTTGCCCAAAAATTAACGAAAATATAACAAATTCCGTGTGAACTTTATAAGGATAGTTTAGAATGAATTTTGAATGTAAAAGAACTCAATTTGGACACTGGCAACTTTTTGGGAATACGAATGGCCTTAGGGAGAACGTTTTAACATTCATCTTTAACTATACTAAAACTAAAAATACCATAAAACATAAAATGTACAAATAGAAGCTGGTCTAACGTTGCATAACATCTGTTTTATAGAAAGACCTATAGAAAGACAGTTTCAAATTTTTGTTTATTTCACTAACTAAAGGCCACCATTTACACGTATATGTACAGCAGTAAATATGGATTTTACTTCCTCTTAATTACAATATAAGTTGTATATTTAGAAGTATAGTCAAAGTATAGGTATTCTCTTTGGTATAGTGTAACGTAACAATACACTTGCTACCTACTTTCATCAATAGATATTAAGTTAAATATGTAGACAAAAACATTTTTCTCGGTGAAAAAATTCGACTATATATATTACCTACGACATCGTTCATCGTTCAAAATCTCTAAATTCGAAATAAGCACACAAACATGTACATTTCGAAAGTTACCGAAAGAAGGTATCGGGACACATAAATTAGTCTACGATGAATGCTGTTACTACTTTTTACATCATTTTAACCATGGAAATGTTAACGCGAGGCATAATAGAATCATTTTTCATCATTTAAATAACTTTTCAACTTGAAATAATTAAATTTCCATGTTATCGAGAAAACGTTTCCGATACTTGTCATTTTGAAAATTTTCGCGAAAATACTTTCTGGCATTGTTTTAATGTTCGAAATGGGTTAAGGACCTCGGACAGACAAGCTTTGCATGTTTACACAAAATTTTCACCCAAAAATAAGCACAAATAGCGAATTCTATTTTACACGTAATCTCCATAAGGAAACTTTGAACGTATTTTCTAAGTAAAGAAAATATATTTAGACACAAATACCGCTTGAATACGATGACGGAATTTTATACTAAAATGTTTAAAACTTACTTTGAAAAAAATTTGTGCAGATATTTACGTAGTTTGCGGGGTATCTATAATAGCATTAATTTGTAGGTTATAAATTTATAATAGCTTTGGTTTTAAAATATCACATCCGCTATCCGCATTCGTCAGGATTCGGCGACTGTCGGAAAAGTGCACAGCAACACAAACATATACACACGTCTCGGTTATTATATAGTGATAATAATAAGATTGCATTTATATTTTCATATTGGAAGTACGCGCAGAAATGGAAGAAATAAAAGGTAAGGTTTTTAAAAAAATTTCATCCAAAATTCATTGAAAATTTAGGAGAAATTTGGTTCGAAAACAAGATCATATACACTCCAAATTTTGAGGGTGAACCCGATCCGAGAGGGATTGGTTGTGTATATTTTGACTGTATGTCTAAAAGCAGAGATCGTTTGCCTCAAATCGATGGCCTTACCGGTGAGGAGGACACTTACGGTTCGCTGTTACAAAGGTGTGTACGTACTTCAATTGCACTAAAAGAGATGGGTTTGAAATATGATGATATCATCTCGTCGTGCACCTATAATCATCTAAATAGTTGCGTACCTCACATTTCCGGTTTTTTTATTGGAGCAAAAATCGCTGCTCTTGATCCCAGTTTGTCACTCAGCGAAGCTTGCCACCTTTTCCAGCAGGTGATGCCGAAGGTGATGTTTACGGGGGTTGAATCGGTGACGCTGATCGAAAACGTTATAAAAGAAGTCGGTGCCGATACCAAAATAATAGTTTTCGGCCCCACTGATACTCACACTCCATTTACTGACATGATTCAGCCGCAAACTGGTGAATCCTCTTTTAGGCCAGTAGAAGTACGGAACATTCGTGATATTGCCGTAATCATGTTCAGTAGTGGTACGACGGGATTACCAAAAGGAGTATGTCACACTCATTACTCCATCTTGAGAGTGCCTGGTCATTCAATGTAAGTAAGAAACTCATATAATATTCAGTTTGATAGCACCTCATTCAGGATGCATGGGGGTGAAAACCTATCAATATTGGCCACAGATTCTCCATATTGGAACGCTTTTATTATGGTCGTGCACAGTTCTATTCTAACAAACGGAGTCAGATTAGTATACCCTACTTTTGATTTTTGTAACCCTTGGAAAATATTGAATAAGGTAATTACGTTGAAGTGATTTCCAACTGAATGAATTGAAATTTACAGGTAAACAGTATCATATTTCCCGTAACGTATGCGCTAATCTTATGTCAGACCCCAAAACCAGAAGGCGTCGATGAGGATTTCTGTTTTTACATTACCGACCGCGTTAAGGAGATGTTTAAGTTCCTTAACATGGGATACAGCAAATCCGACGTTTCGTTTGCCAGTAACCATCATCAACTTTGTTTTTTTAAATACGGTCCTGATTTTTTTATACATAATATTAGAAGAGCTTTTTATTCTGCAATCAAGGATGTATCACACTTTACGATTTAATTGCGATTTTAGGTACCTACTCAAAAAGGAAATTCAAAAAGTTCATAGTTCATTATTTCATTAAATTTGGTAAAGGGGAGGTGGAGTGTTTCATTTAAAATTTAAATTATATGTTGCCGTTAGGTAGATTCGAAACTTGAAAGCTCACAGCATTCAGGTGGCCATATTTAACAAAAAATTAATCAGATTGAAAATTAACGCCACTTTGCACAAAGGGAAGTTGTAGTATGTAAACCTTATCTGAAAGCCGTTAGCTATGGAAAAAGGGTACCGTTCCATAAAGCTTTGGTAGTAATGCCATAAAAGACCAAGTTGGCACTAATAACGGGAAAAAAGGAGGCCGGGCGAGGTGACACTTCCTAGAAATCCATCAAAGTCCTGGAGAAACGGAAAATTTACCCAGCGTGCCAAGTACGTTGCGGAGAAGACCAGCAAAAGCTTCGAAGCCCTCGCGAGAGTAATACCTAACAAGGGGAGCGCATGGGCTTCAAAAAGGAAAGTGTTATGCAGTGCGCGCAGTCAGTGGTATTGTATGCAAGTGAGGTGTGAGAGGGGGCTATGAACATTGGTGGCGCAAGAGGTGCTATAAATAAGATATTGCGCAGGACAGAGCATACCGAACAGTTGCGCTAGAGGATATACTAGTATTAGTTGAAATTCCTCCCGTGCACATCCTCGTGAGGGGCAGGGCAAGGAAATCAGGGAAATTAAGGAGGTGTGTGGAGTGGGATAACTCCACCTACTGGATACACACTATCATAGGGGATGTTAGAACATGGACTGGCTACCCGCATGGCGAAATAGATTATACACTCGCCCAATTTTTCACAGGCCACGGTGAGAATGAACAGTACCTGGCCAAAATCGGAAGAAGAGAGACCGACGAATGTGTGGACTACGGGTTACCAGTCACATGCCATTTTCGGATGTCCAAGGTGGAATGGGGAAAGAATGAGGCTCAACAGGGAAATGAGTAGTAGCCGGTAACATCGTCAACCTCATGATACAATGCGAACGAAACTGGAACAATTCAGTCACGCGGTAATAGATAAGAGAGGGACTAGGCCACACACAACAGTGGGTAGCCCCACACCCATCCGCTGGCTAACGCGGGAACTCCGACCTTATAACTCCTGAAGTATCGACAAGAGCGATAAGGAAAATCTACTGGAACTAAGCCAAGAAATATGAGAGACATAATATAAATGAACGAACCTAACCAGAGGAATATTAAGAATGATGCCTCGTTATGAAGAAACTCAGGGAGAAGGTGGATGTGAGCACCACACTACCTCCGCTGTAGAATACAGTCCCAATATGCAGAAAACGTTTCTGAAATGTTTTAGAAACGTATCTCTGAAACATGAAACATCTCCGAAACAGCGACAGAAACGTGTCATCCGCCTTCAGAAACCTAGATTTGAAACAACACAAAAACGTTACAACGAAACGTTTTATATAATTGTTTCTTGAAACATATCAGAGAGTAATAAATTGATATGTAGGAGAAATGTGGCTTTATAATTGTTTCATATGCCAAAATGTCTCATTTCACTTGAAACATACCTGAGTATAAAAAATTGGGATGTGACAAAAACTACGACACCGAGAGCCCCACCTGCACCGAGGGACTCTTTCCAGTGCGCATACCCTAACGGCTCCATGTACCTCGGTGGCCCCTTAACCAGCGCACCCCTTTCCTTTGTGTAGACTCGGAGGAAATCGGTGATGTAGAAAAAATACGTTTTGTTTCCAGTAGGACTCGAACGTCGGTCGCCCGTTTAGAAGTCAGCCAACTACCAACTCTTTGGTAAATAAACCATTTAGAAGTGCAATATCACACATTTATTAGTAGCACATCAATAAATCTATTTTTCGAAACGGAAATTTTTCGATCCAATTAAACACTAAATTGTAATTTTGGATAAATATGTAAGTAAAATATTCACATTGAAACGCGTATTTTTAGTTTCTAACGATATGTTTCAAGTGATGAGGTTTCTGAATCAACACTACTAAACACAATTCTATAACATTAACTTTGAAACATGACCATTTTGTTTCAAACGAAATATCACATTTTTAACGTTTCTAAAACGTTATACGTTATCAAATTCCAAAAAATACATCACAGAGATGTATTTTTTGATGCATTTCTGAAACATTCACACTGAAACGTGCATGTTTTGTTTCTTACGATATGTTTCAAGTGATAAGGTTTCTGGTACAAACACAACTCCGTAACGTTAACTATCAAACATGATTATTTTGTTACATACGAAAAATCACATTTGTAACGTTTCTAAAACGTTATACGTTATCACCTTCCAAAAAATACATCACAGAGATAAATTTTTGGATAGGTATCTGAAACGTTCATATTGTAATGTATATATTTGTATTTTATGTAACATTATCAATTGAAACGTTTTTTAGACGTTATCATTTATTAACCTTCGAAAGGATTGTACCAGTAATGTGTCTAAGATGTTTCTTAGAAATGTTTCATTGGTAACCCTTACGCAACATTTAGAAACGTTTCATGGATGTACTGTGTTCAGTAATGTGTTCGGTAGGAATATTCCCCAATTCCCCAGAAATTACAAAAAAAAATGGAAAAATGGCACATCAGCCTAATCCATTTTCGAAAACTTATAAGAGTCTTTCTGAAGAAGAAAAATTGAAAATGATGACGCTTTATTGCACGTTAGGGATACTTAACAAGTACTGTTCACCTGTTGTATCATTGGGGGTTTTAGTTGAATTGGCAATAAATTCATAAGAGAAACCATTCTAACGTCGCAGGTTCTTACTTTAAGATTATATTACACTGAATTGCGCAATACTTAATCTTTATAGAATCTTCAAAGTAATAGATTTACTTGGATGTACTGGACGCATGGGCGTCCATACAGTAATTTCCAGGGCGGGGGGGGGGGGTGCAATTTGGGGAAGATCATTAGCCATTGCAAGAATATGAAGCAAATTAAAAAGCGTTTCGTTATTTAAGAAATTATTACTGCTTAGAGTCCCAGTTCCTCCCTCTCTTGCCCCGCCCCCCCCTTATGGGCGCCCATGTGGACGAGTGACTTATATTGAAACTTTTTGTTATTGGGATTCTTCAGCTTATATCATAATCGCATTAATTTCATTTATGAGAGGTATCGAAATGGATTTCTCTTAAACAATGGTCACGTACTTTAAAAGCAATTGTCCCCAGCAAACATAAGGATGTTTTAATGACGTCAAGTATTAATACGCTTTTCAAATAAATGAATTAAAAATGCTAAATAACTAAAATTTAAAAAAATAAAATTTTAGTTACTAATATTAATTACGTTTATATACCGTCATATAACCCACGTATTAAAAACGTTCAGAAATGACGTCTATAACACGTCGTAATTTGGGGGTGTAACATAACTGACTAATTATGACTGAAAATGTACGTCAAATATACGTCATTTTATAACTAATGTTTACTGGGTACTGAGTTGGCATTAGTCAATGAAATTCCTAAGTGATACATAATGGAATTTATTGTCAGTGGAAGAACACGTTACAACGTGCAAGTTTGCGGTTTCAAATTCAATGTTTTCGCCATGTACGTACTTTCTAATTAAATTAAAACTTGGACATTTATTCAAACACACACGATATTTTTCTGTCTGCTCTAAATTTCAACCCTTACAATTTTAATTATGCGAACAGAAGACGCGCCCCATTCATCAAACATGAATGAAATTAGACAAAGATCGCTTCGGCTAATGTGAAGCAATAAGCGAAATGGTGCAGAAATTAATCAGGTTGACGATGGAAATGTCAACAATATGACCAATTTCGTGTAAGCAACAGGTTCAAGGGATAAACGGTGACGACGGTCAAGTGTTAAGATACGAGTTCTAAAAGCGGAAAAACCAAAGAATGTTATTTATTTATTTATTTACCATGAGTTGGATAATAATTAATGTGAAGTTCACTCTCGACTTTTCAAACACTCTCGGCTTTTTCCCCAGATTTGACAAGCTTGTGTAAAAGATTTTTGCAAATCTAGCAACTTTTATCTTACTTTCCGGATTTTCCAGACACAGATTTTCCTGTGTCACATGTTGCAAACTTTTTAACACACACACACAGTAAAAACTTCTATTGACATTAACACATTGTTTTAAGCACTGTCACAGTATATTATAGAACAGCATGTTTTAGGATCATCAGAGCACTCCACGCTCCCACAAAGATGTAACACGAGGACTAACGGAATTCGCTAGGGGTAGCTCTACTATAGGGCGCATCGATCGGGGTAGAAATGACTGCAGGCCAGCTCCCAACCTCAGCTTTTGCTGCAGAACCACTTTTTTTTTCAATCGACCTAACGAGCTTGAGTATATGACATAGTGCATTAATGTTACTAATTAATTTATCAAAATCAGATTGTGCTCGGTCGGCCCGCTTTGTAATTAAATTCCCCTTCGAGCTTTATTTAAAAGGCTTCAGCTTTTGCGCGTTTTTTTTACATAAACCATAATCCGCGGACCCTTGACCTTATTCTCGTCGACCTTTTGATCGTGTTCTTAAAGTGAAATTTTGAGGAAGCGTTGAGATTTGTCTGTCTTTTCCATTCCACATCAATGAATGCGAAATTATCAATATTAGATAATTAAAAACCTACGAACTTACGGAGATCCAATTAAAGAAGGCGAAAAAATGAATTTGGAAAACATAAACTTGTCTGCTAAAGAATGTGGAAAATCGTCCATCACGTAGTTTGCGAAACAACACTTGGCCATTATGTTAAAAAGGAAAAGGGAGTAATTGTTACGTATGATTCCCGTCTGCATTTGTACAGGGTGGGGGTGCTGGTCTTCAAAGGCGACAAAGACTGAAAATTCCCAGTTTCTGAATTACAGGAATAAATAACGTCGCCACTGGCTGTGTACTTTTGCATCTTTATCATGGAACCCAAAAAGGTTTAAAATTTCGACCGAAAGTTTTAATTTTCTAAATGCATTGATAAAGAACAAATTTTTATGCAAAAGAAAACAATTTGATTTTTTGGAAATTCAATCGCACGAACTTTACCTAATAAATGTAGTATGGCTTGTCTCAATTTATATCGTCCCGAAACCCACCCCATAAAAGGATTTATTTTCAAATCCGCATTGTTAGTAGATAAACACGTTGTAAATGCCTACCAGCCCACTCACGGTTGGGTTAGGTATGCATCACCCAGTACTATAACAATTCAAATTAATAATTACTAATTAGTATCGGTCGTTAAAAATCCTTGTTGTTGTAAGTATAATACGAGTAATTTGTATATGGTATAATTTAGTTTAAAACTCGTAATTTATTTAAAACAAAACGGATACCTTGAAAAGAAATTGCTATATTAATATTTTTACCTTAGTCCGCCTCTGATGCCCTGTCATAAAATACCGAGAGGTCCCCTTTGTTATGTCAATCAGGTAGGCATTTACAACGTGTTTATCTACTAACACTGCAGACCCGAAAATAAATCCTTTTATAAGACAAGCTTCAAGACGATATAAATTAAGACAAGCTATGGATCTTAACGATGGGGTGGTTTCTCCTTAGGGTTTTTTTCCCCGGAGACCTTCTCTCGAGTTTTATTTGGAAATAAGTAAATGAAACATCGTGTACTTCATTGTTGCTGGTCGAAACGTCAGCAACAATGAAGTACACGATGTTTCATTTCCAAATAAAACTTCAGAGAAGGTCTCCGGAGAAATCTGATTTGAATTTAAGGTGTAAATTTCAAACTTTACGATGGAAAATTTTCAGCCTTGAAACCTTTTCAGCCTTGAAACAACTTTGCAGGCAACATAAGTTTCTAAATAAAGAGGTTTAAATAGATTATCCATTTTAATTTGAAACTCATGATTCCCAGCAACGCTTGGGGTTGGTAAATACTCAGCGGTTTCCTTTTACCATGCCAAAAGGGAATCTTGGGAACCTTATCATTCAAGTTTTATAGCTCAAAACGTATGAACCAACCAACTCAAAAACTGAGAGGAATTGAACTTGAGATTTCTATGGAAAGTTTTTTCGAGAAAAAGTCGACTGTTGGTGGTAATTGATCGTCACAGTTTGGCGTTTAGAATTCTACTATTCCCATCGTGACAAAATGGGTTCCCTCCAAACAATGTTTTATTTGTGAAAACAAGAAAAGGCCGCAGGGTTCCAAATTCCGCGAGTAAATCCGCTTACCTAGTGATTTTTGTAGTAATTTGTAGTAATGGCGACACAAAAACCAAGAGTTTTGCCCATTTACGCTTTTTCTTTTGGGAGAGAATTTGGCGCTTTCCAATGTTTTGATTTTCGTTTTGTTCACGGTTGGTATTGGAAAATCTCATCACACGTCATAATACTATCATCTTCATTTCTAAAATGTCACAATCGATGTCTTTGCGAATTGTGGAATTTAAAATTTGAGTGGAAGAGATGCAGTACTCAACGTGGTTTTTTCCATGAGTTTTTGACCAAAGTTCACCCGTAAGATCTTTTAATTGTAATGTTATCATAAAATTTTAGTTAACTGAGGGTGTTTTCTGCCCTTTAAGTTAATACCTAACATTAACGACCGAAAAATCGAATTCCACGTGGTGGAATCCCAACAAACACATTTATATATAAAATACATACAAATTATGTAAGAGCTTGTTAGAATTACATAAAGCTGGAAGACAAATAAGAGATAACTAATGTCAGTATGTCAGCAATTTGACATATAATATATATGTCTACTAGATGTACATTCTTTTACATCTCTAGCATATGAATTTATATACGGTTTATGTATATATATTTACATAAAAAATGTTAGTTGTAAAAGCGGTGCGATGAAAAAATGGAAAAACTACATTTTTACGTGCAACTACTGTACTTTTAATTAATTATATTTAACATAATTCTTGCACCAACCCGTTTTTTTATCTGAACTGAAAGCCGACAGTTTATTATTTTATACTTGTTTGAAAAGTTTCCCTTCACCGGATTCGAACCTTTGCGGGTGGGCGTTGCAAATTCCGAAATCCCACATATGTTTTCTTTGCATCCGTCATTGTACCACTGCGCTAATCTGAAACATCCCTTCTTTTTATTTCATACTTCGTTACTTTACGCTATTTCGCGTTATTAGTTTAAATTTTGTTTGATTATACCGTTGAGTGAAGTCTTATTCAATAATTATACCTATCTTTAACTTTATGTTAAAAATGACCAGGATTTAATTTATTTTATATTACTTATTTTTTATATAAATTAGACGCATTTTAGTCGACACGGATCGAATATTAAAGGTAGGTAGGTACGTGAACTACAATTTTTGGCGTTATAGAAAACACGCGCGTGCGATTACTTATGCGGCGCAAATTGAAATGGACTTTATTTTTGACCATACAATATATGTAATGATAATTTTTAATTATATTTACAGAAGGCATACATAAAAAATAAGTAATACTTCTTACATATAAGATTTTACATATAACGTACATAAATCTAATTATGTAAATATGACAGCACATGAATTTCATGAGTGATATGTAATTATCTGTATGTATATATTATATAAATTGCTGTATACAGAATATCCGTAAGTTTCTATACTATTATGTAAAATATACGTAATGTGTGACATTATTAAAGAATACTTACATACTTGATATATAAAAATCATATGTAGGGGTATTTACTTCAGTTTTATATATGTTGTATGTATATTTTATATGTGTGTTTGCTGGGATGTGGTACAATAATCTCTTGATAAACGCAGGTAAGAATTTTTCCATAGTGAAATTATATCATTGGATGATCAGAACACAATTATGTGAACTTTAATGATCATAGATTATGAAAGCCATGCATCGGAAGAGAAGTAAAGTTCGACTAAGTAATTTTAACATATTCTTTTAACTACCGCCGCGACGATTTTAGATATGGGGCGGCCAAAATTGGGAATATAATTAGAAATTGGAAATTAATGCTCGCCGATAACTTATTCAGGAGCGTACATGTCGTTGTACTAGTCGGAAGGTATAGAATTACGCCCAAGGTCATAAAAAAGGGAAACAACGAGCAATGGGACGTAAGGAACATAACTACCAGCTCACATAGCAGAAGACCATAAGTGGAACACAGCACAAAAGAAAAGGCGGGAGACCAAATTTACGGAAATTATAAAACTATCAGTTGCAGAAGGCGTCAAAAGCTAATACTGTCCAAGGAACAAAATGCCAAATCCTGTAATGAGTTCCATATCGTCAGCCTACTGAGTAATTTATCAAAACTGCTCATCAATATACAGGGTGATTCACTTAGCGCTCGGCGGAAGATTACGTCTGAACGAGGAGAGATAAAGAAAAAAATTAAAGGAAAAAGTTAAACGAAATGAGAAGAGCTGCCATAACAAATTAGTTTCGTTTATATAGGATGTTCCAGTAAAGATCCACAAACATAATTTAATTTTTTTTCAAATGGATCACCCTATATTTAATAACATTTTTGGAATACTTGCTGAAAATAAAGTTAATGTTGTTAAGATTTTTTTGTCTAACTACGCTGCTTGCCGAGATATTGCCCATGATGTTGAAAAAACTGAACATTCGGCAATTGCTTCGGAGTTAATTTTCTTAGTACGCAAAAGAGATTGAAAGTAGATTTTTGGCCAAGGTACCCTACCTAAAAAATTAACATTAAAAAAAATTATCTTATGTTTGTGGAGCTTTACTGGAACACCCTGTATATGTGAAACTAATTTGTTATGGTAGCTCTTCTAAATTCTTATAACTTTTTCTTTTAACTTTTTTCTTTATTTCTCGTCGTTCAGACGTTATCTTCCGCCGAGCGCTAGGTGAATCACCCTGTATAATACGGTTGGTTTTATACAAAGCAACTATTTTCCAACACACAAATTTCTATTTTTGAGGCTAACGAATTTCAACTGGAAAAAAGCATGCTTTCATAGCTACTGTGTAGTATCGTTCTCTCCCATACCTTGCAGGTAAAAATTGTTTTACACAATATACGGGGTGACCCATCGAAAACAGTCCAGGCTTTGTATGTGAAAATAAAATAAAAATCCTCGGACCCGTATACTTTTATTTTCAGGGGGACGTATTTACACATTACTACATCACTTAGCGGGGGCGGAATCTACCCTTATTTTTTCAAATGAGAAGGGATATGTTGTGATGAATCCTTCGAAAGGGTATTACCTACATCTTCTTTAAAACGGCGCTTCGTTTTTTAAATTTAAACCACGCATCGCCGGGCAATCCCATTTGAAAAAATAAGGATAGATGCCGCCTCCGCTGGGGGGTTTGGCATCCCACAAAATTTGACCAACAGTAGCAGATCAGAAATGACACAAAGACAATATTTTTTAATTGACATCACTGCCACTGACTAAAAAAAACATTTTAATACTGAAAAAACGTCCATTTGAAATTGATATTATTGCTACTATTGAAGATACAGCAATAAATCAAACTACGACAATACAGCAATATCATCAATTATTTAATCTCACATAGAGGGTAGGGTAAAATAAATTAATTCAAACTATTTGAAAAATAATTTACAAACGATATTTTTTAAAAATTTTGGATGTGATTAAACAAAAAATATTCATTTGAATATGTATAACCGTTCTATTTACAGCGAATTTCAAAACTTGAATAAATAAATAAATCGAAAAATTGACAAAAATCAATTTTTTACCACTTTATAGCTTTATTTTTGACACATACAATAAATTTATGAAACAAAAATAATATATTAAAAAACAAGTTTTATAAGACCAATCTTGAAGTACGAATGCAAGTTTAAAAAACGAGTGGCGTAGCCACGAGTTATTTTAAAGATTGATTGCTTCAAAGTTTTATGAAACGTGTTTTTTATACTATTTTTTGTAATTTGCCTTTTTCATGCCGCTTTTAAACAAAATTATTTGATTTAGTCGATTTTTGTAGTGGTTGGTAATTTCTTAATTTCAAAATTGACCATTTGATCTAGTCACCTTTTGTTTTGGAAGATAATCAAGATAATCTTATATCTACGAAATACGTGAACTTGCGAAAAATACGGTCGCAAATTTGCTTTTGATAAATCTTCCGCAGAATGTTCTTGACACATTTCTTAATTTAAACTGTTATGCATAATTCCGCATCAAAAGCATTGCCAACCTAAAAATTTTTGTAAAATGTTTCGCGAATTAATGGGCATAAGGCCGTCGCAGATGACGTCGCGTTCGTTAATATGTCTATTAACGAATCAAAATGGAGACAAATTACAAAATAGGATATTAAAAAACAAGTTTCGTAAGGCAGGTTTAATGGCACGAATCAAAGTTTAGAAAACGAGTGGCGTAACCACGAGTTTTCTTAAGGATGAGTGACATAAAAGTCTTATGAATGAATTTTTTATACTATTTTGCAAACAATAATTTTAAACAAATATTTGACATTATAAAATCTAGGGAATTTTTTAGAGATTGGCACTACTCCTTTTCAAATGTATTGTCAATTCAAAATTTCTTTAAGGTTAACTACAGTATTTGCTGATTTGATATGGCCAAAAAAAAACCAGTAATTGTAATAGTAATAGCAACCAACAACTTGATTTTTGAGAACGAATCGTGCCATTTATTTTTTGAAAACTTTAAGGTGGATTTTAAACGATTTTACAATAAAATCTTGTTTGAATTTCGGGCGCCGGGTGCCAAAACGACTCCTAAAAACAATTATTTTGTTTAACTTTTTGTTTGGTTTAGAAACAAAATGTTTTTCAATAAGGGGTGTTTTATCTTGAATAGTGTGCTGTTTTGACTGAATGAATTGAAATTGTTAAAATTTCCTATAAGAATCGTGAAAGCTTTACCGAAACCGTTCAAAAATACGAACTTTTGCGATAAGTTAGTGATGCGAAGAAATGAAACCGTGTCCGTTGCGCAAAAACAACAAAGAATATATTGATTCTGGGGCGGAAACTGCGACCGAAAAACCCAGATTTGTCACTTTCACGTCGATCGGGAGACTTGGACATTTCGCAAACGACACTACATCGAATTTGCATAAAAACTCGGATTGTAAAGCTTAATCAACGTGAACATGATTTACATTTTCACAGAAAAATCATTTTGAACAAGAAAAATTGTCAGATTTGGGGTTTGGAATACTCAAAAATGTATGTTGAAAAGTCTCGTGAAACCGTTTGGTGCGATTTGTTAGGTAGGATCCTTATTTTTTTTATTGGTGTCCTATTTTAGCCTTTTAAACCATCCCTCAGCGTGTTTAAATCGCACTTTTTAAAACGCGCCTGTTTTAAAGTTGCCATGCCAACATCAAGAAATTTGAAAAACGGGAATTCTATTGGTTATTGATCTGACAGGAGTACTTTGTTACGTCAAATAAAATGACAGATTGCAAATTAATTTCCATTTTTCTCATTTCCATGACAACGAAAGGTATACTGATTTCACATACGAATTCAACCATTTCACATTATTAGTTCTTAATTCCATTTTAATACCAGATTTCAAAGTGAACCAATAAAAAAAATAGCGTAAAGTATTCGTGGATAACTGGTCTTTAAAACACTTGCTCTATTTCAAGTACTCGGCTGCGCCGTCGTCCATGAAAACTCGCGCGTGTTTTAAAGACCTGTTTATCCACTTATACTTTAATATACCATTTTGGTAAGTTGGGTTATCGAAAAATCGTTAGTGCATTTTTTTGGGCAGAACTTGAAGGTACTATGTTCACTTTTAACAGGATGACCGACGCTACGTGCTCTTTTGAGAAAGGTTTTTCTCGAAAATTCGTTCGTTATCGATGACGTAGAGTAGCAAATGTGTGGAAAATTGCAACTGCAAGACGCGTAGTGGATGTTTTTCGTTATTAATAGCAAAAACTTTTCTCTATCGATTGAAGTAAAAGTTCAATACATTAAAGAGAAAAAAGAATTCTCCCCCTCCTGTCGATGATTGGCAACAACAAAAAATATAAGTTTCCTGTTTTCGCCAAAGCCTAGATTTAGAAATCTAGTGAATCAGCTTTAAAGTTATAAAAACTTTTGCAGATTGAGATTTGAGAAGAAGAGAGAAATGCTTTGAAAATTTTCAAATACACATCCTGAAATTGCTTTGAAATAATTTATGCAACAACCACAAAGATAATGGAAGGTAAGATATACCTCCCCTGACAACCTTTTTACATCAAACCAACTTTTTGGAAGAATGTTTGTGTTAAATATAATGTACGAACGCATTTCCCAACATATTCAATTTGGAATGGATACACGTGCTGGAAAGTAGGTTAGTGCTGAAATTCCAATAAATTTTGCACCGTTTGGCGTTTCAACACTAACCGCATTAAAAGGTAAAACTTTACGGTCGCGGCGTTAGAAACAAACCAAAGTTGTAAATCTAATCATGAAATTCAATCTTGTGGCCGTTTTTGTTATTATTATATTCGTATTGGCGGTAGGGGGTAAGTGTTAATTTTATTAAAAACGTTCGTTATATTAAAATTTGTACTTAGTTTCAGTTGATGGGAAAACATGTAGCGAATTTTTTGGCGCTTGCAGACATGATTGTCCTCAAGTTTTAATGCGACCAGCTACTGATTGTCATGGAGGACACATATGTTGCCTTTTGGTGTAATTCTTTTTTAAAAAATTTGTATTAATTACATAAAGTATATACTCGGCGTTACATTCTTTCACTTCCATATGTAAGCCATAAAAAAAATTAAGGAATCAACCCTTTCGACGATTAAAACAGGAGCGTTTTCCGGTAAGTAAAATTTAAATCGGGGCTCGCTCATGTTTTTCTACACGCAACATTTTCAATTTAGAACTCGATTTCAGAAATTCCCAAGTTTATCGCCTTTTTTCTAGTAAAAAAACTGAAATGTTCGAAAAGTTTTCGCCCCAAATTCCCACCTTTACATTTTTCTCGTCCAATATTTTCGTTTAAAAGCTAGTGAAGGTGAAAGGTTGCAAATGGAGACGCATTTTTCACCTTTCGGTCTTTTACGAAAAAGTAAAATTGCATTATAGAGTAGTAAGGAAATTGTTTCCTCATCTACGGTTTGATCGATTGAGCATTTTCGTTAGTATGCTTTCTATGGAAAATGATGTAAGTAATACGTGCGAAAAATAGGTAAATACGTGAAAAGTGAAGCAGTAGCTGCCAATGACGCTTTCTGAAGCCCATCGGCGCTGGAAAATTTCTCGTCCCGTAAAGCTAGGATAGTTAGGCAAAATGCCTTTTTTTTTATAAATGAAGAAACTTTTAAGGCAGGCGCTATTTAAAATCCGTTTGAGAGTATGCACTTTCCAAAAATTCAAGCTTTATTTTGCCTTTTTGGCCTTTTTTGGTTTTTCTTGCTTTTTGCACCTAATTTTTTTGTTTTTTGCCTATTTAGTAGCTTTTCTGTCAATTTTTTTTTAGTTTATTGTAATGTAAGTATTTCTTATAGATATACATATTTTTTGGAAATTTCTAAGAAAGCATATTGTTTGAAACGGAAAGGAATTTGGTGTACAAACTGAAGACAAATCTTCTCTAAGGGGGGTCTCGATAGATAATAGGCAACACATTAAACCCCCATAAGAGCGATGTTAAAAACGTTCTAACTTTTTATATTATTATGAAATTATTTGAAACTTTAGAGAAACGCGTAAAACGTCAAATTAGTCCCGAAACCTTCCTAAATGTTTGTATATAGGGTTTTTTTTAAATTTTAATTTCTATAATTTTTTATTGAATTTTTGTCCCAATAGTGATTAAATTGGAATATTTTTAACAAAAGCCATGTATTCAGACATAGGTTTTTCGAAATATGAACTGTTTATATTATATAAACGGGAGGGGGGGGGGGTATCTGTGATTGTAGGTTATAATAGCTTTTGTTTTAAAATATCACACCTTGTTGAGCTGGCTTAGTTACATACTTGAAAAAAGAAAAAAAATTTACATTTTTGTACCTTTTCAGATTTTTGACCCTGTAGGTATCTGTAATTTAGTAAGTTATTAAAGTAACTAAAATAAAGGATTACATTTACTTACATTTGACGTAAAAATCACAAAAATGGGTTGATATTTGGTAAAGATATACGAATTCGTTCCTACCTACATAAAGTAAATTTTTACCAATTATTAAAAAAAATGTAAAATGCAAACTTTTTGGAATAGATTTGAGACCAAAAATACATAATGGCCCTTTCACAATGTTAATTACGTCTTTGCACATAGTCTTTGCCCAAAAATTAACGAAAATATAACAAATTCCGTGTGAACTCATAAGGATAGTTTAGAATGAATTTTGAATGTAAAAGAACTCAATTTGGACACTGGCAACTTTTTGAGAATACGAATGACCTTAGGGAGAACGTTTTAACATTCATCTTTAACTATAGTAAAACTAAAAATACCATAAAACATAAAATGTACAAATAGAAGCTGGTGTAACGTTGCATAACATATGTTTTATAGAAAGACCTTCTCTACCTTAAACAGTTTCAAATTTTTGTTTATTTCACTAACTAAAGGCATCATTTACACGTATATGTACAGCGGTAAATATGGATTTTACTTCCTCTTAATTACAATATAAGTTGTATATTTAGAAGTATAGTCAAAGTATAGGTATTCTCTTTGGTATAGTGTAACGTAACAATACACTTGCCACCTACTTTCATTGATAGATATTAAGTTAAATATGTAGACAAAAACATTTTTCTCGGTGAAAACATTGGACTATATATGTTACCTACGACATCGTCCATCGTTCAAAATGCTCTAAATTCGAAATAAGCACACAAACATGTACATTTCGAAAGTTACCGAAAGAAGGTATCGGGACACATAAATTAGTCTACGATGAATGCTGTTACTACTTTTTACATCATTTTAACCATGAAAATGTTAACGCGAGGCATAATAGAATCATTTTTCATCATTTGAATAACTTTTCAACTTGAAATAATTAAATTTCCATGTTACCGAGAAAAAGTTTCCAAATACTTGTCATTTGAAAATTTTCGCGAAAATACTTTCTGCTATTGTTTTAATGTTCGAAATGGGTTAAGGACCTCGGAAAGACAAACTTTGCATGTTTACACAAAATTTTCACCCAAAAATAAGCACAAATAGCGAATTCTATTTTACACGTAATCTCCATAAGGAAACTTTGAACGTATTTTCTAAGTAAAGAAAATATATTTAGACACAAATACCGCTTGAATAAGATGACGGACTTTTATACTAAAATGTTTAAAACTTAGGTAATCAACCCTTTCGACGATTAAAACAGGAGCGTTTTCCGGTAAGTAAAATTTAATTCGGGGCTCGCTCATGTTTTTCTACACACAACATTTTCAATTTAGAACTCGATTTCAGAAATTCCCAAGTTTATCGCCTTTTTTCTAGTAAAAAAACTGAAATAATCGAAAAGTTTTCGCTCCAAATTCCCACCTTTACATTTTTATGTCCAATATTCTCGTTTAAAAGGTAATGAAGGTGAAAGGTTGCAAATGGAGACGCATTTTTCACCTTTCGGTCTTTTACGAAAAAGTAAAATTGCATTATAGAGTAGTAAGGAAATTGTTTCCTCATCTACGGTTTGATCGATTGAGCATTTTCGTTAGTATGCTTTCTATGGAAAATGACGTTGTTGAAAATAGACAAATGTTTTTATCGATTCGCCACAAAATAAAATAAAGTGTGCTAACTTAAAAAAAACATAAAAGAGTCAGTAAACAAAGTTTTTTTTAATTAAAAGTATTTCATTTTGTTCTTTTAATATTTGAGTAATTTCATTCAAATATTCAATCAAGTTTAGATAATCTCAACAAACGTACTAAGTAATAAGCGCGAAAAATAAGTAAATACGTAAAAAATGGTACAGCAGTTCGCTTTGAAGCCCATCGGCGTTGCAAAATTTCTCGTGTACCTATCTTTGTATGAGTTTTAGTTGTACCATAGAGCATATAAATTTAAAGAGATTCAACGCCATTAGGAATCAGTGTAATTGTCGTAATGGGAGCGTACATCAATTTTGAGAAAAATTGTTGTTAAATGTAAGTTTTGAGTCAAGGAAACGACGGTTTGACAATGTTGCCGTCACAACCTGCAAATATAGTAAATTCACAGCAGTTGGCTTTGTTAAGAAATTACTATTTTTTAAAGTAGACCTTATTTATTGTACAGTGTGATCATTTTAAAACAAGCCACCCTTAATAACTTCGAACTAATGTAAAATATAAAAATTTCCAGAAACCGGTCAATTTCTGTTTGGAGGAGGACACTTTATGACGTGGAAGCGACATTCGTACTACTCACCCCCTCGGCTACAGCCACCCCAACTTTAAAATCTTAAATGGCACCCCCCAGCTTGTGATACATCATTTCAAAGAGGATAAAAAGAGGAACACTTTGGCATATTCAAATTTAAAATTCAAACATTCCTCGGACGAGTCTTTATTACTACAGCACAAAAACAAAAAACAGCATATTTTCAAAAATAAAATAAATAAACGTCTGTCCTATTGAAAATTAATAAAGTAAAAAATGCTATTTTTTTCTTTAATACAAAAATGTGTCATCTAGAACTCAAAATGTCCACCATTTTCCTCCAGACAACGGAATAGCCTATTTTCAAATTTCGCCCTTACTTTTCTGAAAGTCTGACGAGTAAGAGACCTACAGGTTTGCCTAATCTGGTTTTTTTAACTCTTCCATATCCTCAGGTTGCCGGCAGTACGGCAGAATGTACAGTCACAATCCATGCAGTTATTGACAGTTAAGCAACTCGCGCTCTGGTCAGTACCTGGATGGGTGACCGGTTCATTCTGTGGCTCGGTGTGTCCGGCAGGGGGTAGTACAAAGGGCCCGAATGTGGCCAACGTACGCGTGGACTTACGTCCCATCCCCCATTCTAATTTACATTATCCTCAGGTTGAATTTTAAAAACTTCGGATTTTAAAAATCCCCACAAAAAAAAGTCTAGGGGTGTTAAATCCGGAGAACGTGCTGGCCATTCAATTGGATCTCTTCTCTCGATCCACTATCCTGGAAACGTTGCAGAGCGTAATGTGGAGGCGCGCCATCTTGTTGAAAATGCAAATTTTCTTCAGAAAGAAGCAAATTTCCGTTTTCATATTCTTGGTTTTCAAGATTTTCTGTTATGAGAAGATCAATAATATTGTCCAACATATCCAAATACCGTTCACCATTTAAATTTTCTTCAATAAATATTGGACTTATTATGGTATCACCAAGAAACTGTAGGTAGGTAAGTCATTTTGAATTGTTTCGACTAACTAACGTAAATGAAGGAAGTAACCTAAAACATTAGTGGCTATCAACTTTTTCATGTAAAAATGAACTCGTCCAAGGAATGTTTGATTTTTAAATTTGAACATGCCAAAGTGTTCCTTTTTTTATCCTCTTTGAAATGATGTATCACAAGCTGGGGAGTGCCATTTAAGATTTTAAAGTTGGGGTGGCTGTAGCCGAGGGGGTAAGTAGTACGAATGTCGCTTCCACGTCATAAAGTGTCCCCCTCCAAACAGAAATTGACCGGTTTCAGGAAATTTTTATATTTTCCATTAGTTCGAAGTTATTAAGGGTGGCTCGTTTTAAAATGAACACACTGTATATTAATAACAAAAAGGCGGTATTTAAAAAATTTTCTGATAACTCTGGCACTATTTCGCCATATTAACCTGAGCCTGCTGCTGCAATATCGCGAATTTTTCAAAAATATTTGGCTAGGTGACTTAGGGTCATGGATCCAGTAATACTGCCAAATTATGGAAATCAGAAATTTTTGCATCCCAGCTTGCTCTGTTTATAGGCGTTTCCGGTCTATGAAAGAAGGGGTAAACAGCTAAAAAAGGTTTTTTTTTATTTGATAACTCATCACGGTAGTGTGCTTTCGCACTTTGCTTTCCAGGAAACATTGGACTACCTTTATTTGATAACTCTCCCTTTAATAGAAGGGTAAGTACATCTCGCTACCTTTTTTTAGCTGTTTACCCCTTCTTCCATAACTTAAACAGGAATAACATTCTAAACAACAGAATTCGTTTTTATAACGTAGTATTCCACAGTGTCAGCGGTCACCGAGTTAATCAATCAAATATTGGACGTCTTCGAAAATGG
Organism: Pyrocoelia pectoralis; assembly: GCA_036250285.1. Taxonomy (NCBI): domain Eukaryota; kingdom Metazoa; phylum Arthropoda; class Insecta; order Coleoptera; family Lampyridae; genus Pyrocoelia; species Pyrocoelia pectoralis. The sequence goes on from CM070081.1 coordinate 8,823,925, forward strand.
TAAGTGGTGTGCGGCAATACTAACAGATTTATCTAAGGCATTCGATTGCGTTTCGTGGCATCTATTGTTGGACAAATTCAAACTATATAAATTTAATAACCAAATGGTTAGACTCATTACCTCGTATTGTGCAGAAAGAAAACAATCAGTAGCCTTACAGGGAAAAGTATCGGGGTTCCTCAAGGATCTACATTGGGCCCGGTACTTTTCATAATGTGTATATAAACGGAGTGTTTGCTATACCAGGGAGTAAGTAAAATTGTATAATGCAGACGACTGCACTTTTGTTGTAAAATCAAACGAATATTCCTGATAGACAAAGCCCAGAGTCACTCGTATTTCGTATAACTGGTTCTGTAGTCATCGTCTTGCATTAAAGAGAAGCAAGACTCAAATCCTTCACATCTCACTTAACAAGCAGACATATTCCTGGGTATCTATGTGGACGATAAGTTAATGCACATTGTAACGATTTGGCTGCGCCGAAACATATACGCCCTGAAATATCTCTCCAGTACTGTAACGTTTGAGGTCTTGAGAGTGGCTCTATTCACTCCCACATATCTTATGGCATTCTTATGTGGGGCAACTATACGGAAATGGAACCCGGAACTACTGAAAAGAGGGAAGAGGGAGTATTGCATCTATTGTAACGCGTATTACATCTTTTTTTAATGTGTTGCTTGTTTTTTAATGTGTTATGATACATCTTTGGATTGACGATGTAAACACTATGTGTTGTGCAAATAAATTGAATTGATTTAACGATTGGATTTACAGGGCTATAATTCGCTTAATTATTGTCAAAATGGTTTTGACGAAGCTCCTGATTTTGAGTGAGGATCTCCAAAAGTACAAGGCTGTTAAACATTTATACACAAGTTTAGTCATTAGGGACCAGAGTGCCTCCTGTTTTCGATTAGATACAATGGCGACCATTTTTTGAATTGAACCGTCATATTACGCAAACGATAGACTAAGACACAAAAGTTCTAAAAGTTTGGAAGATAAAATCGACACCTACGGAGGCAATTAGGTCGTGCATGACTACTGGCGCAACGAACATTCAACATACCGTCCGATTCATTCCAAAATTTTCCCGAGGCACGCAAACGGCCAATACAAAACAGTCCACTGCGAATCGGGTTTTGAATACGTCACCATGGGTAGTTTGAGGCAAATTGGATCATGGGTATTGGAACAGACACAAATAAGGTCCAAGCAGAATCATCTCCAGCCCACTTAAAATAGTTACAAGATGGTCATGTGGTAGTCACAGAAAACCGAAGGTTGAACAGTAATACATTCAACAGTAAAATTCGCAGACTCAAATATTTAATTTAAATGATTTGCAAACTTTGACTTCTATTATACACGGTGTTTCAGACCACCCGTACCCCCCCGAATATCTCGCGAAATACAAAACGCATTGAGAAAAGAAAAAATATCTGTGGAATTTTTTTTGGCTCTATTGAATGATAGTAATCATAAGACGCCTACCCTCCACCCTCAGGGGGGGGGGGGTGGCGACTTCCGATTAGTATCCAAAAATTGATCCAAAATACATAGGTACAATCAGCGGTGTCATTTCAGTATTTTACGGGGGGGGGGGGGGAACTATGCAAAAAGGAGAAAAAAATTCTTGAAAAAGGGGCGTGATTGTCAGTTTTATAAGTTAAACGTACTTCTTTTTGGTAGTAGTAATTCCAGGGGGGGTCAACTGCCTTACCCTGCCCCCCCCCCCCCCAAATGACGCCCCTTTAATTCACTGCTTTATGTGCGAAGACACTATAAACAAATTGGATGGCTAGATTCATAAATTAATGACGTAACGAGGACAGTACATGGATTTTGAAAAAGGTTTCTTTATTGTTTCAATTGAAGTATTAAAAGCAAATTTTGTTTGAAGTTACCATAGAATGCAGTACATTGTAATATCGTGGGAACCATTACCAAGTTCAAATAGAATTATTCTCACACAACACGTTGGTTTAATTACTCATCACAAAGAATTAGTTCCTAAGGAATTCAAGTGTGGTTTAATAGCATATGCGACTAGTAACCCTAACGGAACAGTAACGTACTGCCCATTCACATACTTTTTCCTTTTCATTCCTTCAAATACTTCCTCCACAAACCTTTCCATCAAGTCCTTTGGAATCGGATACATGCAAATGGAATCCAGTAACGCTACAAAATATTATTAATAATATAAAAATATTAAACAATTTTCAAAAATACCCAAAAACGACTTTTTGGAAAGAACATAGTTTTTGTTCAGCAACACACATACAACGGGAGAGAATCCCACTTCCTTTAACATTGTTTCAAAATGAAGGTGTGGCTCTACGCAGAAGTGTGTGGGAGTTGCACACTTTCGATAATCTTTCAAGTACGGTCTCCAGATATCGCTTTGCGCAAGTTCTTCGTAAACATCAAAAATGATCCACCGTGCCGGAAAGGTAATAAAAGTATTCCCTCCAGGTTTAGTCATGCGGTAGATGTTAGTTAGTGATTTCCTAAAAGTCAAACAATATAAAGGACATCAAAAGAAACACCTACCGATGGTCCGAGACAAAATGAAGACATTGAAATGATACTACGTGATCGAAAGCTTGCAGAAAGTTATTCGGTAAGCTGTCTGTTGTAATATCCATTAATTCAAATTTTAGCCTTGGGTCGTTTTGGTAATGTTTCTGGGCGTATTCTACCATTGGTTTTGATTGGTCAATGCCGATATAATTTTGTAGTGTTTTAGGGAACAGTCCGAGTACATGATCGTGAGTGGTATTACCTGGACCGCACCCCACCTCTAAAACATTGCAATGTTCCTTAACATTTACAAACTTCCAATAATTCTTTAATCCGTTTTCAATCATATCTAACGACCACGCTGCATTTTGGGAGAACTCAACAGGCTTAAACATTGTTTCAATCTGAACGATTTCCTGAATCAGTAATGGAAAGTATATAGTTAAATAAGATAATAAAATAATATATATCTTACCTTATACAATTCAGTATTTACGTTTTTTCAATTGTTCTACGTGCTACGATTTATTGGTTTGGAGAAGAATTTAGTTACCTGCAAATTGATAAATAATAATATTTACATAAATATATATTGTGATGTACCGCCTTTGGCAGCTCGATTTTAAACTTTTCCCGCCGTAATTTGCCCGTTTTGAAAATTGCCTCGAAGTGATGGTTACGCCACTGTCCATTGTTTACAATTCTTTTTTTTTGCTGATGACACAGGAATGTGCAGATGCTGAAAAATTACGGTAGCAGGGGGGAAAAGTAGTTAGTTCCCGAGGGAGAAAATGAAAAAGAACGCGGAAGCGGTAAGATAGATTGGAAAGTAAGTCCTGTCATTTGACAGGTTTGTTATTGACGATCACGCGCCTTGGGGATTCAGTTAGTTGGCGGGAGATTTTGTTTTTGGTTTTCGAATTGCGCAGCCGTCACTCGACGTTGCACCTGGGTACGTTATAATATCGACACCTAAACACACTCTTAACCTCTCGTTCTATTTAAAATGTGGGATGGTTGCTAGCCCCCCCCCCCCCCAAGGGTTAAAGTTGAAAATAGTGTTTTTGCAAAAAAATGGATCACCCTTAATATACAAGTCGACGTATTTTTGGAAAGGAAGCAAATAATAATTAAGAATCTAAAACAAAACACATCACCAGGGTTTGATAACATTCGATCGGACACACTGAAGATGATATTAATTGAGAACAATGTTCTCAGAACATTGTCCCACCACTGACCTATCTGATAAATATAAATATGTTTCGAGAGACGGTTTTTTATGTTGAATTGAAAAATAAAAAAATATACAGGGTGTACCATTTAAAAAAATTGAGTTGGAATTTTTTCCTACTATTCTAGAAATGATAAACATATGGCAACATTGCAAATATATGCACCAATTTAGATCATACTTGAATGCCAAAAATATTAACAAAATCCGACTTTTAAGAATGGAGATATTGGACCGTTCCGGTTCTTTTTACTAACCCTGCATAGTGTATATACCATTTTCTTATTACTTTCTAAATATCATAAAATAAAACTGGGTTATGGACAGCGGCGTCATTTCAGCATTTTACAGGGGGGGGGGGGCAACTGTAGTAAAAAGGAAAGGAATGACCCAGCACAGGAGAATTTTTTTTTAAAAAGGGGCGTTGTCAGTTTTATTAGTTTAACGTACTTTTTTTGGTAGTGTAGTAATTCTATGGGGGTCAACTGTCCTACCCTGCCCCCCCTCCTCCCTAATGACGCCCCTAGTTATGGAGAAACTACACAAGAAGAAAATTTTGTTAAAGCGAAGGTTTCAACGGGCAGGATCAGGAAGATAAAATCGAGTTGTTGGACTGTGTCATTGTCGAAATGTTGAACGGAAAGTCAACGTTTCATCCACCTTCGTAAGGTCAGAACAAGAAATAAAATAAAAAAACATATAAAACTCTTACCAAAATGAATCAACGGGACCAACACTAGGTACTTCACTACTTCGTTGTGATTGAATTACGCTGTCAGAATGAAAGTAGGTAATATTACCAGCAACTCGAAAGGTTAAAAAACCCATAAACAACCTTGATCGTTGTATAGTAATTAGCACGCGAAAAATTACACTATCAGAGAAAACATTAATTCTTTAGCCAATGATTATAATAATAAAAACAAGTAATTCCTTTTACTTGTACAGTTAGGTTACATTATTTTAAAATAAAAAAAATGTTGCAATTCCTTGTATTTTTTATTACAATTTATAATGGAGTTTCACAAAGTAATTTTGGAAAAAATTAATTCTGCAAGTACCACTCAAACATTTTATTTTAAGTGCAACCCAACGCGTTTTAAACACTATGTATATCATTAGTTATTTTTTGTACCTTTTTATTGTTTTTAATTTGTTCTATATCGCAACCTTGTGTAATTGTCAGTTGTCACACTGCTGCATCTCTCTTGACCGTTGTTACCCAGTTTTTAATTACAATTCTCATCAGAATATTCATCATTATTATATTTTCTTTATCTGCACATGGGAAATTTGTGCAAAGTGTTCATATGATGTATGAGACACAAAATCAACATTTTCCTAGAAATAGAAAACCGACCGGAAGCCGAAATGTTTCGAAATTGAGTTAATTGGTCGATATATTCGACCAATTCCACATATGTTTGGTACGAGTGATAAAGTTAATGCATTTTATCTAGAAAACTGTAGGCGTGGACCAGATCCTTAAACCAAAAAAAAAAGAAAGTGTTTTTTTCAAAAATTGAAAACCATTTAGCCATTACGGAAAAAAATTTCAAGATGTATTTTCTGGCTGACATGACGGCAAGTTTGTCATAAGTGGGTTACATGCCCATTGCACAAGATTCCCAAAGGTCTCTCAAGTGACGCAGAACACAACTTATTCATAGATTTCACGGTAAGGGGTGAAATTTATGGACAATTTATTAATAAAAAAGTATCAAAAGGTGCGAATTTTGATAGAATTTTAGATTCAACCAACTTCAAATCTGATGGAAATTGAATATGTCCTCAGAAAAACGATATTTTTTTACTATTTTTCCCTCAAACATTCTTTCATGATTTACAAATTGTCCGTTACCTTCTCCGCCCCATGTCTCTTAAGGAGGGAAAGAAAAACAATGATTCATTTGAGTGGAATCCGGGGAGATTGGGGTGGGAGGCGGATGAAATTTGCAGTTTTTAAGTAGACTGCAAAAGTGCCATAGGTGTTCCCATTTTAGATTTCCAAAGTCACCCTCATCCCACTCCCCATGGAAGTGAGGATGATGCCTACGCATCATGACTGTAATTGGATGTCGAGATATTCAAAGGTTTCCCTCTTTCCACACCTAAAAAAAGGATGACGGTTGGCGGTGAAATTTGTCATTTGAGAACAGAGGATGCAAAAATGGAATAAAAAATAGGTACTCCGATTGAAGTTTTCCAAACTCACCCCCACTCCACCCCTCATCGGGGCGAGGGTGATATTTAAGTATCATGGCTGAATGGATTTCAAAAAAGCAACACTTGATTTTTCTTTTTGTAATCGGATGTGGCGTTCTCGAGATATTCAAAGGTTTTCCTCTTTCTCCCCCATAAAAAAAGGACGGCTGTTGGGGGTGAAATTTGCCATTTGTGAACAGAGAATGCAAGGTGCAATAAATAATAGGTATTCCGATTTCAGTTTTCCAAACTAGCCCCCCCCCCCCCCATCGGGGTGAGGGTGATATTTATGTATCATGACTGAATAGGTTTCAAAAAATCCTTTATTTTTTGAAACCTTTTGAGGATGCAAAAGTGCAATAAAAAATAGGTATTCCGATTGCAGTCTTCCAAACTCACCCCCACTCCACCCTCCATCGGGGTGAGGGTGATATTTACGTATCATGACTGAATAAGTTTCAAAAAATAAAGTAACACTTTTTTTTTCTTTTTGGGATTGGATATGTTGTTCTCGAGATATTCAAAGGTTTTCCCTCTTTCCACACCTAAAAAAAGGATGACGGTTGGCGGTGAAATTTGTCATTTGAGAACAGAGGATGCAAAAATGGAATAAAAAATAGGTACTCCGATTGAAGTTTTCCAAACTCACCCCCACTCCACCCCTCATCGGGGCGAGGGTGATATTTAAGTATCATGGCTGAATGGATTTCAAAAAAGCAACACTTGATTTTTCTTTTTGTAATCGGATGTGGCGTTCTCGAGATATTCAAAGGTTTTCCTCTTTCTCCCCCATAAAAAAAGGACGGCTGTTGGGGGTGAAATTTGCCATTTGTGAACAGAGAATGCAAGGTGCAATAAATAATAGGTATTCCGATTTCAGTTTTCCAAACTAGCCCCCCCCCCCCCCCCCATCGGGGTGAGGGTGATATTTATGTATCATGACTGAATAGGTTTCAAAAAATCCTTTATTTTTTGAAACCTTTTGAGGATGCAAAAGTGCAATAAAAAATAGGTATTCCGATTGCAGTCTTCCAAACTCACCCCCACTCCACCCTCCATCGGGGTGAGGGTGATATTTACGTATCATCACTGAATAAGTTTCAAAAAATAAAGTAACACTTTTTTTTTCTTTTTGGGATTGGATATGTTGTTCTCGAGATATTCAAAGGTTTTCCCTCTTTCCACACCTAAGAAAAGGATGACGGTTGGCGGTGAAATTTGTCATTTGAGAACAGAGGATGCAAAAATGGAATAAAAAATAGGTATTCCGAGTGAAGTTTTCCAAACTCACCCCCACTCCACTTCCCAGTGGGGTGAGGATGATATTTACGTATCACGACTGAATAAGTTTCAAAAAATAAAGTAACACGTGTTTTTTTCTTTTTGGAATTGGATATGTTGTTCTCGAGATATTCAAAGGTTTCCCTCTTTCCACACCTAAAAAAAGGACGACGGTTGGGGGTGAAATTTGCCATTTGAGAACAGGGGATGCAAAAATGGAATAAAAAATAGGTATTCCGACTGAAGTTTTCCAAACTCACCCCCACTCCACTCCCCAGTGGGGTGAGGATGATATTTACGTATCATGACTGAATAGGTTTCAAAAAAGAAACTTCTTTTTGTAATTGAATAAGTATGTGGTTCTCGAGATATTCAAGGGTGTATATTTTGACTGTAACGGCCTTCCGACGGCGGACAAAAAATCTGCCAGAGATTTGGAATCAGCAAAGAATTTACTTTAAGATGACACCACTTTCACTTATCTAAACCCTGTAAAATCGTGCAACGCACAGACACACCAGACGAATTTAGTAGGTAACCAACTTTTTTTTAGAGTTGGTTGATTGCTTTATAAATTTTGGGCAAAGTTTGATCATGAGTTTTCTGCACTTAAAACAATACCATTTCATACTGTAACCAATTCCGATATTCTACCTTCGCGAAACCGGATTTTCTGCAGATTTAAAAACAAAATCTATAGATTTCAGATGAATATAGAATAATAAAAAATAGAACTGAAGTTAACTGAACTCGGCATTAAATTTCCACCACCCAGTATGCAATTAAGCCACTTTAAACGTATGAAATGAAGGAAAACTTGATGAAAGTCCACCTAAAATTTTACGTAGGATCGAAAATCGGAATAATATATAGGGTGTTACACTTACAGTGCGGGAACCTATTGGGACCACCCCTAGTATAAATAATAATAAATAATACACTTAAAATAACAAAGTTGGTGTCATTTTCGGAAAAGTGTTACGTAGACGCCATTATTTTATTTGATGAACCCATGCCCAAATTTTCAAAATTCAGATCAAAGTAGTCTCTGAAATATTCTAATGGGTGGTCACCGTGAGACACCCTGTAGTTTTATTTTGTCACAATTGTTACAATTTGCATTATAACCCAGTGAAGCCTATTTCAGCTGATTTATTTCGTCGTTTACCTCCTTTAAATTTCTTAGAACGTCGTGGCACCCCTTACTTAATAATTCCTATCTTTTACTTTCTAAAATTTAACCCCTACCCATTTTTGCCTACAAGTACTGAGATACTGTGGACATTGCTCCAACGATTTTGTTGCGGCCCATTCTTAAAAAACTTTGCTCTCTCACTATACCTACAGTTTGATGCCGTACATTACACCTAGTAGGTCCTTTTCTTGCTGAGAAAATGAAGCTTATTTTCCATTAGGTTTAGAGCTCCATTGCTCGGTCTCTTCAATCTGCCACGTACCACAATCACTATGTCATCGTCATATCCAACTGGAATACAGACAAACAAATAATAATGATGTTCCTGTGTTTTTGCTTGGTATGTATCCCTCTACACACACACGGTAGAATGCACCCCTTTGTTCCACAACAGTTTTCCTTGAATCTAGGGGGGTATATCAAAACGCCCCTAGAGCTATCTCCTTTTAAAAGCGTTACCTAGCAATAGATCATCCCTGATATGATATTCTATAAGTTTCTCCAGTAATTTCAGGAGAAACGCCATTAAATTAGTGGGACTTCGCTTTCGTCCATTTTAGAGAGAGTGTTTGATACCGAAAAGTGTGACTAAAGCAAAAGTCCAGGGTTGTGCGATCGCAAAGCAATGGCTCTTCTTACACACATTCCATCTGTATACTACACTGCAGTCACAGTTCCAAATCTTACGTCAATTGCCTCCCTTTGTCGATTATCGTCTAGGTTGGCTCATTGCTTATAGTAGAGGTATCTCTAGGTTTTTATCAATAATATAATCTATCAATTCACTCCTGTTGAAGCTAGTGCTGCCGCATTAGCATCACGTTCAAGAAGTATCTGCCATTCATTCCACTAATTTTTTATCTGAGATTGATTTCAGTTGGTTCAGCACCTATTCCCTTTTCAATCGCAGAACTCGTTCTTGTACTAGGACCACATCCATATGGTTTTTGGTCATTAGTATGCACTGAGTGTGCTTCCCTACTATGATGCAGATTGATTCTGACAAGCTTCTCTATTAGAGACTGTACATACCTGGACTGTACTGGTTGGCGCAGTCAACTGTGGTTTCAGCAGACCCCTACAGCTGCGGTTACCTCTTCCCACTTCATTGTCATCACGACTTCTCCCTCATCTTCATCATGGAGAAGGGCTTGAACTTTATCCTGGTGAAGTTGACGTAAGGACGATTTCGGTATCTAGCCCATAACTTGTTCGAGGAAGTTTGGTTCATGGACAATGAATATTTGTGTCTTGGCATCCAATGTTTTTCAAAATAGGTTCAGGGAGTTCAGGCATGTGTTACTATGGTTTTTGGGAAATCTTTGACTAGGTTTTAGTTTTCCTTGTTTCATCTTCAGACAGTGTTGAATCACGTACTAACACAGACTACTCGCCTGAGTAGAACGTCGCGTCGGTTCGAAGATATTATATTAACGTAGAACGTAATGGTAGCAATAAGTTTTATATAAAAATAGGTTTTCACACTAACTCTGACATATACACAAAATCAACTAATTCAATTAAATTTCTAAACTCTTTGGTACCTAATGAAAACATAAAAAATCATGGCGGGACAGTACGTAACTTTGTTATACAGTGTGTACCTACTGACAATGCCAAACCTCATATGCACTAGTAAATTGAACATGTTCGTTCAGTAACATTTTCTCCTTTGAGCTTCTTTTATTTTCAAGAAATTTCAACATTTTTTCCAAAATGCGTGATAATAAAATGGCGGCGATATAACAACTTTATTACGTAATATTGCAAGAATGACCTACACGTGGATTTTGGAAAAGGTTTCTTTATTGTATTAATTGAAGCATTATGAACAAATTTTGTTCCAAGCGCTTTTTTTTATAATTTGTACTTGTAAAACACTTTTTAGATTACTCCTTTTTTCCAACTCTTATAACCATACAATGCAGTATTTTTTTTAAACATATCATGGGAACCGTCACCTCACACACCACGTTGGTTTAATTATTCATCACAAAAAATTAGCTCATGAGGAATTGAAGTGTGGTTTAATAGCATATGCGATTAATAAACCATACGGAACAGTAACGTACTGCCCATCTTGATTGTTACCATTCACACACTTTCTCCTTTTCATTCCTTCAAATACTTCCTCCACAAAATCGTCCCTCAAGTCCTTTGGAATCGGATACATGCAAATAGAATCCACGAATGCTACAAAATGTTATTAATACAAAAACTTTGAACAATTTGCAAAAATACCCAAAAACGACTTTTTGGAAAGAACATAATTTTTGTTCAGCAAAACACATACAACGGGAGAGAATCCCACTTCCTTTAATATGGTTTCAAAATGAGAGTGTGGCTCTACGCAGAACTGTGTGGGAGATACACACTTCCGATAATCTTTCAAGTATGGTTTCCAGATATCGCTTTGCGCAAGTTCTCCGTAAATATCAATAATGGTACTACGTGCCGGAAAGGTAATAAAAGTATTCCCTCCAGGTTTAGTCATGCGGTAGATGTTTGATAGTGATTTCCTAAAGGTCGAACAGTATAAAGGGCATCAAAAGAAATACACCTACCGATGGTCAGAGACGAAATGAAAACATTGAAATGATACCACGTGATCGAAAGCTTGCAAAAAGTTATTCGGTAAGCTGTCTGTTGTAATATCCATTAATTCAAATTTTAGCCTTGGGTCGTTTTGGTAATGTTTCTGGGCGTACTCTACCATTGGTCTTGATTGGTCAATGCCGATATAAGTTTGTAATGTTTTAGGAAACAGTCCCAGTAAATAATCGTGAGTGGTATTACCTGGACCGCATCCCACGTCTAACACATTGCAATGTTCCTTAATATTTACAAACTTCCAATAATTATTTAATGCGTATTCAATCATCCCTAACGATGGTCCTACATTTTGGGAGAACTCAAAAGGCTTAAACATTGTTACTCGCTGTTATATTTCAATTTGAACGATTTCCTGGATCAGGAATGAAAAGTATAGTTCAATAAGATAATAAAATAATAAATCTCTTACCTTATACAATTCAGTATTTACGTTTTTCCAATTGTTCTACGTGCTACAATTTATTGTTTTGCAATAGAATCTGGTTACCTGCAAATTGATAAATAATAATATTTAAATATATATTGTGATGTACCGCCTTTGGCAGCTCGATTTTAAACGTTTCCCGCCGTAATGTGTCCGTTTTTAAAATTGTTTCGAAGTGATGGTCCATTGTTTACAATTTCTTTTTGCTGATGATACCGGAATGTGCAGATGCTTAAGAATTACGGTAGCAGGGGAGAAAGTAGTTAGTTCCCGGGGGAGAGAATGAAAAAGAACGCGGAAGCACTAAGATAGATTGGGGGGTAAGTGAGTGCAACGCCGTCATCAGGAATTTTAGTACATTTTATTATTTTTAATAACTAAAGGTGAATTTTGAATTAACTATATGCCATTTTCTTATTACAAAAACTTCCCAAGTTCTAGAAAAAATCGTACGGTTTCGGACGGAAACTAGAAAAAGTAGGTTTTGGTTTTTTGTTTGGAAAAAAAAGAGGGAGAAGAATTAAAATTTTTTGATTTAACGTTTTGTGAAAGGTTTACGTGAAACTTAGTTTTGAATTGTTACACACGACGAGATCCCTCCGAGTAAGGTACGCCCAAGAGTTTTTTTAATAAAGAAATGAAAATCTTTATGGTGCCGAAACCCGGACTTTTGGGTACCACCGGCAAGGTGAGAAAAGAAAGGTGAAACCTGCGAGAATGACCGAGGCGCCGCCTCCGTTACCGACGGAAAAGACAACGATAACACATGCATTTGAAACTGTTTGGATTATGTTGGTCGGATTTTCGTGATAGATGGAAAGAAGAACCACCGAAAGGTAAGAATTTGGTTAGCGGGTACTGTTTTTTGACACATACTATATATAATAAGAGAGAGGGAGAGGAGCTGAGTCGATTGATACCAATGCTATCCTCCGGAGATGAGGGGTTGTCTCAGAATTAATTTTTGAAAATCACATGTATTTGTATTAAATGAAAGAAAAATATACTAAATCTGTAAATAACCTAGGCGCTTTAGTGTCAATCTACGCTTAATAGGCTAGCAGTTTTTCTTAGTTCCAAATGAGACATTCTCGTTTTTGTTTCAAATGAAAAAAAAATACTAAATTTGCAAGTAATCTAGGCACTTTAGTGTCAATCTACGCTTAGGCTAACGGTTTTTCTTAGTTCCAAACGATGTTCAGTGACATTCTTGTTTTTGTATCAAATGAAAAAAAAATACTAAATTTGCAAGTAACCTAGGCACTTTAGTGTCAATCTACGCTTAGGCTAACGGTTTTTCTTAGTTCCAAAAGATGTTCAGTGACATTCTCGTTTTTGTATCAAATGAAAAAAAAATACACTAAATATGCAAATAACCTAGGCGATTTAGTGTCAATCTACGCTTAGGCTAGCATTTTTTCTTAGTTCGAAATGATGTTCAGTGACATTCTCACTTTTGTATCAAATGAAAAAAAATATACTACAGGGTTAGCATAAAAGAATCATCGGATTTTAAAAGGTTGTATTTAAAATAATAATAAACGGTCTGTGATGTCTTTGGGGGTACGTTAAAGACTGTGTTAACGTGCCACCGCACCCAACAACTTTAATTGAGCTACGGGAACGCATTACAGCTGCATTTATGACCATCGATAGGGAGATGTTAACACGTGTGGGCTGAACTAGACTTCCGCTTAGATTTGTGTCGTGTGACGAAAGGAGCTCATATTGAAAATTTGTGAAGGTATTTGTTAAAACTCGGACAGTTTATATTTATTTTCATGTATCGTTCATCACTGTATGTTTATTATTATTTTAAATACAGCCTTATAAAATCCGATGATTCTTTTATGCTAACCCCGTACATCTGCAAATAACCTAGGCGCTTTAGTGTCAATTTACGCTTAGGATAGCATTTTTTCTTAGTTCGAAATGATGTTCAGTGACATTCTCGTTTTTGTATCAAATGAAAAAATTATACTTATACTAAATATGCAAATAACCTAGACGCTTTAGTGTCAACCTACGCATAGGATAGGATTTTTTCTTAGTTCGAAATGATGTTCAGTGACATTCTCAGTTTTGTATCAAATGAAAAAAATTATACTACATCTGCAAATAACCTGGGAGCTTTAGTGTCAATCTACGCTTAGGCTAGCAGTTTTTTTAGGTCCAAATGATGCTCAATGACATTCTCGTTTTTGTATCAAATGAAAAAAATATATACTAAGCGCTTTAGTGTCAATCTACGCTTAGGATAGCATTGTTTCTTAGTTCGAAATGATGTTCAGTGACATTCTCACTTTTGTATCAAATGAAAAAAATTATACTACATCTACAAATAACCTAGGAGCTTTACTATCAATCTACGCTTAGGCTAACAGTTTTTCTTAGTTCCAAATGATGTTCAGTGACATTCTCGTTTTTGTATCAAATGAAAAAAATATATACTAAATATGCAAATAACCTAGGAGCTTTAGTGTCAATCTACGCTTAGGCTAACATTTTTTCTTAGTTCGAAATGATGTTCAGTGACATTCTCATTTTTGTATCAAATGAAAGAAAAATATACTAAATATGCAAATAACATAGGCGCTCTAGTGTCAATCTACGCTTAGGCTAGCAGTTTTTCTTAGTTCCAAATGATGTTCAGTGACATTCTCGTTTTTGTATCAAATGAAAAAAATATATACTAAATATGCAAATAACCTAGGAGCTTTAGTGTCAATCTACGCTTAGGCTAACATTTTTTCTTAGTTCGAAATGATGTTCAGTGACATTCTCATTTTTGTATCAAATGAAAGAAAAATATACTAAATATGCAAATAACATAGGCGCTCTAGTGTCAATCTACGCTTAGGCCAGCAGTTTTTCTTAGCTCCAAATGATGTTCAGTGACATTCTCGCCCCCTCTGGAAAGTTCTCAAATAACGAAACATTTAATTTAAATAAAACCAAATGTTCAATCTTCTCCAAATTGTCCCCCCCCCTTCCCCCCCGGAAATTACTGTATGGTCCGAGAGTTTTTTTTATAAACAAATAAAAATCTTTACAAATATCATAAAATAAAACTGTGTTACGGAGAAACTATGCAAAAAACAACGGCAAAAATAACAACAAAAATAATAAAATATAAAACTCTTACCAAAATGAACCAACGGTACCAACACTAGGTACTTCACTATTTATTATACACCGTGTTCGCTATTTCGTGGTGATTGAATTACGCTGTCAGAGTGAAAGTAATATTACCAGCAACCCGAAAGGTTAAAGATCCCATAAACAACCTCGATCGTTGTATAGTAGGATTAACACACGAAAAATCACACTACCAGAGAAAACATGAATTCTTTAGCCAATTATTTTAATAGACAAGTAATTGCTTTTACTTGTACAGTCGTGTTACATTTAAAATAAAAAAATTGTAGAATTCCTTGTATTTATTATTATAATTAACGATGGGAGTTCCACAATGTAATTATAGAAAAAATTAATTCTACAAGTACCTATTGTATACAGGGTGGACCAACGAAAAGGTAACAGGCAGGTTTCTGGGTAGAACATTTGTTTTTGGGGAAATTCAAAACCACGTCATTTTTTTATCAAGGGGAACAACTTTTGTCATTATTATCAGTGGAATGAACTTTACCTTTACATGCCTGTCTGTTACCTTTTCGTTGGGCCACCCTGTATATCCACTCAAACTTTTTATTTCAAATGCAACCCAACGCGTTTTAACACTATCTATCATTAGTTGTTGTTTGTACCTTTTTTATTGTTTTCAATTTGTTCTATATCGCAACCTTGTGTAATTGTCACACTGCTGCATCTCTATTGACCGTTGTTACCCAATTTTTAATTACAATTCTCATCAGAATAATAATCCTTATTATATTTTGTTTATCTGCACGTGGGAAATTTTTGCAAAGTGTTCTTATGATTTATGAGACACAAAATCAACGTTTTTCTAGAAATGGAAAACCGACCGGAAGCCGCAAAGTTTCGAGTTACTTGGTCAACATATTCGACCCACTCCAAGAGGCAAACACGTACATAATATGTTTGATACGAGTGATAAAGTTAATGCACTTTCTAAAAAAGTGTAGTTGTGGATTCAGAACTTTTACCCAAAAAAAAAAATACATGAGAAAGTGTTTTTTGCAATAATTGAAGACATTTTTTATGGCTAAGCGAAAGTTTACTTCCATGACCTCTATCTAATTCAGTCGAATTTTTAGTCTTGGCCAAGACAGTTCTCGAATCTTTAAAATTTTCCCAAAAGAGATTTCGGTTAGTTATTCTCGAATTTCTGTATATAACTTGCGATGTAACGCACCTGGCAGCTTTGAATTTAAATGCTGCTCGCTATAAAATTGTTCGATTTGTCATTTGTATAAAAGCGACAGTTACGCCACTGTAGATTTAAATGCCTTTTGCTGATGATGCAAAAATTATGCTAGCGGGGAGAGAGGTAGTCAGTTCCCGAGATAGAACGAAAGAAAGTCCTTGCCATCTTCGTAGATAAGTAATTTTTTTCAATTATGTATTTATATTATTTATAAGGATTTCAATATGAAAGATAATTCCCATACATAAACTTCTTCCAGCCTAAAATGGTAAAATTCGAGTACAAAGTAATAGTAAGATTATAGATTTTAAGAACTGAAAACTGTGGATGCCTTGTCAAAAATTTCCAAATTTCAAGTTATTGCATTACTTTTCGAGAGTCTCTTCCAAACTCGATAAAAGTAGTTGCGCAATAACGTGCCTTGCGTACCGAATTGTATCCACTCTTTATGAAAAACTGCTACAAAAGTTGTATAATATCGGTTACGATCAATACACGGTGACATACGTTACATAATAAATCCATGAAACAATTTTTGAATAATAAATTAGACTATAGTTGCGAGAACGCACGCCTCCATCTAACGTACAACACTTCAACTAATAAAATGTGCCACCCTGTAATAAGTTAGAACGAATTGCATTACAGAGATCTGTATTTGTACGCACTGTTGATGAAATACCCTGTATTGATCGCACTCTCGAGCACATGCGCACATAGAGTGGAAAAAGGGCGGATAATTTAAAATTCCCCCAGAAAAAGATCGATTAGGTTCACTTCCAAAGACCGTGTAATTTGGCCAACTTAGATTACTTTTAAACTTGTTTAACCCAATTTGCTTAGAAATTAATGTTACAGTGTTTGCATTTAAAGCGGCTTGAAACTTGTTTCCGAAGCTTAAGGGAAATTATGGTCATATTTCAAACTTTAAAATGAATTAAACATTTATCTCAAGCTTGAAGCGCATTTTATGATAATCACATTAGGAAAGTTTGGAATGTTACGTTTCGAGACAATTCGATTCATAAAAAGTTTCTTTATTGTTTACCTTAATCCCTTTTCCATTATTCATGCGATCAAATTGGGAAAAAAGTATTCGTTGCCGGAGTTACGTTCGTGCCTCACATTTCTCATTAGTGAAGAGGTCTAAAGCAGTTTTGGTACATGAAAGAAGCAACACCAAAATTTTTCAATCCCCAAACCATGGGCGCCCATACAGTAATTTCCAGGGGGGGGGGGGGCAATTTGGGGAAAATTGTATAATTAGTTTTAATTAAAAGTTTCGTTGTAAGAAATTATTACTGCTTAGAGTCCGAGTCCGTGGAGGGCACCTCCCCCTCTTGTCCTTCCTTATGGGCGCCCATGCCGCAAACTAATACCTTTTGCAATTATGGATAAGGTTAAATGAGAAATAAAAAGGCCGATAAGAAAATTGGAAAACTTATGGCATAAGATACCACTTGACATATCAAGGAGCATACCAGCGATCAAATTGCAGAAACCATCTTTGGTACGAATCTGAATGAGTAAACGAAGAATTCGGGCATGCTCTTCACACAACTACAAGAAAATGGCCTCAGATGGAACAGCAGGAAATGTGAATTCTGATCATAATTTTTTGAAGTTTTGTAGGAATCATCATCAAAATGGTTCAAGCCTAGACCAGTACCATTAGCAATGGCGCACAAAGATAATGAAGAAATTGAAAAGATGACTAAGGAAAAATATTAAGAGTATGAACACAAATGAATAGTACCAAAACCAAAAGAATAGATAAGAATCTGTGTATACTTCAAATTAACAGTAATTCCACAGCTGGAAGTAAACCTGAAGAGCTATTCCAAAGGGTGAAAAATGAACGTTTAGCAAGGAACATTTTCGGATGTGATCCAGATGGAATTGAAGGAAGAATAAAAAAAATATGACAGCTTTCGATATTCCACATGGTTGAACACTAAAGGCTATACCATTTGGTATGGCTTATTTCACATACCAGCGACTCGAGGTAACAATCATAAGCACTGAAGTACCTGGAGGTATATTATACTTAGATGACATAATTGTCGCAGAAGCAAATCTTAGGGATGATCTTCACATTGCTAGAACCAAATGATCTCACATGCATCAAGAATAACTGTAAATTGGTGCGCCTGATGTAGATGGAATCCGCCCATCAAAATCAAGTGTTGAAGCAACCAAAAGGGTATTCTCGAAGGAATGGGCCAAGGAAGAAAGAGCGCCATTTCTAAAACTCACAGAGATACACCGAACGCACTTTGATGCTAGCCACAGGTCTAGACAATCACATTGAAAAGCAAGCATTCTCGATAATTAATGTGGGCAAAAAATATTATCAATGTCTTTATGGGAGAAAGTTTGGAAAGCTCACGGGCACAAATCCCTGGTTTCAATATTCCTTCCAAGCCTAGGATAGAATCATAAAATCAGATACAGGTCCACAAAAAACCTTGCAGCGCCGATGATTGATCGATGTTGTCTGCTGGAGCAAATAATGAAGAAATCTGCTGTTGATGAAGAAATCAGTGTACAAATTGATTCATTTCCAGTTAATCTGATACTTATTCGAGAGGCCATAAGCAGAAACATCACTGAAAATGAGTCTGCACTATGTGGAAAAATTTTTCTACCCATACTATGGCAAAAGAAATCGAATAAATGGTATCACAATATGAACCTTATCAAATGGCATTAGCATTTCAGAACTTGCTCCAAATGACGAAATCTTGGGAAAATCCTCTTTGATTATTCTGGACCATTTGGGGAAACATACTGGCACATACTGGATGTCAATGTGAAAACTTTCCACCCTCAATATATTGGTCGCGTTTAAAAAAAAACACGTAATAGTTTTTAACGAGGGCACGCTTTTTAGATTAATTGTCGATCTACTGATTACACTCCTAAATGGTGGGTAAAGCTAATCCCTAAAATCTTTCTAAAGCCTTCTGTGGCAAACATTTTGTGGAGTGACTTTTGTATTAACGATTCACGCACACTCTATAATACGTATCTCTCGTATCTCGGTCACGTTTAAGGAAAACAATTTGAACAAGGAAGTGTCGTATGTTTTAAATCGTAGAAAAATTTACACCGTGAGCGGAATTTGAGCCCGTGCCTTCACCTCACTAGAGTAAATATAGAGAATTTAGACTGTTACCGCGATAAGAAGCTGTGGTAGCTTTGTTGGATGAATAATACTCTAGTTAGATGAAGGCTCGGGTTCATATCCCGGTCACACTATAAATTTTTTTATGATTTAAAACATATGACATTGACAGTTCTAACTAGAAGGGATGTTTAACAGCGACCATTTTTGTAAAATTAAGTAGTTTCAAAGGATTAATGGAGTTTTTTGCCCGAGAATTGTTATTGTCGTGCTTATGCTTGTTAAAGTCCGGTTGCAATTTGTGGTAGTGAAGAACTAGATGGTTGACGGCCACATGCAACCCTCTCCCTAGTAGAAAAGAAAGGTCCATTACACATTGTAAGTACGCCCCGGAACAACGAAATTCACGATCATTAAACGATTTATCTTCATAGAAAACGAAGATGCCTTCGGATACCCTACATTCGTTTTCAATGTCGATTTGGTTAAATTATATATTTCGCCATGTATCATTTAATAATGGTGTAATATTGGCATTTCGTTGTAAATATATTGGTAGAATATTAATGTATAATATTGTCACAACAATGAATTGTGAACAATTTTACATATTGGCTAAATATTACTAATCAATATTATTTCAATATTAAAAGAAAAATATTGATACAATATTGGTCCATTACTGTTTTGTAATGTGTCCCAAAATAGTAGAAAAGGGGGTGACCTGCGCCACTCCAGAGCCCTAACTGTTCCGAGGGACTATTTCCCAGTGCGCAAGGCCTGCAGGGTTCCATGTGCTCCGGTGGTTCCTTCCCCAGGACGTGTAGACTCGGAGGAGATCGGTAATGCTGAAAAAGGCTTCTGCTTCAAGTACGACTCGAACCATCGATCACCCGGTTAAGAAGTCAGCCCGGAAACAACTGACCTATGGAAACTTATATAATTGTGGAATTTAAAGTTGGACACTATAAAATATTGGGGAGAGCGTGCATATTATATATTTTGATTATCTTGATATCTTTAAATCGGCGGATTTTGAGAAAGTATCATAACTTCTATTATTTATGAATATTTTTTCCATGTAGGCTAAATATATCATTTTAAATATACAGTAATATTGAGAACACAGCATTGATATGTTATTGATAAATAAATATTGACTATATTGTATAGCAATATTTACTAAATATTATATGCTATATTGCTTAAACATCGATTTTCAATATTTAGTAAGATTGTGCACGCAATATTGGTACATTGTTGTATGTGCAATATTTCAATTTACATTGAATATCAATATTTACTTAATACATATTACAAATATGTATGTTATATTGCTTAAATATAGATTTTCAATAATTTTCTAACTATTATAAGAAGATAGTCAAATAATTAATTATATAGATTTTCAATATGTATAGTAATATTGTATACGCAATATTGGTACATTATTGTGTGTACAATATTTGAATACCTATACATTAAATAACAATATTTACTAAATATTGCAAATATTGTTCTTATATTCACTAAATATTGTATTTCCAATATTTTTATAGTATAACAAAAATATATTCACCCAATATTGGCGACAGTTCGACAATATTGCTCCAATCTCTCTATATTGCGCTAATATTCCGCCAAGCTAACGCCAATAAACGGTGCTACATGGGTCATTTTGAGCTGTATCAAATTTTGACACCCCTGAGAAAGGGAAGCTTCATATCCGGTGTGGAATAAATAATCTTCAAAAAGTAACGCAGACTTTGAACTAATTTTGAGTGTATATACAAGGTTGCGCAATATTCCTTGTCGAACGGCAAGAGCACATTTGTATGTTAAAAATATAAACTGATTTTCGGTTTTTTCATTAAATGAAAGAAAAATTACTAGAAATGTAACGCATTTTTTTTTAATTAAAACCCTCGAACAAATTGGTTTCCATTGGGAGATCGTCCCTTTTCTTGTTTCGTCCCTCATCGACAAACACGATGGACACAATTAACCACGTAGATGAAAGATGACCAATTAAATTAGTTGAAAGTAAACCGAAAGCACCAACAAAAAGCTTCTGCATCGTAAAGTAATCCACAGTCCTTCGATCGAAAACCTAGATGGGGGGGGGGGGGGGTCACGATTATCGGCAGTTTCTATTTTATTAAGCTTCTCGCCGCAATGTGAGCAACAACTTTTGATGGAAAACGTTGGATTTCCAACAGATCACTAACCATGAAGCGATGGAAATGGATTAAGACCATATAAACATCTGGATTCGCTGATACCAAATCCTATTTATTTGCGAAAGAAAATCATTATCACACTCAGCTTATAAATGATGGACCTACGCGAGACTGAAGAGGAAGGAACCTAGGCAGCGAATTCTGAACCTCCAATGTTAATCTGTCACAATAAGTTGGTCGAGATTGAATAGTGGGGGCGCTTAGAAAAGGTTCAAGGACGGATTGATCATTGAAAGCACCGAGGTACACTTAGAGTTGGTTGATCAAATACGTTGAGGACACTATGTAATGAAGATATCATGAGTTAAGAAGAGCTGTCCCGCACCCTTCTTTGACATCTGTAAAAAGGATGTCAACTCGAGAAAATATTTTGAAATGTTTACAATTAGGGATACCACGAATAGCGATTTTGCCGAATACCAAATATTCGGCTAGGCTCTCGGCCGAAGTACCGAATATTCGGCGACGCTTCATTTTCCGACCTGCATCATTCAACTGCGTGAGGTAACAACGCCGTGGCGGTATTTGTTTCATTGGCGATTAGGTCGTGTCACAACACGCATTCTTGTTCATTGTTACATCAAATTGTGTTACTTATAACTAGTGTGTAGAATATTGTGCATCTTAAAAAATATCAGTGTTTGTTCGCGAATAGCTTTACGAAGAAAAGATCACCTATTTGGAAACATTATGATGATTTTTTTGTTAAAATAAATTTTTTATGAGTAATATTCTACGTTTTGTTTCATGATTTGATATTCGGTATCAGAATACCGAATAGTAAAAAAGCACCCGAATAGGCCGAATACCGAATAGTAGCCGAATATTCGTGGCATCTCTAGTTACAACAGTACGATGGTGATTAGAAGTGAATTGATAGTTATCCATAAAGTGATCATTTTTACGTTTATCTGGTAAATTAAAGGCGTCGAACCACGCAATGTCACACGATAAAAATGTTGGAAAGGGAAGCCATACCCGGCCAGGTATGGCATTTTGATCGTTTGATGTATCCCATGTAGCATTTAATATTGGTGTAATATTGGCATTTCATTGTAAATATATTGGTAGAATATGAATGCACAATATTGCCCCAACATTGAAATGTGAACAATTTTAAATATTGGCTAAATATGACCAAGGAGGGGAGGGAAGTCAAAGTGGTGGTGGGGGGAGGAGGAGATAGAAAGTGTAAAGGAGTGGAAGTATTTGGGATATGTTCAGATATGATAATAAGGACGAGGGACACATAAGGGAACTGGCCAAGAGAGGAAATAGGATAATGGGGAGTGTGTGGGGGATAGGGGAAAGAGTGTTCGAGAAGGACATGGAAAAGAGGAGACGGTTATTTGATAAGTTGATGAGGAGCGTGATGGGATACGGGGCGGAGATATGGGGGTGGAAGGAGTGGGAGAGTTTGGAAAAGGTGCAAGAGAAGTATTGGAGATGGACGCTGGGTTTGCACAGGGAGACACCGGGGTACATTGTGGGGGAAGAGGCGAAAGTGGAATAATTGAGAGTGCAGGCGGTAAGGAAGGCAGTGAAGTACGAGGAGGAGGTCAGGAAGAAGGCAGAAATAAAAATGGTGAATCAATGTATGAAGGAGATGAGGGGGAAGCGGATAAAGTATGGGCAAGAGGACAGGAGACTATATTACGAGAGGGTGGGGTATGCGAGGGAGGAGGTAGAAAGAAGGAGGGAGGAAGGAAGAGAGATGGTGGAGGAGGTGGCCATGAGGGATAGGAATGTGCAAGGGCAGGAAAGGAGAGAGAAGATAGCCGGAGGGAGATATAATGAGGGATATGGAGAGATCATGGTAGAGGGCAAGGCCAAGTACCTGACAGGGGAGATGGGTCTGAGGAAAAAAGAATTGTAGCGAGGTTTAGGTGTGGAAACGAGGAGAGAGAGAGAGAGAGAGAGAGAGAGAGAGAGAGAGAGAGAGAGAGAGAGAGAGAGAGAGAGAGAGAGAGAGAGAGAGAGAGAGAGAGAGAGAGAGAGAGAGAGAGAGAGAGAGAGAGAGAGAGAGAGAGAGAGAGAGAGAGAGAGAGATAGAGAGAGAGAGAGAGAGAGAGAGAGAGAGAGAGAGAGAGAGAGAGAGAGAGAGAGAGAGAGAGAGAGAGAATAGATATTGGCGGGAGGAGGAGGAGAGAGTGTGCAGAATGTGTAGGGAGGGGAGGGAGAACATGGCACACATGTTAACGGAATGCGAGGAGATGAGAGAAGAGAGAAGGGTAAGAAAGGAGATACTAGGAGTGAAGGGGGAAGGGTTGGGATGGATGAAGGAAATGCTAGAAAGGAGGGAAAAGGTGGAAAGTAGGGGGAAGGACAGGCGGGAGTAGTTTTACGATGGGGAATACAATCATGTATTTATTTGATTATTATGTAAGAAAATACAATAAACCTATTTTGATTTGATTATTACCAAGCGATATTCTTTCAATATTGGGGAAAATATTTATACAATATTGGCCTATTATTGTTTTGTAATGTGTCCCAAAATAGTATAAAAGGGGGGTGACCTGGACCACTACAGCGCTCTAACTGTTGCGAGGTACTATTTCCCATTGCGCAGCACCTCTGCAGATGCTCCATGTGGTACGGTGGCCCTCCCCCAGAAACCCCATTCACTTTGTGCAGACTCGGAGGAGATCGGTGATGCTGAAAAAAACTTTTGCTTCAAGTAGGACTCCAACCATCGATGACCCGGTTAGAAGGTCAACCATTATACCATTGAGCTACGGAACGTTATATGTATAATTTTGGAATTTAAAGTTGAACGCTATAATATATGGAGGAGGGCGTGCATATTATATTTTCATTATTTGATATCTCTAAATCGCCGAAAGCTAACATTCGACAGATTTTGAGAAACGTTATTATTTGTGGATATTTTTTTCATGTTGCCCTAAATATATCATTTTAAATATCCAGTAATATTAAAAACACAGCATTGTTATGTTATTGATAAATAAATATTTATATTGTATATGGTAATACTTACTAAATATTGTAAATATTAATGTTATATTGCTTAAATATCGATTTTCAATATTTAGTAGTAATATTGTACACGCAATATTGGTACATTATTGTTTGTACAATATTTGAATGTACATTAAATGGCAATATTTACTAAATATTGCAAATATTGTTCTTATATTGACTAAATATTGCATTTCCAATATTTGTATAATATTACAAAAATATATTCACCCAATATTGGCTGCAGTCGGACAATATTGCCCCAATCTCTCTATATTAGGCCATTATTCGGCCAAGCTAACGCCAATAAACGGTGCTGCATGGGATAGGGGTAAAAAATCTGAACGATGAAGGATTAGCACCACGATAACTGGAATGGCAGATCAAAATACTCTTGTGTCCGATACGGGGGACATTCTTCATGATTTAGTACGATGGAAATTACTTTGTATTGTAATTGAATATCTTGCAGTTTATCTACGTCCTGTACCTCACTTTATCCTAATCGCACCCGTACGTGTACAAAATACCATTTATCTCCTATGAATAAGCTTATCAGGTATAAATGTGTTGATAAAATGATTAAATCCCCGAATATCTTGACGTAGTACAAATTTTCCCCCATGAAATATACACATGTGGGCGGTTACGTAAATGAAATCCAATCATTTACGCCATATAAAGGTCATCAGATAAATTTCAATATTTAATTGAACGAGAATCATTATATAAAGTTAGTTGTCACCTTGACTAAGAACAATTAAAATGTTCAGTTCGTTATTACTAATTTGTTTATTACCAATTTTGGCGTTGGGTAAGTTTTTTTCTTGTACCTTGATATGGTTACAAAATTTGTTTATGTGCATAGGAACTTCGGGTCCAGTAGACTTTCACCCCGAAGAACCTTGTAATAGAGTTGGAGGTCAATGTATTAAACGAGATGAGTGTTCAGTACACATTGAAGATCAATATCTGAACTTGTGCCCACAACAGCAGTCTCAAGGTGCCGAATGTTGTCATGGAGGTAAGTGATTGCAATGTTTTTGAATCGATTGTAGCATTTTTGCATTTGCAGTTTCTACCAAGGAACATCGTTGTCGAAGATTTGGAGGGGAATGTTTTCGTGAAGGAACTCGATGTCCCGATGGTCTAAAAAGGCCAGAGGCCACCGATTGTCCCACAGGACAATTTTGCTGTATTGTCATACATTAATTCTGTAGAGGGGGAATAAATAAAGGCGTTTTAATAACATTTAATAACATCAAGAAGTGCGCTCATAGGGGAAAAGGTTTAGAGGCCTTTTGTGTTCCAGCGTTTAGTTGAGCAGCAAATTATTGAAAATGAAGTCCCTTAAGGCCTAAGATGCATTTAATGCCCAGAGTGTATGTTGTACAGTCTTTGACAAATGTAATGTCCCTTGGATACTGTGACTTAGGCAACCAACATATCACATAGTATATGGTAGACGATGTTTAACGTGTATTTATAATATTTATAAAACAAGAAAGCGAAACGATTAGTTTTATCTATAAATCTTCATTAAACATTGTTTTTCATCCACTATGTGATATGTTGGTTGCCTAAGTCACAGTATCCAAGGGACATTATTCTTGTCAAGGACTGTACATGGAAAGGATAATTCTTAGGAATAGAGACTAAGTGACAGTTCATATGAATTTCAGTAATTCGGTTGGTTTTTTTTCTATTCTTAGACGTGAACGTTTCTCAAACCAGTATTTTCATAAAACAAGCGATTAAGGTAACCTTCGACTAGAAAATAAAGCACATTTTCCAAACTTGTTTAAAATAGTGTCAAATTGTAAGATTTTCATAACACCCTCTGAACCGATGCTGACTAGCGCGATACCTTTTTCTGTAGTTACCGTGCTTATATTCAGCTTACCGAAAGTAATTCAATAGTAAGCTAATGACACAGTGAGCTGACGTTCTTGAAATGATTCAATTATGTTTCGGCATGAATTTAGGAAAAATGAATACTTACATTTTTGTCTATGGGGAAGGTTTTGTGAAGTTATTTTCCTAAATTCTACGTTCCACCCCATTTAGTGTTCTGATTAACACCACGATGGATCCAATCAATTTCGGCATGACTTACCCATCACCATAATTAGAAGGAAGTTCACCTACCTGAAACAAAAAGAAAACAATATTAAAACGTATCAAATTTATAGAAACAATATTGAACGAATAGCTAACATTGTAATAAATACGAGGGGAGTTTGTTATATTACTTAGCTATACCATCAAATTACAGAGCGATCAAAATTTTATATTGTCGTTCTTCTAATTCTTTTGGTAATTCTGCCAAAAAACGATGCCACAGCGTTTTCCAAGCTGTTTTTGGCACTATGAAAGAGTTAAAGGGTCTATTGCATAAAGTGAACTATTATTATGCGTAAAACTCTATATGTGAACGAAAGTGTGTAGTTGTTGCGAAGTGTTTTACCTCCTCGCCCGAAGCCAATCGTCGCCCTCTTAGGTTCTCCTTCAAGTGAGGAAACAAGTGAAAGTCGCTTGGAGCTAGGTTCGGACTGTATGGAGGGTAGTCGATGATGTCCAAGTGAAACTGCTTCTTCTGGGTTGTGTGGTGTCGCGCGTTGTCATGAAGGTCGTTTTCTCCTGATTACTTCGCACAATAGTATCAACATCTCGCAGGATCGGTTACTGTGCGGTATCCCAGAACACTATGGCCATCACCTTCCCACTAGATGGCGTCACTTTAACTTTGTCTTTGAAGAGGATTTGATGACCGCCCACTGCTGGGGGTGTGGTGGTATGGATCAATGTTTCGTTACCCGTGACAAATGTTCCCTTCCGTACAGAACAGACTAGTCCCCCATGCGCTTTTGCTTGTGTTGGTGAAACAGATTTCGTGAAAGCCATAAGGCACAAACTTTCTGGTATTGCAAAATATGGTGACTCGTACCGTACCCACCGACTGTACCATTCTGTGATATCTTGACGAGACATTACAATCTCTCCATAGACCTCTACCAGCTTCGGTTACATGGTACGCCCACAGAAAGCGAATAACTCAACGGATTTCTTCGCAAGACCAATTTTACAAACAATCGCCATTTGTTTTTACTCCAGGAACCTTAGTTTTTGATCAACCCTCGAACAAAAACGTTTGTGCCTCCATTCGAGTTGGCGTTGAAGGGAGGGACGCGAAAGGAGATTGGGAAGCGAATGTTTATAAAGGGAGAAAAAGAAAAGAGTACAAACGACACAACTGATGTTGCGATGTGGAAGCTTGAACCTTGAAGACGAGAATCAGGAGTGCCAAATTAAGTAGGTAGATCTTGCATAGATTATATCTTACTCCGCTGCGCTACCAGGACCATGTCTGGAACAGACCTGATTGGGAGATTTAATGGTCTGGTCAAAACTTCTTTTTGAAGACGTTCAGTAAAGCTCCTGATCGAACTCGTTGTCTGGAGCAGACATGACTGGCAGCTTTAATAGCCTGACAAGAAGATCCCCAATAAGAGGAGAAAGTGAAAGTGAAAAGTGAAAGAGCTAGCTGAGGAAAACGATACCGAAAAAGTTGGAGAGTATAGAGAAAGAAATAAAGAGGACGCTGGAGGAGATGAGAAGAGCAATTAGTGAGGAGTGCAGACTTCTGAGAGAGGAGATAAGAGTTATAAAGAATGAGCAGGGGAAGAAAGAGAGTGAATGGAATCAGGTGAGAAGTGGGGATAGTGAAAATAAAATATAGTGGTGAGGGCTAGCAGCGTAAGGGATCGAGATAAGGACCTGGGAGGATTCATTCAGAGCAAAGTGGGAGTGAGTGTGTGGGTTAAGGGAGCATAGATGGTGAACAAGGAGTCAGAAAAAGAGATAGGCGTGGCGGGAGATAAGATGGAAGTAATACGGAAAAAGAGAAACCCGAGGAGCTCGAGTGTGTACATTGAATACGACCTGACGAAGGAGGAGAGGTACGTGCAATGGGAGTTAAGGGAGATAGCGAACCTGGAATGGGAAAGTTAGGGTGGGTTACAGAGAGATATGGATAGAAGGAAGGAGGTACGACTGGGATGAGGAAAGAGGAAGGTTGAAGTGGGCCCAAGAAGAAGTGGAGCGAAGTGGGGCAAAAATAGTTATTACAAATGTGTGAAGAGAGAGGATGGATGGTACTAAATGGAAATACGGAGGGATGGTGCAAAGGGTTGTAAATTATAAAATTTAGTGGTGGTTGTTCTTGGGCAGGAGTTACAATTATATTGGATTATATATTATTTTCCCTCATCATATGCCATATATTTTCCCTCGCTTCCCCACACATTCGCCACATCATTTTCTCATCCTCCCACCAGTATCTGTTTTCGTTTTCCTCGTTCCCGCACCTGAACCTTGCCACCATTCTTTTCTCCTTTAAACCCACGTCGCCCAATAAATAATCGACCTTGCCTTCCACCACTATCTCCATATATCCCTCATTATACCTTCCCTCTTCTATCCCCGCTCTCCTTTCCTGGCCTTGGACATCTTTATCTCTTGTTACTAATTCCCCTACCATATCCCTTCTTTCCTCTCTTCTCCTTTCTATCTTCTCCCTCGCATTTCCCACTCTCTCATCATAACAATCTCCTCTCCTCTTGTCCATACCTTACCCGTTCTTTTCTTATCAGTTATCTCTCTCATACACTCATTTATCCTAATAATTTCCTCCCTTTTTGATCTCCTTCTCATATTTCACTGCTCTCTTTCCTGCTTGGATCCTTGTTTTTTCTGCTTTCGTCTCCTCCTCCAGCGTTCATCTTCAGTACTTTTCCTGTAATTTTTCCATTTTCTCCCACAACTTCCATCCCCATATCTCAGCTTCGTACTCCATCATACTCTTTACCAACTTGTCAAAAATCCATCTTCTCTCTTCTTTCTCCATATCTTTGCCAAAAACTTTTTCTCCCCCCCCCCCCCCCCCCACACTTTCCCCACTAGTCTATTTGCCAATTCCCAATTATTTAAATGTTTGAAGTACTATTTAGGTATTTTAAACGATTAACAATACTGGTGGTGGTGGACCGACACTAACCGCCAGTTAGAAGAAAATCTTAAAATAAAAGTAAAGGGAGGAAAGACGTATTTAAAAAAAGCGGAACCAGTGAAGTGTTGAGATTGGCTAGAAACGTATAAAACGTGCCCGAATTTTGGGAAAGGAAAAATTTAAGAAAAATGGGAATAACAAGAAATTAAAAGAACTGTACAGTGTACATATAAACGTCCCGGTACAATAGCACAATAAATGCGCAATAACAATAAAATTAGAGAAAACAAGGGGAAGACCAAAAAGGAGATTTAGAAACAAGCGATCAATAAAAGGAAATTGGGAAAACACAATTTCGGAAAATTTTGTTATTTACACATAAGAGTTATAATGTTTAAATTTAAACAAGCAAAATTCATGATTAGATAAGATTTAATCCTCCACTTTTAATAGTATCTTGGATTAAAAAACTGAGACATACAGAACATACGGAGGTTACTAATTACAAAATATAAATCAGGGTAGTGCTAATTAACTAATTAGACGTCACCATTCTCAATTTGCGACTAAGCGAAGCTGAGAAAGCTTACTAATTACGTGGTAGCAAATTGACCAAATTATATATTTTCTTGAGCAAAATTAATCTTGTATTGACAAAGCGATAAGAAGAGCACTGAATGGGTAATTCAAACAGTGGGATAACTCTAACTGTGTAAGTATAAACAAAAGGTGACACCAAGACACCTTAAGAAACCTTGGTGACAAGTTCGCCAATTAACACAAAAAACGGTTTACGTCACACTGAGATTACTAGGTAAGGTTGTTGTTTGTCGTCAAGTTCTCGAGAGGTATCAGTCAATATGTTTACGTACTTATCATCACTTCTAGCTTTTTCATTTCCAATTTTGGCGTTTGGTGAGTGTCTGCATCAGTGCATTTGGTATCTGGGAATAAAATTGTTCTTGTAGGAGTCACCGATTTTCATCCGGAGGAACCGTGTAACAGAGTGGGCGGGCAATGTATCAGACTTGACCAGTGCTCGATTCCTGTGCCGAAGGAATATCTAAACCTTTGCCCGGAACAGCAAGATCAAGGAGCCGAGTGTTGCCACGGAAGTAAGTTTTCTTAAAATTAAGAGTGATTTGTAAATAATTTGTACTTGCAGGGATAAGGAACGAATTCCGTTGCGAAAAACTCCAAGGAGCTTGTTTTGGTGCAGAAAGTAACTGTCGCCAAGTAAAACAAGCCATCGATTGTCCTTCTGGACAAATTTGTTGCCCCTTAGTTTAAGGCGAACCCTGTATACACAACTGTAGTAAATAAAGTAATAACGAAGATATCATATAAATATTTTTTTAATTAATCCAGAGCTATGAAAATGTATTAAAGGATTGCAGATGGAAAGAAGTGAGAAGATCGATCATGAGAACTATTTCGTTAAAATGATTAGATACATAGAGGAGCAAAGTGCAAGAAGAAAAAAAAAATAAAAGAGAAAGTTAAAAGCTAAAAACTAAAAGAATAGAGTGCGAATGAAAAATATCAGAAACAAAACAAAACAAAGGCATTATAGAGCAAAGATGGAACGAGTACAGACACAGTAAATAATAGCAGCAGACGTAACACCCGTAAGAAAGAAGTCTAGACAATAGAGGAAACAGAAAAAGTATAGTACAAGCTATACAGAAAATAACAAGCAAGGGAAAATTGACAACCGATAGAATAAATAACGGAAAGTAAGGATTGAGGAACAACGGATAACAATGTATAGCGAGAATCGGACCAAAAACAAACCTAAAAGGCAGATATGTAACATATTGACTGAAGAAGACCGAATAATTGAAAGGTGGATTCTTCGTTCGTTCCGTAACAGATTTTCTACTCGGCGTCCAATCGAATAACAGAATCCTCTTCCACGTGATCATCGGCATGACAACTGTTGAATTTATTTAATTTAACTTTGCTATCTCAAGATTATTATTGTTTAAAGGAAAAGAAATTTGTTATTAGCTAAATTAATAATCAAATTCTTTTGCTTGTTATTAATTTTCAATTAACTGTTCATAAAATATTTACCCTATTAACTATTTACTTATATACTTGATCCTTGTTGAACAGATATCGACTCAGTAACAATTGATTATTTCTTACTCGAAAGTAACTATTAAATTGTCATAATCTGAACTATAAACCGTTGAGGTCCGTTGTATTCTTACTTTTATTTAGAGGTATCTAATCAGGATTGGAAACTATGCATAGGATCCACCTCCGGAGAAGATTATAAAAGGCAACTCATACTTTATTGATTATCCCATTTGCTTTCTTGTATATTAGTAACCAATTTTATACTGCCAATTTAGTTCATTGATTTTAACCTTCGATTAACAACGAATCATGAGCTTCAAAGTAAATTAGTTTAATCGACTTGAACATAACACCATGTGGGTCCATTATTATTAAAATCTCACCAGGAGAGGGTAAATAAAGGTCTGACTTCCCACAATCTTTTTATTTTAATTTGCTACCGGTAAGCATAGACCACGAAACCGGTAGCAAATTAAAATAAAAAGATTGTGGGAAGTCAGACCTTTATTTACCCTCTCCTGGTGAGATTTTAATAAATTAGTTTATCCTAGAATTTTTATTCTAATCTTATATTTCAATGTGTATATAAATAATAATCCTGCCCTGATTATCTGTGGAATTTCTATTTAAATATTCATTATATTCACGTTCACTATTTTCACTGTGTGTATTTATTGACTACTCGTTTCTCTTTCAGCTATCTAGTTATTATTATTCAGTATCATATTGAAGATATCTTCGCAGTTCTAACCTTCAATTTTGTGTACGTTTAGAACTACGTGGCGCTATTTTCCCTTTTATTGTCCTTATTACTGCAAAACTGCCTACTCCTTTTTATTGTATTTAACCCACACCCATCGAACCCTTGTAACTGAGCGACCGTGGTCTTTGCATTTAAAAATTTTGTTACAAGTCAAAAGTTAACGTAACATAATTTCTTTATTTTATTAAAATAAAAACATAAATGTTAAAGAAAAGGAAGTGTACTGAGTACACTATACTTACTAATAGACTATGTAACAAAAAGATGTAGACATAACTAAGAAAATTTAAAGTAAGATGTTGCAGACTGATATTTTTAACAAAGAAATGATCAACATCAACCTGAAAATAAACAGAGAAAAATCCAAAACGACATGGAAAGAGATGACGTTATGATCGAAGGAAAACAACAGGTGACTAGGTACAAGTATTTAAAGAGTACATATTAAAAAACAAGGGCGGGAAACCGGAGGAAAATGTTATTTGAAGGAATATCAACACCGGCCAATTATACAATACTATAAAGGGCAATTTGTACAACAAAGAAGAAGTGCCTAAGCAGGTACAGTCAAAAATAATAATATAGCCGGCGATGTCGTTTGCAAGCCAATGATCAGAAAACCAAATTAAGAAGTGGAAGGAAAAACGAGGTAAAAAGAATAGAGAGAAAAACTGGAAAAAGACGCTAGAAAACAAGAGCAGATCTGATCTCGCTCGAGCACGTTTTATGAAAAGAAGACGACAACCCATAACATAGATATAAGGCAAAGGAAACGTGGAAAAGAAAAAGGGGTGGCTAAGAGAAACGTGGAAGCAAAAAGTTCATGCGGGGACCGTGGAAATGGGCACATAAAAATAATTTTTGCTCAAATATTTATTTTAAAAATGATATAAATAACCTACTTAAAAAGTTCCAGAATCAAATAAATCATGTCAAAACTTAGTTTTAACGTCATGGCGTAAAAGGATATAAAATTCAATATTAGTCTAATAAAAGCGTATGGTGCCAGCGCGATAAGATTAGTTACTTATATTATTATAATACTAAGAAAATTGCTTTCATATCTTCATATTAGAAGTACGCGTAGAAATGGAAGGAGTCAAGGGTAAGACTTTGTAAGAAATGTCGTCCAAAATTCATAAAAAAATTTAGGAGAAATGTGGTACGAAAACAAGATCATATACACTCCAAATTTTGAGGGTGAACCCGATCCGAGAGGGATTGGTTGTGTGTACTTTGACTGTATGTCTAAAAACAGAGATCGTTTGGCTCAAATCGATGGCCTTACTGGTGAGGAGGATACTTATGGTTCTCTGTTACAAAGATGTGTACGTACTGCAATTGGGCTAACAGAAATGGGTTTGAAATATGGTGACATCATTTCGTTGTGCACTCATAATCATCTAAATAGTTGCGTACCTCACATTTCCGGTTTTTTAATTGGAGCAAAAATCGCCGCTCTCGATCCGAGTTTATCGCTCAGCGAAGCTTGCCATCTTTTCCGGCAGGTGATGCCGAAGGTGATGTTTACTGGCGTTGAATCGGTGAGGCTGATCGAAAACGTTATAGAAGAAGTCGGTGCCGATACCAAAATAGTAGTGTTCGGCCCGACTGATACTCACACTCCATTTAGCGATCTGATTCAGCCGCAATCTGGTGAATCCTCTTTTAGGCCAGTGGAAGTACGGAACATTCGTGATATTGCCGTAATCATGTTCAGTAGTGGTACGACGGGATTACCAAAAGGAATATGTCACACTCATTACTCCATCTTGAGAGTGCCTGCTGATTCAATGTAAGTAATATAAACTCATATACCTAATAATCAGTTTCATAACACCTCATTCAGGATGCATGGGGATGGAAACCTATCAATGTTGGCCACAGATTCTCCATATTGGAACGTTTTTATGATGGTCGTGCACAGTTCCATTCTAGCAAAGGGAGTGAGATTAGTATACCCTACTTTTGATTTTTGTGAACCTTGGAAAATATTGAATAAGGTAATTACGTTGAAGTGATCTCCAATTGAATGAGTAGAAATTTACAGGTAAACAGTACCATATTTCCCGTAACGTATGCGCTAATCTTATGTCGGACCCCAAAACCAGAAGGCCTCGATGTGAGCAGTTTGCATCATATCATAGTGGGTGGCAGCCCAATTAGTGAAGATCAGTTGGATGTTATTGGAGCAACTTTTCCAGGAGTTTTAGTATCACAAATTTATGGACAATCCGAAGTTTTTTCACTTCTCACTGGTTTTGATGTAGCTAATCCGAAGCACTTGGAATTGATGAATAGAAAGAAGAATTCTTGTGGATTACCAACACGAGGAACCTGGTACAAAGTAAGTGACTCCACAAAATCTTCTTTGAATAAATTCTTGATAGGTAGTGGATCCGGATAGTGAAGAGCTTCTTGGAGCAAACGAGAAAGGAGAACTTCGAGTGAAAAGTGAAGCGCAACTTTGCGGGTATTACAATGTGGATTCGGGCGGAATTTGGGATACCGATGGTTGGCTAAAAACTGGCGACTACGGTTATTACGATGAGGATTTCTGTTTTTACATTACCGACCGCGTTAAGGAGATGTTTAAGTACCGTTATAAACATATAACACCGGCATTGATCGAAAGTGTTCTTCACTCACATCCTTCCATTGTGCAAGCGGTAGTTATAGGAATACCTCATTACATAGACAACTTCCATCCTATGGCTGTCGTTATGCTAAACGCTGATGCTATTCATACAACGGCAGAAGAAATAGAAAAGTATGTGGAAGAAAGGGTTGAGGATCCCATGCGCCTTCGAGCCGGGGTAAAATTTGTTAAAAACTTCCCTTTGTCCCCGTCTGGAAAAGTGCATCGGTTGAAATTGAAAAACTTGATTCTTAGCAATCAAATATAATGTTAAATTACTTAAAAGGTTTTGTGGGTTAATTCTTAATTATATTCATACTTCAATTGTACTCTATAACATATTTAGCATGATTCTTGTATTATTTTAAGAAATATTCAAATATTCAATTAAAATTAATTTAGGGCGACTGTAAACTGGGATCAATAAATGACGTCGTTGAATGGTAAATTGGTACGTACGTTCATTTCCTTCATGCTGGTGATTCCAATAAAGAATAAATTATCCCAAAACATCAATCAATACGAAAATAATGACCTTATTCGATGAACTATCGTATCCAATTTGTAATGGCTTTATCTCAAATTTAAGATTGACTGCTATGCTGTAGAATTTACAGAGAGGGGAAATTTTTGTAATGAGTTTCAGATACATTTCTTATATGCAGAAGCCTACGTAACTTTTAAAGAATGGCATTCCCGTCTTGCTCATCAGAATAAAAATCAAATTCTAGATGTGCTCAAACGGATTGAAATAGAAGTTAAATGCCCGCAACCATTTTTCTGTGAACCCTCCCAGCAAACACACATATAAAATATACATACAACATATGTATATAAATTGAAGTAAATACCCCTACATATGCTTTTTTATATATGAAGTATGTAAGTGTTCTTTAATAAAGTTATATAAACCGTATGTCACACAATTACGTATATTTTACATAATAGTATAAACTTACGAATATTCTGTATACAAAAATTCATATAATATATACATATAGATAATTACATATCACTCATGAAATTCATGTGCTGTCATATTTACATGATTAGATTTATGTACGTTATATGTAAAATATTATATGTAATATTACTTATTTTTTATCTATGCCTTCTGTAAATATAATTAGAAATTATGATTGCATATATTGTATGATCGAAAATAAAGTCCGTTTCTATTTGCGCCACATAAGTAATAATCGAACGCGCGTATTTTCTACAACGCCAAAAATTGTAGTTCACGTACTTTTAATATTAGATCCGTATCGACTAAAATGCGTCTAATTACTCTAATTCATATAGAAAATAAATATTATAAAATAAATTAAATCCTGGTCATTTTTAACATAAAGTTAAAGATAAGTATAATTATTGAATAAGACTTCACTCAACGGTATAATCAAACAAAATTTAAACTAATAACGCGAAACAGCGCAAAGTTACGAAGTACGACATAAAAAGGAGGGATGTTACAGATTAGCGCAGTGGTAGAATGTCGGATTTCAGAATTTGCAACGCCCACCCGCAAACGTTCGAATCCGGTTAAGGGACACTTTTCAAGCAAGTATATCATAATAAACTGTCGGCTTTCAGTTCAGGTGAAAACGGGTTCGTGCAACAATTAAGTTAAATATAATTAAAAGTACAGTTGCACGGTAAATGTAGTTTTTCCATTTTTTGTATGGAACTGCTTAAATAATTTTTTACGTTGATAATAATTACATTATGCTCGAGTAGCTGCCATTTTCGTCATCGCAACGCTTTTACAACAAATATTTTTTATGTAAATATTACATAAAATATACATAAAACGTATATAAATTCATGTAGAAGAATTTATATCTAATAGACATATATTATTTTGAAAATTGCTGACTTGCTGACATTAAATATCTCTTATTTTTCTTCCAGTTTTATGTAAATCTAAAAAGCTCTTACATAATTTATACAGGGTGGGGCACCATATACGGCACGGAAGTTGGTGCCTAAACTATAACAATTTTTAAAAATCTTTTTATATGCATACATGTAGGTCAATAAGAGCTACATTTTAAAATATTTATAAATATACAGGGTGGTTCAAAAAAATGTGGCGTATCAAAGTTATATTTTTTTAATGGAACACCCTATATATCATCACATTTTCGTATTTTACGTTAAAAAATAATGTCCCTTTCTTAACAATTCCCTATACCTATCTTTTATGGTTTTCGAGATATCTCGGTTTTTCTCGAAATACAGTAGGTGACAGAAAAAAGAATAACGGCAAAATGGGTAGGCGTAAAAGAAATTGCTTTGGATCAGTTGATTTAAAGCCTTTTGGCAACTATTTGCAATATTTATTATTATGTAGAAATGTACAGGGTGTTCCAAAACGTGCGAAATATCATTGACTGCTGCTAACTTAAATAACTTTCTTATTTTAAATAAAACACCCTGTATTTTTTACCCTATTCGATACAGTAAAATATTGTGTTTCAAACGATATTAGGGTTCCCTATAGCTAAGTATAGTATTTTTCACGTAACCAATGGATAACCTGTTTGAAGGTCAGCTCTATGTCCTCCTAAAATAATATACAGGGTATGTCATAAATATTTTAAATCTTTTGTTAATTTCTGGATAGACCGGAAGTAAAGTAAAGTAAATAACTTATACTCGATTAAAAGAGTCGTATGTCCTCTACTTCACTGTACAATTTTATTTCTCCATCTTTGTTAGCAAAAAGTTATGAAGATTTAAAATTTTCAAATTCAAACGTTCATCCCCCTTCCCTTATGGGAAATAAATGTAGTGCCAATAGTTTTTCATGAACTATGTGTATAACATTTCAAAAAATAAAAAAAAGCTCGGCGCAGATTTTGAGAAAATCGATTTTTAAATTTTGACCAATTTTGGGAACCAATAAATTGGTCACTAGTGTTATTAACTCACGATTATACAAAAACTTTTCCCCATAGACTTTTAATAAATAGTTAAATTAACGTAGTAAAAATTACCTATATACCTAAAGGTGGCTACATATTTCGACAATTATATAATTGTCATCATCAGGCCGCTAAAACCGTTTCGCTTAAGAATAATGAGTACTAGATGTTAAATATATACTTACATATGTTTATGTTTGTTAAATTAAGATTAAATGGCTTAATGTAGTTTGTAAAATTTGACAATTAATGGTGTGAACAAAATTAGACGAAGGGAATCATAAAAGTAGTTATTTCATCACTGAAAGGAGGAAAATAATAATTATTAATTAAAAACAAGAAAGAACCTTACTTACCACAGGCAAATAACCGAATGAAAAACACACAAAAAAGGCCATGCTGTGGGAAAAATTGTAAGGTTAGCAACCTTAGCGATTAAGGAAAAATACTTACGGGAAAACAATTTAAGAAGAAAAGGATGGATGAAACCTAAATAAACGCAGGCCAATCCATAATTAAAACAATAAACCAACAAAATGGTAACAGAAGACGAAACCAGTAATGAAGCAACAAGTTAAAATGGTGAAGAAAGTATAAAACCAAACCGACCAAAGCAGGCAACTGTAAAACCGATAAACAAAAAGGGAATATATGAGGTAAAATAACATACAAGGGTAAAGAAGATAAAGCCCGAAGAGACAACAAGAATATTGGACAATGAGAAGGTTTTTGTTACTGTGCAATATTTCATAAAGAGAGCGGATGGGTTTTTGGTATAATTTAAAATGATTTCCTTAGTTTCAAGCAGATCTAATTTAATGCCTTTCTCACAAATATGGAGAATTTCATAATAATTGATCTTAGGATCGAAAGGGTGGCCGGATTCTAAAATGTGATTGGCAAAAGCGGAGAAAGGTTATTCTTTTTGATGGAAGCGAAGTGTTCGGAAAATCGGGTTTTAAATTTGCGCCCAGTCTGGCCGATGTAAAGACTATTACAGGAGCCGCACTTAAGCTTGTACACACCAGCTTTGTCGAGAATATCGATCTTATCCTTGTTATGAACTAATTGATTTTTAAGGGTCTTATGCGAAGAGAAGGAAATATTGATGTCATAGTGTCTAAACAGGTTTTGAAAAATATAAGAAGGAGAACCAATAAAAGGGAGCGAATAATATAATTTAGAGACAGGTGGAGAAAGATGGGACTGACCAACTGGTTGAAGAGTAGTAGTCTTTGTTAAATTGAATTTGTGTCTGGATCTATGGTATAATTTGGAAATGAGGGGTTTGGGATACCCATTACGGGTAGCAATATCAAAGATTAAGTCTAATTCTTTTTTGTAGTTAGTTTGGTTAAGGGGAAGGGTAAATAAACGGTTGCAAAAATATCTGAAGGGGGCTAATTTGTGGGGAAGGGGGTGGAATGAGGGGTAGGGGATTACCTGGTCGGTAGTAGTCGGCTTCCTAAAGATAGAAATCTCAAGGCTATTATAGTCCCTACTAATGGTGAGGTCCAAGAAATTAAGTGTTTTGTGGGCTTCGACCTCTAAGGTGAATTTAATGTCGGGGTGCAACCTATTGAAAAAGTTAAAGCAATCTTCAAGATCTTGGTTGGAACCTTTAAAAATAACCAGGATGTCGTCCACGTACCTTTTATAAAAAAGGAACTTGTCTTTGATAAGGGGGTTGTTAAAGATTAAGTTTTGTTCGAGGGAAGATAGAAAAAGTTCGGCCAAGAGAGGAGAAAGGCTACTACCGATGGGTAAGCCCATCTGTTGAATATAAGTTTCGTTGTTGAAAGTAAAGAAATTTTGGCTATTGCAGATCTTTAAGGCTTTACTGAGGGAAGAGCAAACGTTATCGGGGAAGTGAGAACTGTGTAAAAGATCGTTTACGATGTTCCAACATTCTAAGATTTGGTCACGTTAAATTTTTGTTCTTTATCAATTATAAGTAAAAGTTCTGGCCATCCTATGGCTATAATTTCCAATTTTCAAATTTTAATTAAGTTAAACGGTTCTTGAGGTAGACCCTAAAAACTAAAAACTTGGAGAATTGCTATATTGGCAGCCATTTTGAATTTAGAAACAAACGAAAAACGGCGTTTTACTTCTATATCTACTAACTTTTCACCAAGGGAATTTAGTTTGGGTTAAAATTTGAATGTTTGCTCCCGAAATAACGCCCCTAGTTTGGGCCCCTTTGAGCCGATTTTGATGAGAAGCTTGTTTTACCGGTGAAGTTTTTTATAGGGCTTAGTTTTAAATTTCATCAAAATCGGTCTAGTACCTATGTTGGGCTCCATAGCCATAACGTACGTACGCACCCACGCAGACACAGACAAACATTTTTCAAAGATGATGGTTTTGGTCTCAGGGGGACTCAAAACGTCGAGATTAATCAAAATCTCGAGTTTGGTTTTTTTTCGATTACATTACTTTCCCTATGTGGGATATGCACGTATATGCACGGGAAAGTAAAAAAGGGACAGCGGACTGCCGAAACTTTATGAAAATTACGGTAATATAATACGATAGGAAAAATATATGCGAGAATTTTCTCAGGAAAAGCTTTAAAAAATAGTACGAAAGGCCACGTGCACTTACAAAAAAGATTACACAAAGAAAAGGAAGTGTATTGAGCGTTATACTTACTATAAAATAAATAGCGAAAAATCGCGAAGATCGAAGGCAAACAACAAGAACTTACTAGAAGTAAGCATTAAAAGACATAAACAGAAAATTTTTTTATTTGTAGTTTATATAAAGGTCAATATTATAGTCTAATAATAGCGTATTGCGATAATATTATTATCTATATTGTTATAAGTTATAATAATAAGATTTCTTTTATAGTTTCATATTAAAAGTGCGCTTAGAAATGGAAGGAGTCAAAGGTAAGACTTTGTAAGATATTTCGTCCAAAATTCATTGAAAATTTAGGAGAAATTTGGTTCGAAAACAAGATCATATACACTCCAAATTTTGAGGGTGAACCCGATCCGAGAGGGATTGGTTGTGTATATTTTGACTGTATGTCTAAAAGCAGAGATCGTTTGGCTCAAATCGATGGCCTTACCGGTGAGGAGGACACTTACGGTTCGCTGTTACAAAGATGTGTACGTACGTCAATTGCGCTAAAAGAAATGGGTGTGAAATATGGTGATATCATCTCGTCGTGCACCTATAATCATCTGAATAGTTGCGTACCTCACATTTCCGGTTTTTTTATTGGAGCGCCAATCGCCGCTCTCGATCCGAGTTTTTCACTCAGCGAAGCCTGCAACCTTTTCCGGCAAGTGATGCCGAAGGTGATGTTTACGGGCGTTGAATCGGTGACGCTGATCGAAAACGTTATAAAAGAAGTCGGTGCCGATACCAAAATAGTAGTATTCGGCCCCACTGATACACACACTCCATTTAGTGACATGATTCAGCCAAAAACTGGTGAATTCTCTTTTAGGCCAGTGGAAGTACGTAACATTCGTGATATTGCCGTAATCATGTTCAGTAGTGGTACGACGGGATTACCAAAAGGACTATGTCACACTCATTACTCCATCTTGAGAGTCCCTGGTGATTCAATGTAAGTAACAAACTCATATAATAATCAGTTTGATAGCACCTCATTCAGGAATGATTTGGGTGGAAACTTATCAATGTTGGTGACAGATTCTCCATATTGGAACGTTTTTACGACGAACGTGCACAGTTCCATTCTAAGGAAAGCAGCCAGATTAGTATACCCTGCTTTTGATCTTTCTGATCCTTGGAAAATGTTGAAGCATAAGGTAACTACGGTAAACTGCTTTCGAACTTAATGATTAGGAATTTACAGGTGAGTAGTATCATGTTGGGCGTAACGTACGCGCTAACCTTATGCCAGACCCCAAAACCACAAGGCCTCGATGTAAGCAGTTTACGTCATATAATAATGACTGGAACTCCACTTAGTGAAGATCAGTTGGATGTTATTAGAGTAACTTTTCCAGGAGTTTTAGTATCTCAAATATATGGACAATCCGAGGTTTTTTCACATCTCACTGGTTTTGATGTAGCTAATTCGAAGCACTTGGAATTGATGAATAGAAAGGAGAGTTCTTGTGGATTACCAACACGAGGAACCTGTTACAAGGTAAGAGTCTCCTCAAAATCTTCTTTAATTAAATTCTTGATAGATAGTAGATCCGGATAGTGAAGAGCTTCTTGGAGCAAACGAGAAAGGAGAGCTTCGAGTGAAAAGTGAAGCGCAACTTTGTGGGTATTACAATATGGATTCGAGCGAAATCTGGGATACCGATGGTTGGCTAAAAACTGGCGACTACGGTTATTACGATGAGGATTTCTGTTTTTACATTATCGATCGCGTAAAGGAAATGTTTAAGTACCGTTATAAGCATATTACACCAGCATCGATTGAAAGTGTTCTTCACTCACATCCATCGATTGTGCAAGCGGTGGTTATAGGAATACCTCATTATTTAGACAATTTCCATCCTATGGCTGTCGTTGTCCTAAAGGCTGATGCTATTAATACAACGGCAGAAGAAATAGAAAAGTATGTGGAAGAAAGGGTTGAGGATCGCATGCGTCTTCGAGCCGGGGTAAAATTTGTTAAAAGCTTTCCTTTGACTCCTTCTGGAAAAGTGCATCGCTTGAAATTGAAAAATTTGATTCTTAGCAATCAATAATATAATGTTAAATTACCCAAAAGGTTTTGAGGGTTAATTCTTAGTTATATTCATACTTAAATTGTACTACACTACATCATTTAGCATAATTCCTGTATTATTTCAAACAATTATTCGAAGAGCTTAAATTTTATTCGCATATTCAAAATTTAGGGTAGCTTGTAAATTGGGATCAATAAATGATAACAAGGAATACGTCGTTGAATGGTAATTTGATAATAGTACTGGACGCTTCCTTTCCTTCATGCTGATGAGTCCAATATACAGTGTGTTCATTTTAAAACTTACCACCCCTGTAACTTCAAAACCGCAATAACTTTCAACATTCGCGGGGACACGTCGATTTTTATTTTAGGGGGGAACGTTTTTGAAAGTCAAGTGGTCTTGATATGTTCATCCCTCTAACCCCTAGTAACCCCAATTTTAAAATCTCAAATGGAACTACCCCACTTGTTATACATCATTTGAAAGCCCCTTTCAATACCAATACAACAGTGTATTTCATTTGAAAATTGGGTGAGATTTGATAAAGTTATGGGTCATATAATGTGATATTCAACCAATCACGTACTACAGGTCTAGCGTAGTACGCGGGTGCACCATCTTGTTGAAAGTGTAGTAGCTCCTCTTGCAGTAAAGAATTTCCGTGATGATCCACTTGATTTTCTAAAGATTTAGCGATTAGTCCATCAACTGTGCCCCGAAGCATATCTAAGTACACCTCCCCGGATAGAGAATCATTTATAATAAGGGACCTATTATGGCGTTTCCTAAAATTCCAGCCCAAACATTTATTTTCTGGAGGTATTGCGTATTACCTTCCCGGAATAGATGGAGATTTTCATTATTAACCATTAAGGAAAATAAATAAATAAGTTTTTGTCAAATGATTACTTTTTGACCCATAACTTTATCAAATCTCACCCAATTTTCAAATCGAATACACTGTTGTATTGGTATTGAAAGGGGTTTTCAAATGATGTATAACAAGTGGGGTAGTTGCATTTGAGATTTTAAAATAGAGGTTGCTAGGGGTTAGAGGGATGAACATATCAAGACCACTTGACTGTCAAAAACGTTCCCCCCTAAAATAAAAATCGACGTGTCCCCGCGAAAGTTGACAGTTATTGCGGTTTTTAAATTACAGGGGTGGTAAGTTTTAAAATGAACACACTGTAGAATAAATCATCCCAAAACATCAACCAATACGAAAATAATGACCTTATTCGAACTATAGTATCCAATTTGAAATCGCTTTATCTCAAATTTGAGATTGAGTGCCATTCAAGTGGAAATAAAAGCTGTTAAACATTGCCAAATGAAGTTGATGGTCTGAACGGTTGTTGCCAATTAAATTTTCAATGAAGGAACGTCTTAGTATCCTTCCTTTTTTGGAAAAGTATTAACATTTTGTTTTATCCGTATTGATAAAGCGATAAGCAGAGCAGTGAATGCTAATTGAAACAGTGGGAGCAACCACAGGATTCACTGGTACAATTAAATGGTACGAGAATGAGGTACTTATTAGTTTACTCTCTCTAGTCTCAATTCGTAAACAAGTATGGATACTTTTTAATAACTTTTG
This sequence comes from Pyrocoelia pectoralis, assembly GCA_036250285.1. Lineage (NCBI taxonomy): Eukaryota > Metazoa > Arthropoda > Insecta > Coleoptera > Lampyridae > Pyrocoelia > Pyrocoelia pectoralis. The sequence goes on from CM070081.1 coordinate 8,867,803, forward strand.
TCACATCTGATCCTACACGCGGCCATCCTGGTCTCGGATTCAATCATCGTTCAGCCAGGGCTTGATATATCCGGCACATGTGGTAGTTTTGACAGGACCCTCATGTTTACCCTCTTTAATGTGTCACAATACTTTGACTTTTCTACTCGGTATGGACCGAAACACTTTGCCCGGCCTCCCTTGAACACGTTTAACAGCGACCAAGTCTCTGGTTTGGTAAGTATTATGCTTTCTTCTTTGTAGATTGTTCGTTTTTCTATTCTCCTCCCGAGTCCCCAAAATTTGCTCTTTGGTCTCTACCGTAATCCTTCACGTTCTTCCTGAAAATCTTCGATCCATTCTTCTTCCAAACGTCTCAAAAGTTCTAAATGTTTGTACTGTAGATTATAGCGGTCCTGAATTCCAGACCTGTCAATATTTAGTATTGCCATTTTCAGCAAATCATTACCTTGGTCCCTCATATTTCCTCTTGGAACGACATCAATTTTAACCCGAAATTCTTCGCCATCAATACTAGTGGTGGCAAATTTAATTTTTTTCGTATTCGAATATTCGTTAAAAATATATTCGAATATAGAATTATTCGAATTGGAATAATAGTCAGAAAAAAATTCGTTTTATTCATTGCATTCGTTTTATTCGTTGTATTCGTTTATTCGTTTTATTCGTTGTATTCGTTGTATTCGTTGTATTCGTTTTATTCGTTGTATCCGTTTTATTCGTTTTATTCGTTTTATCGTTTTGCTCCTTTTATTCGTTGGACTAGTTTTATACTACCTACCTAGTAGAGCATTCTCCAATGGAAGTTTCATTTAAGCATAAACATTTGAATAGTAAATTACTTGTTGTTGCTCCATTAAATTTAAGACACTTATTGCAAATTTTGCAAGTAACTACCGCATCACTCGTATTCTTCACGAAATATTTCCACACTTTATTCATATATCACAATAATGTAGTCGTCTAGGGTGAGAAATAATTTGAACTAAATTAAAAATTAATATTTAAATGCTTAGATAATCCTTTAAAGGAATAAATTATCATCAAAGGCGGATAAAAATCATAAACTTAAATGAACAATGTCCAAGCTTCACAATACCATGAAAATAATTCCAGTTAAAATCACCCTGCGTGGTTGAGGATTATTGTAGGTAATGTTTAGAGAAACGTGTTCACTGATTTACCGAAAACCTTTTACACTAACAAACAATAAATTACAGTTCATTACGACTTGTAAAAGGGTGTTATTGAATAGTGAATGACTTTAAGCTGACAGAAAAGAAATGCTGAAATAGCTATTTACAATACGAATATTGTACCTACAACGTTTTATCTACTATTCATAAAATATTGTCGGTCGAAAGAAATTTGTAAATGAGAAATAATTCCATGAAATGAAAAGTGGGTAGTAGGCCTACCTGCCGTCTGTCATCTCTCAATAATAAACCAACGAAGTTCTCTTTTTTCTTAATTTAACAATTTTTTTTGTTCTGGCCATTATTCGTTTTATACGTTTTATTCGTTTCATTCGTTTTATTCGTTTTATTTGTTTTATTCGTTTCATTCGTTTTATTCGTTTCATTCGTTTTATTCGTTTTTATTCTAATTCGAATAGTGGTATTGTTAAGTATTCGAATAATTCCCGATTATACATTCGAATATTCGAAAAAAATTGCCACCACTAATCAATACTAATGTTTCGTCAAAAAATCCTCGTGTTTGGAGTTTGCTGTTTCCAAATCCACCCAAAATTAAACTTGACAATTGTAGACGCGGGAATCCTGTGTCAACCAAGGCTAATACGTCGGTATTCAAAATTTTTACTTTCTTTACATTGGCTTTGACCACAATCTTTAAGCTTTCGCTCATCGGTTGCTCTTGTTTTTTCTTTGAGGCATTCGATAGAGTGGTGTCGCCAGACTTTTTGGCAAACACAAACTTTTGGACTTCATCCCAACCTAGCAGACAATTGACGCCTCCTCAAATCCTGAGATCCACTTATTAACCTCGCATGATTCATCACCGCTAAATGATCTTCAATATCTCAAAAACTCATGACAAACTTAGGTGTTGTTCTCACGTACGTAGTTGACTTATTGTCGTCGTCGTCTCGATCGTCTATTTCGTCATCTACGTCTATAATAACCCTATTCACCTACTTCGTTTAATATTGATATGATTTTGTTCCACGGATACAAATGCTACTAAATTATGTGATCATTTTATGACATTTGGATATGCACAAACCATATTCAACGAAACTAGGCTTAAAAACTGCATAGACAACATATTTACCAATCTCAACTCAGATGATTTTATAACCTCTACTGTAAATTGCGGCATATCAGATCACTATGGTCAAACGATCTGCGCCAAATTACATGGCAGATGTACCGAAAAACAGTATACGAAACTCGTTCGTCCAATTACTTTACGTGGCCAATGTACTATGCACAACAAACTAAGTAGTATAAGTTGGAGCTTCATAGACAACCCGCACGAAAATGTCAAAAAAAAGTTTAAACTCTTTCACGAATGTTTCATAGATGTGTTTAATAAATCTTTTCCCCACACCAAATTTTCAATAAAAAATCGTGATGGTGGAGTAAAATGGTATAATGACAAACTCAAAAACATGCGCGACAAATTAAACCTGTTAAACGATATGTATTCAAAATCTCCAACACAAGAACTGTATGATATAAAAAATAGTTACAAATACATGTATAAGCACGAATTAAAACGTGCCAAGATAGAAGCAACAGACAGATTTATATACAACTCAAATAACGTTAGCAAATCTCTTTGGGATATTGTAAACAAAGATGCAATCGCAAACAGAAAAAATCTTGCAATAATAGCATCCTATCAGCAGATGACTTTAACAATTACTTTGTTAATGTCGGACGTAATATCGTCAAAACTCTCCCAAATGATGGTATAGTGCATGACCAGGTTACCTGTCCGGCCAATACCAATTTCAAATTTAGCACAGTCACTTTCACTCAAATGCGTGATATCTTAGTATCTATAAAGTCCAGCAAAAGCAAAGATGTATTTGGTCTCTGCCCATATATAATAAAAACAAACACTTCAAACCTTGTATACCCATTAACCAAATTAATTAATCTTTGTATAGATGAATCTGTTTTTCCTGACCAACTAAAAATTGCTTCAGTATTACCCATATACAAAAAAGGGGATGTACATGACTTATCCAACTACAGACCTATTTCCATCCTGCCCAGCTTCTCTAAAGTTTTTGAGAAAGTTTTAGCATTACAAATTACAAATCACTTCGAATCAAATTACCTATTTAATGAAAAACAATACGGATTTCGCAAAAAAAGAAGCACTACTGACGCAATTATCGATTTCGCTATGAATCTAATAGAAGGATTTGAAAACAAAGAATATTCATTATCCATGTTTTTAGACCTCTCAAAGGCTTTCGATTCTGTATGCCATGAAAGACTATTACAGAAACTAGAAAATTATAATTTCGACCAAACAAGTATTAAATTAATAGCATCTTATCTAGAAAACAGACATCAAACAGTAAATTTTAATGGAACATCAAGAGTACTCCCTATTACCATTGGATTGCCACAAGGAAGCATATTAGGTCCTTTGTTGTTTTTAATATTTGTTAATTCATTTCCAAGCTGTATAGAGAGTATAGAGGGTGAGACACATATTGTCCAATTTGCGGATGATACTACTCTTACCATAACGGATAAATACATCGAAAAGGTGGAAGATAAAAGTATCGTGGTACAGTCTAAGGCCCTTGAATGGTTCTCACACAATAAGCTGGTCTTAAATACCACGAAAACAAAGGAAATGTTGTTTACACTGAGACACACAAACGCATATACCCCTAATAAATCCGCAAGTTTCCTAGGAGTGCACCTCGATAGCAAGTTAAACTGGGTTCATCACACCGATATAATATCAAAGAAACTGAGTAAGAACATTTTCGTACTCAGAAACTTGCAATCGAACGTGTCTCCTAAAGTCTTACGAACATCATATTTTGCCTTGTGCCAATCACTAATGTCTTACGCAATCGTAGCGTGGGGTCACTCTACAGGTTGCCACCGAATATTCCAATTACAAAGACGGGCAATTAGAATAATAGCGAATTGCAGCTACAGAACTGAATGTAAACAATACTTCATACAACACCAAATACTAACGCTACCGTGTATATATATCTTAGAATGTTTACTGTTTGTCAAAAAACACCATGAAAATTTTTCGAAACAATGTAACATACATAATCATCTCACCAGAACTCGTAATCATCTCCGCCCTGATTTTCACAGATTAAAAAAATCGCAAACGGGACCAAATTACTGGTCGATAAAATTTTTCAACAAATTATCAAATAAAACAAAACAATTAGAATTAAGGCAATTTAAAATAGCAATAAAAAAATATTTATTAAACAAAGCCTTCTATAGTTTCAATGAATACCTTAATTATTATCAGCATATAATTTAACACCTAGATAGATTGACGAGTGTAAATACATTGTATGGTAGCACGAAATATATATTATTATTATTATTATTATTAAAAAATAATCTTAAATCGAGCTCTCAGATTCTCGATGTTGGGATTTTAAGATCTCCTGTATATTGTAAATTAAGAATATTACCTATATACTTTTAATTACACACAATAGTAGTCCGTCTCATCGTGCTCTCTCTCAAATATTCACTCACTCGTTCAAATCACGTAATCGTTCCTCTGAATCACCCGATGATTAGAATAATAATTATATTATACATCATTTAATTACCAAAGTCTCGATTTATTTTTTTTAATTAACGCCATCCTGAATCGAACTAATGAAGATCTTCTATATGTAAATCGACCATTCGGAAAACTTTTTACCTACACCATGATTTGGATACGGAGAAAACTAGGTGACTTATTTGTAAATTTTTTTCTACAGCCATTACTGACGTGATTTTGTCATTAGCCACGTCATCAAAAATAGGAGAAGAGAGGAAGGAAGGGGAATTAGTAACAAGAGATAAAGGTATCCAAGACCAGGAAAAGAAAGAGAGGATAGCAGAGGGAAGATATAATGAGGCATATATGGAGACAATGGTGGAAGGCAAGGGTGACATGAGTTTAAAGGAGAAAATAATGGTGGCAAGGTTCAGGTGCGGGAACGAGGAAAACGAAAACAGATACTGGTGGGAGAATGAGAAAAGGATGTGTAGAATGTGTGGGGAAGGGAGGGAAAATACATGGCACATGATGAGCGAATGTGAGAAGCTAAGGGAAGAGGAGAGAGAAAGAAAGGCGATTTTGGGAGGGAAGGGGTGGAGGAGTGGATGAAGGGGGTGCTAGAGAGAAGGGAAAGGGTAGAGAGAAGCAGACAAGAGTAGGAAGTTTTTATTTTTTGTAAATGTACCTAATCTTTTAGTAGAGTTAGAATCTTTTGTTTAAAATGTAAATTTATGACAAAATAAAGGGATAATGACACCATATTAAATTTAATTAAGTTTAAATGTCACGGAGCATCTGATTAAAACATAATCACACTTTTCTCCAAATACGTAATCTCTTATTTTCCTTTCATGCAAAGTTCGGTGGTTAACCTCTCGTGTGATAAGATTATATTTATATATTCATTTTGAAAATAAATCGTAAAACCAACAATTGCGCCAAACATACAAAAATTACAAAGGTGAGGAGGCCGAAACGAATGTATGGGAAAGAACATGTTACCAACACTGCAAAGCAAAATCGTACTAACGCGGGTAACTTCAGAAGCTTGAAGACTGTAACTCAAAAATGTACCAAAACAGATTTGAAACTATACATAAGTCGTTTGGACCAGATATTGATATAAAGTGTAAGAGCTGAGCTAGTCAGATCAGCTCACGGCTGAGGGATAGGATTGATGTCGAGTCAGCCATGGGAGTACTTCAAGAATAGATTACTTTTTTCCAATTAACAACAATAATATATATTAAATTAAATGACCAGTAAACTGGCACAAAATTTTCCCGTGTTTACTACAATGACGTATTAAATAAAATAGTTTTTTTGGGTAATAACTCAAAATAATAGTATATTATTCAACGAGCGTATAATGTTGGCTATTAGAATATTCACGAGGTAAGTTTATGGCCACGAGCCGCAGGCGAGTGACATAAATTACCAAGAGAATAATAGCCATTATACGCGAGTAGAATACTATACTTTATCCACGACTATAAATGTTAATTCAATTTAAATATTTATTTGAAAATTCTCTAATTGACTGTATTGGACGGTTACCATGGAAATATATAAAATAACAGTGAGTAATATTCATTACTCACGTTGTTAATGACAATAACTTATTAATCACTGATAGTCGTGGATAAAATAGGTTTTGCGTAACAACTCAAAAAAATAAATATATAGTGTGTAGTATAGTGTTCTAATCAGAAAACGATTCCTAATTAATAGGTATGCTATAAATATTTGTAATGTTTTGTTAATTTCGGGATAAACCGAAAGTAAATTGGAATACTTATTATACCCGATTAAAAGAGTCGCATGTCCTCTACTTCGCTGCACAATTTTACATCTATGTTAGCAAAAAAGTTATAAGAATTTTTAAAATTTTCAAATTCATAAGTTCATCCCCCTTCTTCTATGGGAAATAAAGAAATAAATGTAGTGCCAATAGTAGATGATGATATGGAAAGATTGAAAGGAGACAAGAGGTGGGTAGGTTCAAGTATTTATGAGTGTTAATAAACAGGGACGGCAAACTGGAGGACAACATTATTTGAAAGAATATGAACAACCGGCAAATAATACAATATCATAAATGGTAATTTCTTCAACAAAATAGAAGTGCCTAAGGAGATACAGTTACAAATAATAATAAAGCCGGCGTTGTCGATTGCAAGTGAATCATAGTCCCTAACACAAAGGCAGAACACCAGATTAAGAAGTGGAAAGAAAAACGAGAGAAGAAGAAAAGAAAACAGGCATTCAGAGAAAAAACTCGAAAAAGATCCTAGAAAACCAGGCCAGCTAAGAGAAGACGACAAACCCATAAGACAGATATATAAAAAAGTAAAAAAGGATCGTTTCTCTCCCCCTTTCCACCTCCAAAAAAGGGGTTCTATTTGGGGGTGAAATTTGGAATTTGAGAATATTTTTTTATGGAGATTTCAAAAGTGCAATAAAAAATAGGCGTTCCCATTTAAGTTTTCGAAACTCACCCCCCTCCGTCCCACAAGGGGGGAGGGTTATGTTTACGTATCATGACTCAATAGGTTTCAAAAAATAAAGGAAACGTATTTTTTCCTTTTTGTAATTGAATGTGTCGTTCTCGAGATATTCAATTTGACTTTACTGGCGTCCCGACGGCGAAGAGGCGATCCGATCAAAAAATTTACCAGAGATTCGGAATCAGTAAAGAATTTCCTATAAGATGACACCAGCTCCAACTTTCGACCAACGCACAGACACACAGACATCCGGACAAATTTAGTAACCAACTTTATGAAGTTGGTTGAAAATTAGATAACATAACATAACCAACGAAATGATATGAAGGTCAAAATTAGTCTAGTAACAGCGTATGGGGGCAGCGCGATAAGATTAGTTACTTATATTATTATAAAACTAACAAGATTGCTTTTAAATTTTCATATTAGAAGTGCGTGTAGAAATGGAAGGAGTCAAAGGTAAGACTTTGTAAGATATTTCGTCCAAAATTCATTGAAAATTTAGGAGAAATTTGGTTCGAAAACAACATCATATACACTCCAAATTTTGAGGGTGAACCCGATCCGAGAGGGATTGGCTGTGTGTACTTTGACTGTATGTCTAAAAGCAGAGATCGTTTGGCCCAAATCGATGGCCTTACCGGTGAGGAGGACACTTACGGTTCGCTGTTACAAAGATGTGTACGTACTTCAATTGCGCTAAAAGAGATGGGTTTGAAATATGGTGATATCATCTCGTCGTGCACCTATAATCATCTAAATAGTTGCGTACCTAACATTTCCGGTTTTTTTATTGGAGCAAAAATCGCCGCTCTCGATCCCAGTTTATCGGTCAGCGAAGCTTGCCATCTTTTCCGGCAGGTGATGCCGAAGGTGATGTTTACGGGCGTTGAATCGGTGAGGCTGATCGAAAACGTTATAAAAGAAGTCGGTGCCGATACCAAAATAGTAGTGTTCGGCCCCACTGATACTCACACTCCATTTAGTGACATGATTCAGCCGCAAACTGGTGAATCCTCTTTTAGGCCAGTGGAAGTACGGAACATTCGTGATATTGCCGTAATCATGTTCAGTAGTGGTACGACGGGATTACCAAAAGGAATATGTCACACTCACTACTCCATCTTGAGTATGCCTGGTGATTTAATGTAAGTAACAAACTCATAATAATCACTTTGATAACACCTCACTCAGGAAGGATGTGGGTGGAAACCTATCAATGTTGGTGACAGATTCTCCATATTGGAACGTTTTTATGATGATCGTGCACTGTTCCATTCTAAGGAAAGCAGCCAGATTAGTATACCCTGCTTTTGATCTTTCTGATCCTTGGAAAATATTGAAGCATAAGGTAACTACGGAAAACTGCTTTTCAACTTAATCATTAGGAATGTACAGGTGAATAGTATCATGTTGGGCGTAACGTATGCGCTAACCTTATGTCAGACCCCAAAACCAGAAAGCCTCGATGTGAGCAATTTGCGTCATATAATATTGACTGGCAGTCCACTTACTGAAGATCAGTTGGATGTTATTAAAACAACATTTCCAGGAGTTTTAGTATCTCAAAAATATGGACAATCCGAAGTTTTTTCATATCTCACTAGTTTTGATGTAGCTAATCCGAAACATTTGGAATTGATGAACAGAAAGGAGAGTTCTTGTGGATTACCAACACGGGGAACCTATTACAAAGTAAGTGATTCCTCAAAATATTCTTTAAATAAATTCTTTATAGGTAGTAGATCCGGATAGTGAAGAGCTTCTTGGAGCAAACGAGAAAGGAGAACTTCGAGTGAAAAGTGAAGCGCAACTTTGCGGGTATTACAATATGGATTCGAGCGGAATCTGGGATACCGATGGTTGGCTAAAAACTGGCGACTACGGTTATTACGATGAGGATTTCTGTTTTTACATTACCGACCGCGTTAAGGAGATGTTTAGGTACCGTTATAAACATATTACACCAACATTGATCGAAAGTGTTCTTCGCTCACATCCCTCGATTATGCAAGCGGTGGTTATAGGAATACCTCATTATTTAGACAACTACCATCCTATGGCTGTCGTTATCCTCAACGCTGATACTATTAATACAACGGCGGAAGAAATAGAAAAGTATGTGGAAGAAAGGGTTGAGGATCCATTGCGTCTTCGAGCCGGGGTAAAATTTGTTAAAAGCTTCCCTTTGACCCCTTCCCGAAAGGTGCATCGGTTGAAATTGAAAAATTTGATTCTTAGCAATCAAATATAATGTTAAATTACTTAAAAGGTTTTGTGGGTTAATTCTTAGTTATATTCATGCTTCAATTGTACACTACAACATCATCTAACATAATTGCTGTATTATTTCAAACAAATACTCGAAGGGCCTATTTTTTAATTCACATATTAGCTGTAAACTGGGATCAATAAATGATAACAAGGAATACGTTGTTGAATGGTAAATTGATAATACTAAACTTACAGTGTACGTTCCTTTCATGGTGGTGAGTCCAATACAGATAATAATCTAAAGAACTTTCTTGAATAACGCGCAAAACTTTACAAAAGAGGAGGTTGGTATAGTGTTCTTGGGACTCAGTTACCACAGAAACTTGAACGAAAGAGTGACATCGGTTCGCTGGTAGTACTCCCCACAGAACTAATCACGGTTCACGGTCATTTCTCCGCCGAAAAAATCCGGTCGGTCAATTGCCCGCCGGTAAAATGCCCGCCATGACAAAATCCCGTCGGTCAATTTCCCGCCGTAATTTTTGAAAAAATAAACAATTAAGAAAGTTCTTTTTTAAATAACTTCAGTTTTGTAAACCTGTGTGTCATGCCACTATTTTAGTATCAATTGAAAGAAAATATACTAAACCTGCAAATAACCTAGGCGCTTTAGTGGGGGAATAAGCGTAGAAAATTGTACAAAATTTACGTGTTAAGAACGAGGTTGAAACAAGAGACAGTAGCAGGCGAGTATTCATGTATAGTGCCGTAGGTCTGTAAAGGATGTCAAAATGCCATCGGGAAGTACTTAAAATGGGCGTCGAAAATATTTTATAAATTTATATACATATAACGGTTCTTTTGTTAAACATGGCAATGTCTGGTTTATTAATACAGTCTTCTTTTTTGAATTTAGTATATTTTAATTTACAGTAAACAGCGGCCTCAAATTCATCTTACGCCTCCTGAGCGCATAATCCGCCACTGGCTGCACATAACGTAGGTACATATGTAAGTGGATCTTTATCACAAAAATAGGGGAATATCAGGGGAATCATTTTGCCTACAGCGGCGGGCAAATGACCGACGGGATTTTGTCATGGCGGGCATTTTACCGGCGAACATTTCCCCGCGCGGAGTTTTTACCAGGCGAACAATTTACCGCTGGGCAATTGACCGGCGAGATTTTTTCGGCGGGGAAATGACCGGATACCACTAATCACGAAAAGGTTAAAATGGGAATAAAAAAAGATAGCAATGTATTCCTCGAGGATAGGGAAGGTAGTGTTGCCCAAATCTACTTAGCAACAAGCGAAGAGTGAGCGTGGATATCACTAAAACTAAAATACAGGAAACAGTAAGGCGGCGTACTTGAAAAACACAAATGGTAAAGTTAGGGCTTCACAGTCAAAACATTTCAAAATTATCGTGTGCTGTAGAATTCTGACAAACTCAATACAATTTCAATTGAATTATAAAATGAATACATTAGGTACACCCTAATTTGGATAGTTGGTCCTTGATAAACAATTTAATTATTATCCAGAATATTTAGGTAAGGTTTCAGATGAATATTTGATGAACGAACGAATTATTATATTAAATCTTGGATGTATAAACAGCACTCCCCCTCCCCCCCCCTCCTCATCGTTAATTATGCAACAACACAACATATGAGGAATAAGATGAATAGGAGATCTAACACTGATGATTTAACCGGGGCGGCGAGTTGGAGAGCAATATATGGGTTGGAAAAATTGTTGCGAACGGACGGCAAAGGTATAGGAAATGATAACGTATGGATAGGACAAAAGAAGAGGAGCCGATTTTAATTAACCCAGAGCTATGAAAATGGGTTAAAGGTGCAAGTGCAAGAAAAAAAAGATAATAACAGAAAAAAAATGAGGATTTTGTAACCCATGAAATTAAAGCGAACACCGCATATTGCACGCAGCCGAGACGTAGTAGCGGCAGAGGATTATTTCCATTTAATTCCATGGGTTACAAAATCCTCTGCTGTGCTGTGCTGTGCTGCGCTCAATGTGCGACCGGCCTAATTACTGAAATGCTTGAGTGCATGAATGGATTCCTACAACTCATAAAAAAAGAAGAAAACAAAGTCCCAATAAATTGGCAGATGGTAATCACTACATCAAATATGCCGAAACTTTATGGGAAATACGTCGGGTACTATGTTATACGAAAAATATATGATAGAACATTGGAAGATCCGGATCGTTATACTCGGGAAAAAATAAAACGAAAGTCCACGTGCATTTCCAAAAAAGATTAGACAAAGCAAAGAAAGTGTACTGAGTGCTATATTTACTAATGTGCTATGTAACAAAAATATGTTGACAAAACCAAGAAAACATAAAGTAGAAAAAACGACAATAATAGGAAAGGGTATGGAAAGAAGTGACCTTAAGGTCGCGTCGAATGAAATCAACAAGTATAGGTTCAAAGACCTAGAAGTACGCATTAATGGACATAAACAGAACATTTTTTAATTTGTAATTTATTTAAAGGTCTATATGAGTCTAATAATATCGTAGAGCGATAATATTAGCTATACTGTTATAATAATAACAAGACTTCCTTTGTTGTTTCATATTAGAAGTGCGCGAAGAGGAGTCAAAGCTAAGATCTTTCGTCCAACATTCATTCAGAAAATGAGTGATATGGGAATTGATTATAGTAGATAACGCGATCAACAAGATACCACATTCATGCTGATAACACTCAAGCGTACGAAAAATGGGACCTTTCTATTAGTCGAAAGCAGGAGGAATATAATATAACCTAGCAAACACACATATAAAATATACATACAACATATATAAATTGAAGTAAATACCCCTACATATGCTTTTTTATATATCAAGTATGTAAGTATTCTTTAATAAAGTTATATAAACCGTATGTCACACAATTACGTATATTTTATATAATAGTATAGAAACTTACGGATATTCTGTATACAGAAATTCATATAATATATACATTATACATATAGATAATTTCATATCACTCATGAAATTCATGTGCTGTCATATTTACATGATTAGATTTATGTACGTTATATGTAAAATATTATATGTAATATTACTTATTTTTTATGTATGCCTTCTGTAAATATAATTAGAAATTATCATTACATTACATATATTGTATGGTCGAAAATAAAATCCGTTTTTATTTGCGCCACATAAGTAATCGCACGCGCGTGTTTTCTATAACGCCAATAATTGTAGTTCACGTACCTTTAATATTAGATCCGTATCGACTAAAATGCGTCTAATTTATATAGAAAATAAATGATATAAAATAAATTAAATCCTGATCATTTTTAACATAAAGTTAAAGATAGGTATAATGGGCTCATTTAATGAAGCGTGGATGTGGCTCAAAATTGTTTTACATATAAAGTCCTTAAACACTAAATAATCCTGAAAATTTCAAATCAATCCGATAAGCCGTTCACAAGTTATTACATTTTAAATACGAGCGCTTCTCGGTACAGACGCCGAGAGTTGTGACGTCACAAAATGTTTGACCGTGAATCGTCGGTATTGCAACTGTACATTTTAACGCATTTTCATTATCACAAGCCATCGTTTTTGTGCCATTTCGAAGCGGTTTTCTATTTTATAATAAATTGTTTGTTTTAAGAAACATGTGGAAGCAAATTTTATTAAAGGTGGCTCTTCAAATCTACCGGAAGTAGACTTATTTATGGTCATGGAATATTTTAATAAAAGTCACGATTTTATAAGTACAGAAATGAGAGGAGTTAAAATGTAAAACTAAGTTAATATTTTACATATTATTATGTCACAGTTAAAGCTGAAAATTAGATTTCTTGCCCCGTAGTAAATAATGGCTCCACGGCACCTCAACCTTGCAAAGTTGTATACAATCTTTAAAAAATATTCATAGCTGCATTGCTGCATAGGAGTTAACATTACACACAATCTGGTACATTTTTGGATTTCTACGCTATCTACTCTAGGGCTACATCAACGTAGGTAGTTAAATTTTGACATGAGAACGTATTTGTCGGTAAAATACACTCATTATTAAGAAACAAAGCTTAGTAGTAAACTAAAAACTGTATTGAAACAAATCCTTGCAGAATAGTATAATCTAACCAGTAACCACCCAGAGTTATTTAGACCTTAGAAGTTAGAAAATTTTTCTTTAACATGTAAATAAGTACTAAACAAATTGCAAACCTCGCAAACGGTAGGGTACAAAGTTGTTTAGATTTTTATAATGTGCAGGTAGTCATTTTACGTAGGAGAAAATTTAAAATGTACTAGGCGCTAAGTTGAAGTTATTACGAGTTTTGGATTTGATGAATACAGTATTTATAACTATTTTCTTCTTTCCTGTATCTGCCATGGCAATATCCAATAAATACCTAGATAATCTTTATAACAAAAAAATTAATTTCGATAAGAAACAGTCGACGTTTATTAACAAGGGTATAACGAACCTCACGTATCGTATGCTGCCGAACTATGAATTTCCATGTAGTGACGTCACAGTGCAATTTCGCGCGAAGCTCGAGCGTTCAGGTTTTTATTATTTTAAAGTTATTTGTACGTCCTGAAAAATTTTTGTTTTTTGCAGGGACTCATAAAATTGTACAATCTTTCGATTGGGCCAATAAAAAAAAAATCGTAAATGAGCCCATTATTGAATAAGACCACTCAACCTTATAATCAAACAAAATTTAAACTAATAACGCGAAACAGCGCAAAGTTACGAAGTACGAAATAAAAAGAAGGGATGTTACAGATTAGCGCAGTGGTAGAATGTCGGATTTCGGAATTTGCAACGCCCACCCGCAAACGTTCGAATCCGGTTGAGGGACACTTTTCAAGCAAGTATATCATAATAAACTGTCGGCTTTCAGTTCAGGTAAGAACGAGTTCGTGCAACAACTAAGTTAAATATAATTAAAAGTACAGTTGCACGTAAAATGTAGTTTTTCCATTTTTTGTGTGGAACTGCTTAAATAATTTTTTACATTGATAATAATTACATTATGCTCGAGTAGCTGCCATTTTGGTCATCGCAACGCTTTTACAACTAATATTTTTTATGTAAATATTACATTAAATATACATAAAATGTATATAAATTCATGTAGAAGAATTTACATCTAATAGACATATCTATTATTTTGAAAATTGCTGACATCCTGACATTAAATATCTCTTATTTTTCTTCCAGTTTTATATAAATCTAAAAAGCTCTTACATAATTTATATGTATTTTATATATAAATGTGTTTACTGGGAACTATAGGTGAATGAGAGTGATGGTCAATGAGAGTCTGATAGACAAGGATAACTTCAAACCGGTTACATTAGAAAGAAAAGCAGTTCAGTCATGAAATTGCTGACGAATGGTAAAGATACTCTAGTGTAGTAGATAGGTTACCAGAAAAATGGTACCAAAATGTGGGGAGCGGTAAGTCTAGTAGTCAACCCTAACAGTGAAACTATTGAGGAACATAAGCAGGGGATTATTAAAGAAAATAGAGCCAAGGTCATCTGAAGAAAAGAAAAGGACACGAGAAATTCCATTGCTAATGTTAACACAATTGACAAAAGGTATTTGAGAAAAAGTTTAGATACTTTAATATTTAACTGCGTGTTCTGAAAAAAAAAACCAAAAGGGTTGGTTGGAGACTAAACTAAAGTAATGAGGAACGGAGGGGATGAAACACGAAAGTATACGTGAGAAAAGGAATGGATTAAAGCACAAAGAAATAATTGCAAATTGCTTATGGCCAGTACCAAGTACAATATTGAACATCAAGTGGAATGAAGTGAACTTGAAGAATATCGAATCACTCAGAATGTTTGGATGAGAAAAAACTGTGATGAAAGGATAAGTGAAAGGGAGTGGAACTATACAGTGAGACGGAATGTTCATCATAGAAACGTTGGAACAAATACTTTGGATACGTGAATTAGATCAAAAAGTGTTCCAATTTTTGAATATCACGATGATTTCCAAAATTCTGAAAAATGTAAATTCTCGGGGTGGCAATTAAAGTTCTGCATAATTCTTTACCGAATAGCTAGAATCCATTTGGGCATAAGAAGGGCTTGCCAACCAACTGTTAAAAGTCAAAATCGAACGAAGAAACCCAGTAAACAAATTGACTCATGCTGACTGGCCTTTGTGACAAGAAGAAACTGCCAAGAAACTCTTTGCTACATGAATTCTTAAAGAATTTAGAAAAAGGATTATTCGCCTCAGATAGGCACTTGGATGGTTTAGCCCGATAAACTAAACAAATGAATTCCTGTTATTCTTCAAATTCCCATTTATCTAATCTGGATCTAATGTGACCTATTTTTGTTCCTACAAGACGAACGTCAATAATATCCACATGGGCGCAACTGAGAAGCTGAAGGGGATTCCAGTTAAAGCTGATATTAAAACTAGAAAGAAAGGCCTTTGCGAATGATTGCATTTGCACACTGGAACCCATTTGAAAGAAATAACATTGAAGGATTTAAACTAAACGCATGTAGGATAAAAACAATAGCTGTCAGTTTCACAGTATGTACAAAATCTTAGTAAGCAGAAGTTGGAAAGGGAGAGTTACGGACTTTAATCCTCTGACGGCTCCGACTGTGGCGTTATACTTTTTTGCCAAGAAAAAATACTGACTAACGTCATTCCATTGGGGAATTAGCAGAAGAAGAAACTACAGGTGGAAAATGAATGAAAGGGTATCAGGGAAAGGATCAAGTCCTGTAATGATCGCAATAGTATCAAAATAAAGAAAAAAATCAAAAAAAGTGTTAAAAAAATAATTGTTAAAAAATGTCTGGAACGCTCTGTACAGGGTGGTTCAAATTGGACACTTTCTTATGGCAACACCCTTTATTTTAAGCGATAGAAAAAAATGGGCCAAGGTGTCTGGAGCTCAATTTTATGAGAAAATCACTGGCACAAACAGAGTTCAGCTATCTCTAATCGTTTGGCCACTAGGGGGCGTTTCTCGAATTTGGTCGATTTCTTTAATGCTCCATAACTTTCCTATTATTATTATTAAAGATAATTGATTTTGGCAAAATCTTTCTTAGAGCACTTTTTACGTAGAATCCATCGCGATAGATAGTTTATATAGGGTGTTTGGTTTTTTGTGTACGACCCTAAACTACATTTTTTCATACGGACCACCCTATATATTTATGGGTTTTTGAAATGAGAATAAAATTTCCTAAATTTTATTCTATCACTTGTTATGTTTATGTTGAATATTATTAGCAATATTTCATTTAATACATTGTTATTTCAAATTAAAAATATTTGGAGTTAATAAAAATTTTCAGATAACTAAAACATTATCGTTTTAAATCATACTGACGTCTTTTGTTAACAATGGAAACCTAGATGTCTACAAACAAAATATTTTAATGTAGGTATAAAAATAATATTTAACAGAAATATAACAAGTGATAAGTACATCAAAATTTAGGAAATTTCACTCTCTTTTCAAAAACGCAAAAATATAGAGGGCGGTCCGTATGAAAAAATGTAGTTTAGGGTCGTACACAAAAAACCAAACACCCTGTATAAAAACTATCTATCGCGATGGATTCTACGTAATAAAGTGCTCTAAGAAAGATTTTGCCAAAATCAATATTATCTTTAATAATAAGAAAGTTATGGAGTAATTAAATAATGTTGTTGTAAACTAAAAATTTTATTTATTTCTCATGGCAATCGATTTCGGCAGATATTACTGCCATCATCCGGCCTAGCTGAAATGATGGCAGTAATATCTGCCGAAATCGATTGCCATGAGAAATAAATAAAATTTTTAGTTTACAACAACTTTATTTAATTAATACAAACTAAAACATATGGAGGAATTCATCCTATTAAAGTTATTAATCGACAAAATTCGAAAAACGCCCCCCAGCGTCCAAACGATTAAAGATAGCTGAATTCTGTTTGCGCCAGTGATTTTCTGATTAAAATTGAGCTCCAGACACCTTGGTTCATTTTTTTCTATCTCTTAAAATAAAGGGTGTTGCCATAAGAAAGTGTCCAATTTGAACCACCCTGTACACAGAAACTATTAAAGTTATCGAAATGCAATTTTCGCCAATCGATTGCATTCGAGCCAAGGACAAAAAGGCTAATATTACCTTTGATGAGGTCACTTCCGGCATAAGCTAAAATGGCGGCACTCATTTTGTTATAAGATAAAGTTGCAGTTTTTACTTCCCGAGTACGAAGTAAAAGGGAAGTACTTATTGTATTAGTATCCCAAAAAAAATTGGCCTATGCAAATTTTTTTATGTAGTTTAAGAGTATTTGTTTCTGATTTCAGCAATATTAATAATAAATAATTATTATTAATATTATAATATTGTGCTATATTTTTTTTGAAAAAAGTGTTAATATGAAGTCTCGTGGCAACTTGCCAGAATTTTTTTCTTTAATAAGTATTAATATAATAATAATATATAATATATTAATATAATAACAATATATTAATAACTATAACAATATATATTGCTGAATTCAGAAAAAAATACTCTTTTAAACTACATAAAAAAAACTGCAACTTATCTTATAACATTTTTTATTTTTTTTGGAACACTAATGCAATATACTTCCCTTTTACTTCGTACTCGGGAAGTAAAATGAAAATGACAACAATTTATGAAAATCATTAATCAGGAACAGTAGGTATGGAAAATATTTAAATACATATTAAAATAACAATTTTCAATTTTTCCATTACATCTACAAAGTAATGCATTTTAACGTCAAAATAAATAAAGGTCAGAGCCTTATGAGATAAAAAGGCGTCCATAATCTTCCATTTCAGCGACTTCGTATCTCTTACTGTTTCTATGATACCAATGCATTGGTTTTTAGACACACTGTAGGTACATCTATCATCGTGGAAATAAGGTAAAAAGGTAACCTAATGGTTTTAAAATTATTGTTTTTCAATAATGGCGCAGCAGAGTAAATCACATTATATTATAATGTAATATAGATAATATGAAAAATGATACTACTAGACACGGCATGTCCCAAATCGATTGGAGAAATATATACTTATAAACGCTCAAATAAAGTTATTTTCTTGCTTCAGAAACTATATCAAATAACAAGTTGTGCACGTATTCACATACGGAAAGAAAAAATTCAAGGCGACATATTATTTTATTATTTAGTGAGTACTTTTTGTCATACGTTGCATTTCCTTCATTACGCCGAGTTGCATCTGTACCAAAAAGTTCTATTATTACGTATTTACTTATGAGCCGATGACAGCAAGGAGACCACTCGATTGAATTTGACCCAATCAAATACAAATGCAACTGATTCATATGCTTAATTGTGTCATTCCTTGTATTTCTTCACCGCAATCCAACCAATTGCACCGCAATAATCGCAAAAATGTAGGTGGAGAACGGCGGGTAAATGCACCTCCTGGCGAGGGGGATCACGTGGCCAGAGGAACTGCTCGAGGACGTTACAACAGTCCATTACACGAGGTTGAGGAAGCGGTGAAAGTGGTAACCTAAGCACCCAAGAATGGAAGGCGGAATCCAGCGGATGTTTAGGGATCGGTTTCCAGGTTTAGGGAGTGCAGGAACGAGTTCAACACACTGGAAAATACAATGACTATTAAATCTAACGAGGAAGAAAAGTAAGGTTGAAGGTAACAGGAGAGGAGATGGATTTATGGGAGAAATTAAAGAGGTTGAAAGGGGAGATCGAACGTATTTGTAGGAGAAGTATAGGTCTCCACCTGATAGGGCCTGTAGAAACACGGCTCATCAAAACAACGATACAGGTTCTCTTCCGAAATACAATCGACAATATAGACCCCAAATGGAGAAGCCATAAGGGAAGAACTTAACGAAAGAAAAAGAATTGGGAAGACGAATATGACCAGTGGAATAATCCTGGAAAGACCGGATGGACTATACTATACAGTCCGGTACTAAGAGACCTGAAGGGGATAATAAAGGACAGGAAGTTCGAAAATATCGAGAAGATCCGCAGCACCAGGTATGGTAAACTCTTAATAGTTACGAAAGAGAACCAAGCGGCAAAAGAGGAGTTACTGGAAACCGTGAAAAGTAAAATGCAAGACATAAAAGTCAACGAAGTTGGACAGCGGAAACAAAAGGAAAACATTATTCACATCAAAGGGATGGAGAAAACAGCTACGAGAGAGGAAGTGACTGATAATGGGGGACGAAAAGGTAAGGGAAAGCAAAATAGGGAATCTAAGACCCAATAGTATGAATACCGAGGCGGTAACAGTGACAACATCAAGTAAAGTGGCGCATGAGCTGATTAAAAAAGGAAAGATTAGAGTGGGACTGTTACAATGTAACATAGCAGAAGAGAATTCAGGTATTTAGATGGTATAGCTGCTGGTGCTACGGGCACCAAGTAAGAACATGCAAAGGAATAGGTCAAACGCATGCCACAAGTGTGGAAAGGTGGAACGAGGAGACACACAAGTGTAAGGAAGAGGAAACATGGCCCCTCAATAGTGAGTTAGAGCACAGAAGGAGGGAACGTGAGAGAGTCATCCGGCCTAAAAAGTGAGGCAACAAGCCATAAGCTATAGATAGGTCAAACGCATGCCACAAGTGTGGAAAGGTGGAAAGAGGAGACACGCAAGTGTAAGGAAGAGGAAACATGGCCCCTCAAGAATGAGTTAGAGCACAGAAGGAAAAAACGTGAGAGAGTCACTCCGGCCTAATAAGTGAGGCAACAAGCCATAAGCTATAGATAGGTCAAACGCATGCCACAAGTGTGGAAAGGTGGAAAGAGGAGATACGCAAGTGTAAGGAAGAGGAAACATGGCCCCTCAAGAATGAGTTAGAGCACAGAAGAAGAAAACGTGAGAGAGTCACTCCGGCCTAAAAAGTGAGGCAACAAGCCATAAGTTATAGATAGGTCAAACGCATGCCACAAGTGTGGAAAGGTGGAAAGAGGAGACACACAAGTGTAAGGAAAAGGAAACATGGCCCCTCAATAATGAGTTAGAGCAAAGAAGGAGAGAACGTGAGAGAGTCACTCCGGCCTAAAAAGTGAGGGAACACGCCATAAGCTATAGATAGGTCAAACGCATGCCACAAGTGTGGAAAGGTGGAAAGAGGAGACACGCAAGTGTAAGGAAGAGAAAACATGGCCCCTCAAGAATGAGTTAGAGCACAGAAGGAAAAAACGTGAGAGAGTCACTCCGGCCTAATAAGTGAAGCAACAAGCCGTAAGCTATAGATAGGTCAAACGCATGCCACAAGTGTGGACAGGTGGAAAGAGGAGATACGCAAGTGTGAGGAAGAGGAAACATGGCCCCTCAAGAATGAGTTAGAGCACAGAAGAAGAAAACGTGAGAGAGTCACTCCGGCCTAAAAAGTGAGGCAACAAGCCATAAGTTATAGATAGGTCAAACGCATGCCACAAGTGTGGAAAGGTGGAAAGAGGAGACACACAAGTGTAAGGAAGAGGGAACATGGCCCCTCAATAATGAGTTAGAGCAAAGAAGGAGAGAACGTGAGAGAGTCACTCCGCCCTAAAAAGTGAGACAACAAGCCATAAGGCTAGGAAGTAAATGGGGAAACACTAATGTCAAGAGCATCAAATATGCTTAGTTCCGGTGTTTTTCCGAATGAGGGAAAGAGACGCGAGGAAGGAGGTGGTTTAGTGGGTATTCCAACCGGAAGGAAGGCGAGTCCCACACACTACCCAAAAGGATTCCACCTTCTGCAGCTCAAATAACTATCGGGAAGAGCTGCACTAAAAAAAGGTAAATGCACCTATAAGAAAAATGATCAGACAAAAAAGAATATATTGGTTAATTAGAATCCATGATGTAGGTCAGATGCTCACAAAAGGGGTAGAAATTAAAATTATTAAAACTCTCACCCTCCCTTTTAGACAAATATTGTCTAAAAGGGAGGTTGTGAGTTGTTTTAATAATTTTGGTTATTGGTGCAAAAAGGAAACTTCTCTGACTCAAAAGTTATTACGTCATTAGTCATAGTCCTAAAATCTATGGATTTTCAAACAGCAAGTTTTGACATGTCACTGCACTTAACGCAACATAAACAATTAACTCCAGGCAAGGATTTAGATGGAACCGGCACAAAAATTTTGAAAAGGAGGCAAGTGGCAAGTGGCCCACTACATTCAAATTATGTTCCTTGCTCTTGCTGTATGGTATAATATTCTCATCAGACCAGAAAAACAATTGCTGGACGACAGTCGATAAACATGATCAAATTATAACTCTTCCAATGTTTGATCATAATCCTCAATGCCAAAAAGGTCAACATGACCTCGATGCAATCAATTAAGTTTTGACGTGCATTAATACCGCCCCTCGCCATTTTTAAGATCATAAGGGGAAAGCTCAATCAAATCATGAGATGAAGAACCAATAGGGTTGCCGAGGGATGTGGATGCAGCCTATATCCAAGCTTAACCATTCATTGAAGTTACACCCTAATTCGTAGGAAGATAATCTCCCGCTCATCTTCGCAAAAATTCCATCATTCAAGGAGCTACAGAATATCTTTCAAATTGTAGATTCCCGCTATCACCGAATTTTTACAAAAGGATTGAAATACGGTTTCAGGCAACTTTCTTCCCAACAGACTGAAAAGTTTAATGTACAGATGATAATGCTCTGATCTGATGATGGGACTCTAGACGAATTCCAGAATTTCTAAACGAATGGGATCGGCAATCTCTCAGGAAAGAGTGTAGATGCACCAATTCAATAGCAGAGTAACGGTGTCTTCCATGGAAATCTTAGCGGGAGTGACAGCGACCTTCCGAAAGAATGAACGATCCCAGCAAACACATTTATATATAAAATACATATAAATTATGTAAGAGCTTTTTAGATTTATATAAAACTGGAAGAAAAAGAAGAGATATTTAATATCAGGATGTCAGCAATTTTCAAAATAATATTATATATGTCTATTAGATGTAAATTCTTCTACGTGAATTATGTATATTTTATGTAACATTTACATAAAAATTATTAGTTGTAATAGCGTTGCGATGACCAAAATGACAGCTACTCGAGTATAATGTAATTATTATCAATGTAAAAAATTATTTAAGCAGTTCCAAACAAAAAATGGAAAAACTACATTTTACGTGCAACTGTACTTTTAATTATATTTAACTTAATTCTTGCACAAACGCGTTTTCACCTGAATTGAAAGCCGACAGTTTATTATGATATACTTGCTTAAAAAGTGTCCCTTAACCGGATTCGAACTTTTGGGAGTGGGTGTTGCAAATTCCGAAATCCGACATGTGTTTTCATTGTCTCCGACATTGTACCACTGCGCTAATCTGTAACATCCCTTTTTTTTATTTCGTACTTCGTAACTTTGCGCTGTTTCGCGTTATTAGTTTAAATTTTGTTTGATTATACCGTTGAGTGAAGTCTTATTCAATAATATTATACCTATCTTTAACTTTATGTTAAAAATGACCAGGATTTAATTTATTTTATATTATTTATTTTCTATATAAATTAGACGCATTTTAGTCGATACGGATCTAATATTAAAGGTACGTGAACTGCAAACTGCATACATAAAAAACGAGTAATATTACATATAATATTTTACATATAACGTACATAAATCTAATCATGTAAATATGACAGCACATGAATATCATGAGTGATATGTAATTATCCATATGTATATATTATATGAATTTCTGTATCCAGAATATCCGTAAGTTTCTATACTATTATGTAAAATATACGTAATTGTGTGACATACGGTTTATATAACTTATTAAAGAATACTTACATACTTGATATATAAAAAAGCATATATAGGGGTATTTACTTAAATTTACATATGTTGTATGTATATTTTATATGTGTGTTTGCTGGGATGGTTCCCTTGGTATGGGAAGAGAAGAGAACCACATAAAAAATGATTGCCATTCCCGTCATCAATGCCAAAATCCTGAAATACATACGAAGGTGTCTAATTAAGAAGAACGAACTGCTTTATTAATAACTTAATTGGAAGTAATGATAAATGAAGTTTCATTTCACAAAGCTAAACATAGGTATTTTAAGGGACGCTGAATTTTATATAGGATCAATACACATCCCTCATACTCTAAGTCATTTTATATATTATAAAGTTTAGGTTTCAGGCGAAGATTACACAATGGCCCAAATTTAAATATAAATACCTAAACTCAACCCCTGATACCAAATGACGTCATCTACATATTAATAATAGTGTGAACCCTCTCCTTATAATCCTAACTTACGTGTAATTGCCTTTTGTTATCCTTAGTCACGCGATTTACCAATTTAAAGTTAAGAAGTTCGTAACCCCATAGTTTTATTTTTATTTACTTACATCCTTTTGCGTGCCGATGAAGATTCTCGTTTCTACTTATCGGTGTTTGTTACCAGTTGTACCGAGACCACACACCGATAATTAAATTAGGGGCGGATACGTAAGTTATCGGCATGAAATATAAACATTTCGAAATAAAAGTTACTATGCGTAACAAATTTTGGACAAATTTCACGATAATATCGTTAGGTAGCGTGATTTTTAAAGGAAAACAGTATCGAATTCACTATGAAGGATAATTGCTAATACTTATTTAATTAGCCGAATTATACCTAATTAATCTTCAAATGTAAATATATTAAAATAGAGTGGACAAAGATATCATTAAGGCATTTTGCTTTTTTATGTCTGATGCTAAGGCCTGAAGGGGTCAAAATCGATAGCCTAAAAGACACTAATGGAAGGAAAGATTAAAGATTAACAAAAGGGTAAGAAACGTAAATGGAAAGAATATCTCCAAAGCAAAGAGCCTACAGATTATAAATAATACAAGGAGCAAAGAGAAGTGAGAAAAAAAGAAAAGAAGAATTCAGGACAAAGTATGTCGAAGGAATGAGATCGCATATAAAGAAAACCAAAAAAGTCTTAAGATTGCAGTGAAATATTACCTTTTGTTTATCATTTATCCAAAAAATAATAGATAAACTATAGAGCAAGTTGGAGAAAGTTATGATCCGTTTCCAACCATAACATGCAGTAATGCTTAAGAATAGGGGCGCAAATTTTATAAATTCTGGTTAGCGCTACTTGTGAAGCTGGAAGAAAGGGGTGAAGAAAATAGGTCAAATAACGAAGAGTAGATAACAATAATGCATCAAAATGATAAGAAACCATACACTGACTAGCAGGCTATGAGAGTAGCAAAAAGAAAACAAATACAAATCAGAAGAAATAGAAAGAACAGAGATAAAGGGAAATTAATGAAAGGTAAACGTAAGAATATTGAACTAATTGATAATTTCGAAGACAGCTATCACAGAAACTAAAAAGAAAGGAAAAGGGGTAATCTGCTAGTATATATGGAGGGGTGGAAGAAAAAAGAGCAAGAGCTGGAGTGGCGTGCTTAATAAATTCCTCAAATAGGGAAATGGGAGAGTATAAATGAAAGAATCCTGGTCTTGGAACTGAACAGAGAAGGAGAAGCTAAGACAATATAATAGCATATGATTTCGGTGAAAATAGATACAAAGATATTAAAAGGAATTTCTGAAGAGAGTAAAATTTCTCGAAAACGTTTCTAGAACATGTGGCGGGGGGGGGGGCACTATGATTCGCAGGGCAATCTTCTACATTCCAACTCTTAGGCTCCGCCCATCCCACCCCTATTTTTTTAAAGTGCACTACCCCGTGCAGTATGCGGAACAATAAACAATATTTTGTGTTTTTTGACTTGCAGATCGTAATTTTTTAAGTAGTGATTTGTTTAGTAGTGATAAATACGAAAACATACAACTAAAGTTAGGTACTAAGACCTTTTTTGCTTTTTTCAACACAATCATCGATTAATTAACATTTTGTTTAGTACTGATGAATAGCATTTTTAAAGGGCTTTTCAATGATGTCACACATGGGGTAGTGCAATTTAAAAAATAGCGGTAAGATGGCTGTAATCTAAGGGGTGGATTGCAGAAGATTGCCCTGCGCTGCGAAACATAGTGATGATAGTGGTTTCGTACTGATGAATAGGGTTCTTAAAGGGTTTTTCAATGATACGTCACACATGGGGTGTACTGCAATTCTTAAAATAGAGGTGAGATGGCTGAAACCTAACCTAAGGGGTGGATTGAAGAAGATTGCCCAGCGAGTCATAGTGGTGGTGGTGGTTTGGTACCCATGAATAGCATTTTAAAGGGATTTTCAATGGTACGTCACACATGGGGTAGTGCAATTAATAAAATAGGGGTGAGATGGCTGAAATCTAAGGGGTGGATTGAAGAAGACTGCCCGGCGAGAATAGAAACGTTTTCGAGAAATTTTACTTACCTATTACATTTTCGTAGATACGAGGTCTGGCAAGTTTTCAAATTGACAAATGAAGGAAATGGGCGAACATAATAAATACCAATGTGAAAAGGATCTACGAGATAGGTAGCGACTACGACGTGCTACACGTAATAATAAGACAGGACAATGAACACAAAAGCAAAGAAATCAATAAACGGAAGAGAAATACATGTAAGCTCTGAAACAGCTAAGAAACAGATAAATACCAGCTAGATGAAAGAATAGAAAAACAGAAGGAAGGAAAATACGCTGTAAACGAGAAGCGATGATGTTGGTACCAGAAAATCATTTGGTAGTAAAAGAACTAGAAGTAATGAGAAGAAAATAGGGCGATAAGTTAAAGAAATCGACGGATTTCTATGCAAAAAATGACAAGATCTCATAAGATAAATGCGGGAAGTGTGTGTGAACACATTATTCGTAGTGCTCATAAGAGTCCCGAAAAGTTTCCTCAAGATGGATGCCGAAACTCCTAAACGACGACGCGAAGGAACGTGAAGGAGAAGCATTCTTAAAGCGTAAAATGACATGCGATTAAACATGAGTCCAAGAGGTAAAGCGTGTAATGGCGTCACACAACTTCGCCTAAACCCCGAAAGGCATAAACGTGCCCTTCGAGCGAAATTATAGCCAGCATGTTGTTGAACGTTCAAGGTTGATTTTCACTACTGCCAAGTTCTTCCAGTCAGTGTTAAACCAGCGTTCCGATCAAGAAGACGGAAGCAATCCATCAATGAAATGGGAATTAGGTAAGTCAGAAATAATTAAAGATAGGTATAGGAACATGTACTTAATACCAAAATATACCTATTTTGATTTCCTGTCAAATGCAAGATAGTAAAAAAATGGTGATTTCATTTAAAACACCTGAGGTTTTAGTCTTTGAATTTTTCTAAATTTGGAGCCGCATAGGTGAGGTCGTACGCAACTTGAATTTTTTAAAAGAACTGAAATTTTACGTGGAATCCAAAAATTTTAATAAAAAATAGGGGTTGACATTTAAAATAACGAAGTTACTAGCTACTTTCGGCATTTCTGGAAGTGCTTTTCAAAATATTTTACATCGATACAGCTTTTAGAGTAACTCCTAAGTACAATTTTCCCATAAACGTTTAACTAAAGCTCCTAAAAAAACACCCTGTATAGTTGGTGAACTCTCTCTTTACGATTTCCATCTCTTATGTGCAAATGACATTTGCAAAATTGGTGATAAAAAAGTTTTTATAAAAGCGGCATCGTCGATTTACCAGTAGAAGTACACGCAAGGGGGTGGGGGGGGGGGGGGCGGTACTTGTTAAATTAAATGCTTTATCGAGAGGATCAGATTTAGATTTTGTTATACATTATTTAATAGATGTGTCAATAAAACTTACCACTTCAAATGAGAGATTGATTGTAATTCAAATATTAATTAAGCGAATGCGACAGTAAAGTACAAAGCTTTTAATTCTGGATGTAAATACAGTAAAGTCCCGCTATCCCGAACTAATTGGGACCGAACAGTGTTCGGTTTAACGGAAATTCGGAGTAGGCGGATTTTACGCGAATAATATCAACATATTGATGGCGCAATGGCGGAACATTGGATCCTCAAGTCGATTCAATGCCCTTCATCAGAAAAAAATGGCTCACTTTACTTTTTAATTGTTGCGTAAATTAGTTATAACGATATGTAAATGTACCGTAAACTCGGGTGGCTTGGGACGAAACGTTTTAATGAAAAGTAGGCCGTGTAGTGACATCGGTTGACATTTCCTAAAGATGCACAAAAAGTTGCCACAATCAGCAATTCGGAAAATTCCTATCTACTAATTAAGGAACAATTAAACACTAATTTTGGAACACAATTAAAATTTTTGGAACACACACATAAAGTAAGGAAACGCGTTTTTTGGGTGGGGGTGCTGCTTGATGTCAAGCCAGCGACCTTTTCTTTGGAATTTGAAGAAAAACGAACGACTTCGATGGAATAATTAAGGAACAATTAAAGACTAATTCAGGAACACAATAAAAAATTTGGAACACATAAATATATAATCGGGAAACACAGTTTTTCGTGGGGGTGCTAGCTTGACGTCACACCGGGGATCTTTTTTTGGGAATTTAAAAAAAAAATCCTGTGTAATAGTTAGGGAACAATTAAAGACTAATTTTGGAACACAATTAACATTTTTGGAACACACACATAAAGTAAGGATACGCGTTTTTTGGGTGGGGATGCTGCTTGACGTCAAGCCAGCGACCTTTTCTTTGGAATTTGAAGAAAAACGAACGACTTCGATGGAATAATTAAGGAACACTTAAAGAATAATTCAGGAACACAATAAAAAAATTTAAAACGCATAAATATATAGTCGAGAAACAAAGTTTCTCGTGGGGGTGCTAGCTTGACGTCACACCAGGGACCTTTTTTTGGGAATTTAAAAAGTCCTAATTTAATTTTGGAACACAATAAAAAAATTTGGGATGGAAACATAGAGTCAGGAAACGCAATATTTTGTTGGGGATGGAGCTTGAAGTTTATATTTGCGATCCAAATTGTCTTATTGTGTTCCAAAATTAGTCTTCAATTGTTCCTTAATTATTACCCAGGACTTTTTTTTAAATTCCCAAAAAAAGTCTTGGGTAATATTTAAGGGACAATTAAAGACTAATTTTGGAACACAATAAAAAATTTTGGAATGCAAACATAATGAACTGTTGTAAAGCTGGATGCAGCGGTAGTTTGGTTGTGAAATAAATTCATTACACATGGGGCCGTAGGTGCACCGTACTTTTTTATTTATTTGTGTTTCAGTTTACATTACGATGTATGTCAACCCTTCGGGTATGCTTGTGTGCGGTACAACAATGTAACAAAAATTACCTGAATACAGATCTTCTAAGAAAGGCAACCAAAGGGATTTTATTAAGCTTAACCTTAATTATGGTATCGAAATCTGTCATTTTTCTTCAAATTTTAAAGAAAAGGTCGCTGGCTTGACGTCAAGCTAGCACCCCCAACCAAAAACTGCGTTTGCTGACTATATTTTTGCGTTCCAAGATTTTTTATTGTGTTCCAAAATTAGTCCTTAATTGTTCTTTAATTATTACATAGGACTTTTTTTAAGTGACGTCAAGCACTCCACGAAAAACTTCGTTTCATGATTATATTTTTGCGTTCAAAAATTTTTTACTGTGTTCCAAAATTAGTCTTTAATTGTTCCTTAATAATTCCATCGAAGTCTTTGGTTTTTCTTCAAATTCCAAAGAAATGGTCGCTGGCTTGACGTCAAGTTAGCACCCCCACCAAAAAAACGTGTTTCCTTACTTTATGTGTGTGTGTTCCAAAATTTTTTATTGTGTTCCAAAATTAGTCTTTAATTGTTCCTTAATAATTCCATCGAAGTCTTTCGTTTTTCTTCAAATTCCAAAGAAATGGTCGCTGGCTTGACGTCAAGTTAGCACCCCCACCAAAAAAACGTGTTTCCTTACTTTATGTGTGTGTTCCAAAATTTTTTACTGTGTTCCAAAATTAGTCTTTAATTGTTCCTTAATAATTCCATCGAAGTCTTTCGTTTTTCTTCAAATTCCAAAGAAATGGTCGCTGGCTTGACGTCAAGTTAGCACCCCCACCAAAAAAACGTGTTTCCTTAATTTTCGAATTGCTGATTGTGGGGGTGTCAACTTTTTGTGCAATGCCTTCGAACTAAAAAAAAAAGGTCACAGGTTCTCGGAGACTTTTTGAGACTTTTAGAGCATGAGTGCGAATGCTACCGTGCGCTATAGTTTTAAATTTTTTCTTATAATATATGCACCGTATGTTTGAATCGGTAATTTGGTTGGTGTACACGCGGTTAAACAGGATGTAATGATGGTGACATTTTTTGAGACTTTTCAAGCTCTTTTCGTATTTCTTCCTCGTACACTCAACGCTGGGAAAAACTGAAAATCGCAGAAATTTTGTAAATTGACGTAGTAATTTCTCCGAACACAAGAGGAATTGAGATTTGATCGTCCGATCTACGCATAGTTACGGCCTTCTAAGTTTTTTGATCCCTGCGATATTCAATTTTTTTTAAACATATACCTTT
Organism: Pyrocoelia pectoralis; assembly: GCA_036250285.1. Taxonomy (NCBI): domain Eukaryota; kingdom Metazoa; phylum Arthropoda; class Insecta; order Coleoptera; family Lampyridae; genus Pyrocoelia; species Pyrocoelia pectoralis. The sequence goes on from CM070081.1 coordinate 8,897,782, forward strand.
TGTAAAAATGACGAATTGCGGCTAAACGATTCGTAGAATTGACCAAGGAATCAAAATATTGCAATAATATATAGAGGGTTCTATTTAAAAAAATGCAACTTTGATATAAATCACCCTGTATACAGGGTGTTTCCTAAGTAATCTAAAATATTATATGGGGCGCTTCGTCACTCAATTTTAAGACGAAAAGTTCATATAAACATGTGTGATAAGTCTTGTCGTTAATGAGATACAGGGTGTTGAATTGTTTGTAATAAATCATTCGAACGTATTCGGCAATCAATTAGACATCGAGCAGATGCTTGCATTTTAGCTGCAGGTGGACATTTTGAACATATTCTCTGAAATATACTATTTTTTCTTTATGTTTAACACATGTTGTTACTTCTAATAAAATAATAAAACACCCTGTATCTCATTAACAACAAGACTTATCAAAACATCCATATAATATTTTAGATTACTTAGGAAACACCCTGTATGACGTATGTATTACGATTCACGTTAAAATATTTTAGGTTTGTAGCCTTAAGGGTGCCCGACCATATCCCAGTAACGAACTTTAGAAATGTTCGTTAAGAAACCCACAATCTTCCATCCCCTCACTATTGGCCCAAGTGTTTTGTTATAAATGTTCGTCAGCGCCAGAGCCAGAGGTATCCGGTCATTTCCCCGCCGAAAAAATCCCGCCGGTCAATTGCCCGCCGGTAAATTGTTCGCCTGGTAAAAACCCCGCGCGGTGAAATGTTCGCCGGTAAAATGCCCGCCATGACAAAATCCCGTCGGTCAATTTCCCGACGTAATTTTTGAAAAAATAAGCAATTAAGAAAGTTCTTTTTTAAATAACTTCAGTTTTGTAAACCTGTGTGTCATGCCACTATTTTAGTATCAATTGAAAAAAATATACTAAACCTGCAAGTAACCTAGGCGCTTTAGTGGGGGAATAAGCGTAGAAAATGGTACAACATTTACGTGTTAAGAACGAGCAAACAAGAGATAGTAGCAGGCGAGTATTTATGTATAGTGCCGTAGGTCTATAAAGGATGTCAAAACGCCATCGGGAAGTGCTTAAAATGGGCGTCGAAAATATTTTATAAATTTATATATAACGGTTCTTTTGTTAAACATGGCAATGTCTGGTTTATTAATACAGTCTTCTTTTTTGAATTTAGCATATTTTAACTTACAGTAAACAGCGGCCTCAAATTCATTTTACGTCTCCTGAGCGCATAATCCGCCACTGGCTGCACATAACGTAGGTACATATGTAAGTGGATCTTTATCACAAAAATAGGGGAATATCAGGGGAATCATTTTGCCTACAGCGGCGGCACGAACCCTCAATACTACTTGCCCCCCCCCCCCCTTGGAAAAATTTTCTGGCGGCGCCCTTGCACCAAAGCGTATTTCTTGGTATTAAAGTTAGTGTTGACTCTTGTTTTGTACCAAGCAATTAGCATCGGTTGTATTTTAATGTACCAGATCGTATTGAATCTGCGCGCGCACAACTTGTCGACTATTTATTACTAAATTTAGTCTCATGTCATAAGGACCTACTGCGCAATGATACAGGCAGGCAGGATCTGATGTGTGGGGGCGGGGACAAGACAGAAATTGTGCAACCAGTGCCGTAGACGACCGTTTTGTAAGGGTGCAATTGCTGAGAAATTGTCGTCAAACGGCTGTTCAGACCCGAAATCTCTTGGAAGACGTGCGTAACGTGCGAGTCAGTGAACGAGCAGTGAGAAGAAGGTTAAATGAAGTTGGTTTGAAGTCATACGTGCCAGCAAAAGCTACAACACTTGAGCCTTGAGTCATCGAGTTGCAAGATTAACGTTCTCTTGTCAGCACCAAGATTGGTCCCATGAATGGAGTCAAGTTTTATTCTCCGACGAAAGGGATGAGAGGGAAAGGATGTGGAGGTATCGAGGAGAACGTTACCATCAAGTAAATTTTAGGGAAACGGTGTCATACGGTGGAGGATCCCTTATGGTGTGGGGTGGCATAACTCACCACGCACGTGGTGCGTGATTACCTAAATTACGTCGGAATAGCCCAAATGGACTGACCAGCACGATCGATCACCCGACATGAATCCAAAAGATCATGTCTGGGAGATGATTGGACGCAGGGTACGAGAAAGGAATCCAGCTCCTAGGAAGGTTGAGAAGTTAAAATTAGCGCTGGTCGAAGAGTGGAACAATTCGCCGCAGAAAATGATCTAAAGTGTCATTAGGAGCATGGGCAATCGTATCTGAGCCCGCAGACCCAACATGCGTTATTAATTTATTTTATTAAAAAACTTTTCAACAAACTGTCCATGTGAATCTTCTGTTCGGAAAATTCGAAGTATCTAAATTACACTTTTTCATTGTTTTTCCATCACTATATAATAACCGAAAGATGTGTATATGTGTGTGTTGCTGTGCACTTTTCCGACAGTCGCCGAATCCTGACGAATGCGAATGTGATATTTTAAAACCAAAGCTATTATAAATTTATAACCTACAAATTAATGCTACAATTATAGATACCCCTGCAAACCACGTAAATATCTGCACTAATTTTTTTCAAAGTAAGTTTTAAACATTTTAGTATAAAAGTCCGTCATCTTATTCAAGCGGTATTTGTGTCTAAATATATTTTCTTTACTTAGAAAATACGTTCAAAGTTTCCTTATAGAGATTACCTGTAAAATAGAATTCGCTATTTGTGCTTATTTTTGGGTGAAAATTTTGTGTAAACATGCAAAGTTTGTCTGTCCGAGGTCCTTAACCCATTTCGAACATTAAAAGAATGCCAGAAAGTATTTTCGCGAAAATTTTCAAAATGACAAGTATCGGAAACATTTTCTCGTAACATGGAAATTTAATTATTTCAAGTTGAAAAGTTATTCAAATGATGAAAAATGATTCTATTATACCTCGCGTTAACATTTTCATCGTAAAAAGTAGTAACAGCATTCATCGTAGACTAATTTATGTGTCCCGATACCTTCTTTCGGTAACTTTCGGAGTGTACATGTTTGTGTGCTTATTTCGAATTTAGAGATTTTGAACGATGGACGATGTTGTAGGTAACATATATAGTCGTATGTTTTCACCGAGAAAAATGTTTTTGTGTACATATTTAACTTAATATCTATTGATGAAAGTAGGTGGCAAGTGTATTGTTACGTTACACTATACCAAAGAGAATACCTATACTTTGACTACACTTCTAAATATACCACTTATATTGTAATCAAGAGGAAGTAAAGTTCATATTTACTGCTGTACATATACGTGTAAATGATCCCTTTAGTTAGTGAAATAAACAAAAATTTGAAACTGTTTGGTAGAGAAGGTCTTTCTATAAAACAGATGTTATGCAACGTTAGACCAGCTTCTATTTGTACATTTTATGTTTTATGGTATTTTTAGTTTTACTATAGTTAAAGATGAATGTTAAAACGTTCTCCCTAAGGCCATTCGTATTCCCAAAAAGGCAGTGTCCAAATTGAGTTCTTTTACAAAATTCATTCTAAACTATCCTTATGAAGTTCACACGGAATTTGTTATATTTTCGTTAATTTTTGGGCAGACTATTTGCAAAGACTTAATTAACATTGTGAAAGGGCGATTATGTATTTTTGGTTTCAAATCTATTCCAAAAAGTTTGCATTTTACATTTTTTTAAATAATTGGTAAAAATTTACTATATGGAGGAACGAATTCGTATATCTTTACCAAATATCAACCCATTTTTGTGATTTTTACGTCAAATGTAAGTAAATGTAATCCTTTATTTTAGTTACTTTAATAACTTGCTAAATTACAGATACCTACAGGGTCAAAAATCTGAAAAGGTACAAAAATGTAAATTTTTTTTCTTTTTTCAAGCAACTAAGCCAGCTCAACAAGGCGTGATATTTTAAAACAAAAGCTATTACAACCTACAATCATAGAACCCCCCCCCCCCTAAAGCACGCAAAACGCGAGAATCGCGTGTACCCCCGTTTATAAATAAACAATATTCTACCCTAAATTTTGTTTTTTCTTACTTATATTGAACAAACAAACTTGTAAGAAACGAAAACAATGAATAATAGTTATTTATCCATTAAGGGCGTAAAGAGCCCGAAGCCTTATTTCAACCCCGAGCTGGTAGCGAGGGCTAGGAAAAGCTTGTAGGGCCATAAAGCAAGTTACGCTAGAGATACATAACTATTTTATGCACAGATTATGTATTTATCTCAAATAATTTAAATATCCTTGAGAAGATGTATAAAGCCGCTTGAAATACGTTGCTATAGTAAAATACGTTGCTATAGTAAAAGCAGTAAACAAGGGTATCCGTTTTAAATTTGTTCAAAAACTGTTTACTTCCGATGTGAGATCCGATATTTTAGATGGATTTTTCATCAGATGAAGAAAATGCGAGCTTGCGAGGCCAAAATTAACGAGCTGGCTGAAACAGCAAGAATTAATTTAATATTGATGCGGGCCATAAAGACTCGTTTATGTTCAGGTGAGTCAGGTAATAATAACCTTATTATTATGTATCTGTGTATAAAAAACTATATTAATCTCAAAAATTCAGACTTTCTTTTTGTGTTTCGCTAATTTTGCCGGTGTGTTTATGTTACAACATCCAGTTGAATATAATAATTTTAATTTAAGTCTTCTTTGATTGCGTGTAGGTATATAAATAGGTATGTAATTTACTTGCAAATATTTTTACAATCTGGATTTCCACGTTTCCGTAAAGGTAACAGATCTTAATTAAATTACTTTGAAAAGCTCGGGTTGAAGGGACTCGTAAAAGCGTTTAATGATCAATGAAATCAACGAACATCTGCCCAATAGACTGTTGGTTAATTAAATTGCAGGAGTTTGACCAAACTTACACGCAACCGCTAATAATTGCTGTATCTAATTAAACTACAACACTTCTCCTACACAAAATTCAATAAAAGCTAGATGGAAATCAGATCCAATTTGATCTTGTTTTTTTTCCTCCCGAGAGGGGGATGGTATTTCTGAATCGAGTTTTTTCAGGTGCCACCCCTATACAAGCTGGTTTTATTTAATGACCTTAATTATGAAATTCTTCATAAAGTGGCCTTGATTTATTGAGGTAAAAGTTTTATTAGAAGGGAAAGAAAAGCGTATGAAAAGAGTTATTGATCAGGTTCGATACCACTCAAGTTGACCGGATTTTATAAATAATACATAAGTAGACGTCATGTCAATGTCATTTTAGCGTGTTGCAAAATCTGTTAAAGGAAAGAGGATTAATAGTGGAATCGAAAATAATGCATAATACATACTCGGATGGATCATGTTTGGGCATTAACGTAGTGTATTGATTCCAATTCACAAAGAACTAGATCGCCGTTTTCTCGTCTGATTATTTTGTTTTTAATTGAAATAAAAAGGATAATTCCCAATTAAATTAAATATCAAATTTAAATTGTATTTACAAGTTTTTTTTAATTTTTCAACGCTCAAAATTTCATTTTCGAAAAAAAAAGCATCCCCCAAGTTGAACTTCTGTTAACTTTCACAGTTTAAACTTTAAACGAAAGCAATTTTCCCAAATTTCCTTTGCTACTAAGTTATTATCACAATTATAAAAAGTAGCAACTACCAAAAAAGATTGTCCTTGAAAACGAAACAGGAAATTTAACCGAATTTCAGTAATAATTATAGCAAAGAAAATTATAAAATTAGAGATAAATGCATACACCGGCGCTTAGAGAAAGAACCGTAACATTCTAATGAACTGGCACGCCTCAAGCTCGCTGTTTGTAGCCGGAGCGGCGCTGTAAAAACTTCAATTAATTAAAAATTGATTTCAAAAAACGTGTCAAAATTTTGGTTTCTAAATGAGTGTCATTTTATTATTAATATTACAACGAAGACGTTCGTGTAAGTCTAATGCTACTACGACCTACCATTCCCGAGAATGCAATGTGCTATAATATCGTATGTAGCGCCTATAAAAATCAAATTTTGATAAAACCATTTTAGAATCATATTAACATAGGTTGAATCTACAACATACTAAAATTTTGTTCCATTTGAGCGAGTAGTTTTGTTTTTATGTAACTCTAAACTTACAACTTACAATAATAGAACATGTCTGGGAGATGATTGAACGCAGGGTACGAGAAAGGAATCCAGCTCCTAGGAATGTTAGAAGTTGAAATTAGCGCTGGTCGAAGAGTGGGACAATTTGCCTCAAGGAAATGATCGAAAGTGTCATTAGGAGCATGAGAAATCATATCCTAGCCAGCGGAGCCAAGACGCACGTTATTAATTTTTTCTATTAAAAACTTTTCAACATATTGTCCATGTGAATATTCTGAAATTGGACTTTTTTCATTGTTTTTTCATAAGTAAACAGCATTCAACCCTAGATTTTGTTTTTTCTTACTTATATTGAACAAACTCGTAAGAAGCAAAAACAATACAAAAAAATCTCAAAAATTCGGACTTTTTTTGTGTTCCCCTAATTTTGCGCGTGTGTTTAAAAAAATGCATTTCAAAATGCACTGAAATACAATCGTTGAGATAAATCTGCCGTTACCCTACATTTGCTAGAGAATAATCACAAAGTAGACAATATTTCCTTAGTTAAGCAAGTAAATAATAAGGATGAACTCGACTGTTATTATAGTTTAGAAATTCAATTAAAAATCAACATTGAACATTGGTCTTTTTTACAATTATGTCCATTTATAAGAATTTTTTTTAGTGTTTAGGACATTCCAGTGGCAGAAGTATCTTAATATTCAGAATCTAATTTGCAGCATTTAATTTGGCGTAAAACTTAGAATTGTGTTTAAAGTAAACTCACCAAATACCGTTGTGTGGAAAATAAATTCATGATTGTCACCTACCTGAAACAAAACGAAAAACATTAGCATCTTTGAAAATCATACATGAATCACACATCTAAGCTGCTTTCTTGGCTGAAATATAATACAGGGTGTTTTTTGAAGAACTTTAGTTAAACATTTCTGGAAACATGTTCTAGGTAGGTTTTTGAAAATTTGAACTTAGGAGTTACTCTGAAAGTTCAATCGATGTAAAATATTTTCAAAATAGTAGCACTTCCGGAAACACTGGAAGTCGCTAGTAGTTATTTTAAACGACAACCCCTATTTTTTATAGGATTCTTGATTTTCTACGTGAAATTTCAGTTCTTGTGATACCCACATGTCAATATCTACAAGTTATTTTCACTTTAAAAAAAATGGCGGATACAGACGGTACTTTAAGAACTCATCACTTGAAAACCATTGCAGTTATGGCAGCCCAGTTTTCCACCAACGCGTAGAGGAAGAATAGGCCCTTCTTTTTTAATGAAATGACCATTTTGTTACTATCGTATTCGATACAGAATCAAAATGAGTATATTTTGGTATTAATCTTCCTATACCTATCTTTAATAGTTTCTGACTTATTTTCATTTCATTGCATTAATACCATTTTTTCTAATTGTTTTAGCTAAACAAATTAAGTCACCTGTCATACCTTAACATAAGTTTTTTAATAATCGAAAAATGGTTCGCAACATCAACATTTTTTAAATATAATTGTGATTTAGGGTGAAATGGACCGAATCGCGGCACGCGCTTGTCGTACGTTCATTGAGCAATATCCAGAAAGACCGCGTCCTAGTAAATAATATCATCCAAACATTGGAACGAAATTTTTGGAATTTTGGAACCTTTGCACCACCAAGACAATTATCTAAAGCAAGACCCATTGTTGAAGATGAGGCTAATATTGTTAGTTTACTTGGATGTAATGGAGTCGACCATGAGAACACATTAAATGAGAATGAGCTTAGGATTAGTAATATCTTTCACGGCCAATGTAGTGGAGAAAAAGGTGGGATGGCCTAACACACCATGGTGCAAATGTCAATCACCGATTTTGTAATAAGGAATACACCAAAAAGAAATTTGGGTTGTACAAACACTGATATCCACAGGCACTGAATCTAAACATGGACTAGTTCCTAAAGTTAAACCAGAAAATTACTCAAAAATTATAAAAAACAAGGATTGATAAATATCTGTGCATTGAAAAATTGAACTCCATACAAATTTAAGTTGACACGAAAACGTGCTGGGAGTTTTGGCAATAAGCAGACAGCTCAAACATGTCATGTTAACAACGGGGCAAAAAGCAAAGTGAACAAAGAAAGTCACATGAGAAACCTCTTAATTCGACGAGAGAATGCGTATTGCGTATTGACTTTCTTCTTATTTTTTTTGGCTGGAATTTGTGTACAAGAACTGTTTTTATTATTAACTAATTTAAACTATAGCTAGTGAAACGCTAAAGCGTTCCATAAGGAATAATTAGGACCAATAATAATAATAATAATAATACTACAGTGGCCATGGCCATTTATGGTGTAGTAGATGTACTCGTCAGTATATTACTAAACTACACCTGGCGGTCTCGGGTTCGAATCCCGACCGGATGGTGTTAAAAAATTACAAATACCTCCGGACATGGATGTAGGGCTAATGACCACAGCTGTTTATGCCCTCAACACCACTTCATGGGACGGAAATGAAATTTTAAAAAAATAAAATAAATAATACTATAATTATTAACTATAAAGCATGTCCTTTAAAAATGTTTCTGGATAGGAAACGCTTATTGAGTCAATTAATTTGTATCTATATGTTTTCTTCTTACTACTAGAACATTCAGGGGAAACCAACATGACTCATATAGAAATCTTCTGCAACACACCCTTTAGGTTCCGGCCACCCCACCTCTATTTTTTACTTCCGGAGTACGAAGTAAAAGGGAACTATTGTATTAGTGTTAAAAAAATTGACCTATGCAAATTTTTACATATCTTTGCGTTTCTGAATACGTAGATTCAAAAAATGAAAAAAAAAATTCCGACTGTCGTCTGTAGTCTGTCCGTACACGTTTCCTTGCCAGGCTCTATACTCAGAAACTATTAAAGTTATCGAAATGCGGTTTTCATCAATCGATTGCATTTTGGGCAAGGATGAAAATGCTGATATTACCTTTGATGACGTCGCTTCCGTTATAAGCTACAGTGCATTTGGTAAAGAGCCGGAGTAATAAATCGGCCTGTCAGGCAGATTTCAGTGTAGTAGATGAGAAAACTATATACCTATTGTAAATAAATTTTAATTTATTAATATTGTATGGAGTGTTATTGTTCACTCTTTTACAAATTACCCACTTTCGACGCCTATGAACACTTTGCCGAAGGATTTAGCTGGGGAGCTTAATGAGGGTTTCCTGTTGTCAACGCGGTCATTTTTAAAGGGTCTTCTATTGTTTGGTGGTCTTAGTACGAAAGAAGAATCATTTTCATTTTATGTTTCCCATATTTGCAAAACTTATTATTGAAAACTGATGTGCCGCTCGTATAGCAAAAATACCATACTATACTTGAAGTACTTAGTTGATTTATTACTTCGGCTCTTTACCAAATGCGCTATAAAATGGCGACACTCGTTTTTTAATAAGATAGTTGCAGTTTTTTATGCATTTTTTCTGAATTCAGCTATGCTATTAATAATAATTAATTGTGCTATTGGTACTTATTTTTGAAAAAAGTGTTAATACGAGGGCATTTTCCTTCCAATAGCAGTGAAAACAAGTATCAAAAGGCGCAAATTCTTATAGAATTTTAATTTCAACCAACTACAAATCTGTAACTAATTATGGCATATACTATATACAATATATATGTATATAACTACCCCCCCTCCCCACCTCAGACACAACCGCGCCGGATTCTGCACAAATGAGTCATTGTTTTTCTTTCCACCCTTAAGGGAGATGGGAGTGGAGAGGGTGACGGACAATTTGTAAATCACGAAAAAATGTTAGAGGAAAAAAAAGTAAAAAAAGATCATTTTTCTGCGGACGTGCAATCTTCCCCCTTTCCACCCCCAAAAAAGGGATTGCAGTTGAGGGTGAAATTTGCAATTTGAGTATCGTTTTTTTATGGAAAATCCAAAAGCAATAAAAAATAGGTGTTCTCATTTAAGTTTTGAAAACTCACTCCCGCTCCACCCCACAGGAGGGGTGAGGGAAATGTTTACGTATTATGACTCAATAGGCTTCAACAAATAAAGGAAACGTATTTATTTCTTTTTGTAATTGGACATGTCGTTCTCGAGATATTAAAGGGTGTATATTTTGACTTTAATGGCGTCCCGACGGTGAACGGGTGATCCGATCAAAAAATTTACCAGCTATTTGGAATCAGTGAAGAATTTCCTATAAGATGACACCCCTTCCAGCTTTCTAAACCCTGTAACATCGACCAACGCACAGACACACAGACATCCGGACGAATTTAGTAACCAACTTTTTGAAGTTGGTTGAAAATATTTGGTACCATTTGAATTTTTTTAGAAAAGTCGACCGTTTTGTTCCTTCAACAAGCTACGCCCTCTATTGGTAGACGGAGATAAGAAATTGTTGCGGTTTTGAATTTTTTTGGTAATATCAAGTATTGTCTTTTCATCGAGACCAATCTAGACAAATTCAAGCAACCCGTTTGGAGGTTACACGATTTTTTCTAGTAACACGTAATTTAGTTCCCCCTCCCTTTATTTTGACAGCAATCGTAAAAATTCATTAAACAAAGTTTTACATATTGATCACTAGTTTACAACGAATATATTTTTTTAAATACTTTACTGAGGAAAATTGCCCAAAAAATGGGAATTTCAAGTTGAAATCAGTGAAACGCCCTCTGGCGGCAATGGTACGAAACTGAAAATAATTTCCAGCATTTTCTCTTGGCCACATTTATCATAAAATTTTTTATTTCTCTGTTCTATCTCAAATAGTTTCTGAGTTATGGCCGGCCTCCTTTCTTAGTTGTACACCCTGTACAAGTTTTAACGGCGCGGAAAGCGGTTAATAATGAAGGTACAGGCAGTAGGTAGGTTGGTCGGTCGTCGGAGTGTAGACTGGCTTTGGAATGCAGGCTGACGGGTCGATGTAGACGAACTGGTCGGTGTTGGCAGCTATGACTTCTGACTGACTTCTGTGGGTAACAGCGTTCGCTTATAAAGGATTCTGTCCCGTGTCGACGCGTTGTCATTCGTCAACCAATGGAAATCAATCGTTGCTCTTCAGTACGTAAGCGACTGTGTGGTCGCCACACCTGGTATATAACTACAGAGATCGGTTCGAACTTCTGTCGACGAAAACAATACTTTCGTGATAATTTTAACCTTGATTATCAATACACCAAACTCTTCCATGCTGGTGGAACTAAAAAATTAAGGAGCGGAGAGAAAGGTTCATAAGGTTCCAAATGTAAAGGGTTCCTCGATGAACTCTAGAAAAACATTCTTTTCCAAAAATTGATCTGGAGGATTTAAAAAAGTTAACGTTATTTGAGAAAAGGCAACGTGGTTCCTGTTACAAAGAAAACAGGCACAACGGAATTAATACTATTGTACTTTTCACACCGAGAATTCAGTATAAATTGTACTTAATTAAAATAAAAAGCATTGTTTATTACAAGATTATTGTTTATAAATAAAGTTAGATCCGCGCGGTATAGTTTAGTTGAGGCCACACTTGATTCCTGACCGGCCCAGCCATGCTACGCAAACTCGCAAAGCAACGGCGCATACTGAATTCTCAGTGTGAAAAGTACAATAGACTAAAAATTGGTAAAGTACAGGGTCCCAAAAGATTTACAAAGGAAACGCCCAAATAAACTACCATGCACTGTAAAGTTTTCAGTAAGTGTATTATGGACATACAGGGTGGGGCACCACATACGGCCCGGAAGTTGGTGCCTAAACTATAACAATTTTTAAAAATCTTTTTATATGCATACATGTAGGTCAATAAAAGCTACATTTTAAAAATATTTATAAATATACAGGGTGGTTAAAAAAATGTGGCGTATCAAAGTTACATTTTTTAAATGGAACACCCTATATATCATCACATTTTCGTATTTTACGTTAAAAAATAATGTCTCTTTCTTAACAATTCCCTATATCTATCTTTTATGGTTTTCGAGATATCTCGGTTTTTCTCGAAATACAGTAGGTCACAGAAAAAAGAATAACGACAAAATGGGTAGGCGTAAAAGAAATTGCTTTGGATCAGTTGATTTGAAGCCTTTTGGCAACTATTTGCAATATTTACTATTATGTAGAAATGTACAGGGTGTTCCAGAACGTGCGAAATATCATTGACTCCTGCTAACTTAAATAACTTGCTTATTTTAAATAGAACACCCTGTATTTTTTACTCTATTCGATACAGTAAAATATTGTCTTTAAACGATATTAGGGTTCCCTATAGCTAAGTATAGTATTTTTCACGTAACCAATGGATAACAACATGTAGGTCACAAAAAAAAGAATAACGGCAAAATGGGTAGGCGTAAAAAAATTGCTTTGGATTAGTTGATTTGAAGCTTTTTGACAACTATTTGCAATATTTACTATTATGTAGAAATGTACAGGGTGTTCCAGAACGTGCGAAATATCATTGACTCCTGCTAACTTAAATAACTTGCTTATTTTAAATAGAACACCCTGTATTTTTTACTCTATTCGATACAGTAAAATATTGTCTTTAAACGATATTAGGGTTCCCTATAGTTAAGTATAGTATTTTTCACGTAACCAATGGATAACGTGTTTAAAGTCAGCTCTATGTCTTTCTCTTAGGAGTATACCTGAACGATACCCCAAATTCTTGCAATTACTGTCAATGTTATGTTTAGTTGTTGATATTTTTTATAAGCTTCGCTAATTATTAAATATTACAATAAATTATTTACAGCGTTGAGTGATTATTCAATGTTTACAGTTGATTCATTGTAATTTTTTTGGTTTCAACTATTTTAATATTGAACTGACTGAAGTAATGTAGGTAAAGCACAAATCAACAACTTGGCTGTAGGAAACGTCTAATAAAAGTAAATTTAATAATTTCAGGTATTGTTTACAATAATACCCTAAGAGAATGACATATAGAGCTGACCTTCAAACAGGTTATCCATTGGTTGCGTGAAAAATACTATACTTAGCTATAGGGAACCCTAATATCGTTTGAAAGACAATATTTTACTGTATCGAATAGGGTAAAAAATACAGGGTGTTCTATTTAAAATAAGCAAGTTATTTAAGTTAGCAGGAGTCAATGGTATTTCGCACGTTCTGGAACACCCTGTACATTTCTACATAATAGTAAATATTGAAAATAGTTGCCAAAAGGCTTCAAATCAACTGATCTAAAGGAATTTCTTTTACGCCTACCCATTTTCCCGTTATTCTTTTTTCTGTGATCTACTGTAGTTCGAGAAAAACCAAGATATCTCGAAAACCATAAAAGATAGGTATAGGGAATTGTTAAGAAAGAGACATTATTTTTTAACGTAAAATACGAAAATGTGATGATATTGATATATAGGGTGTTCCATTAAAAAAAATATAACTTTGATACGCCACATTTTTTTGAACCACCCTGTATATTTATAAATATTTTTAAAATGTAGCTCTTATTGATCTACATGTATGCATATAAAAAGATTTTTAAAAATTGTTATAGTTTAAGCACCAACTTCCGTGCCGTATGTGGTGCCCCACCCTGTAGATTTCCAGAATTATGAATACTCAAACATTAAAAGTTAGAGTTCGCTTCCAACAGTGGCAGACACTCGCGTGGATTCTAATTAAAACATCTTATCCTCAATTTATCAACCTACATTACACAAGTTATGTCACATTATATGAAAGCCATACCTCGCATAGTTATAAATTATAATAATCGATCACTTGTACCGCTAAACGATTAACTCAACAAACCACAAATTTCTTCTTAAGGGCACGAAATGAGTATGATTGGTTGCCTAAAATTGACCGTTTGTTCAGAGGGTTACTGTTTCTACCTATTTGTACAAACCCTTATTAAAAATAGCCAATAAAATTATGTAAGTTAATGTTTAATATACGGGCTACAAGATGTCCTATTTTATTTTTGTCAAAGCAATTAAAATGACGTCGAAAAAAAATCTTGAATTCTCGTAAATTTGTACACTTTAGGGGCATACCTTTGACGATGAATTTAACAAAGATAAATAACTTTTTAGTAGCAAAAAAAGGTCACACGCTAAAGTTTGAACTTTCGGCTTTCACCCTAATACAACAATTTGTTTGTTATTATTGTTATTTTCATATGTAGGTCGAAATACGTAGACCTTTTTCGATCTGACATTCATAAAATTTTCCAAGAAAGCTGCAAATTTCTTATTACATATTTCAATTTTAGTTTAGCTTCGCGGTATAAGGTGCCACTACTTTCGTCTTCAAATTGAGAGAAGGCGCATAATTCAAAATCGGATGTGGTTAGTGGAACCAAATATTTATTGTGTTTACGTTCTTGCATGTTTACTATATTATTACTACAGTAACATTTTTTGAACACATTTTATAAAACGTAAAATCTACTGGACTAAAAAAGTTGAAATTTGGTACATATATTATAGAGTTTGATGATCTCAAGATGGACGTATAGTTAGCATAAATAAATAAATCTCAATTTTGGGGGGAAAACTAGAAAGTTAATAGTTATTTGTACAAGAGAAGAAAGTTATGCTTTCTTCACTCATTTTACAAAAAATCATGTGACATATCAAATGAAAGGACTCGTTATAAGAAATACAAATATATTTTTTATAACTTTAAAATGTAGACCTAGCTTAAATTATAGATAAAAGCAAATGCCTTCCTATCTTCGAAACTACTGAGTCGAAAATTTTGAAGAAAAAATAGGGAATATATTAGAACCTTACTCATAGTAAGTTTATAGGATAATCTAAACGAAAATTCTAAGTCTTACACGGAAAACGGATTATACGCAAACCTCTCCACGCGAGTTCGACTCGCACATTTTTTGAGAGGAGTTTGAAAGGCACAGAAACGTCTCAAATAAAGTGTCTCGTCTTCACTTCGTATTTATTTAACGTAGACTGTTTTTTGTATTTCAATTTTTCTTAATAAACGTTGTATTACATACAGGGTGTCCGAAAAGTGTGGAATATCGTATATATTCGATTAATAACCGCGAAAAACTGCGTGTAGGTTATTTCAACAACGTTCAACAATGCTCATTTTAATCCAGTGCCCCATGACCGTTTTATTAAACAATTACTTAATTAATTAATTTAAAATTAATTAAAAGCGAAACAGTGATAGAAGAGTGATAAGTTTATTACGCAATCTCCAATGTTTACGAATAACTGAACTATAACCTGAAATAACTCTAACAAGTTCATTTTAAGTTAGTAATTAACCTGGACACAACAAAAAAAGGAAACTACCATAAATGTTCAAATTGAGCACTGTTCACAGCCTAGCAGTGACAAATTCTGTTTTGAAATTCATCAATCGCATTTGAAACAGCTTCAGGTGTGATGGCCCTCATCTCTACACCAATGCGATTTTATGTCTCCCGGGCGATTTACGTAAACCTTACTTTTAAGGTCGGCCCAAAGGAAGAAATCCGGCGGAGTTAAATCTGGTGACTGAGCTGCCCATTGTACTGGACCTCTTCTGCCCATCCAACGATTTGGAAAGATATCATTAAAGTAGTGGCGGACATTAATCCCAAAATGTGGAGGTCCCGTCTTGCTGGAACCATATTATATTCCGTCGTGGGGTATATACGGTCGCCTTCATTTGGGTATAAAACATCTAATGCAGGAATTGCCTCAAATCGTAGAAAATTTAGATAAACCTCGGCCGTTAAATTGCCCTCAAAATAACGTCCTAAAATCTGGCTTCTCATCATCCCTGTTCACATATTAACTTTCTGCTTGTACTGGGTGTATCCTTCCATATACCAATAAGGATTTGTTGAAGCGTTGAAGGCCAGTATCGTGTGTTTGGTTATTAACTGTACCGTTTAAACAAAACGTTGTCTAATCAGTAAACAGGCGATATTTTTGTAAAAATTTGCATTCATTTCAAGTTGGTGGATTATTTCTTCACAAAATTCCAACCTGCGATCCAAGTCGTCTGTAAATAACTCTTGAAATACACACGCTTTGTATGGGTGCCACTTTTCCTTTTTTAGGACGTTGTGTACAGTGGATTTGCTTGTATTACAATTTCGCATAATTAACGGAAACATGTGGATTTTCCGCGATGGCCAGCATCACGTTTTTACTTTCTTCATTATTTAAAGCTGCCGCTTTGGCAGTTTTTGGTAAATCTTTGACAGAGCCCGTACCTTGAAATTTGTGCCAAATTTTACTTACTTTACTTGATTGCGTAATGTAAAATTCGGGATACAAATTGTTAAACAAATTGCAAACTTCTGTCTGCGTCCTTTTTTTAACTCCATATCCCAGCATCATTAAAATTTCGTACGTTGCCTTTCGGAAGAATGCGCCATTTCTGTTTACTTCAAAAGCGATTTCACTCATAAATGGATGTAAACCAGTAAATAAAGTAACCTTTAACTTCAAGTGCATGTACTACCGTGACAGTTTTAAGGCGCAATCAATAAATTGTTTCGACAATTAAAAGCAATCATTAGGTGTCTAGA
Organism: Pyrocoelia pectoralis; assembly: GCA_036250285.1. NCBI lineage: Eukaryota > Metazoa > Arthropoda > Insecta > Coleoptera > Lampyridae > Pyrocoelia > Pyrocoelia pectoralis. The sequence continues at coordinate 8,914,377 of CM070081.1, forward strand.
TTTATGACTATCACAATAAACTTCACTCGCTTTTCGCTTTCGCTTTTAATTAAATTTAAATTAATTATTTAAGTAATTATTTAATTGTTTCAATAACTAGATGCGCATAAAAGGGTCATGAGGCACCAGGCCCGCGCTAAGCATGTGGTGGGCTCTGGTCCCGAGAGACCCCCCCCCCCCCCCCAGTTTACAAACCCCAAAAGTTACCTACTGTCACTGACACCTGTGTGTCAAATTTCATGCCGATATCTGCATTTGTCAATAGTTGCGCACGTGTTTTGTGTTAATTTAGCGATTTTTACAATGCCTGATTTTGTTGAACAAAGAAGTTGCATTAAATTTTGTTTGCGGAGTGAAATTTATGCCGCAGAAATGTTGAGAATGTTGGAGAAGGCCTTTACTGACTAGGCTATGTCACAAAAAAATGTTTATATGTGATACAAACAATTCAAAGAAGGCAGAGAAACTGCTGTAGACAAAATCGCACTGGACGACCATCAAGGTCGACCGATGAACAACACGTAAAGAAAATATAAGATTCGGTGCTCAAGAATCGTCGATGGACAATTAGAGACTTCGCTGATACTGTTAAGATTTCATTTGGATCAGTCCAGACCATTTCGAAAGATGTTTTGTGCCTGAGAAAAGTGAAATCTCGTTTGGTGGCAAAAAACTTCATTTTTTGGAAAGACAGCGTCGCGTTGAAGTCTGTGAAACAATGCTTTCTGACTATCAGGATAAACGATAAAATGAAATGCATCACAACTGGAGATGAGATTTGGATCTATGCATACGACCCGAAAACAACCGACCAATCAAGCGAATACCTTGCAAAAGATCAATCAAGACCGAAAAGATCGTCCCAAAGTCGTTCAAAAATCAGGGTCGTGTTAACAGTTTTCATCGATTATCGTGGTGTGGTGCATTATAAATTCCTTCCGCCGCGCCGGCACCAGGCCAAACTGTTAACAAGGAATATTATTTAAGCGTTATGCAACGTTTACGTGAAGCTATTCGCAAAAAGAGGCCAGAATTATGGGCAGCCAATTCTTGGTTTTTGCACCACGTTAATGCACCATCTCACACTGCATTGGTTCTTCGAGACCATTTCGTCAAAAATTCATTAACTCTTGACTTCTGGCTATTCGCTCCGAAGACACCGTTTCGACACGATTGAGAAGATAAGAACCGAATCACTGCGCACTTTGAAGACGATTCCGAAAATCCACTTCAACAATTGTTTCGGGGATTGGAAAAAACGGCGTACGTTGTATCGGGAGGGGAGTACTTTGAAGGCGATCAAATTGATTTAGAAGAATAAATAAAGATTCTAAAAGTTATAAAGTGTTATATCAGTTTCAGTGAAAAGAACCATCAAATTGTTTAGTTTAGATTGTCCAAGTGTAGAACCCGTCATACACTTTATTCTTTTCAGAGCTGAAACTCCCGTTCAGCAGAACAGGTTGTCACTGGCCTAGGGGTGCCGTGCCGCTGTCTTCCGCCAGTTTTCTGAATGCTATATTTTAGGAGGAAGAGCGCTTAAGTACACTGTACAACTACGAAATTAGTCGATTATTTTGCCTAAAACGTACAAAACACATCCATTAATCATACCGTAAACTAAACGTTACTCAGGCTTTTTATTAATATTAAGTTTGTGAAACAATTTTGTTGCGCCCAACTTCGTGCGCCCCAAAACCTCTGCGCTCCTGCACCGGGCCCATTTACAAAATAGGTTCTGTGATGAACACGCAGTTTTCGCGGTTTTCTCAAAATTTTTCCGATGCAAGGATATTAATATTTTATATTCCTGAAAACAGAATGAAACACTTTATCAAATAAGTTGGCTAAAGATATATCTTATGTCATTAAAAAATAATAATTTTTGTGTTGCGCTTTTGTTTTAAAAAATCAAAGAAGTAAAACATGCCATGTGATGAGAAATTAAATTTCAAATAACATTTATTTGAAACATTTTTCCATAAAATGGATATTTACAAAGATATATATAGGTACGATATTCCATACTTTCGAACACTCTGTATATGTAATGTGGTAATAGTAATAATTGTTTTTCGTAAAATTTTTCGTTGTATTTAAGTACCTATTTTTATAACAAAAGAACTGTAATTGTCAAACAAAAAAATTAAATCGTTAAAAATGGACATATTAAGATATATGTATGTACTGCAAAATTATAAAATTTTCCTAACAGTATTATCATAAGTTCGAGGAATGTAATTTTTAAAAAGCAAACCAAGCAAATAGTAATTCATGAATCATGTACAATGGTGTTGGTGTAATGTGATATTTGTGTTGCTTTTTCGTCCTTGTTCAAACTTCTCCGTTCAGTTACAGTTTGGTTTTTAAAAAATACAGACCCCATCTATGCGCGAGTAGTCTATTTTTTAGTTCAAATCAAAATCACCTCAATCAAGTATGTTGTAATTTCAGCAATCCCCGCTACTAATCAAAATCGCTAGTGTTTCGAAACGCAGCCTTAAAACTAACTGTAAATGCAATTTAGAACGGACGAGCTTTCTCATTGTCTGTCGTCTCAATACACGGTTAAGGAAAGCTTGAGCATGTTTGGCAACGAAAATTTGATTTGCATAATGCAATTTGTTAATAAAACTTTGCACAAACGTTTTCCCTGAAGAGCTTGCCAGGTATAACTGAAACAATATTGTTAAAGTTCCCAAACATTAATAAAACTCACTTACACGCATAATAAATGCTAAATATTCGTCCCCAAAGAATTACCTAGTCCTTTAACACATAAATAAATGACAGAAATGAAGTGAAAAAAAAAATGGAAGGATATCACGAAAATACGTCTGATTAAAATTTCATTCAATACGCATTTGCCTACCTAATAATATCTATTGATTTTGTTTACGTTTTCGGTCAAAGAAAGTTCAGTTATGCGCGTACATTTTGTCTTTTGGAAAGTGTTCGGGTTTAAGGAAGATTGTAATTAGCTTTACTTTGTAAATTAATTGCAGCTAACCGCGCGTAAAAGTTATAAACATCAAAGAGTGTATAAAATTTTAGGTAAAATGTGGTTTTAATGCTATACCTTCTTATACATATTTATATGTATAGAACAAAAACTTGAGTAAAATTGTGTGTAAAGAGCGTAGATGTAGCAGGTTCTTTGTTAATAAAAAAATTTAATTGAAATTCCTGCCTGAAGTCATTACGTACGAATGAATCTTTAAAACGTCTGGAATTCTCAGTTTCTGACTTTATTCAGTCAAAGTTGACATAACGTCGTCGTTTCACGATTCGCTTCAGCTTTTGGAGATCAAAGAAAACGGTGAGAGGATCTGTGTCGTCCTGTTCAGCGCAAATACCAATAGATAGAATGATAGAAATTAATATCATTAAAATATTGACAAAGAGTAAAAAGCAATGTAACTTTAAGATCACAGGACTTTCAAGGATATTCACACTAACGGCTAAGAAGAACCATGCCAATAGTCCAAGAGCTGGCTGCAAAAAAGCTAGTAGCCTATCGAGTAACAGCATGAAATTATTTTTAAAAGCTCGTACTTATACAGACCATCCATAAAATCTTTGGCTGCCTGGGCGGAACTTGTGCAGAAATTTGCCATGCCCTCTCCCCTGAATATTTTTTGGCACGTTACTGTACTATCGAGTAACAGCATGAAATTACTCTTAAAACATAGCTTTTATACAGTTAAAAAAGAAAAAAATTGTCTGCCTTGTTAAATCTTGTGCAATGCCTAGGCAGAAAACTTTTTTTAATTTTTTTTGGCACGTTTCTGTACCTATCGAGTAACAGCTTCAAACTATAACCAAATTATAGTTTGAACATAACTCTATAAGAAAAATCATGGCTGCCTCGTTAAATCCTGTGCTAATTCCTAGGCAGAAAACATTCTCTTTCTCAAAGTGTTATGATACCACTAATATAACTATCATAGAAGTACTTAGGGATAAACAAAGAATCGTCCAATGAACAATTATAATGATTTCGACAAAATAATTTTATAATATAAAATATTTAGTAATAGTATACAGGGTGTTTTTTGGGAGCTTTAGTTAGACATTTCTGGGAAAGTTTTATAGATAGGTTTTTGAAAATTTGAACTTAGGGGTTATTCTGAAAACCGAATCGATGTAAAATATTTTCAAAATGGTAGCGCTTCCGGAAATTCCGGAAGTAGCTGGAAACTTCGTTTTATTAAATGGGAGCTATTGCATTTTTGGATTCTACGTGACATTTCAGTTCTTTTAATACCCACATAACTACAAGTTATGGTTTTAAAGTTATTTAATTCACTTATTTTTAAAAAAATGGCGGATGCAGACGGTAATTTAGGAATTGATTAGGTACTTGAAAACTGTTGCAGCTGTGGCAACCGAGTATTCTCCAAAATACAATAAACCTCGAGCACTTTTGAAATACATCTCGATTCAAAGGATTTTAATCGCACCAGTAAAGCGAATTATGGCGATTAAATCTTTACTAAATTTGGCCCAGTCTGACCAAACAAGGTTCTCAAAGAATCTTCCTGGTTCCTCAACATTAGATATTCGCAAAACTCAATTCGTCTTGAGAGGTCAACTGGTTGCATCAAATGCCCATTATGATGAGAAAACGAGCGATAATGGCATTTTTTTAAGGGTTTTTTAGATACAACTAATATTTACGCCCAAAGCAATTACCTAGTGAAGCACGCCGTGAAATATCCAAGTACATTAATAATTTAAGCTTCATCTTCAACATAGGGTCTTAATCTAGGTAATTGTTTTGGTGGTACAAAGCTTCCAATATTCGAACAATTTCATTTGGTCGGTTTCAATTGTTGGTACGTTCACTAGGACTCGGTCTTTCTGGATATCGTTCAATGAACGTATGCAAGCATGTGACGCGATTCTGTCCATTTCACCATAAATAACAATTAGATTCCAAAAATCTTAATACGTAAAACCATTGCGCGCCATTTTTTTCCATTATTGAAAAACTTATGTTAACCTGTAACAGGTGACGGTTTAGTATCACTTGATTTGTTCAAAATTCGATTGCCATGGTCCATGTCACGGTCGACTACTAAAAAAATCCAAAAAACTGGTATCAATGCGATGAAATTGGAATAAGTCAGAAACTATTAAAGATAGGAATAGGAACAGGTAATACCAAAACATGCCCATTTTGATTCTCTATCAAATGCAATAGTAAGAAACTGGTCATTTCATTTAAAAAATCTTAGTTTTTAGTCTTTGAACTTTCCTAAATTTGGAGCACCACAGTTGCGAGCTTATACGCAACTTAACTTTCTTTAAGTGCACCAAAAGAAAGCCTTATTCCTCCTCTATACGCTAGAGAAAACTTGGTTGCCATAACTACAACGGTTTTCAAGTAATGAATTCCTAAATTACCGTCTGCATCCGCCATTTTTTCTAAATAAGTGAAAATAACTTAAAAACCATAACTTGTAGATATTGACATGTGGGTATTAAAAGAACTAAAATTTCACGTAGAATCCAAAAATACAATAGTTCCCATTTAAAAAACGAAGTTTTCAGCTACTTCCGTCATTTCCGGAAGCGCTACCATTTTGAAAATAATTTACATCGATTCGGTTTTCAGAATAACCCCTAAGTTCGAATTTTCAAAAACCTATCTATAAAACTTTCCCAGAAATATCTAACTAAAGCTCCCAAAAAACACCCTGTATACTATTACTAAATATTTTATATTATAAAATTATTTTGTCGAAATCATTATAATTGTTTATTGGACGATTCTTTGTTTATCCCTAAGTACTTCTATGACAGTTATATTAGTGGTATCATAACACTTTGAGAAAGAGAATGTTTTCTGCCTAGGCATTAGCACAGGATTTAACGAGGCAGCCATGATTTTTCTTATAGAGTTACGTTCAAACTATAATTTGGTTATAGTTTGAAGCTGTTACTCGATAGGTACAGAAACGTGCCAAAAAAAAATTAAAAAAAGTTTTCTGCCTAGGCATTGCACAAGATTTAACAAGGCAGACAATTTTTTTTCTTTTTTAACTGTATAAAAGCTATGTTTGAGTAATTTCATGCTGTTACTCGATAGGTACAGTAACGTGCCAAAAAATATTCAGGAGAGAGGGCATGGCAAATTTCTGCACAAGTTCCGCCCATGCAGCCAAAGATTTTATGGATGGTCTGTATAAGTACTAGCTTTTAAAAATCATTTCATGCTGTTACTCGATAGGCCAGCTTTTTTGCAGCCAGATCTCGCTCTACAAGTGATTGGAAAAATTCGGATAAGAAATAGGAGAGGTACCTATCAAATAGCTGCACAAAACCATGGCAAGCCGTTTTACCATTTATTCACTGCAGTCGTTATGTGTCATTTTAATTCAAATCTATTTCCATGTCACTTGGGATACCTAATGAAAATTATGCTATTTTCGTTAAGAAGAATGCAATTTTCATTCGTAATTAAAATTTAAATACAAAAATTATTTTAAATTAAAATGAAAATGATTATGTTTTTCCTTCATGTCACGATTTTCTTACATCATATTAGTTTTCAGGATATATCTAATTACAAAAACTCATTTATTTGGGATATGATATCCTTCTAACAATTTTTTATTGGAATGTATTCTTAGAGTTCCTGGCAATTCAATTTTAATTTTAATTTAGTATCTTATGAAGTGTACTTCCATTTTAATTTAAAAATTAAAATGTTTCCTTATGTCCTACAGTTGTAATATTAATTTCTATTAAACATGAATTTTTATGTCTTTTGACTTGTTGTTATGATCATTCTATTCGCATTCGTTTTAACTTCCAATTTTAATTCTAGTTGAATTTATTATGACATTGGTGTATTTTCATTTTAATTTAAAAAGTAAAAATGTTCGAACGATATATTTATTTTAAAGTTTTATGAATCCGTATTGCCATTTGATATTCTCGTTTAGTACTTTTATTTCAATTCGATGTCTATTTCCATTCTAATTTCATTTCCATTCGACTTGAAGATGTTGAGCACTTATAACAAATGTAAATAAAAATGAGCTAGCGCCCTCTACATTGGAGAGGAAAAAATAGATATGTGTCTAAATTTTTGTTTTAGTTACCTAAGCTATGGCCTATGTAAGTAAATATGTGTAGAGTTACAATTACTTGTTCTCAACATATCTTTTGGAGCTTGGTTTTAGATTTTAGGAAGTACTATCATTATTTAAGTAACATTATAAGTTGTACAACCGCGTTCGTCGTAAAATTGCGCCACCTACAATTTTAGAGTATTTTGGTCAGAAGTGTTTTAAAAATAAACAGTTTTCTGTAAAATCACGGATTTAATGTTACCCACAACGCCACAACTAAGGTCATCGGTAAATAAGATTACTAAATTTCATTACATTAGCGTTGATTGAATAATCAATTAACGATATTAGCCTTGTTTATATGTATACATAAACAAGGATATAGTAATTCGCATAGAGAAAATATTATATTATTTTCTCTATGCATGGCACTTGTTGTTCAGATCTGAAGTTAAAGGGTTAAATAAGTTAATATCTGATTCATACACCATGCATTTTGTGATTTTGTAACTTAGCATCCGCAAAGTAGAGGGCGCTAGATTATTTTTATTTACATTTGTTATGAGTGTGCTCGACACCTTCAAGTCGAATAGAAATTAAATTAGAATGGAAATAGACATCGAATTGAAATAAAAACACTAAACGAGAATCTCAAACAGCAATATGGATTCATAAAACTTTAAAATAAATAATAATAATAATAATAATAATAATAATAAAGAATAATTATTGTCAGTGCTTTCCACGTGGGGTGTGGATAAGTACACAATAGGTGTTTTCTTTTTGCACCGCCACAGGGTTAGGTAAAGGCACAATAATCACGTAATTGAAGTGCCTTGCGTCAGAAGACATTTCTGCCTCAGGTTAATATTCAACTTAAATAAAGCTTTTAAAACGAATAGGGTATTGAGAACTGAGTCAAATTATTTTTATAAAACGAATGGTGTGTATTGACAGAGGTGCCTTAAGTGTACCACAAAATGCAAAAAGAAAACACCTAATATTTGTCGCAGTTACATACATACATAAATCATAAATCAACAACATTTCATTACATAAAGTAATCGGAAGGAACTATAATACATAGAAAGGACGTTGAAACACTGTTATTCTAATAGTTTGCATCGGTAAAACTCTTTCAGGTTATAAAAGGCTTTTTCTACTGGGGATGTTTTAAGTGTCAGCTTGAACTGCTTATAATTAGTAATTTGTTTGACATGTTCAGACAGACTATTAAAAATTTTACATGAGTTGTATTGTAAATTATTTTGAAATAACGCTGTTCTATGCTGCCCCGGTTTCAGAAGGTGTTTGTGACGTGTATTATAACTGTGTTCACCATTTGAGAGGCGCGCCCGTGACTTGTAGGCGTAGCAGCTTATTTCTAAGATGTACGTATTGATTACTGTCAGTATCTTTAATTTTGCAAAATATACCCTGCAGGGTGTTCTGAATGGCAGGTTACATATAAGCCTTATTGCACGTTTTTGCATTATTAATATACGATTTGTATTCGTGCTGCCACCCCAGTTGGCGATGTTGTATGAGATATGGGAGTGAATGTTTTCGTGATAAAAAATTAGTGATGTGTCGGTGTTACATATATTTTTTAGAGTACGAAGCGCAAAGCAGCTCGTTTGAAGCTTTTTAAGTATACAATATATGTGTAATGACCAGGAGAGGTCATGTCTAACCGTTAGGACCAGTATCCTTGCTGACTCGGAGCATGTTACATCGGCAGACGTTTTTCTTAGGTTGCCAAAGAGAACTATAGACGTTTTGTTTTCGTTTATAGCCAAGTTATTGCTAACACACCAGCTACGAAGCTTATTTAACGTCACCTCGGTTATGGCGCAGAGATCCTTTATATCCCTCGATTTAATTAAGATATTGGTATCATCCGCGTAGGATGTCACAAAAATACTGTTTGGAGGGGAATTCTTTGTGAGATATGATGGGAGGCCGTTCGCGTATATTAGAAATAGTGTAGGCCCAAGTATGCATCCCTGAGGGACTCCTGATGATATAGGACATGAACGACTACGCTTCCCCTGTGGTAATTCAACTAAAAATAAAAATAGTGAATAAGGCCTGTACGGCATTCAATTCCTTCTCGCAAGAATATTGTATTGCCAAAATCTTCTTCAGGTTACAGGAACTATCGAAGCTCAGTCATGAATTGAGAATTAGTATTAAGGACGAGAGTGACACAAAAATAAAGGATGTGATGTAACGCACTTGGCAGCCTCGAATTTAAATGCCTCCCGTTCTAAAGTTGTATGAACTGTAAATTGTATTGAAATGATGGTTACGTATTTAATGTGTAATGGAATTTGCTGATGATGCAAGCGGAGAGAAAGACGTTGTTAGTTCCCGGGAATAAAACGAAAAAGAACGTGGAAGGTGTAAGGTAGATAATTTGACTTTATACACTATAGACTATAGACAAAAACGGTGCAATGTTATAAATTGTCAACAAATAATGGAGCTGTGAAAGTGTTAGTATGGAGCTTTGCCACCAAATCTTCACAGCGCCACTTTCGTTATATAAATGTACGTCATGTTTACGTAAGTGCCCGTCCTATATTCTGATACGTCACAAGAAATAACATTGACTTAAGACTAGTGGTGGCAAATTTAATTTTTTTCGTATTCGAATATTCGTTAAAAAAATATTCGAATATAGAATTATTCGAATTCGAATAACAGTCAGAACAAAATTCGTTTTATTCGTTGTATTCCTTTTATTCGTTTTATTCGTTGTATTCGTTTTATTCGTTGTATTCGTTTTAATCGTTTTATTCGTTTTATTCGTTTTATTCGTTGTATTCGTTTTATCCCTTTTATCGTTTTACTCCTTTCATTCGTTGGACTAGTTTTACCTAGTAGAGCATTCTCCAATGGAAGTTTCATTTAAGCATAAACATTTGAAACCACGCTTAACCTTAATATGCGTTAGTAAATTACTTGTTGTTGCTCCATTAAATTTAAGGCACTTAATGCAAATTTTGCAAGTAACTACCGTATCACTCGTATTCTTCACGAAATTTTTCCACACTTTACTCATAAATCACAATAATGTAGTCGTCTACTCTAGGCTGAGAAATAATTTGAACTAAAGTAAACAATTATATTTAAATGCTTAGATAATCCTTTAAAGGAATAAATTATCATCAAAGGCGGGTAAAAAGTATAAACTTAAATAAACAAAGTCCAAGAGCTTCACAATACCATGAAAATAATTCCAGTTAAAATCACCCTGCGTGGTTGAGGATTATTGTAGGTAATGTTTAGAGAAACGTGTTCACTGATTTACCGAAAACCTTTTACACTAACAAAAAATAAATTACAGTTCATTACTACTTGTAAAAGGGTGTTATTGAATAGTGAATGACTTTAAGCTGACAGAAAAGAAATGCTGAAATAGCTATTTACAATACGAATATTGTACCTACAACGTTTTATCTACCATTCATAAAATATTGTCGGTCGAAAGAAATTTGAAAATGAGAATTAATTCCATGAAATGAAAAGTAGTAGACATACCTGCCGTCTGTCATCTCTCAATAATAAACCAACGAAGTTCTCTTTTTTCTTAATTCAACAATTTTCTTTGTTCTGGCCATTATTCGTTTTATACGTTTTATTCGTTTCATTCGTTTTATTCGTTTCATTCGTTTTATTCGTTTCATTCGTTTTATTCGTTTCATTCGTTTTATTCGTTTTATTCGTTTCATTTGTTTTATTTGTTTGTATTCTAATTCGAATAGTGGTATTATTAAGTATTCGAATAATTCCCGATTATACATTCGAATATTCGAATATTCGCAAAAAATTGCCACCACTACTTAAGACCTCATCAACCTCCCGTCAATCCCAGCAAACACATTTATATATAAAATACATATAAATTATGTATGAGCTTTTTAGATTTATATAAAACTGGAAGAAAAATAAGAGATATTTAATTTCAGGATGTCAGCAATTTTCAAAATAATATATATGTCTATTAGATGTAAATTTTTCTACATGAATTTATATACGTTTTATGTATATTTTATGTAATATTTACATAAAAAATATTCGTTGTAAAAGCGTTGCGGTGACCAAAATGGCAGCTACTCGAGCACAATGTAATTATTATCAACGTAAAAAATTATTTAAGCAGTTCCCTACAAAAAATGGAAAAACTACATTTTACGTGCAACTGTACTTTTAATTATATTTAACTTAATTCTTGCACGAACCCGTTTTCACCTGAACTGAAAGCCGACAGTTTATTATGATATACTTGCTTGAAAAGTTTCCCTTAACCGGATTCGAACCTTTGAGAGTGGGCGTTGCAAATTCTGAAATCCGACATTGTACCACTGTGCTAATCTGTAACATCCCTTCTTTTTATTTCGTACTTCGTAACTTTGCGCTGTTTCGCGTTATTAGTTTAAATTTTGTTTGATTATACCGTTGAGTGGTCTTATTCAATAATTATACCTATCTTTAACTTTATGTTAAAAATGATCAGGATTTAATTTATTTTATATTATTTATTTTCTATATAAATTGGACGCATTTTAGTCGATACGGATCTAATATTAAAGGTACGTGAACTACAATTTTTGGCGTTATAGAAAACACGCGCGTGCGATTACTTATGTGGCGCAAATAGAAACGGATTTTATTTTCGACAATACAATATATGTAATGTAATGATAATTTCTAATTATATTTACAGAAGGCATAAATAAAAAATAAGTAATATTACATAAGTATAATATTTTACATATAACGTACATAAATCTAATCATGTAAATATGACAGCACATGAATTTCAAGAGTGATATGAAATCATCTATATGTATACATTATATGAATTTTATTGTTATTTAAGCTTCCACGAGTGTTATTATTTATAACAAAATTCATTTTCGAGTTTATCTCGTGTTAATATTTGATAAAAATTCTACGTTTCGAAAACTCGCTTGGTTTTCTTTATCAAGATTTGATTTCGAAACGTAGAATTTTTATCAAATATTAACACGAGATAAACTCGAAAATGAATTTTGTTATAAATTATATGAATTTCTGTATACAGAATATCCGTAAGTTTCTATACTATTATGTAAAATATACGTAATTGTGTGACATACGGTTTATATAACTTTATTAAAGAATACTTACATACTTGATATATAAAAAAGCATATGTAGGGGTATTTACTTCAATTTATATATGTTGTATGTATATTTTATATGTGTATTTAGTGGGATGGTGCTCCTCCTCATCAATGGATGACTTCTCCTTTCACTGCCTCCCCTATTATCACATTTACTGAATACTTTTGTTAAGTAGATTGTAAATTAACATTATCGTCAATTAAAAAAAAATTGTTCTGGAAACTTAAATGGTCCAAGAAATTAGCCTTACAAAGCTCACACTTTGATTATTTTTAAAATACAAATACATTTGGCACTTACGTGCAATACGCAGAGAAGTAATATTTGGTTACAAAAAATGGTAATTTCCTCCACCTCCCCCTGACATTTGCATACATTAGTAAACGTTGTTTTCCCTGAAATTGAACGTTCATAATCGCGTAGCAGAAAATTTCAAATACATAAATGAGTTTTTGTTTGCAAAGAACTCGAAATTTGGTTATCTTGAGAATTTCAAGGGACTTAGACATTAAAAGAAAATTAAATTTCATTCATTCATGTGTTTTGTTAAAAGCGACATGAATAAAAGAGAAGATGTGATTGCGAAACATTTTCTACAACACGATGACTTTCGCGTGACGGCTACGTTATTTAAAAATTAGTTTAAATGGTGACACAGTTGTGTCCGATCGATTTACGCGCAAAGAATTTTCAGCAAGTAAACTTATTCGCAAACTAAAAAGGAATAAATAATATCTACTAAGGTATACTCCAGAGTATGGTTCGACCGTGTAAACTTTTCGGCGAAATTTATGCTACTTTCTGATTTCCCATTACAAAGTAAATTCCAATCTCACCTATTTTCCCACTTCAAAACCGTATTGAATTTAACTTAAATTCCCTCTTTTGGTCATAAAGGAAAAAGCAATTTTACAATATTTTTCATAAAGTTTTCAATTTACCTACTTTCATTTTTATGGAAACGGTTGTATCATAAGTAAACTGTTGCGAAATACTTTTCTTCCGCTGGCGCTGTTAAAAACATTAAGCGGAAAGATACTCTCGACATTTTTCCGCTTGCGGCAAACGAAAATTTATACTGCGCTGTTTGTGAATCGATCTTTTAATCTATCTTCGTCAAAACACTTGTGTTTACTTCAACAAATAGCTCGTTAAAAGTTTTTGACATAAAATATGTACTTCATTAAATTCACCTAACAATGCTTATTATCGATCCAAAACGAGACAAAACTTCTAGTGGGAGTATAACGGATTTCATTACCTACGTTATTATCGAGGCACGAGGAAATAATGTCAAAGGAAGATAAAATTAAATTAAAAAAATATCAGACGTAAAAGAATATTTGGAAGTAAATTGAAACAAAAATTACTCGAATATTGATTTGGGTATTTTTACTTCTATGTCGATAGTTTAGTCCCTTGATTGATATTAGATTAATGGTACTAACTCATATGCATGAAATCCGTAGAAAACAATAATTTGTTAAACCTTAAGGGGTATCTTAGATGTAAGAGGCGAGAAGCCTAAGAGGTTGTCTTCCAAAAAGGGTGGGAGAAGTAGAAGGTGTGGAGATGGGAGGAGGAAGAGATAGAGAGTGTGAAGGAATTTAAATATCTGGAGGACGCTCATGTTAGGTGAGGAAAGGAAAAAAAATATTGCGACGGATATGGGGGATGGGAGAGAGTATCTTCGGCAAGGACGTGGGGAGAAGCTAATGAAGAGAATAATGATGAGTTATGGGGTGGAGGGAGTGGGAGGTGATAGAAAGAGTACAGGAGAGGTATTGGAAGTGGGTATTGGGATTGGAGAGGGAAACTTCCCAGCAAACACACATAAAATATACATACAACATATATAAATTGAAGTAAATACCCCTACATATGCTTTTTTATATATCAAGTATGTAAGCATTCTTTAATAAAGTTATATAAACCGTATGTCACACAATTACGTATATTTTACATAATAGTATAGAAACTTACGGATATTCTGTATACAGAAATTCATATAATATATACATATAGATGATTACATATCACTCATGAAATTCATGTGCTGTCATATTTACATGATTAGATTTATGTACGTTATATGTAAAATATTATATGTAATATTACTTATTTTTTATGTATGCCTTCTGTAAATATAATTAGAAATTATCATTACATTACATATATTGTATGGTCGAAAACAAAGTCCGTTTCTATTTGCGCCACATAAGTAATCGCACGCACGTGTTTTCTATAACACCAAAAATTGTAGTTCACGTACCTTCAATATTAGATCCGTATCGACTAAAATGCGTCTAATTTATATAGAAAATAAATAATATAAAATAAATTAAATCCTGGTTATTTTTAACATAAAGTTAAAGATAGGTATAATTATTGAATAAAACTTCACTCAACGGTATACGTATAATCAAACAAAATTTAAACTAATAACACGAAACAGCGCAAAGTTACGAAGTACGAAATAAAAAGAAGGGATGTTACAGATTAGCGCTGTGGTGCAATGTCGGATTTCAGAATTTGCAACGCCCACTCGCAAACGTTCGAATCCGGTTAAGGAACACTTTTCAAGCAAGTATATCATAATAAACTGTCCGCTTTCAGTTCAGGTGAAAACGGGTTCGTGCAAGAATTAAGTTAAATATAATTAAAAGTACAGTTGCACGTAAAATGTAGTTTTTCCATTTTTTGTATGGAACTGCTTAAATAATTTTTTACATTGATAATAATTACACATTATGCTCGAGTAGCTGCCATTTTGGTCATCGCAACGCTTTTACAACTAATATTTTTTTATGTAAATATTACATAAAATATACATAAAACGTATATAAATTCATGTAGAAGAATTTACATCTAATAGACATATATATTATTTTGAAAATTGCTGACATCCTGACATTAAATATCTCTTATTTTTCTTCCAGTTTTATATAAATTTAAAAAGCTCTTACATAATTTATATGTATTTTATATATAAATGTGTTTGCTGGGTCTGGGGTACATTGTGTTAAGAGAGGTGAAAGGGGTGAGGATGAGGAAAATTGCAATCAAATATGAAGAAAAAGTGGGGAGGGGGAAAGAAAGGGATCTACTGCAATACTGCTAGCAGGAGATGAAGAAAGAAAAAATAAAGTATGGTCAAGAAAACAGGCGGAAATACTATGAAAGGGGAGGATATAAAATAAGCGAGGTACAAGGAGAACAGAGAGGGGGTTTGAGGATGACACGAGAGCGGAAATTGTTAAGAGGGACAGAGATATACTAAGGCAAGAAAGACGGGAAAAAATAGAGAATGGAAGGTATAACTGGAGATGCAGGGAAATAATTATAGAAGCAGTTCCGAGGTACCTCGACGGTGGTTTAAGCTTAAAGAAGAAGAGGCTGGCAGGGAGATTTAGATGTGAAAACGACGAAAGGGAATACAAGTACTGGCTGGAGGACGAAAAAAGAATATATAGACTGTGTGGGGATGGTAGAGTAGACATAGGACATAGAGGGTGGGGCAAACCTCTGCGGTGTTTTATCACTCTTATTGTATAATACTTACAGATTTATTTGAAAGGTGGTCAAAAGGAAATATTTTAAAATTATTTTTATACAGGGTGTTTCAGACCACCCGTACCGCCCAAATATCTCGCGAAACACAAAACGCATTGAAAAAAGAAAAAATACGTCTACAAAATTTTTTAAGGCTCTATTGTTAGATAGTAATAGGATGTCCCCACTCCCACCCCCTGGAGGTGGAAAGAGGGGTAACTTCGTAATCTTAAATAGCACCCCCAGTTTATTATGCGGATTTGAATTCTGCGTTAACAAATAGGAACTTTTTGTTTGAAACATTTTTTGAAGTTCGTGACAGCCGTGATCGCCGAAAGAAGTTTTTCCGATTACCTATGCAAAATTTGTTGTCAGTTTTGTTAAGTGACAATCAAAAATGTTAATAATGCTTTGTAAAAGGGAAGAGGGGGTGCTTTATTAACCTCCCCCCTTCCCCACACCCCCAATTCACCCCTACGGCCCATAACCTAGGAAGAGAAAACGCAAGCATTTTAGATTTAAACAACTGTTCAATACCACGATTGAAGAAGTTAAATTTTGTAAAAACTTTTTGTCTTTGATGGAAAATAGAAAAAAAAATTTGAAACACTTTGATTTCACGAGTAAAGAACACATTGACATTCGAGATACGTTTAAATTAGGGGTGAAGTGGCGGTGTGGGGGAGGTGGGGGCGTAAATAAAGCTCCCCCTGTTCCCTTTTACAAAGCATTAACATTTTTGATTGTCACTTAACAAAACTGACATCAAATTAGCATAGATAATCGGAAAAATTTCTTTCGGCGATCATAGCGCCATCTGTCACGAACTTCAAAAAATGTTTCAAACAAAAAGTTCCTATTTGTTAAAGCAGAATTCAAATCTGTATAATAAACTGGGGGGTGCTATTTAAGATTACGAAGTTACCCCTCTCCACCCCCCGGGGGTGGGAGTGGGAACATCTTGTTACTATCAAACAATAGAGTCTTAAAAAATTGTTTAGACGTATTTTTTCTTTTTTCAATGAGTTTTGTATTTCGCAAGATATTTGGGCGGTGCGGGTGGTCTGAAACACTCTGTATATACGTACATATATACAGGGTAGTCCAAGACTAAGGTAGACAAACGACTTACTTTTTTTAAATGAAATGGATTGGCCGGAGTGGTTCAAGAAAATGACCCACTCGATCACATGATTTAACAAAAACCCCAACTTCAAAAAGTTGGTTACTAAATTCGTCCGGATGTCTGTGTCTGTGCGTTGGTCGATGTTGCAGGGTTTAGAAAGCTGGAAGTGGTGTCATTTTATAGGAAATACTTTACTGATTCCAAATCTCTGGTAAATTTTTTGATCGGATCACCCGTTCGCCGTCGGAACGCCATTAAAGTCAAAATAACACCCTTGAATATCTCGAGAACGACACATGCAATTACAAAAACGAAAAAACACGTTTCCTTTATTTTTTTAAACCTATTGAGTCATTATACCCAAACTTTATCTTCACCCCCCTGTGGGGTAGAACGGGGGTGAGTTTTGAAAACTTAAATGGGAACACCTACTTTTTATTGCACTTTTGGATTCTCCATTAAAAAACTATCCTCAAATTCCAAATTTCACTCCCAACTGCAACCCCTTTTTTAGGGAAAAACAATCTTTTTTATTTTTTTTGACATTAAGTGTATTTCGGTTGTTGTATTATAAACAAAATTGCTCATTTCCAATGGAGAAGCATTGCAGCATATTTTGAATGCGTGAAAAATGCAACTGTTGCAGGACCACTGAAATTTTGAAAGATTTAAAGTTATCATTGCCTACTTTATTTATATTAAGGCCACTTTACCTAATCAAGTTTAATTTTATTCCAACAAGAAGCTCTGATTGTCATGGAACAGGAGAAACAATTAGACACTGTGCAGTGTGCATACAGACTTTTCATAAATAAATTTTCAACATTTGAGATTCATGTCAATCTTCTTTGCGGCAGAACTCAAATTGCGCAATTAAAATCTTTAGCTTCTGTTAGGTTTCTAGTTACATCAGGAGTGCCACAGAGGTCCCATGTGGGACCCTATTTGTTCAAAATATTCATCAATGACATCGTGAGCGTCCTGGCGCAAAAAATACAGAAAATAATGAAGCTTCATAGACGTCAAGAAGGAGTTCAATTCAGTAGACAAAGAATTTATCTACAAAAGGAAGTCCGCTTTGAAAACATAATGATAATAAAGCTTTTCCAAATTTTGAAATTGACAACTCACTTGATCTACTTTCCATTTGCAAAGTGAAAACCTCGATGACGTCGAAACGTAAAAAAAGGTCCCGCACCGTCCATATGAGCAACTCGTGTGTTGCACGAGAGCCCCCTGGATGCAAAGGCCCCCCTCACCCCTCAAAATTTAGAAATTTTTAACAATACAAAAAAATAAAATTGTGTTCTCGTCATTTGAAAAGGAAACCGGACGACATGGACTACCAGCACCTCATATAACGATCCCATTGTCACAGAAAAATAAATCTATGGGCGGAATACCATATTATTGGACCCTTTTTTTAAAATAGGTACAGTCTAACAGAGAACATTTTTTACAATTCCTTTACCAGATAAATTTTTCAAAAAAAAAACACTTTCGAATTTCAAAAAAGCAATTTTATTTCTGTAATAAAGTAATCAGACGTAATATCATATGATATAAGTCAGCTAATGCGTTCCAGAAAGAAGAAAAGTGACCCATTGGAAAAGTCGCCATTTTGTTATACCTTAATCGATTGTTTTCAAATTTGGGATTTGAATTCCCATTGTTAAGAGCTTTCCAACGATGTGCTACATGACCCCATTTTTCATTGAATTTTTTTTTTACAAAATGGCGCGTGGGCGCCATGTTGACTTTTTGGTAAAAAAATTTAATACTAAAATGTGACCAACAAAAAATAAAAATCGACGTATTTCAGGATTTTTATCTGAAATAAATTGTTTGCAAAATAATGAATTTCATCCATAATTTAGCCGCTCACTGTATAAAATCAAAAACCTTTCAAAAGATTAAAATAGAAATTTGAGGAGTGCTGTACATGCTGAATTATGAGTTGGCAACAGTTCGAAATCAATTTTACGAAAGACTTACCATCTTGCAGTAAATGGTGATTTATTCAAACCTATTTTTGTAATTTTAATTAGGTATTTTGTTTACTTGAATTCTCCAATTTGTACTGTCAATTTTGTTTGTTGTACTTATTTGAAGGAATTTGAGGAGTTGATCGGTGAAGAAGATTGTTGTTCACAAAAAAATGTTCTAAAATACTTGGAGGACGTGAAAGTTATGGCTCCCTCCAGCAAAAGCTTCCAAGTAAAGCTTTGGCAAGGTAGTAAATTGACAATTGTACCATATAATACTAAGCGCTCTCTCATTTGAACATTCGAGCAAGGCTTTCAATTCCAATTTTTGAAAATTGAACGGAACGTTTAATTAATTAAACACATCAAAATATAAAAATCTGTACATTAAAATTGCTAATTAAAACTACAGTTTAAAATCGATTTCCATTAGCTTATTATAAATTGAATTTAAAGTGTAGGTCAAGTAAACAAATTTGAAAGTAAGTTTACAGTATAACGGTGTTGCAATAATTAATTTGTGATGATACGTGGAATTTAATTAAATCTTGAGTTACAATTAAAATTAATTAAAAAAGTTGTTCCATTTCCAATTAAACGAACTTTCGAAAGTTTATCAAAACGTCATCAATTTCTAAACTTCAACGTCTAATTATCCAATATTTTGAAACTCGAACGTCTAATTATCGCGTATATACTTAGATATTCAAATCAGTAGGTATAGGTACATAAAAAATTTACAACACCTACGTTACGTTGTAGGTGAAGAAAAAATGCGTTACATGTTTCAGAAAAAAAAAGGAAAAAAAATCGTGGCGTATTTTGATTTAACCTAATAAATAACGCATTTATTATTCACTCTTACCTTAGAATTCCATTAGGGAGAGAAATAAATTCTCTATTTTCCATAGATTTCACTTTATCAGTGATTGACATAAAGGAAGGAAAATTTGATCGAGATGTGAGACTAATAATTAATTTTACGTAGAGACATTTACACGTGACGTGACATACAAAGATAATAAGAGTAGCTTTTATGCACGTGACAGTGGAAATATACATATAGAGTAGCCTAATGAAAGCGAGGCAACCTCATCAATTCACCACAGAAATATTTTATAACCAAATCATGGATGTCTAGGTAATTGAAAGCTCTCACTCAATCTATAGTGCCATTTGAAGTCATCTAATGGATGGAAGCATTATTAAGAATGTCTAAACTTCATCATGAAGGAGGTACTGTAAGTAATGAACGAAGTGAGAGGAGTGAATCGGTGATAGATTATGCGATGGTAAATGAGGATAGTGCAGGTTGTATAGAAAAGTTTAGAGTAGGTGACGAGGATGAATCTGACCATAAACCATTAGAGGTATGTTTCACAGAGGATCTAGGCGAAGGACAAAAAGTGGTGGAGGGGGAAGATAAATGGAGGGAGAAGAAGGTATGGAAAGTGGAAAATATTGATGAATATAGGGGAGAGATGGAGGAAGTACACTGGGAAGAGAAGGAAGTGGGGGTGGAATTGAAAGATAGTAGAAAAAATGGAAGAGAAGGTGGAAAGGAAGAGATATAAGAAGAAAAGGGAAATGGGGAGGAGAGGGTGGTGGTGGAATGGGACGTACGAATGGGCAAGGAAGGAAGTGAGAAGGGGAAGGAGGAAATGGAAGAGAGGGGAAATAGACATTGGGGAATATAAGAAGTTGAAGGGAAAACATAAGAAAGAATGCAGAAAGAGAAAGGAGGAGTGTAAATATGAAGCAGAAGAGGAAATAAGGGGGTTAAAGAACGAAAAAGAGATATGAAGATCTGTGAACAGGAGAAATACGAAAGAAGGGAGGTTGAGTTGGATGAAGAGGAGTGGAGGAAGCAATGTATGGAGGTGATGGGAGGAGAGATGGAGAAACCGTAAATGGAAAAAGAGGTGAAATGGAGAAGTAGAGGTGGAGAAGACATAAAGCGGGAAGAGGTAGAAGAAGCATCGAAAAAGGTGAAGTTAAGAAAAGCACAAGGACCGGACGGAATACAAGGGGAATAGTGGAAATACACGGAGGTGAAAACAAGGGAAAAGATAAGAGAGATATTAATTAGAGTATGAAGAGGGGAAGGATTTCCGGAGTGGAAGGAAGCGAGGATAGTTCCGATAAATAAGTGCGGGGGGGAGGCTAAAAACTATAGAGGCGGGGTATAAGATATACGCGGGGGTGCTGAGAAGCAGACTAAAGAAGGAAATAGAGGAAATGGATTTAGTGCAGGACTGGCAGGCGGGTTTCAGGGAAGGAAGGTGGACGGTAGACAACATTTATGTTCTAAGGCAAGTGGCGAACAAGGTGCTAAAAAGAAAAGCAGGTTTGTTTTTGGAGATTAAGGCAGCATTTTGATAATGTAAATAGGACAAAAATGTGGGAGATGTTAAGGAAATGTGAAATAGGTAAAGATCTGGTAATGGCGATAAAGGAAGTGTATGAGGAGAGAAGGAGCACGACGGGAGTGAGGTAAGAGAAAGGTCTTGGACGAAAGAAGGGTTAAGGCAGGGATGCCCGTTGAGCCCGAGCCTTTTCTAGATATACATTGGAGATTTAAAAGAGGAGTTACGGAGACATCAAAGGGGAGGGGTGGTAATAGGGACGATAAAAGTGTGGGTGTTTGCATAATGCAGACGACGGTAGTAATAGCGGATAGTGGGAAAGAAATTAAGGGGTTAATTGACGTGGTGAAGGGATATTTAGAGAGAAAAGGGCTTAAGTGAAAATGTGGGAAAGACTATAAAGTAATGGTGTTCCAAAAGAGAAGAGGGAGAGCGGTAAAGGAAAAGTGGTGGTGGGGGTGGGGAGGTGGAGAGTGTAGATGGATGGAAATATCCGGATTATGTATTAAGGTATGATAATAAGGACGAGGCGCATATAAGAGATCTGGCAACTAAGGGGAATAGATTAGTGGGGAGAGGGGGAAAGAATTTTTGGGAAGGATATGGAAAATAAAAGGTGGATTTCTGACAAGCTAGTAAGAAGTGTGATGGGGTACGGAGCAGAGATATGGGGGTGGAAGGAGTGAGAAAAATTGGAGACAGTTTAGGAAAAATACTGGAGATAGACGTTGGGGTTGGATAGAGAGACGCCAGGGTATATAGTGGAGGAAGAAATCAAATTTGAGAAAATAAGGGTTCAGTCAGGAAAGGGAGCGGTGAAGTATGCGGAAGAGGTTAGGAAGAGGAATAAAATTCTAATGGTGAATGAGTGTATGAGAGAGATGATGAAAAAACGGATAAGGTATGGACAGGCAGAGAGGAGAATGTTTTATGAGAGAGTGGGCTATGCAAGGGAGGAAATAGAAGGAAGAAGAGAGGAAAGAAGTGATATGGTGGAAGAGTTGGTAAGAAGAGATAAGGATGTGCAAGGCCAAGAAAGGAGAGCGAGGATAGGTGAGGGGAGATATATAATGAGGGACATCTGGAGATTATGGTAGAAGGCAACGCCGAGTACCTGTTGGGTGATATGGGACTGAAGGAAAAAGGAATAACGGCGAGATTTAGGTGCGGGGATGAGGAGAATGAAAATATATATTGGTGGGAGGACGAGAAAAGGGTTTGTAAAATGTGCAGGGAAGGGAGGTCAAAAAACAGATAAGCACGTATTTTGTAAGATTCGACAGGTTATTCAATGGTGTTAGGGTTGGCCCCCCTCCCCTGCGTATGTGTGTATGGGGGGGGGGGGGTGTTTGGGGAATAAACTGCTTTTAACCTTTTAACGCAGGAACAACGACGAGGACGTAATAGTTTTATGTTCCATTCGGAGTGCTTGATTAAGGTGAATCTCCTTGCCTCTCACTAATCAAGTCAATGCTCGAAATGGTGACTTTGAACTTGAACAACCTGGGCGTTTGTCTGTCGAATCTTACTAAAGTTTATCTGTTTTTTGACTTCTGCTCCATTTCTTGCGATTACAGCGCCCTCTGTCGCGAATCAAAAAGAATGTTTCGGACAAATCGTACGTAACTTTCGACGTAGAATCCGAATCTGCGATAAAAAATAAGGGTTCCGATTTAAGATAAATTTGCCCCCGCCCCGCTTACAGGAGGAGGAGTTTTAAGTTGAACCCCTTCCCGCCCCCTTGGGGGGTGTGGAGGAGCCATTTTGTCAAAATTCGATGTCCCCTCCAAAACTAAGAAGGTTTTGATTCGGCACACTTTTTGTTAAGATGCATTTTTTTCGAGATATTCAAGAACCTAATGTTAAATGGGACACCCGGTATAGTGTGTAGTGTCGTTGTAATCAGAAAACGATTTCGGATTTTCTCCTGAAATAATATACAGGGTATGTCATAAATAATTTTAATATTTTGTTAATTTCCGGCTGGACCGGAAGTATTTCACTGTAAAATTTTACTTCTTCAACTTATTTGTAAGCAAAAAAGTTATGACTTTAAAATTTTTAACTTCGGGGAAAATCAAGCAGTAGGTACTAAATTTGTAGTGTCGGTAGTTTGACTGTGGAAGGATAACGTGCCGACATGCGAAAGTGCTGGAAGACTCCAGTCAGTGTGTACGCTAGAAAATATCGATTAGGTATAATAACAATTTATTTGGACCTTCATAAAGTGTCACCCAACGGGTGCCTCGAATGCTGAGACATAAACGAAGATATCGGCGAATATTGTATTCTGAAGCCATTTTATATTTGTTTAAACGAAACCCAGGTTTGCCATTTTCGATGAGAGGCGGGTTGATAAGTTTGACATAGAATGAAAGATGTACGAAATCAAGGATTTCTTTCTTCTCGAAGATTTCGTGTACAGTCCTCGGTCCAAATGACTATGATCGCAAATTTCTAAGATGTTGAGCGAGTTTTGTTCATTGAATTCGGTTTTGTCAGGACAACGCTTCGTTTTATAAAAGTTTGGTAGCAATGAAAGATGTTTGTGATTCGAAGCTTAAAATTGAACATCCTACCCCAGCAAACAATGCTACGTCTTTTTGACGTCTTTTATAGGTCGTTAACGTCACTCGACCTATTACTGACGATATAATGACGTCTTAAAGCTTACAATTTTTTAACGTCACTTATGATATGTCATTATGACGTCTGATATGAGTGAGTAATAGATTTTATTTAAATATATTGATCATTTTTCATCTCACCAACACATTATAGTTCAATCAATGACCTCTACTGGAGTT
Organism: Pyrocoelia pectoralis; assembly: GCA_036250285.1. Lineage (NCBI taxonomy): Eukaryota > Metazoa > Arthropoda > Insecta > Coleoptera > Lampyridae > Pyrocoelia > Pyrocoelia pectoralis. Next base: position 8,938,469 of record CM070081.1, read on the forward strand.
CACGGAGTTCACTTCACAGTCGTAATCTCTTAAATTTCGGAGCAAGTTAAATAATTAAAAGTACAGTTGCATGTAAAAATGTAGTTTCTCCCTTTTTTGTGTAATTTTTTGCGTTGATGATTACATTACGTATATACTTGGGTGACGACCCATAACGGTGGCAACTGGCAACGTCCTAAAATGACGTAAAAATGATGTCATGTGTATGACGTCTCTACTCTCTACCATGTGACATAATGCCCACAGATAAACGAAATGTCTGACGTCCTACGGGTCATTAACGTCACGTGAAATTAACGTCAAAATAACGTGACTCTGTTTAGTGGGACTATACCTCCTTGCCAGAGTGGTCTTTGCAACTGTGACTTAGTGTTTAAAGTACATACTACGAATCCCTCCTTTACACTTGAAAAACTTGTTAAAGCTGAAATGTTATCGTACTGAACAGATTAACAGTTACGCCTGAAAAGTGACACTGTGAAGTTAAAACATCATCACATCACGAAGGATTTTAAAACTCTAAAATGCAGGACAAAATTCTGATCCTGAAATAAAAGTTACGGGATGTATGTGTGGCCGCCGCAAGTACAAAATTAGAATATTCACAACAAAAATTTATATTAATCTTAAAAAAACGTAAGAATTGTTTGCCCCGTTACTTTTCATGTCAGTTTCCATGGAAAGCATCCACTCAAAAAATGTATTAAAAGATTCTACCTTTCTCCGTCATCGTTGAAAGCAAAATCTCCCAAAAGAAGATCCCTCAAACGGAAACGTGCGGGAACAAGTAACGGCACCGTATCCTTTTCCTTATCACGTATCAACAACGACATTTCAACGTCGCCGTTCCTCATATTATCCGCCAGGATTGCACTTTAATTTAAAAACTGCACGCGTTGGTTGTAATTTTACGGGCGAATTCGTAAACGCGCGCGTATAACACTATCACGAGATGGGCCGTCGCGACGCGTCTGAATATAATGTGAAACCGTTATCCGGAATAATCATGCGCCGATAGTATATTGTCTAGTTGCTTAGATACCATATAATGCTTTCGTTCAAATATTGTTTGATGCCATTTAGAAGAGACACGTTTCGTACGATCCTTCATTGATTTATTATACATTATTATTGTAATCAGTTGCGCTCGAATTTTAAATTGTGAATAACTCAATGAAAAGTGGAAAAAACATCAAGTAACACGCGCTGAAAAATCAAATGTAAAGAGTACCTACCTACTTCATTGTTTAACGTAGACTCCAAATTCCAATTAGTCCAAGAGCTGGCTGCAAAAAAGCTGGCCTATCGAGTAACAGCATGAAATGATTTTTAAAAGCTAGTACTTATACAGACCATCCATAAAATCTTTGGCTGCCTGGGCGGAACTTGTGCAGAAATTCGCCAGGCCCTCTCTCCTGAATATTTTTTGGCACGTTACTGTACCTATCGAGTAACAGCATGAAATTACTCTTAGAACATAGCTTTTATACAGTTAAAAAAGAAAAAAATTGTCTGCCTTGTTAAATCTTGTGCTATACCTAGGCAGAAAACTTTTTTTAATTTTTTTTTGGCACGTTTCTGTACCTATCGAGTAACAGCTTCAAACTATAACCAAATTATAGTATATATAGAACACAACTCTATAAGAAAAATCGTGGCTGCCTCGTTAAATCCTGTGCTAATGCCTAGGCAGAAAACATTATCTTTCTCAAAGTCTTATGATACCACTAATACAACTATCATAGAAGTACTTAGGGATAAACAAAGAATCGTCCAATGAACAATAATTATAATGATTTCGACAAAACAATTTTATAATATAAAATATTTAGTAATAGTATACAGAGTGTTTTTTGGGAGCTTTAGTTAGACATTTCTGGGAAAGTTTTATAGATAGGTTTTTGAAAATTTGAACTTAGGGGTTATCCTGAAAACCGAATCGATGTAAAATATTTTCAAAATAGTAGCGCTTCCGGAAATGCCAGAAGTAGCTGGAAACTTGGTTTTTTTAAATGGGAACTATTGCATTTTTGGATTCTACGTGAAATTTTAGTTCTTTTAATACCCACATGTCAATATCTACAAGTTATGGTTTTTCAGTTATTTTCACTTATCACCTAAGTATTAGTGGTGTCATAAGACTTTGAGAAAGAGAATGTTTTCTGCCTAGGCATTAGTACAGGATTTAACGAGGCAGCCACGATTTTTCTTATAGAGTTGTGTTCAAACTATAATTTGGTTATAGTTTGAAGCTGTTACTCGATAGGTACAGAAACGTGCCAAAAAAAATTAAAAAAAGTGTGCTGCCTAGGTATTAGCACAAGATTTAACAAGGCAGACAATTTTTTTCTTTTGTAACTGTATAAAAGCTATGTTTTAAGAGTAATTTCATGCTGTTACTCGATAGGTACAGTAACGTGCCAAAAAATATTCAGGAGAGAGGGCCTGGCGAATTTCTGCACAAGTTCCGCCCAGACAGCCAAAGATTTTATGGATGGTCTGTATAAGTACTAGCTTTTAAAAATCATTTCATGCTGTTACTCGATAGGCCAGCTTCTTTGCAGCCAGCTCTCACTCTACATGTTTCTAATCGTGAAATTAAATTTCTAAAAATTCCTCCAAGTTACCATACTTGATGACTAAATCTCAAAATTCCAATTTAGAAAAAAAAATATTGTAAATTCGAATTTCGGAGTAGAAACGTCTTCGTCATCATTTGCGAAAGTATTTTCGTAAAATTTGTGGCGCATAGATTCAAATCTAAAGCTGCTTGTCGAAACGATGAAAATCCAGCCGACAAACTCCAACCTCTTCGAAGTAAATACAAATTCAACCCAAAATACATAGAAAAAGTCCTGCATCACACAAACAACTATTACAAAGTTCAGAATTGTTGAAATAACTCAAAGTTCGGCTAAACAAAGAATGTTTCATAGATTTTATTTGAAAACAAGACGGAACTCAGATATTAGATATATCAAAATGTTGGTTTTCGAATTTGGTACCGCGTTGATTTTTCTTCGGATTGCTCCCTAATGGAGTCTAACAAGGCTCAACAATTTCTACGGTGGTTCCATTAGGAGCCAACCCGAAGAAAAATCAACGCAAGACCAAACGAGAAAGAATTTCCACTTCAAATATCACTGTGAACGTCAACGGAAAATTTAAGGCTTTTAAATATATAAATCTGCATAAATTCAAATCTAAATATCAAATGGAATGAAGGTTGACGTAGCTTTACGTTTCAAAAAAAAAAAAAAATGAATGTCACTTTAAATTTAAGGTTGTAAAAATTTCTGTATTTTCAACTTTCACATTTATTCTTTACGTATAAACGTATTTAAATTATATCAACTTCAGTCATATACAGGGTGGGCCAACGAAAAGGTAACAGCCGGGATTTTGGCTAGAAACATTTTTTTTAGAAATGCAAAAACTCGTCAATTTTTATGTCAAGGGGGACAACTTTGGTCATGATTTTCAACCGGATATCATTTCATCCCTGAGCGCTGTGAGAACAACCCCTAAAATTTAAGTAGGGACTTCAATTTTTTGTTAAAAATAAAAAAACTTTAAAAAAATCTAGTGAAGAGAGACCTTTCAAATGACGTATCACTTGTCCCATCATTTAAATTTTAGGGGTTGTTCTCACAGCGCTGAGGCATGAAATGATTTCAGGTTGAAAATCATGACAAAAGTTGTTATCCTTGACATAAAAATTGACGTGTTATTACATTTCTCAAAAAAAAATTGTTTCTAGCCAGAAACGCGTCTGTTACCTTTTCGTTGGCCCACCCTGTATATAGTGACCAAGGGCTGTGTGACTGGTCCATAACTGCTTTGCTATTCAAGATATCGACATGCGGTTTTCACCGCCAAGTAAGCACATTTATACTGCATATTATAAAAATACTTTGATTAAGTATATAAAAAAATGTTCCTATACAGGGTGGTAAACCAAAGTTATGTTTTTTTAAATGGGACACCCTGTATATTTCTACATTATTAGTTTTTACATGAAAAAATAATGGGACTTTGTATAGGCCACTATGGGTCCAACTCTCCCCGTTTCGGCGTTATTCCACGTTTTGTTCAGAAAAATACTGCCCAGTAGACCATGAATGCTTTTCGACAAACTTGCCACAGAACATTTTAGAATAACTTGGAATTTTAATAAATAGTCGACTTTTGGTCCATGTATACAGGGTGTGCTGAAACGCATTAAGTCGAATAACTCTTCTTTTATAAATGAAACACCCTGATATGCAGTTTGTATGGTCAATTCTGAATGGTTATTGAGATTTTCCGGAAAAACTATTACAATTATGAAGAAGTTGTTGATTTTTGCAAGCAGGCTGTTGCAGTGGCCGATTTAGGGGGCGGGGGCTTTAAGGGCCGGTGCCCAGGGCGGCAATTTGAAGTAATTTTTTTGGAAAAAATTAGAAAACAATGGAAAATTAGAAATACAGACTTGCATATATAAGTTCTATTCCTGTGTGAGGGATGTGATGGGGCAGCACTTTTCTTATGTCCCTGGGCGGCACTTTTCTTATGCCCCTAGGCGGCACTTTTCTTGTGCCCTTAGCCGGCGGAAGCATAAATACGCCTCTGGGCTGCTGTCAGCGAATATCTCAGGTGATATGACAATTAATTTAGATGCTAGTAGTAGGGGGCGGCGGGGGTTTGAAGTCAAATGGAAGATGGCCTACTTTACTCAACAGCTAGATGGTCGATTTTGGTCTTATTTAATCAATCAATCAATCAATATTTTTTTATTGTATTCATAATAAAAATATACAAAGGATTCTTATTTCCGCTCCATAACCGCAAACTAAACATAATAACCTAACAATATATACATAAAAACACCAAAAACGCCCAAACCTACCACTAAAAACTACTACTCAAAAATTTTCTTTACTCCTGCCCCCTACGTTTCAAACTTTACCTCCTCTCTAACACCTCTTTCATCCGCCCCACTCCTATCCCCTCCTCTCCCAGAATCACCTTTCTCTCTCTCACCACTTCTCTTACCTCCTCACATTCCCTCATCATATGACACACACTTTCCCTCCCTTCCCTGCACATTCTACAAACCCTTTTTTCGTCCTCTCACCAATATCTATTTTCATTCTCCTCATTCCCGCACCTAAATCTTGCCACTATTCTTTTTTCCTGCAGTCCCATATCCCCCAACAGGTACTCGGCCTTGCCTTCTACCATAATCCCTGATATCCCTCATTATACCTCCCCTCACCTATCCTCGCTCTCCGTTCTTGGCCTTGCACATCCTTCTCTCTTCCACCATATCACTTCCTTCTTCTTTCTGTCTCCTCCCTTGCATAGCCCACTCTCTCATAAAACATTCTCCTGTCCACACCTTATCCGTTTATTCCTCATCTCTCTCATACACTGATTCACTATTACAATTTCATTCCTCTTCCTGACCTCTTCCTCATACTTCACCGCTCTCTTTCCTGTCTGAACTCTTATTTTCTCAAAATTTATTTCTTCCTCCACTATATACCCTAACGTCTCTCTATCCAACCCCAACGTCCATCTCCAGTATTTTTCCTGAACTCTCTCCAATTTTGTCCACTCCTTCCACCCCCATATCTTTGCTCCATACCCCATCACACTCCTTACTAGCTTGTCAAAAATCCACCATCTCTTTTCCATATCCTTCCCAAAAACACTTTCCCCCACTCACCACTAATCTATTCCCCTTATTTGTCAGTTCTCTTATATGCGCCTCGTCGTTCTTATCATACCCTAATACATAACCCAGATATTTCCATTCATCTACATTCTCCACCTCATACCCCCCCCCCCCCCCACCACTTGTCATTTACCATTCTCCCTCTTCTCTTTTGAAACACTACTACTTTAGTCTTCCCCACATTTGCCTCCCTAAATATCCCTTCACCACGCCAATTAACCCCTTCATTTCCTTCCCACTATCCGCCATTACTACCACGTCGTCCCCATACGCTAACACCTACACTTTTATCCTCCCTATTACCACCCCTCCCCTTGGATGTATTATTTAATTAATTCATATTTACTAGAATATTGTGCATATTTTTCGAGATATAGTTAAAATAGGCTACGCATGTGTATGAAGCGCTTTCATGCCATGAGAGTGGGTTATTGAGGTCTGGCAATGGATCCGTGCGCACTAAAACGTCTGGCATTGTAATTTCCTACCACAGTACGTGATCACGAATTAAATCGACCATCCGACTGTTGGGTAAACTAGGCCATCTTCCATTTGTCTTCAAACGTCCTCCATCCGGCCGGTTCAAGGTGCCAGATTTACTTTCGGTATCTTCGAGTACTGTATCGAATGTGAAAAAAAAACAATTCTTCATCTGGAAATGACTTGACCAAATCGGTAGCTAGCTCTTAGTCTATATATTGTGATAATCTACGTCACTGCTTTTATAAAATAAACAACCGATAGTAAGAGGATTAAATTATTAATCAAATTATAATAAAAATGTAAAAATAAATAAATAATTATGAAAATTGTGTCATAATTGAGACTAATTTTTGGAAATAATATTTTGCATACAGCCTTTAACATCGTTAGCTTTAAATTTGAAGGAACTTTGATTGCAAAACCTTTTAATTTCAAATAATAAATCTAATAATCCTCAATGCCGAGGAGTTTGAGCTAAAGTTTAAGGGATTACACATTACAAGATTTGAGAGATAACGGTGCTTCTAATTGTTAGTCGAAGGAAAGTATTTAAAACCACCACAACCAGTGAACTCTATGAGTTCACTGACCACAACAGATCAAAATCTAACATGTGAAAATTGGAAATGAAAGGCATAAAATAATAATGTATATAAACCTGTAAATAAATTAGTCTTTGAATGAAAGCCATTTTGTTCAATTACTGAACGGTGGTGTGAGGAACAGTCTACAATTGGTACGAGTGACGGCGTACCCCTCACAACCAAACCACCAAAAATACTCAATCTCCCTCACCGGAGACTGAACATGGTCCTTCGAGCCTATACAAAATTTCAAACATTAAATACATACATTTCCACAAAATTTAGTTGTGCAAGAAAATGGAAGAAAACATGATGTTATATAAAATAAATAGAATTAACAGCAATGAGTAGTTTTATCAATTATTTATAACTATTTTTGCCATTCTTCGCAGCCACAATGCGTAATTTTATTATAAATCACATGTCATTTAGTAATTTATTATATGATGAACTCTTAATAAATTACTATCAATGATTAATCAATTTTATTTTTTAATAATGAAGGTCTTTATGTATACGATGAGGATTACAGCAAAATTTACCGAATTTTCAAAATGATGTTATCTTTAATATACCTAAATGTAACGTTGTTAAGGAAAAAATTAATCTCTGCTAGTAATAAAGTTGATAATACAGTAAAACCTCGATATAACGGACCTCTATTTAACGGACTTCGGATATAACGGACAAAAAATCCGGTAAAAAATTTAAAAAGTCCTGTTGATATTATACATAAAAGGACAAATTTTACTACAAAAACACAAATTTATTTCAAGAAAATAAAAATAAAAATACGTCATGTAATTAAGCGTGCGTTTCATTCCTCAGTTCAAACGGATTACCTTCCTTTTACTGTAAATTGACCTACATATCTTGCAATTTCAGCGTTTTCAGTACGGCCTGTTGATAACGCGGAGAATAATGCTTACTTACTTGCTTAGCGTAGGTTTTTTGATTTATTTTAAACTTATTTTTATATAACGGACTTTCGGCTTTTACGGACACCCCCTCCCCCCAACTAGTCCGTTATATCGAGGTTTTACTGTATTACGGATTTGTATACAAAAAGCCTTTATTTGTTGATGATGTCGCAGATTGTACAAAATGTTATGAAAATTATTTGTTTCCAGTATTGAGTGGAGATACTTGTGCAGCACTATGTATGGCAAAATGTTTGGAGGAGCTAGGTATGTTTATAATACGATTATTCTAGAAAAATTTTGTATGTTCACTATAATGAACAAAAAGAAGAAGAAAGAAGAAAAAAAACTTGACGAATTCATAGTTAATTAAATGACCAATAAACGGGCACAAAACTTTCGCGTGGTTACCAAAAAGTTTCTCGTAAAATATTATACTTATTCACATTAATTTCACTCATAAGTTTCATTTTTCTCTTACAGGACACCCTGTATAGACTAACTATTTCAGATGTAGCCAAACAAAATTTATTTGAAACATTTTTCGTTATTTTGTTTTATATTGTCAATAAAACCGTTTAACTGAGGGTACATTCATCAATAAACAATGATGTAGTGACGTTGTAACCAGAAAACGATTGCTCATTATCTCCTCAAATAATGTACCTACAGGGTATGTCATAAATAGTTTTAAGATTTTGTTCATTTCCGGCCAGACCGGAAGTAAATTTTGTATACTTATTGTACTCGATTAAAAGAGTCATATCTCCTCTACTTCACTGCAAAATTTAATTTCTTCATCTTTGTTAGCAAAAATTCGCCCCCTTCCCTTATGGGAAATGAAGAAATAAACTTAGTGCCAATAATTTTTCATTAACCGTATATATGGTTCAAAAAATTAAAAAAATGCAGATTTTGAGAAAATCAATTTTGAATTTTTGACCAATTTTGGGTACCAATAAATTTTTTTTATATTCTTTATCAATTATAACTATAAGCTCTGACCATACCTAATTTGGCTACAATTTCCAATTTTAATTAAGTGGGAGAGTGGCTATATTGGCCACCAAAAACGACGTTTTACTTGTAATTAAGTTTTCGCCAAGGGAATTTAGGTTGCGTTGGAATTTGAATTTTTGCCCCTAAAATAACGCCCCTAGTTGAAGCCCCTTAGGGTCGATTTTGATAAGAACCTTGTTCTACTCATGAAGGTCTTTTATAGGCCACAACCGTTACATACGCACTCACAGACAAATATTTTTCAAAAATGGCGGTTTTGGACTGAGGGTTGGGGAGGAGAAAACGTGTGTATATGCACGGGAAAGTCAAAATCAAACAGGATTCAAATTATTAGGGATGTACAATTTGGTTAAATAGAGGCTCATGTGGCACTGTTTAGGAAATTGAATAATAATAATAATACGCAATAGTATAATAATTCACTTAAAAATAATATACGTAATTGTAGCAATAATCTTTACTTTATGATTGTTTTTTTAGCTACCATTAAATCTTTTAATTGTACCTGACTTTTCTAAAGATTAAATGAACAATTTAGGGTTTAAAGCGGGCCTCAAGGATAAGGACTTACAATAATGACGTTTGATTTTGAAAACTTGAAAAATTCACATCGTGAATTTTTGAAACTTCAAGAACGATCGATTATGATTATCTTATATGTTGATTTGCTTGCTGATTTGGGATTTGAATTTCCATTGTTAAGAGCTTTCTAACGATGTGCCACTTGACCCCGTTTCTATTTAAATTTTTTTTACAAAATGGCGCGTGGCCGCCATCTTGAGTTTTTCGTAAAAAAATTTTATGCTATGTGCCCAACAAAAAATAAAAATTGACCTGTGCAGGAGATTTTTCCAAAAATAATTATTTTGGAAATTATGAATTTTGTTCCAGACTTTTGGACCACCCATATATTATAATAATTTAGAACGAACTGAATAGAATTTACTATGAAAACAAAACTTGAATACAACTTAAAACAAAAACAGTTGAAGCGCTAATGATATAATATTGTATAATAATTTCTAAAATCGCTTGACAAGCGCTCTAAACACCATAGCAAAAATTCTGTTCGCTGGTGATGACAGCTAAGCTGCCAAAATGCGTCTGATTTAATAATTTCTTTAATGGTTTTTGATGTTCGCGATATAGAAATAGAAAACCATGAAACAAGATGGTGAAATCAAAAACAAAGAAAGGCCTAATTAAGGGGGTCCAGGAAGTTAGCCACCGATATGAAGCACAAATGACGTCACCGTGCCAAGCCCTTAGTGCCTCGTTAGTGCTTCATTGTGCTTCACATCAGAACTCGGCCACACCGACGGTTCGGGAGATATCCAGCCCCAAAGTCAGAGGTTGGAAGTTAGCCACAGCATTTCTTGTTATTGAAGCACAAATGTCGTGATGGGGCTGAATCCTTAGTGCTTCGCTAGTATTCATTTGTGCTTCACACCAGAACCCAGCCACACCTACGGTTCGGGAGATATCCAGTCTCAAAGTCAGAGGTTGGAAGTTAGCCACAACTTTTTTATTATTGAAGCACAAATGTCGCGACCGGGCGGAATCGTTAGTGTTTCGATAGTATTCATTTGTGCTTCACATCAGAACACAGCCACACCTACGGTTCGGGAGATATCCAGTCTCAAAGTCAGAGGTTGGAAGTTAGCCACAACTTTTTTATTATTGAAGCACAAATGTCGCGACCGGGCGGAATCGTTAGTGCTTCGATAGTATTCATTTGTGCTTCACATCAGAACACAGCCACACCTACGGTTCGGGAGATATTCAATCTCAAAGTCAGAGGTTGGAAGTTAGCCACAAATTTTTATTATTGAAGTACAAATGTCGCGACCTGGCGGAATCGTTAGTGCTTCGATAGTATTCATTTGTGCTTCACACCAGAACCCAGCCACACCTACGGTTCGGGAGATATCCAGTCTCAAAGTCAGAGGTTGGAAGTTAGCCACAACTTTTTCATTATTGAAGCACAAATTTTGTGACCGGGCAGAATGCTTAATGCTTCGACAGTATTGATTTGTGCTTCACACCAAAACCCAGCCACATCTACGGTTCGAGAGATATATAGCCCCAAAGTCAGAGTCAGAGGCCACAGCATTTCTTGTTATTGAAGCACAGATGCCGCGACCGTGCAGCATCTCACGGTATTCGTAATTGTATATACTTTACACCAGAACGTAGTCACGTCGAGGGTTCAAAACATGTAGGACCTTAAATTCTATGGCCGGAAGCTGGCCACAGCTTGTCTTGTTACTGATATTTAATATGGCGAAGAACATGGAAGATATTGAGTGGGACTCTTCATGAAAACAGAGACACGAACAACGAAAAATATATTTTCCTTCTGGTTATAAGAAATAAACGTTACTAAAATGTAAATATAAAAAATATAGATGTTTTTATGTTTAAGGTAAGTCGTCTCGTCAGTCATATTTAGAGTTGAGCAGTCAGCATTATATAGAATAAGACAATTGTAAATTATGGCAATATTATTTGTTACGCTGTGCAGTGGTGAAATACAACGTTCAATAAAAATACAGTCCACTACCATTTATTTATTTCTACACCGGCCCAAACACCTACAGAGCACTCTAGGACAAGTAAACCAAAACTTTACTACACTAAATTCTCGTTTATCCGGGTTTGATGGGACCGAGCCCTTTCTGGATAAACGAAATTCCGGATAAGTCAACCTAATTGCATAAATATTATGAGATCCTTAGATTCTAAGAGGAGATCGTAGTTCGTAGTAGCATTGACTAAAGAGTTTTTCCTCAATCAACGGTAGTAGTGAAATAAGTAGTCTATTATTTTTGGAGGTAATGCAGTAGGGTATAGCGAGAAGAACAATAATAAACGCATATCATGAAATTAAACGTAAAAAAGGTTAGTACGTAAAGATAAATTAACTGTAGATAACGTAGATATGTACACGTAATGTAACATGATACGTCTTCCGGCGCCAGTCTAAACAGTACAGTGACAGTCTCTTCAATCGCTTACCGTAATTTTTTCGTTATTATTTTTTCTAGTCATTTTTTTGCCGATTTTTATAACACGGGATAAAGCGGAATTCCGGATGAACGAAGCCCGGATAAACGAGAATTTAGTGTATTTAATTGTTGCTGTATATAAACCGATATGGATTCTTCTGTATACCTAATATACCCTAATTGAAAAGAAGTAATTAAATCATCGTTCGTTAAGTATACTCTTTCTTGTGAATGTCAGAAATCTAAAATTTACCTGGCACTGTTTGCGTCCGATATTATCTTCAATTGGCTATTCAAATTTACAGTTGTTTGACGTGCATTGTTGTATCCTTAATCATTTATGAAAAAATTTTCATCTAAAATAAATTCACAATGGAATACAACATTTAATCTCTAGCTTAGTGAGACGGTAAAGTTAGTAAGATCGCGACATTTGTGCTTTAATAACAAGAAATGCTGTGGATAACTTTCCCGAACCGTAGGTGTGGCTGGGCTCTGGTATACAATTACGAATCCCGTGAGATGCCAGAGTCAGTAGATTAATAGAGTACCGCAACCTCCGCCATTTTTAGTCCTTTCCGCGCTTCACTCACTACACGCTCAGTAAAGTAGATGATGTTTTGACAAAATTTTTCGGAATATAATAAAAAAAATACACTTAACGGCACAACAACACGGCATTTTATTAAAAATTATGCACTTCGTAAGTATATTTTATGTACATGGACTAAAAATGGCCGCCAGGGCGGCATTTGTCGCGTCAAAGGCTTGCGGTACTCTATTAATCTACTGACTCTGTGAGATGCTGCACGGTCGCGACATCTATGCTTCAATAACAAGAAATGCTGTGGCTAACTTCCAACCTCTGACTTTGGGGCTATATATCTCCCGATCCGTCGGTGTGGCTGGGCTCTGATGTGAAACGTAAATGAATACTCGCGAAGTACTAAGGATTCAGCCCCATCACGACATTTGTGCTTCAATAACAAGAAATGCTGTGGCTAACTTCCAACCTCTGACTTTGGGGCTGTATATCTCCCGAACCGTAGGTGTGGCTGGGTTCTGGTGTGAAGCACAAATGAATAATATCGAAGCACTAAGGATTCTAACCGTTCGCGACATTTGTGCTTCAATAATAAGAAAGTTGTGGCTAACTTCCAGCCTCTGACTTTGGGGCTGTATATCTCCCGAACGGTAGGTGTGGCTGGGTTCTAGTGTGAAGCACAAATGAATACTATCGAAGCACTAAGGATTCTGCCCGATCGTGACATTTGTGCTTCAATAATAAAAAAGTTGTGGCTAACTTCCAGCCTCTGACTTTGCGACTGGATATCTCCCGAACCATAGGTGTGGCTGGGTTCTGGTGTGAAGCACAAATGAATACTATCGAAGCACTAACGATTCTGCCCGGTCGCGACATTTGTGCTTCAATAATAAAAAAGTTGTGGCTAACTTCCAGCCTCTGACTTTGCGACTGGATATCTCCCGAACCGTAGGTGTGGCTGGGTTCTGGTGTGAAGCACAAATGAATACTATCGAAGCACTAAGGATTCTGCCCGGTCGCGACATTAGTGCTTCAATAATAAAAAAGTTGTGGCTAACTTCCAACCTCTGACTTTGAGACTGGTATCTCCCGAACCGTAGGTGTGGCCGGGTTCTGATGTGAAGCACAATGAAGCACTAACGAGGCACTAAGAGCTTTGCACGGTGGCGTCATTTGTGCTTCATATCGGTGGCTAACTTCCTGGACCTTAATTAAGGATAAAGAAAATGTAAGTGTAATGAAAGCTTTGGCGAGAAATCGCTTGAAGTGGTGAGAATATTGTGAGAAAGTGATGTAGTGTCAACCATATATATTTTTGATGACGTATAGATGTCGATATAAATTGGTGCCCAACTAGAGCCTGAAATAGAGTCTTAAAGCTTTAGAAAAATTAAACGGGTGTACCAGTACCTTACCAAAGGCAAGGTTTCTTACCCGCCTGGGTGCGAAGGTGACTTTCGAAAACTTAAATGGCAACACCTACTTTTTATTGGACTTTTGTATTCTCCATAAAAAACTGTTCTCAAATTGCAAATTTCACCCCCAAACCCCGAATTTTTTGGGGTGGAAACGAGGAAACCCTTGAATATGTTTCTACCCTTAAGAGATGGGAGCGGAGAGGGTTACGGACAATTTGTAAATCACTAAAAAATGTTGGAGGGAAAAAGTAAAGAAGATCGTTTTTCTGCGGACATGCAATTTTCCCCCTTTCCACGCCAAAAAAAAGACGGGGGTTGTGGGTCAAATTTTCAATTTGAGAACAGTTTCTTATGGATAATGCAAAAGTGGAGTTGATGTTTACATATCATAACCAAATAGGTTTCAAAAAGTAAAAGAAAACGTGTTTTTTTCTTTTTGTAGTCGGATGTCTCGTTCTCGAGATATTCAAGAATTTCCCTTTTTCCACCCCCAAAAAAAAGGTGGGGTGAAATTTGCAATTTGAGAACAGTTTTTTATGGAGAATGCAAAAGTCCAATAAAAAATAGGTGTTGGCATTTAAGTTTTCGAAACTCACCGTCGCTCCACCTCACAAGGGGGAAGGGTGATAACTTGAGAAGGCCATAACTTGAGAACGACTTTACCGGTTTCGTTCATCTTTTTTTTTTAAATGTTTCTAGTACTTTTTAGAAGGTTCTTACAGAAAGAAAAATTAACAAAATTGAGCAGAAACTTGGAAAATTTCATAAAACTTAACGCATTTGACAGTTCGCGCATTTAACCACTATTAGCTATGAGAAACACTAAATGAGTTAATTTGTTATTGAATTTGGTTGGTTAAGACGCCACCATCTGAGAACTGTTAATGGTGTATTGTGCGGCACATACAGACCCAGCAAACACACATATAAAATATACATACAACGTATATAAGATTGAAGTAAATACCCCTACATATGCTTTTTTATATATCAAGTATGTAAATATTCTTTAATAAAGTTATATAAACCCTACGTCACAGATTACGTTTATTTTACATAATAGTATAGAAACTTACGGATATTCTGTATACAGAAATTAATATAATTTAATATAATATATACATATAGATAATTACATATTACCCATGAAATCTATGTGCTGTCATACTTATATGATTAGATTTATGTACGTTATATGTAAAATCTTATATGTAAGAAGTATTACATATTTTTTATGTATGCCTTCTGTAAGTATAATTATAAATTATCATTATATATAATTATATTGTCGAAAATAAAAGTACGTTTCTATTTGCGCCGCATAATTAATCGCACGCGCGGGTTTTCTATAACGCAAAAAATTGTAGTTCACGTACCTTTAATATTAGATCCGTATCGACTAAAATTCGTCTAATTTATATAGAAAATAAATAATATAAAATAAATTAAATCCTGGTCATTTTTAACATAAAGGTAGGTATAATCATTGAATAAGACTTCACTCAACGATATAATCAAACATAATTTAAACACGCGAAACAGCGCAAAGTTAGGAAGAACGAAATAAAAAAAAGGAATGTTTCAGATTAGCGCAGTGGTACAATGTCGGACACAAAAAATGAATTTGCAACGCTCACCCGTAACGGTTCGAATCCGGTTAAGAGAAACTTTTCAAGCAAGTATATATATATATAAATAATAAACTATCGGCTTTAAGTTCAGGTAAAAACGGGTTCGTGCAAGAATTAAGTTAATTAAAAGTACAGTTGCACGTAAAAATGTAGTTTATCCATTTTTTTGTATGAATTAAGTTAATTAAAAGTACAGTTGCACGTAAAAATGTAGTTTATCCATTTTTTTGTATGAAACTTAAATAATTTTTTACAATGGTAATAATTACATTAAGCTCTAGTAGCTGCCATTTGGTCATCGCAACGCTTTTACAACTAATATTTTTTATGTGAATATTACATAAAATATACATAAAACGTATATAAATTCATGTACTACAGATATAGAAGAATTTACATCTAATAGACATATATATTATTTGGAAAATTGCTGACATCCTGACATTAAATATCTCTTATTTTTCTTCCAGTTTTATATAAATCTAAAAAGCTCTTATATAATTTATATGTATTTTATATATAAATGTGTTTGCTGGGGAGAAGCCTGTCAACTTTTGGGATTGCTAGAGAATGACACTCATTGGCACCACACTCTCAGAGACGCTATGGTTTCCTCATTGTTTTCTATAATTTTATCTACATGCTTCCCATCAACACCGATTGATTTATGGAACAAATATAAACATAATAAATTGCATCAGATGTGTCTTAGAACATCGAATGCAGATTTGCAAATGAACTCGCTCTATTTCAAGCACTCCGGCTACGCCGTCGTGCTTGAAAACTCGCGTGTGTTTTAAAGACACTTATACTCTAATATACTATTTTATAATTATTTATTCCAGTTCGCATTGAATATTCATAGCTCAGACAGGGCAACGTCTGTCGAGTCAACTAGTTATTTATAAATTCAAATTCAAGTACGAATAATTAACAAATCAGAAGGTCTATACGAAGCCGAAGAAATTTAAAAAAAGCTCGTGGCGCACTCTCAGTGATTTTTTTGTAAGGTCATTAGAAAATTATTCAATGAACCAAAACCCACAAAATGATAAAAAAGATAACACTACAAGAATTTAAAGAGAGTTTTCCGAAACAGTTTCGACGGAAAAACAAGAAAATGGCCTCAATATACCTACACTATACACATATTACGTTTGGTGTTGTTTAGTCAAAGGCTGGGTGAGAAAGCCTGTCAGTAAGACAGACATAAGGAAACTGAAAGAAATGTGACTTTTAATGGTTTTTATTTGAATTAGTAAAAGTTGTTTTTATTAAAAAAGAAGGTATTTGTAAATGATCCCCATTTACCAGTAAATATCGCGTCGCGGCGCAGGAATTTGTATTAAACAATGAGAGCATGTAAATTATTCTACTGCTCTAAATCCCCTACGTGACACTTCAATATGAAGGCATTGTTGTACGGATAATCATTTAATTGTCTAAATGTTGGATTATTATTCACTGAACATTCATTAATATTGTCTAAATTGTGATACGTGGAATTTTAACTGGCTTTCTAATGAACTCAATTCAAATTGATTTTAAACTTTGCATTTTCCGAATTGTAAACCCTTACTAAATGAGCTTGATGAACAAGAAGGGCATGTTGCGAGTTCCAAACACATTCACATACCTCCTATACAACTTTCTTGAAACATCAAATTAATCTTGTTGGGTTTCATTGCTTTGAATTGCAAAATGTACTTAAGCGCGTATACATACGTACGTACATACATGCATACAAATAGCGCTTTAGTGGTAACTCAAGCTCAGAAATGCTATAGAAGAAAATAATGAGTTTATTTCCCCATGAAAATCTGTACAATTAGAACTAATAACGAAAGAGCTTTTACCACATACTTCGTTCGGCATGAAAACAAATATTGGGGTGTGAAAGACGTAACCCTCGTTTTATTATTAGATATAATAAATAACATATAAAAAGAGTTGCTAATATCGTGCTTAATTTGTGGTGTACTAATAGTGTAAATAGGGTAAAAACTAAACAACGTACCGAAAATTAAAAAAAAAGGGATGGAGAATTTGCAGTCTGATACGTTTAAGGGCAGCAGTGAAAATAATGCATTGTCACACTTTGAAAGTCGCATTGGGTTAATTAAATGAGTAATTGATAAAATGAAACTAATTTTAGGGTAAAAACTAAGCAAAGGTTTGAACCCTAATAGTAATACTTATTAAAAGACTTCATTTAATGCCAGCAATAAACACGAAAATCGGATGGGGTTAATTAAAAGAATAATTAATAAAATGAAACTAACTATAGGGTAACAACTAAACAACGTACCGAAAAATTTAAAAATAAGTGTATGACAATTTGCACCCTAATAGTAATCCTTATTAAAAGACTTCGTTTAATGCTAGCAGTAAAAATATTGCATTTACGCACTTTGAAAATCGGATGGGGTTAATTAAATGAATAATTGATAAAATGAAACTAATTATCGTGTAAAAACCAAACAAAAAACGTATTGAAAATTCTAAAAATAAGGGTTTGACAATTTGCACCCTAATAGTAATTCTTATGAAAAGACTTCATTTAATGCCAGTAATAAACAGGAAAATCGGATGGAGTTAATTAAATGAATAATTGATAAAATGAAACTAATTAAGACGTAAAAACAAAACAACGTACCGGAAATTTTAAAAATAAGGGTTTGACAATTTGCACCCTAATAGTAATCCTTATTAAAAGACTTCGTTTAATGCTAGCAGTAAAAATATTGCATTTACGCACTTTGAAAATCGGATGGGGTTAATTAAATGAATAATTGATAAAATGAAACTAATTATCGTGTAAAAACCAAACAAAAAACGTATTGAAAATTCTAAAAATAAGGGTTTGACAATTTGCACCCTAATAGTAATTCTTATGAAAAGACTTCATTTAATGCCAGTAATAAACAGGAAAATCGGATGGAGTTAATTAAATGAATAATTGATAAAATGAAACTAATTAAGACGTAAAAACAAAACAACGTACCGGAAATTTAAAAATAAGGGTTTGACAATTTGCACCCTAATAGTAATCCTTATTAAAAGACTTCGTTTAATGCCAGCAGTAAAAATATTGCATTTAATCACTTTGAAAATCGGATTCGGATGGGGTTAATTAAATGAATAATTGATAAAATGAAACTAATTATGGCGTAAAAACAAAACAACGTACCGGAAATTTTAAAAATAAGGGTTTGACAATTTGCACCCTAATAGTAATCCTTATTAAAAGACTTCATTTAATGTCAGTAATAAACAGGAAAATCGTATGGGGTTAATTAAATGAATAATTGATAAAATGAACTAATTATGACGTAAAAACAAAACAACGTACCGGAAATTTTAAAAATAAGGGTTGAAGAATTTGCACCCTAATAGTAATCCTTATTAAAAGACTTCGTTTAATGCCAGCGGTAAAAATATTGCATTTACGCACTTTGAAAGTCGGATGGGGTTAATTAAATGAATAATTGATAAAATGAAACTAATTATGGCGTGAAAACAAAACAACGTACCGGAAATTTTAAAAATAAGGGTTTGACAATTTGCACCCTAATAGCAATCCTTATTAAAAGACTTCATTTAATGTCAGTAATAAACAGGAAAATCGTATGGGGTTAATTAAATGAATAATTGATAAAATGAAACTAATTATGACGTAAAAACAAAACAACGTACCGGAAATTTTAAAAATAAGGGTTTGACAATTTGCACCCTAATAGTAATCCTTATTAAAAGACTTCGTTTAATGCTAGCAGTAAAAATATTGCATTTACGCACTTTGAAAATCGGATGGGGTTAATTAAATGAATAATTGATAAAATGAAACTAATTATCGTGTAAAAACCAAACAAAAAACGTATTGAAAATTCTAAAAATAAGGGTTTGACAATTTGCACCCTAATAGTAATTCTTATGAAAAGACTTCATTTAATGCCAGTAATAAACAGGAAAATCGGATGGAGTTAATTAAATGAATAATTGATAAAATGAAACTAATTAAGACGTAAAAACAAAACAACGTACCGGAAATTTTAAAAATAAGGGTTTGACAATTTGCACCCTAATAGTAATCCTTATTAAAAGACTTCGTTTAATGCCAGCAGTAAAAATATTGCATTTAATCACTTTGAAAATCGGATTCGGATGGGGTTAATTAAATGAATAATTGATAAAATGAAACTAATTATGGCGTAAAAACAAAACAACGTACCGGAAATTTTAAAAATAAGGGTTTGACAATTTGCACCCTAATAGTAATCCTTATTAAAAGACTTCATTTAATGTCAGTAATAAACAGGAAAATCGTATGGGGTTAATTAAATGAATAATTGATAAAATGAAACTAATTATGACGTAAAAACAAAACAACGTACCGGAAATTTTAAAAATAAGGGTTGAAGAATTTGCACCCTAATAGTAATCCTTATTAAAAGACTTCGTTTAATGCCAGCGGTAAAAATATTGCATTTACGCACTTTGAAAGTCGGATGGGGTTAATTAAATGAATAATTGATAAAATGAAACTAATTATGGCGTGAAAACAAAACAACGTACCGGAAATTTTAAAAATAAGGGTTTGACAATTTGCACCCTAATAGCAATCCTTATTAAAAGACTTCATTTAATGTCAGTAATAAACAGGAAAATCGTATGGGGTTAATTAAATGAATAATTGATAAAATGAAACTAATTATGACGTAAAAACAAAACAACGTACCGGAAATTTTAAAAATAAGGGTTGAAGAATTTGCACCCTAATAGTAATCCTTATTAAAAGACTTCGTTTAATGCCAGCAGTAAAAATATTGCATTTAAGCACTTTGAAAATCGGATGGGGTTAATTAAATGAATAATTGATAAAATGAAACTAATTATGGCGTAAAAACAAAACAACGTACCGGAAATTTTAAAAATAAGCGTTTGACAATTTGCACCCTAATAGTAATCCTTATTAAAAGACTTCGTTTAATGCCAGCAGTAAAAATATTGCATTTACGCACTTTGAAAATCGGGTGGGGTTAATTAAATGAATAATTGATAAAATGAAACTAATTATGGTGTGAACACAAAACAACGTACCGGAAATTTTAAAAATAAGGGGTTGACAATTTGCACCCTAATAGTAATCCTTATTAAAAGACTTCATTTAATGTCAGTAATAAACAGGAAAATCGTATGGGGTTAATTAAATGAATAATTGATAAAATGAAACTAATTATGACGTAAAAACAAAACAACGTACCGGAAATTTTAAAAATAAGGGTTTGACAATTTGTACCCTAATAGTAATCCTTATTAAAAGACTTCGTTTAATGCCAGCAGTAAAAATATTGCATTTACGCACTTTAAAAGTCGGATGGGGTTAATTAAATGAATAATTGATAAAATGAAACTAATTATGGCGTGAAAACAAAACAACGTACCGGAAATTTTAAAAATAAGGGTTTGACAATTTGCACCCTAATAGTAATCCTTATTAAAAGACTTCATTTAATGTCAGTAATAAACAGGAAAATCGTATGGGGTTAATTAAATGAATAATTGATAAAATGAAACTAATTATGACGTAAAAACAAAACAACGTACCGGAAATTTTAAAAAGCATTAAAAGCAGTAAAAACGTTGCACTTTTTGCATTTTGATATAATAAAACTGGTTTGAGGGTGTAAATTTAAAATCGTCCTCCAAAGTCAAAAACGAGGGTTAGTGAATTTGCACCATTATGTCCTTTATAGTAGCACTTTTTGGAAAGCGTTATAGTTGTTTTACTTTGTAAGTGAATCAACGTCGGTCGCCTGCATTTACAAATTAAGGTTAAACAATTTATTTTGGTTCAAGAAACCCTATTAAAGCTAAAAAAATACCATCTTTGGTGCATATTTTGAAACGATAGCGTACCAAATACTTGAATATCGAAAAAATTGTAATTTAATACCTACTCCTTGGCCCGTTGAAACATTTTTTGTTTTAGCAAATAGTGAAATTTTTCAGTGATCAGCAAAGTTTTTTCCCATTCGGAATACCTTTTTTGTACCAACATGAAGTTGGTGCAATTTTTTAAAATTGAATCATTTACCTAAATATTACAGAAACTTTAAAAAATGTACATAAATTGTCAGAATTAAGTGTTTTTACCAGATGTGTCCATGTCCATGTCTGTTACTGATAAGCAACAAACTTGACCTCAATTAGAAAATTAGAAAATAAGAATGTATTAACAGGTGTGCTGATTACGTCGCACATATGCGCATCAGACCATCGCATCGTTTATTAATTCAAAAAATTCTCTTTCATTTGGATAGAATTTATATGCATGTAATCCAAAATTTTGGCATGATAATTTTATCAAGCCCATAAGGCCTCACTAATAAAATTTGAAAACGGGGTAACACTTTCGCCAATATAATAGTTAAGCATGTCCTACCTTAGAAACCGCTGTGAAATTTATGCGCCCATCGAAAAGTTCCATTTTCCCATGGCACCAAACAACACTTATTTTTTTAAAAAAGTTCCCGTTTTAGTTATCGTTTCGATTTTTTTTTAAATTGGTCACTAACACTTGAAATTCGCGTATTAACTCACAGATTCGTCGCGACGCGTCTGACATACAAATAACCATACGCCTTCCGAATCACAGATCATGCGCAGACTGTTAATCAAAGACCAGTTTGGCACAAATGTGTTCGAATGGGAATGTGGGATACTAATCATTTTGAATTTGACCTTTTGACAATTTTTATATCAATATAAAGAGTGTTCAAATCTAGATAAATAAAAAATGAAACGTTGGTTCCCACATCATGAATTGGCTGAGGAATATATTTTAACTCTTTTAAATCCATTTAAATGTTTTTTTTTCTTTTTGGTTTTTGGTCGCTCCAAGTAATCTTTCTAGTTCAAAGTTGTTGAGAACAGCGACGTTGGTGTGATGGGCTTAAGGCTTAAGTGAGATTTTGAGTGAAGGAATAATGTGACATATTCAATATAAGTTAAGGAGCAGTAAAATAGGGAACAAAAAGGATAATTATAATTGTTCATGCAAATACATATGGAACGACGCCCTCTAATATTGAAAAAAAGAGTTGGACCATGTAGCATTTAATATTGGTGTAACATTGGCGTTTCATTGTAAATATATTGGTAGAATATTAATGTACAGTATATAAATAAATCCAAACGACTCTCAACCTCCCCTTCAAAATTCTTTAATGAATACTATGACGATGAATGATACAATAGTGTATGTAGGTATTCTTGCGACATGTTTCGGGATAACTTATCCCATTATCAAGCGTAAATCGAAATCATGATTCTTAACACATATTTGAAATTTGATGAGGGTGAAAGCTACAATAAGCAATAACGTTAATAAATCTAAAATTACAAGTAAAACTAACTCACCTAAGAGTGTATGAAGGGGTTACATAAAATTGAAAATTATTTTATTTTAATACTTATTTATCACGATTTATCACGATTTCGATTTACGCTTGATAATGGGATAAGTTATCCCGAAACATGTCGCAAGAATACCTACATACACTATTGTATCATTCATCGTCATAGTATTCATTAAAGAATTTTGAAGGGGAGGTTGAGAGTCGTTTGGATTTATTCACTTCGACCCCTTTGCACAGCGAACGCCTTCATGATATTAATGTACAGTATTGTCACAAGATTGAAATGTGAACAATTTTACATATTGGCTAAATATTATTAACCGATATTATTTCAATATTGTGGAAAATATTGATACAATATTGGCCCATTATTGTTTTGTAATGTGTCCCAAAATAGTAAGTAGGAAAGGGAGTGATCTGCGCCACCCCAGAGCCCTAACTGTTCCGAGGGACTATTTCCCAGTGCACCGCGCCTGCAGGACTCCCATTTGCTCCGGTGGTTCCTTCCCCAGGACGTGTAGACTCGGAGGAGATCGGCGATGCTGAAAAAGGCTTCTGCTTCAAGTAGGACTCGAACCATCGATCAACTGGTTAAAAAGTCAGCCCTGAACAACTGAGCTACGGAAACTTACATAATTTTGGAATTTAAAGTTGAACACTAGAATATTGAGGAGGGCGTGCATATTATATTTTGATTATTTTGATATCTCTAAATTGGCGAAAATTAACATTCGGCAGATTTTGGGAAAGTACATATCATAACGTTATTATTTATGAATATTTTTTTCACGTTGCCTAAATATATCATTTTAAATATTCAGTAATATTGAAAACACCGCATTGTTATGTTAATGATAAATAAGTTTTGACTTTATATTCTATAGTAATATTTACTAAATATTGTAAATATTTATATTATATTGCTTCAATATCGATTTTCAATATTTAGTAATATTGTCCACGCAATATTGGTACATTATTGTGTGTACAATATTTGAATTTACATTAAATAGTAATATTTACTAAATATTGCAAATATTGTTCTTATATTCACTAAATATTGTGTTTTCAATATTTGTATAATATTACAAAAATATATTCCCCCAATATTGACTGCAGTCCGACAATATTGCCCCAATCTCTCTACATCAGGTAGAATATTAATGTACAATATTGTCACAACATTGAAATGTGAACAATTTTACATATTGACTAAATATTACTAAACGATATTATTTCAATATTGTGGAAAATATTGATACAATATTGGCCCATTATTGTTTTGTAATGTGTGGCAAAATAGTAAGTAGGAAAGGGGGTGATCTGCTCCACCCCAGAGCCCTAACTGTTCCGAGGGACTATTTCCCTGTGCGCAGAGTCTACAGTCCATTTGCTCCGGTGGTTCCTTCCCCAGGACGTGTAGACTCGGAGGAGATCGGCGATTCTGAAAAAGGCTTCTGCTTCAAGTGGGACTCGAATCCGGTTAAGAAATCAGCCCTGAAACAACTGAGCTACGGAAACTTATATAATTTTGGAATTTAAAGTTGAACACTATAGATAGAATATTGAAGAGAGCGTGCATATTATATTTTGATATCTCTAAATCGACGAAAATTAACATTCGGCGGATTTTAAGAAAGTATCATAACGTTATTGTTTATGAATATTTTTCCATGTAGCCTAAATATATCATTTTAAATATCCAGTAGGTAATATTGAAAACACAGTATTGTTATGTGATTGATAAATAAATATTGACTGTATATTGTATACAAATATTTACTAAATATTGTAAATATGTATGCTATATTGCTTAAATATCGATTTGCAATATTTAATAATATTGTACCCGCAATATTGTTGTATGTATAATATTTGAATTTACATTGAAAATCAATATTTACTTAATATTACAAATATGTATGTTATATTGCTTAAATATAAATTTTCAATATTTACTAATATTGTACACGCAATATTGGTACACTATTGTGTGTACAATATTTGAATATACATTAAATAACAATATTGACTAAATATTTGGATAAAACAAAACAAAAGGCGACTAGATAAAATTTACGATTTTAAAATTAAGAAATTACCAACCACCACCGACCAAGGGTTAATTACAACAAAAGCACCTTTCATAAGACCTTGAAGCACTGATTCATTATAATAACTCGTGGCTATGCCACACGTTTTTTAAACTTAAATTCGTGCTTCAAGATTGATCTTGAAACTTGATTTTTAATATACTATTAAGCAAACTAAACAACCTCCACCAAAACCTTCGTTGAATATTCCAGCATGGCGGGGTTAATAAAGAGATAGTTGATAATAGGGTCGAAACCCAATGTGATGATAGATAAAGTGATTTGCACCCTAGTTGTAATTCATTTGAAGGGTTTTGTTGAATTGCACTAAAAACGTCATAGTTTCGTTGTTATAACGTCAGATAGGATTAATTAAATAAATACTAGATAACACATAATTAATTTTAGGATAAGGTTAATTAAATAAAGCCTTAATATAATGAAATTAATTTAAGGATACAAACTGAACAACGTCGTGCAAAACTAAAAAATTGAGGGAAGGACATGAGTGCAAGCAGTAACAACGATATAATTTCGCATTTATACTTTCGGAAGGGGTTAATTAAATGAGTCGTTAATAAAACGCAAGGATACAAACCGAAAAACGTCCTTAGTGAAGGACCGCGTTGGATACCAGAAGTGAAAGTGTTATAAATTCCTATTTAGGCTGCCCGGAAGGGTTAATTAGGTAATTAATTGATCAAATATAAATCATTGTAGGGTGTAAACTGAACAACGTCATGCAAGGGAGGACTAACCAAACGCAAACAATTTAACCTCTTTCTTTAAAAAGATTCGCAAAGAATGAGGGTTGGACACGTTCATAATGGAAAATGATTGTATAAATTGTTATAAAACACAATTAACTTTATACAATTCTTACAATCTTTCTAACGTAGAATCCATCGCGATAGACAGTTTTTATACAGGGTGTTTGGTTTTTTGTGAACGATCCTAACATTTAACATAAATATAACAAGTGATACATCAAAATTTAGGAAATTTTACTCTCTTTTCAAAAACCCCAAAATATATAGGGTGGTCCGTATGAAAAAATCAATTTTTTCTATATCTTAAAATAAATGGTGGTTTATAAGAAAGTGTCCAATTTGGACCATCCGATAGGTACATGGCACGTCCAGGCCAAGCGCATTATTGTTGCAGCACGCTTAATATAACATATCATCCCTGTAAAGACATTCCCTAAACGTTAATTAAAAACTCTCACAGGGTGTTAGCGTAGAGATTAATTATATAAATTCTTGATAAAAATCAATTAACTTTAGAGAACTGAACAAACTGAGCAACCCCCTGATCTAAAAAATCAAAAATAATGGAAAGACAGTTATTTCACATTTACACAACTGGATGGCATTAATTAAATAAATACTTGCTAAATTAAGTCAATTTTACGTTGTAAAGTGGACAACAGCCTACAGTAAAAACGTTATGGTTTCGTTGTTGTAACGTGAGATGGGATTGATTAGACAAATATTTGAAAGACCAGTTTGAGACCTAAATATGGTTTGGATCCCATTTTGAATTTGACATCTTGAGCACTCTTTTCTTACTTATTCATAACAAGGGTAGTTGATTCCACAAAAGCTCACTTTTTAAACCCTTCCACTATACGTATTTCAACGGCCCAATGTGACCAATAGGGGATGTGCAAATGTAAATAAATAAAAAATGAAGCTGAAATTTTGAAATTGAAGGAGAAACGCTCTCTGGTGGATTATTTTTGGTAATTGGTCTAACTTTTTCACTTTTCTAGCGAGCGGCTAATTTTTAGAAAGTTTCATTTCATCACATAATTAACCCTTCTTTTTCAACAATATACGGTGAATCGTTGATTCCTCGAAATGGGAGGGGGGGGGGGAATATATGAAATAAATGAAGAAAAAGCTTCTAAAATACAACTTAATGATAATTAATTAATAATAAATTGTAAATTAGTTAAAAAGTAATCGTTACTTTTCAAAATTGAATCGAAAAATTGTAACGGATTATCAAAGATACATCGCTGAAAACAAAGGTAAGAAAAGAAAGAGAACTCTTACCAAGGGAGAAAAGTTAAAACATCTCTATCCCAACAAACACATTTATATATAAAATACATACAGATTATGTAAGAACTTGTTAAAATTACATAAAACTGGAAGATAAACAAGAGATAATGAATATCAGGATGTCAGCAATTTGCCATATAATATATGTCTATTGGATGTAAATTCTTCTATATCTGTAGCACATGTATACGTTTTATGTATATTTTATGTAATATTTACATAAAAAATATTAGTTGTAAAAGCGTTGCGATGACCAAATGGCAGCTACTCGAGCATAATGTAATTATTATCAATGTAAAAAATTATTTAAGCAGTTCCATACAAAAAACTACATTTTTACGTGCAACTGTACATTTAATTAACTTAATTCTTGCACGAACCCGTTGTTACCTGAACTGAAAGCCGACAGTTTATTATGATATACTTGCTTGAAAAGTTTCCCTTAACCGGATTAGAACCTTTGGGAGTGGGTGTTGCAAATTCCGAAATCCGACATGTGTTTTCTTTATATCCGACATAGTACCGCTGCGCTAATCTGAAACAGCCCTTCTTTTATTTCGTACTTCGTAACTTTGCGCTGTACCGTATTATTAGTTTAAATTTTGTTTGATTATATCGTTGAGTGATTATATCGTTTTAGTCGATACGGATCTAATATTAAAGGTACGTGAAGTACAATTTTTGGCGTTATAGCAAACACGCGTGCGATTAATTATGCGGCGCAAATAGAAACGGACTTTATTTTCGACCATATGTACCTAATGATAATTTCTAATTATATTTACAGAAGGCATACATAAAAAATAAGTAATACTTCTTACATATAAGATTTTACATATAACGTACATAAATCTAATCATGTAAATATGACAGCACATGAATTTCATGAGTAATATGTATGAATTTCTGTATATAGAATATCCGTAAGTTTCTATATTATTATGTAAAATATACGTAATGTGTGACATACGGTTTAATAACTTTATTAAATAATACTCACATACTTAATATACAGTGCGGTCCAAAGGTATGGAATAAATTCATTTTTAGCGTTATTATGCAATTTTGGGAAAAAACCTGAAACACGTCGATTTCTATTTATAATTTACCATTTTCTCGTATGAAAGTCTTACCACCCTCTTGCATCCCCTCGGAGGTATGAGCAACCCTTAAAAAAATTTAAATACGAACGGGTGGCTTGTGGCACCTTGTTTGAAAGGGATTTTAACTCTCTATTCAGAAATATAAAAATTTTTAAATTTGGTACACTTGTAACTCAGAAATTGATTTTGAAAAAGAAATAGTTCACAAACCTCCGTTTGAGTTTTTGTTCTATTACCACATCCAATCATAATTAAAATGTCTATTCTCTGTGTTTCTGTTAACTGAGCCATGATTTATTTACTGAAATGCACACACAAACAAAATTTGGCAATACACAAGCGTCTGTCAAAAATAACTACAAATATGAAGTAGTCTACTATGTAGTTAGATTTTTTGTTATTTTTTGTTAAACGCTTTTTTCCTCAAGAGAATCAGAGCAAATAAGAAAATACCTGATTATTATTTCAAATTAAGCAGATAATTTTATGATCAAGAAGTGACTGGTGGTCACTTTGAACACTAAATCTAAAAATACACTATTTCTTTTTCAAAATTCAATTTCTGAGTTACGAGCGTACCAAATGTAAAAATTTTTATATTGCTGAATAGAGATTTAAAATCCCTTTCAAACAAGGTGCCACAAGCCACCCGTTCGTATTTAAATTTTTTAAGGGTTGCTCATACCTCCGAGGGGGTGCAAGAGGGTGGTAAGACTTTCATACGAGAAAATGGTAAATTATAAATAGAAATCGACGTGTTTCAGGTTTTTTCCCAAAAGTACATAATAACGCTAAAAAAGAATTTATTCCATACCTTTGGACCGCACTGTATAAAAAAGCATATGTAGGGGTATTTACTTCAATTTTATATATGTTGTATGTATATTTTATATGTGTGTTTGTTGGGATGCTGAAAAAATTAGGTTAAATAAAGTGAGATGTTTTAATTTTTCTCTTTTGGAAACTTCTTTTTCTCTTCTATTTTTGACCAATTCTTTTCCCATTCTTCCTGCTTTCTATATTGTATCTGTATTTCTTCTTTCTTATATACGCCTTTCCCCACCATTATTCTTAACCTCTTCCTGCACAATTTCTTTTTATTTTGCTCTTGATAAGTATTATCTTTCTTCTTTTCTTCCCATTTTATCAGATTCGCGTTCCGTTTCTTTTCCTTCCCATACTCCTGTTTATTCTTTATAACTGTTCCATTTGCGATCTCCATGTTGTATTTAAGGATGCCATGGTGATATACCTTCCTTTTTGCCATTAAAACTAATTTCAGTCTCTTTTCTTCTCCTACAGTCTGCTTAGATGCATGCTCTTCTGCGTATATCTTTAGTGTTGAAGCTCAGACTCCACTAGTCTAATCCGAATTGCGTTGTTAACCTCCCTTTGTTTTATTTTATCCTCATAAAATCTATATCTTGGCTTCTTGTCTCTCGTTTTGGCTTTGGCATCCAGTTTCCAATATGATTTAATTTTATATAATATTACATTCCTTCTTTCCAAGTGTTAACTAGCGCAGAATCATTTCGACTATGCTCAGAACCGCTACCTCGACGTTTCGTCGAAATGACCCAGCCATCTTCAGATCCTTTCCTCTAACTTTCTCTCTTTCTCTGTTTCGCTTTGTTCGAATTGAACTACCATTGTCTACTTCCAATACTTAGATACGGTTTTTTTACGGTTTTACTTCCTGTGTGGGTGGGTTTTACTGCTGTTATTATTACTAGCGATTTTTGATATTCTGACTTGCTGCTAGTTTCAATGTCGGTTGTAATCGCTAATTCCTTTCCTCTCCTCCTTAGCTGATTTTTGTGCCGGATAAAAGTTGTAAAAGTTCCTCTTACATAGGAGAGTAGCACTTTCTTCCTTTCCTTTGGGCTTGGTTCTTCTTTGTTGGTGAGGCCATATTTTCCCTCTGTGTGTACAACACGATCATTTTCTCTCTTACATCCAGTAATGACGGTTGGTTAACTCCATGGTGAACTTAATTTTGTTGTGATCTATGCTCCGGTGTTCCAGGGAACAATCAAACTGTTGTCCTCCGCGAGTCCATATTAAGTGTTTGTTACTGGAAGTCCCCCAGTATTGTGTTCTTCATTTCCCGTACGAATAGGTTAGCTATCACTGGTGACAATGGTGAATAGATTATCGCTCCATCTGGTTATTTGGATAGCTGGTTGTTGTATATAAAACAAGTGTTTCTCAGGTAAGGTTTCTTGAGTTCAATAATGACGTTAGGAATCTGATATTTCTCCATAATTATTTTCAGCGACACGTTCATTGGTACGTTGGTGAATAGTGATACCGCATTACTAGTACCTATGTGATCCTCTTCAACAGTCTCCTTGTTGAGTATTACGTTTTTCACATAGCTCTCTGACATTTCTAGCTGATGATAAGCCTCAGTGGGAAACCGCTGAGACGTGTAGTTTTTAACGTTGCGGTGATCTCTCTAGAGATGAGTGTTTCTTCTGTGGGAAGGTCCATGGTGATCGGTTGGGATGCTGGGTCTTTCAAGAGGTCCCGTATCTTTGCATCGTAATCTTCGCTGTTTATAGCAGTTGAGTTTCCCTTGTCGACTAGGAGTATGATGATAGCCTTTTTCTTCATAGCTGATAGTCCGTTCTTCTTGCAACATTCGTAGTGCCCGTAATTCTTCTCCAGATAGGTTCTTTTAGGGACCGCCTTTTTGTAGCACTCGTCTGTTGTATCGTTGATGACAGATATTAATTTAACACCGAATATTATTTACTCCATAGGAATTCGTCCAGGAACAATTATTACAAACTTGTAACCCTTGCTAAGTCGTCCCGTTAGTATGATGTTTGACAGACACTACCACCGAAACAATTTTATTAAAGTACGAAAAGGGGGATGAAAATAGCGCTCATTTTCTAATTACCTACTAATTCATCCCTTACATCATCATTTACGCCAACTTACATTTTCTAAGTATTTTACGGTAGGACGTATGGATTTAAAGTTCGTTCTTAATTTCCTCGCTTGGCATATATCTTGCTATAAATTCATGTTTATTGAATATCTTAGCTAAAACCCGAATATAACGACCTCATCGTCACATCAGGGGATCTAATGACTTAATTTAATTTTCCGCACCTCCTAGGGAAAAAGCTACCTATTCATAATCTAATCAGTTTTGCCATAAATTCCATTCTTATTCCTTACTTAATATAAACCACGTAACTGTACATTATCTTTTTAAACCCTCTCACGTCTCATGAATTTTAGCAAATCCTTTATTTTCGCATGCTGAAAATTATTTTTGAAAGAGAATGTTAGTTCGTTAAAACCCCTGGATACAGGGTGCAAAGAAAAAAATGGAGCTAAAATTACAGCCGAAATATTTGAAAGGAGCCAAATAATTTTTGTTTTATTGAATCCACACTTTTTTGATCTAGGTACCATTCGTTCAAAGGTTCAAAGGGCTTGGTCGTGAAGGCGACCGTCTGGGTCGAGGAAAAAAGTGGGAATAAATTCGGAAGCGTGTGCAGCGAACTCCCAAAATTTCCATGTGAAATCACTCGCGAGATTGATATTAGTGATTGATCGGTGCGATAAATTACTGAAAAAGGCGTTGGAGTTCCAACCTTATGAAAGCTAAAACGTACGACAACATGTGCGTACAATTTCAAAGATGCCGCCAACTTCAGATAGATACGGGCCAAATTGATCACCAAGCGCAGAATCGTCAAAATAATGGGATCTGGTATAGCAGCAATCATCGAACACTGCCAAAAGCCGTCATGGTATAGGGTGGAATTTACCTCAGTGAATTAACGCCCCTTATCTTCGTGGATCAAGTGGTCAAAATCATGGATCCATCGGCATTTAAGTGGGACGGAATGGATTTTCCAATAGGACTTTGTGTCGCCCTATAGGCCTAAAGTGATTCAGGAGTGTACATTTTCCACATTTTATTACACCTTCCGCCCCACTCGCTGGATGTAAACCTATAGAGTACAGTGTGTGACCGATTTTGGAGGCAGCAAGACGTTGGAGTCAACGCCGTGAGTCGGATCGACTGTTCCCAGAAGAGCTGCGGAGATCCCAAGCAACCAATTCAGTATTTTACTACAAAATAATTGCGTTATTGTTATTCGTTGTTTTTTTTTTGCACACTGAATAGTAATATTTTAAACGTAAACTTAAACACTTGTGGTAGTAGTAATAAACTTGGTGTTTTTTTTCCCACGATGGGGACCTTCTGGAGGAGTTGTCAAGTGGTAAGTTAAAGAATCTTCAAGCACTTCATTCAACTTGCCGACGTTTCGACTTTACTTACCACTTGACAACTCCTCCAGAAGGTCCCCATCGTGGGAAAAAAACACCAAGTCGATTACGAGGAGCTTCACCTACGCAGAGTAGTAATAAAGTTTATTGTATTCTTCTTAAAAAATAAATAAATACAAGATTCTTATCTAATTAACAACACATATCTAATTTCTAACCCCCAAACCTTCTTCCCCCATCCGTCTGTCTTTCCCCCTCCTTTCTAACACCTCCTTCATCCATCCTAATCCTTCCCCCTTCTCTCCTAGTATCACCCTTCTTTCCCTTCTCTCTTTGTCTCAACTCCATGCATTACCGCATCATATGCCCCATGCTGTCCCTCCCTTCCCTGCACATTCTACCAACCCTTTTCTCATCCTCCCACCAATACCTATTTTCATTCTCTCCATTTTCATACATTCGTTCACCATTATTATTTCTGTCTTCTTCCTGACCTCCTCCTCGTACTTTCCCGCCTGCACTCTTAATTTTTCGACTTTCGCCTTTTCCCCCACTATTTACCCCGGCGTTTCTCTGTCCAGCCCCAGCGTCCATCTCCAATACTTCTCCAAACTCTCCCACTCCCTCCACTCCAATATCTCCGCCTCGTATCCCTTCACGCTCCTCACCAACTTATCAAAAATCCATCTCCTCTTTTCCACATCCTTCTCGAACACTCTTTCCCCCACCCCCACACACTACCCACTATCCTACTGCCTTTCTTAGCCAGTTCCCTTATGTGCCTATCGTCCTTATTGTCATACCTCATTATATATCCCAAATACTTCCACTCATTTACACTTTCCAACTCGTCCTCCCCCCACCACCATTTTTCCTTCCCTCTCCTCCCTCTTCTCTTCTGGAGTACCATTATTTTCGTCTTTGCCACATTCATTCTTAGGTCCTTTTTTTCCAAATACCTCTTTACCACTCCCATTGCCCCCTTCATTTCTTTCTCACTGTCCGCCACTACCACCACATCATCAGCGTACGCAATGGTCGATTTTGGAGGCAGCAAGAGGTTGGAGTCAACGCCGTGAGTAGGATCGACTGTTACCAGAAGAGCACTCGCACTCGAACTCGCTTCTTAAAGCTGACATATTCTCTCACGACGACAACTGATGATTAACCTTTTCATAAACAAGCCGCAACCACCACCAAGAGCAAGTAGGAAATTCAAAAAAGTTATGCGGGCATAATATAGCTTCAAGGCCCTAATAACATCCAGATTATTTGCAAGTAATCAACAAATAAAGCTTGAAGTCGAGTTAGACAGCTCATCAGACCTTTATCC
The DNA here is from genome assembly GCA_036250285.1 of Pyrocoelia pectoralis. NCBI lineage: Eukaryota > Metazoa > Arthropoda > Insecta > Coleoptera > Lampyridae > Pyrocoelia > Pyrocoelia pectoralis. The sequence continues at coordinate 8,972,072 of CM070081.1, forward strand.
TACCTTTTCTTCTACCCCTTAATGCTCTTGCAGGTCTTGGAATGGAATTTCGACAATCCATTCTTCCATTTTTTCCTCTGTCTTCTCAAAATTTTCTGTTCGCCCCCTCTATAACCATTTCTTTGGTATTTCCATTTCCATCACCCTCTTTGTCAATCTACCGCGATTCAATCTCATCATGCACCCATACAAGCTCGGTTGTTGTTGTTTCTTCTTCGTATGTCTCCTAAGGCATTTCATCTCTTTAGCATTTATGTTAGTCATATGTATAGTTTTCAGTGGTTCTTCCACACTTGATCGCTAATTACAATATTGCTCTATAGTTCTGACATTGTGCTTGCTCTCCTTTTTTATGTTTATCAAGTTATGTCATACGCTTTCAGAATCGTCGGTGTTTTTCACGCCCCTTTCATTATGATCGACCATGATTTCCTTGCTTTTCCTCTGATTATCTGACTCTTCTGCTCCGCCTTCCTCCGCTTCCTCTTTCTCTATCTCTTCGTTTTCCTCTATTATTTATGTTTCTATTGTTTCTTCCTGATCTTATATTTGTTTACCTCTGTCTATCGCCCATATATCACCACGCCACCATCTTCTTTCCAGCGGACTCCTCAAGTACTGACACGAGTCGCCCGTAGACACTCAAATCAGGTGACTCCGCAAGGACAATCGTCTTAGTAAATAGTTAAATGTGTATTTAGTAGGAAAATTTTGCAAATGGCAACCGCTAAGCATATTGATGATAACATTTATTGATTGTTTGCTTCCAGTTAATGAAGTTAATCAATAATTTCAGGACTTCTTCAATGTTGACCGTGTGGACGCTTAGTTTTTTCCCGGTGATCCACATGGGGAGTACCGCAAGAATCTTGGGTATCGCACCCATACCATCGTACAGTCATCAAGTAGTATACCAACCGTTATGGAGAGAATTATCGTTACGTGGACATCAAGTTACGACTTTTACGACAGATCCAATCAAAGACCCCAAACTTACCAATTTAACGGAGATAGATTTACACTTTTCATACGAGATGTATGAGAATGCTATCGAAATCGTATCAAATAGTCACCATCATTCATTACGTGTTATGGGCAATTTAATGAAAAAATCCATAAAAATGTCTCATCAACAATTAAGTCATCCGAGTGTTCAAACATTGATTCATGGCGACGATAGGTTTGATGCGATAATAATGGAAGTGTCCATGCCAAAATTTTCCAATTGAGGCTCGAACGAAAATACTTGAGACCTTTGCCGAGTTACCTTATAAAATCGTATGGAAATTTGAAGCGGAGGAGTTACCAAATAAACCGGAAAATGTATTTATGTCAAAATGGTTGCCTCAACAAGATATTCTAAGTAAGCCGTGCTAATTCACATTGACAAATTTCCAAAGGGGCGCCTCTTTTTCAGGACATCCTAATATAAAGCTCTTTGTAACGCAGGGAGGTTTACAGTCGGCGGAGGAAGCCCTTTATAGCGGTGTTCCAATGCTTGTCATGCCGATTATGTTTGATCAAAGAAGTAATTGTATGGCAATTGTTTATAAAGGCATGGGACTGGCCGTAGACTATACCAATTTTGATAAACAGGAGCTGAAGTGGCAAATTTTGGAAATAATCCATAAATCCAATGTAGGTACAAAGTTGAGCGATACAAATTACTTGAAAATGTGTTTTAGATACCGAAATAAGGTGAAGGAGTTAGCCAAATTTTCGCTGGATCAACGAATGACTGGACTGGAACGTGCTGTTTGGTGGACCGAATACGTTATACGCCATAAAGGCGCCGACCATCTAAGAAGCCCTTTAATCTTTTTTCTTGGTTCTTTGATTTTGAACCAAGAAAGAACCAAGAAAAAAGATTAAGCAAGATGGCTGGCAATGACGTGCATAACAAATTTGTTTGAAAGACCTTTATGTGAGATATTGTAGTGGAACTTTCCTTTAATACATGTATTGTTTAATGTCCATCACAGTCGTTCACCACATTTAGGTAACATGTTTAATTAAGAATAAACGGCGTTTTGTGCTTCGACGAGATAACTCAAAGTACCCATAGAATTTGGCAAGGGAGTAGTATAGTATAGATATTTAGTGTAAAGAAAATGTGGGGGGGGGGGGGGGAAGAGGTGATAGAATGTGTGGATAAGTCGAAATATCTAGGGTATGATAACAAGGATGTGGCGCACATCAGGGAACTGGCAAATAATGGAAATAGATTAGTGGGGAAAGTGTTGGGAGTGGGAGAGTGTTTGGGAAGGATATGAAGAAAAGAAGATGAACTTTTGACAAGTTGGTGGAGTACAGAGCCGAGATGTGGGAGAAAATGAAAAAAGACAGGAAAAGTACTGGAGATGGACGTTAGGGCTGGATAGAGAGACGCCAGGGTATATCGTGGAGGAGGAGACGAAAGCGGAAAAAATAAGAATCCAGGCAGGAAAGAGAGCAGTGAAATATGAGGAGGAGGTCAAGAAAAGAGAGGAAATGATTGGGGTAAATGAGTATATGAAAGAGATAAGAAAAGAACGGATAAGGTATGGGCAAGAGAAGAGGAGGTTGTTTTATGAGAGAGTGGGATATGCGAGGGAGGAGATAGAAATGAGAAGAGGGGAAGGAAGGGATATGGTAGGGGAATTAGTAATAAGAGATAAAGATGTCCAAGGGCAGGAAAGGAGAACGAGGATAGGAGAGGGAAGGTATAATGAGGGATATATGGAGATAATGGTGAAAGGCAAGGCCGATTATTTATTGGGCGACATCGGGTTAAAGGAGAAAAGAATGGTGGCCAGGTGCAGGTGCGGGAACAAGGAAAACCAAAACAGATACTGGTGGGAGGATGAGAAAAGGATGTGTTTTAAGAGAATAAGAATCTTTGGTTTAAAAAATAAATTGATAACTTGGGAACGCTGCATTTAAAACAAAAAACAAATTTGAAGCTGCGAAGATTTTTAAAAGTAGAAAGGCAAAAATTTGGTGAACATTTTGTTGGCGTTTTTAAATATTTCGTATGTTGCTACTTTTTTTTGTTATTTTGACGTTCTAGTACGTTAAAAATACGTTGTGGTCGAAGTTATCGATGCTAAGGAAAAAAAATTGATATAAACTGGCGAGATGAAGTTAATATTTTTAAAATGATCTTAGTAGCAATAATTTATTAGAATACAAAAAACCGAATAATAATATTAACAAAGAAGCTACGTTACAACAATTATTGAAAATGTCTTCCACCAACAGTTATAACAAACAACGAAAATTTCGTTAATATTATTTAATAAATCTTCAAATTTCAAGACCCTGTAACGAAGCATTTGCGGATCTATGTTTATATGAACTATTTACTATGTACATGAGATTTAGGGACACCCTGTATGTTATTTATTGTGCAATACGAATAATTTGTAATGTAATAGCATCTATCGATTGTTGTAGAACGTTGAAATTCCGATGTTGGATGCGCTCATGTTTAAAAAAACAGCACGCCACTGATGTAGTTTAGTTTGAAGTTAGCATATAGATTTGTTTTAGATATTTTATAAGAAATATAATGGATGACCAAGGGCCCCGTCAGGGGGGGGGGGCATCGCCCGCCCTGAAAAAAAGAAAAAAGGCAAAAGTTATTATCGTGAAAAAACGCCAGAGCCGCGAACCCCCAATAGTGCTTGCCTCCCCTGGGAAAATTTTCTGGCGGCGCCCATGGGATGAATGAATATACAGGGTGGGCCAACGAAAAGGTAACACGCCTGTTTTGGGACACTTAGACCAATTTCTTTAAAAAACGCTCGGACACGTCGATTTTCTATTTTTGGGGAACAACTTTTGATGTCAAATTTGACTTTGTCAGGTCAACCCCCTAGCCACAGCAACCCCTAACTCAAGAATTTAAATAGGGAAGGGTGTCGAGCGACCCCTTATTTGAAGCGTCTTTTAATTGTCTATTCGACAGTACAAATGAAAATTAGTTTTTATCAATTTTTTTTTCGCCCCGATGAAAAGCACCCTCCAAATTAACTAAGGTGGGGGTGTTGTTTAGGAAAAATCCTGAAACACGTCACCTTTGACCTTTTGAACGGCAGATTTTGATGTCAAATTTAACTTTGTCAGGTCAACCTCCTAGCCCCAGCAACCCCTAACTCAAGAATTTAAATAGGGAAGGGTGTCGAGCGACCCCTTATTTGAAGCGTCTTTTAATTCTCTATTCGACAGTATGAATGAAAATTAGTTTTATTCAATTTTTTTCCGCCCCGATGAAAAGCATCCTCCAGAATCCAGATTAACTAAGGTGGGGGTGTTGCTTAGGAAAAATCCTGAAACACGTCACCTTTGACCTTTTGAACGGCACATTTCACCTTACTTAATATAGAGGGTGCTTTTCATGGGGACGAAAAAAAAATTGAATAAAACTAATTTCCGTCATACTGTCGAATAGAGAATTAAAAGACGCTTCAAATGAGGGGTCGCTCGACTCCCTTTCCCTATTTAAATTCTTGAGTTAGGGGTTGCTGGGGATAGGGGGTCCGAGCGTTTTTTTAAGAAACTTGTCTAAGTGTCCCCAAACAGGCGTGTTACCTTTTCGGTGGCCCACCCTGTATAAAGAATGTAAGATGGAAAAAAATAGTCCTGGCGGTATATCTAAATGTCTGTCAAATTGTGCGGGAAGTGTGAAATTAGGTACACTTATTAATTAGATCAAAATAAACGATTTGTCCCGCAGCACCCCTATTTTCAACCCTTAGTTTTCAAAAGTGCCCCGTATTTAGTTTTTCTATCCCCTAACGATAAATCTTTTGTTTACAACTTTTCGAAAAAATTATGTTAATAAAAGTTTTAGGAATTCCAATAAGGAATTATTATATAAGGATAAGATTTTCAAAATATCAACCCTTATCGAGATATGTGGAAAAAACTGATTTTTGTAGTCTCATTACAAAATCGGTCATATTATTCTTCTTAATGGTTTCTCAGAAAAATTATTCAAGTAAAAGATGTACATATTAATATGATCAATATTTTAGGTATATATAATATTTTCAGTTATTTCGATATTTCTGTACGCAACCCTTAAGTATGAAATCGCTCATATCTTATTTATTTGTTACTTATGAGAAAAAATATGTGTATATATATTATAAAAAATTATCTTATAGGTAGGCATTTTGTGTCGGTATGAAAATTTCTCAAAAGTCAACCCTTAACGAGATATATCGAAAAAACCAGAAATTGTCAATTTTTACATAAAGTCGATCATAACTTTTTTATATTTCACTAAAGTGACATAATTGTTATATAATTCAGTAGGTACATGGATGTAGAAAATATAAGTAAGGGGTAATTTTTTTACAAAAACTCACCCTTAGTGAGATATTTTGAAAAAAACAAACTTTCGGCTCTTTTTAAAATAGATTTCCTAACTTTTTCAATTACGATTGTTAATATAATTTTTTCACGGTTTTACAGTGTGTTTCATGAAATCATAGTGATTTTGCACCATATCACACTGGTCCGTCATCTTATTCAAGCGGCATTTCTGTCTAAATATATTTTCTTTATTTAGAAAATACGTTCAAAGTTTCCTTATGGAGATTACGTGTAAAATAGAATTCGCTATTTGTGCTTATTTTTGGGTAAAAATGTTGTGTAAACATGCAAAGTTTGTCTGTCCGAGGTCCTTAACCCATTTCGAACATTAAAACAATGCCAGAAAGGATTTTCGCGAAAATTTTCAAAATGACAAGTATCGGAAACTTTTTCTCGATAACATGGAAATTTAATTATTTTAAGTTGAAAAGTTATCCAAATGATGAAAAATGATTCTATTATGCCTCGCGTTAACATTTTCATCGTTAAAATGATGTAAAAAGTAGCAACAACATTCATCGTAGACTAATTTATGTGTCCCGATACTTTCTTTCGGTAACTTTCGAAATGTACATGTTTGTGTGCTTATTCGAATTTAGAGATTTTGAACGATGGACGATGTCGTCAGTAACATATTATAGTCGAATGTTTTCACCGAGAAAAATGTTTTTGTCTACATATTTAACTTAATATTGATGAAAGTAGGTGGCAAGTGTATGGTTAGGTACGTTACACTACACTTCTAAATATACAACTTATATGTATTGTAATTAAGAGGAAGTAAAATCCATATTTACTGCTGCACATATACGTGTAAATGATGCTTTTAGTTAGTGAAATAAACAAAAATTTGAAACTGTTTAAGGTAGAGAAGGTGTTTTTATAAAACAGATGTTATGCAACGTTAGACCAACTTCTATTTGTACATTTTATGTTTTATGGTATTTTTAGTTTCACTATAGTTAAAGATGAATGTTAAAACGTTCTCCCTAAGGCCATTCGTATTCCCAAGAAGCTGCCAGTGTCCAAATTGAGTTTACATTCAAAATTCATTGTAAGCTATCCTTATGAAGTTCACACGGAATTTGTTATATTTTCGTTAATTTTTGGGCAAAGACTATGTGCAAAGACGTAATTAACATTGTGAAATTTTTTTTGGTCTCAAATCTATTCCAAAAAGTTTGCATTTTACATTTTTTTTAATAATTGGTCAAAATTTACTATAGGTATAGAGTTGAACGAATTCGTATATCTTTATCAAATATCAACTGATTTTTGTGATTTTTACGTCAAATGTAAGCAAATGTACTCCTTTATTTTAGTTACGTTAATAACTTGCTAAATTACAGATACCTACTGGGTCAAAAATCTGAAAAGGTACAAAAATGTAAATTTTTTTTCCTTTTTTCAAGCGGCTACGCCAGCTGAACAAGGTGTGATATTTTAAAACAAAACCCTCGTTTGTATTAAAATAACATCGATAGATAAACATTTAAAGAACCGTTAATAAACTCATGTTCTTACTGCAATAATAACGATTTAAACATTATCTCTACAATAACACACGTGAATTATCGTTGCTACTTTAAGATAACGTGAGACAATTTTACCTATTCAATCTTATGCCTATGCCTTATCTCATTCTTGAACTTTGGTCCCCCCGACCGATTAAGAATTATAGTTTACTCAAATTCCGCGGGGTCACTACTTTACAAGCGCAGCTTCTTCCATGAGAGGCATAAAATAAACCCAATTTTATGATAAGAGGCACGAGTGTAACGAAGAGTAGGAGAGCGAGTACGGTACGCTTCTATACATAAGCGTTGCGCATCTGAGTAAATTACTTAGTAATCTTTGCTCTCCAATTGTGAATTGCCGCTCGAAGATCGGCAACGCTCGATTCGTGATGAGATCTATTATTAGATTTTGATATATGTAAAACAGTGTGATGTGAGATATCATTGAGTGCGTGGAAAAAAAGGTGAATGTTACTTTGTACCTTATTAACAATACAATTTAGTTAATAATAACAACAGGTAATACTGTGGATGCATCGATATTGCGTCGTAAAGGTTTATTATCAAACAATAATGTTAATAGCGTGGATATTTAGTTTTTTCACGATGATCCACAACGGGAATACCGCAAGGATCTTATGTATCGCACCAATCCCATCCTACAGTCATCAAGTAGTATACCAACCGTTATGGAGAGAATTATCATTAAGAGGTCATCGAGTTACAACTCTTACGACCGATCCAATCAAAGATCCCAAACTTACCAATTTGACGGAGATCGATTTACACTTTTCATACGAGACGTGGAATAAAGGTATTATGGGAACGGTATTAAATTCTAACCAAAATGTTATTGGACTTACCATTGATTTAACGCAAAAATTATTTGATGTTTATGATGAACAATTACGTCACCCGAGCTTTCAAGCATTAATCCATGGAGATGATGAGTTTGACGCGGTAATAATCGAAGCGGCGATGCCACCCATGTTAGCGTTCGCCGCGAAATACAAATGTCCACTGATCAACATACTGTCCGCCGATGTATCATTTGGAATACATCAAATAATGGGAAACCCCACGCATCCCGCACTATATCCCCATATTTGTCATTCATATGACGAACAGTTGACATTTTTTCAAAGACTTGGTAGCTTTCTGTCCACTTGTCTACTAACAGTTCTAGCAATTCCCACTGACATCCTAACAAACAACATGGTTGAAAAATATTTTGGTCCAAATTATCCCCCTTTAGCAGAAATCATGAGAAATACCAGTATGGTATTTATAAATACCGATCCAGTTCTCCACAGGATTAGACCTCTCGTTCCGACTGTAGTACAAATCGGTGGTGGCTTGCATATAAAACCACCAAAACCCTTACCTTCTGTAAGTAGGTAATCCTGCCTTAAATCCACTTTACCTTCTTACATACCACAGGATTTGCAAATACTGCTAGATGGCGCCAACCAGGGGTTTATCTACTTCAGTTTAGGATCAAATGTAAAAAGTAAAGATATTCCAATTGAGATTCGAACGAAAATACTTGAGACCTTCGCCAAGTTACCTTATCAAATCGTATGGAAATTTGAAGCGGACAAACTACCAAATAAACCCGACAACGTGTTTATATCCAAATGGTTACCTCAACAGGATGTTCTAAGTAAACCCAAATAAATCACATTGATAATTTTCTAATGTGTCTCTTGCAGGACATCCCAATGTAAAGCTCTTCATTATGCAGGGCGGTTTACAGTCGATGGAAGAAGCCATTTGTAGCGGTGTTCCAATGGTTGTCATGCCCTTTTATTCTGATCAAAAAGGGAATAGTAAGAAAATTGTCTATAAAGGCATGGGACTGGAGGTAGACTATCGTAATTTTGATAAAGAGGAACTGAGAGGGAAAATTTTGGATGTAATTCAAAATCCAAGGTACTTTCAATATTGAACGAAAGAGATTGATCGAAAATTTATTTTAGATACCGAAATAAGGTGAAGGAGTTGGCAAAACTAGTATTGGATCAACCAATGACTGGACTGGAACGTGCAGTTTGGTGGACCGAGTACGTCATTCGTCATAAGGGCGCTCCACACCTAAAAAGTCCTTTAAAAGATTTCCCGTGGTATCAATATTTACTTTTAGACGTAATGGCTGTTTTGATAACTACTGTTATTGTTTTGGTCTGTGTGATTTACTTAACAATTCGTAGTTTATGGCGGTGTTTGAAACCAAAACCAAAGTGTCAAGAAAGAAAGAGAAAGTAGCTCCGTAGAGTTTTACAAGTCTCTCAAGCAATTTGGCAATGCACACATCGTTAGTGGAATAATATGATGTGCAGTGTTGGCAAGAAAAAACGTCATCCAATTGCATAGAAATTCTAGACTAGAAAGACCTGTATTTGGGTTATTGTAGTATAGACGCTTCACCTTACATATGTTTACTTTATCAATGCAGGGTATATCACGAAACCCGTTCATTAGAAGTTTCAGGGGTCCCTTACTACTTATGAATTTGAAACTTTCAGGTTAAGGATAGGTAACCCATAGCCTTCTTTTGTTCTAAAATATTGTCGATGTTGTACAACTTCCGGAAAGATCGGAAATCGCCATTCATCTTCTTATTTTAAATAGAACACCCTGTATATTATTGCATTTTTGGATTATACAATCGATTCTGCGTTAATCTGTATTAGATTATCCTATACCTATCTTCCAAATATGTAAAAATATACAGGGTGTTCGATTTGATAAAAATGACTTTTTGGTGTTCGAAGTTTTTTAACTTTGCCACTAATTTTGAACGCCCTGTATAATCTATGATAGGTTTGCAAATGCATTTTGTGAACCCTTATGGTTTTACTTCGTGTTTGTAAAGTATGAATGTTTTGCGTTCAAAGAAGAGCAAAAGGTAGGCTATTAAACATCCCTCCGCAAAGCGCAAATTTTTCAAAAAAATCATAATATCTCAAAAACAGTTGAAGATAGGTAAAGGATAATACTAAACATCCTGCCGCCCGCGGAGATCATGTTCAGCCGAAGGTTGAACAGTCCGCCATTTTGGAAAAAAATATTTTTGGAAATTTTAAACTTCTGAGAAAGGAAGACATACCTATGCCAAATTTTATAAAAATATCTTGAAGGGTTTTTGAAATAATAATTATTATGTTCAAGAAAATACAAAATGGCTGATTACGGCTAAAGTAAGCCGAAATCATAAAAAATGTTACTGAACATTTTAAACTTATTTTCATATGTACAATCCGGATATGTATAGCTCGCTACACCTTTTTGTAACACCCTCTATAATAAATAATGGGGGAGAGCTTTAGGCATCTATTTTTTTAGTAGGTGGGCGTAAAATTGACGATTGTGCCTTTATAGCGGAGGTAATCGGTTTCCTCTCCAATCAATTTGAGGATGGGTTGATCCTTGATCTGATGAGTTGGATAGATGGCGCTTCGATCTGCTTCATCCACGCGGTGTAGTTTCCTGGGAGCCACTATCTTCGTGCCCGACTGCTGATTCACGAGGATTTTCTGTATGGCATCTTGCTTGTTCTTCCCTCTTCTGTTAGCTTTTCTTCTTGTTCCTGGAAGATACAACAAATTTTTCTGTTTCATCATTGAATGAAATGAAGCTGTAGTCAGGTGTTCTATTTCACTCTTGCCATGTAAATCTTCAAATTCTTCCTATCTGCCCCACTGGCAGAAACTGTGACCTTGGAGAGTCCTTCCAACGCAAATATTTTTCAGAGCACCACGACTGTGGCTTTTGTGTTTTTGTTCAACTTTTTAATATACCTATACGGAAGTTATGCACCAATAGTATCTACTTTACCTTTCTTCTTTCGTACTACAGATTTGGTATAATCATATTGTGGAATCTGTTTGAAGAACCTATAAGCTATGGTCGGGTGCCGATGGCACTCTTTTTGAAAAGGTTCCAGTACAGAATCATATTCAGTTTCTAAAGTATGAATGTTTTGCGTTCAAAGAAGAGCAAAAGGTGGGCTATTAAACATCCCTCCGCAAAGGGCAAATTTTTCAAAAAAATCATAATATTCATAATATCTCAAAAACAGTTGAAGATAGGTATAGGATAATCTAATACAGATTAACGCAGAATGGATTGTATAATCAAAAAATGCAATAATATACAAGGTATTCCATTTAAAATAAGAAGATGAATGGCGAATTCCGATCTTTCCGGAAGTTGTACAACATCGACAATATTTTAGAACAAAAGAAGGCTATGGGTTATCCTTAACCTGAAAGTTTCAAATTCATAAGTAGTAAGGGACCCCAGAAACTTCTAATGAACGGGTTCCGTGGTATACCCTGTATAATTACTGCTAGAAATAAGTGAAAATAGTTTTGAAATGGAATTAGTTACTAATGCGAAAAGTGTAGCTCATCCTAATTGTACTGAGGTAAAGCGAAAGCCGTAGCTGTAGCCTTCCACCACGTAATACACTGAATCTAACAAGCATCCTTAGACGCTACAATTCAGTGAGTGAAGAAGAAGTGCGAGAAAGGTTTTCAAAAACCCATATTCTTCGCAAACACGGGGAAGGTTAAACATTGCTGATACTCCAGTCTGACGAAAAGGAAGAAGGGACGTTTAAAGTCATAAGTAGGAGAAGGGCTTCATATGGGTGCGCGGTAACTTTCAACCCCCTCATACATTGCAAATGACCGCGACAACTACAAGAGTCAACAAGTCAATAATGGTATTCTGAGAAGTTTTACCAGCAACTCCCCTAGTCCATACTTTCTGACAATGGGGCACAATTTGTGTTAAAGAATTTTTATTTATTTATTCAACGTAGCCTAAGGCTAATTTACCACTCTCACATGCTCAACAATAAACATGCAATACAAAATATGAAATATAAAACATAAAACATAAAACATAAAACATAAAACATAAAACATAAAACATAAAACATCTCTTCCTAGCCAACTCGCTCCGCAAACCTCTTTTTCAATTTACGCTTAAATGCATCGACGCTCCCAGTTCTTTTAATATCTGGTGGTAGCTCTATCAAACTTAAGATCACAGTCAATAATTACTCCCAAGTACTTAAAACTATCTACCCATTGTATCACCTCCTTTTCTACAATTATATCACATTTTTTAACCTTCTTTCCTATATACATGCATTTGGTTTTCTTAGTATTTAGACATAGTTTATTATGACACAGCCATTGTACAATATTTACAAGTTCGGAGTTCATATCATTAACAAGCTCTGTGCCTTCTTTTCCAGAAATATATACCAAGGCATCATCAGCAAATAGATGTATTTTACTCTTATTTACTATATTTGGTAATTCGTTTATGTACAAAATGAATAATAGAGGTCCTAATTTACTACCTTGTGGAACTCCAAATTCTACATCCTTACAATCAGAACATTTATCATTAACTTTGACATATTGTTTTCTATTTCGCAAGTAATCTTTTAACCATTTAAAAATATTTCCTCTAATCCCATAACTATATAACTTTTCTAATAATTTCTCCCTACTAACAGTTTCAAAAGCCCTTTTAAAATCTAAAAATACCGCAACAGTACAATTTCTCTGATCTCTCTCCCTTTTCCATGATTCTACCACTAGTTGCACCGCAGTCTCAGTAGAATGCCTATGCCTGAACCCTGATTGGTATATTTTTTGAAGATTATTAGTAGATAAGTAATGGCACTTTGGCCTGGATTGATCCCAAGGTCAAACATATACTATGTCAATACTAAAACAGGTTGACCTCGATTCAAGGTCAAGGCCACATCCTCGTGGGTGGTTCCTTCCCAGGCATAAATCGTTCAAGGCCACGTCGTGGGTGGTCCTCAAGGTCAAGGCCACTCTGCCACCTTCGTCCTCAACATTTGACCTTGAAAAACATTTTGATTTAGCCAAGTTCTTAACCGGAAGGCTGAGTTTTAAACCGTAAACCGTAGTTTCGCGTGGGTGGGCAAGAAGTTGACCTTGAAGAGACCACCCACGCGGCCTTGAAAGATGTATGACCTTGAAGCGACCACTCGCGATGGTATGGCCTTGACCTTGAATCGAGGTCACAGTGAATTAGTAGTGCCATAGTATATCTTTTGAGGTCAACCGAGGTCAAAGTGCATTAGAAGTGACATAGTATATGTTTGACCTTGAGGTCAACCGAGGTCAAAGTGGATCAGAAGTGCCATTGTATGACTACTATTATTGTACCAGGAGCAGAAAGGAACAAACAGGATACCGTACCAAACAAATTGGGGAAGCAAGTGAGCTGCTTCGTAAACGTTCGCCAAGCACCATATTGCCCCTAATAAAAGGGGAGGTACAGCCAAAGTGGGTTCAAAGTAACCAATACTAAACAGCTGGGAAATGTGCTGTGGTGCATGATAGTGAAACCATAATCAACTCATAAAAGGCAATACGGGTTTATTCTAAATGGTGGACACTGTGAGTTGTGAGTGTACTGTGGAGCACAAGGTTTTCTGCGTTACTGAGTTTGCAAAAAGTGAGTCATCACTTACAGTGAAGGGGACATTTCGTACCAAATTCGGTACTGAACCAGCATAAGCCGTTGGTTTACGCAATTTAAAGAGACTAGAAGTGTGTGTAAAGGAAAAAGCACAGGCCGCCCACGTGTGTTAGAGGATGATGTCAACGGATTGAAGACAGTTTTGCTCACAGTCCAAGTACCAATAGATAAATTGTGGAGGAAATGTTTTTCTGTAGTTGGGTTGGTTCATTAAAAAAGAAGTATTTTCAATAATGTATGGTCATCAAATTTCACGAGTGTCTTATTTGGAAGAACTTTCTGATGATGGACCACAAATGGCTGATTTGATGGCGTCTGCCGAGCGTCAATCACAACCCATGAGTAAAGACGTAACACTAAATATGATTCTGTACTGGAACCCTTTCAAAAAGAGTGCCATCGGCACCCGACCATAGCTTATTGTTTCTTCAAACAGATTCCACAATAATGATTATACCAAATCTGTAGTACGAAAGAAGAAAGGGAAAGTAGATTGGTGCATAACTTCCATATAGGTATATTAAAACTTGAAAAAAAGCACAAAAGCCACAGTCGTGGTACTCTGAAAAATGTTTGCGTTGAAAGGACTCCCCAAGGTCACAGTTTCTGCCAGTGGGGCAGATAGGAAGAATGTGAAGATTTCCATGGCAAGAGTGAAATAGAACACCTGACTACAGCTCCATTTCATTCAATGATGAAACAGAAAAATTTGTTGTATCTTTCAGGAACAAGAAGAAAAGCTAACAGAAGAGGGAAGAACAAGCAAGATGCGATACAGAAAATCCTCGTGAATCAGCAGTCGGACACGAAGATAGTGGCTCCCAGGAAACTACACCGCGTGGATGAAGCAGATCGAAGCGCCATCTATCCAACTCACGAGATCGAGGATCAACCCATCCTCGAATTGATTGGAGAGGAAACCGATTACCTCCGCTATAAAGGCACAATCGTCAATTTTACGCCCACCTACTAAAAAAATAGATTCCTAAAGCTCTCCCCCATTATTTATTATACAGGGTGTTACAAAAAGGTGTAGCGGGCTATACATATCCGAATTGTACATAATATGAAAATAAGTTTAAAATGTTCAGTAACATTTTTTATGATTTCGGCTTACTTTAGCCGTAATCAGCCATTTTGTATTTTCTTGAACATAATAATTATTATTTCAAAAACCCTTCCTTTCTCAGAAGTTTAAAATTTCCAAAAATATTTTTTTCCAAAATGGCGGACTGTTCAACCTTCAGCTGAACATGATCTCCGCGGGCGGCAGGATGTTTAATGTTGGATTAAACAGTTTTCCTGTTTACCAAATAAGTTAGAATTATTAAGAAATGATTAAAATAGGAAGTAGGAAACGTAGTAATACGAATGTAGATTAGTACAAACAATGCTGAGTAAGTAGGAAAGAAACAATATTGTAAAATGCAATCGCAGCACCGGCTAGGTAAACATGACCTAGACCATTAAATTATAGCAACACGTCATAGAATAAGAATGTATATAAACTTGTAAATATTGTAAATAAATCAGTCTTTGAATGAAAGCCATTTTGTTCAAGTACTCAACGGTGGTGTGAGGAACAGTCTACAATTGGTACGAGTGACGGCGTGCCCCTCACAACCAAAACCACCAACAACATCCAATCTCCCTCAACCGGAGATTGAACATGATTCGGCTCGAAGGACCATGTTCAATTATTCATTTATTATAAGATTTTTATTTCACTGCTTAATCTCAAATAGTTTCTGAGTTATGGCCGGCCTCCTTTCTTAGTTGTACACCCTGTACAATCCGGATATGCATAGCCCGCTACACCTTTTTGTAACACCCTATATAGTATTTATTATAGTGGTTAATTTTTCTAGAACGCAACTCATTTTCCAAATCGCTCGTTACCAAAAGCTCAATAACCCAAAGGGGAATTTTACAATGACAAAAAGCTCGTTTTGGTGGTTGTTCGACAAATTCAACCAACAGGTGTGTACGATAACTTTTATTTTTAGCACACGTGTGAACGGGAACTAAGGTCGTTCAAAAAGCTAATTACGTTACGAACATAGAGTTTCCGTGAGGATTTTCGTGCCATTCGCTTTGAAATATGTTGACAAAACACAATGTTGACGAACCTAATAATCGTCATCATAAAATAGTTGGTAGGTAGGAGTATTTTTAGGAAATGAGTCAATATTTTTGAGCTCTGAAGTATCACCGTCGTTAATAATTACCTAATATTGTATTATCTTAGATAGAAATTTTCCACGTGACAAAATTGACTTTTCTATTAATAGAACGGACGGAAGATCTGAATATTAATATTGTAAAAAATATTGACCTACATACCTTTCGCCATCATCATTAAATGCGTAATCCCCCAGAATGAGATCCCTCAAACGGTAACGTGCTGGAAGTGGTAAAGGAACTGGATCCGTTTCCCTTTCACGGACAAGTAATGCCATTTCGCCACCGTCACCGTCCTGTAAATTACGCTCCAGGATTGTAATGGGCCAAAAGGACCCTTTAAACAAACTTTATTTAAGCACGTGTCACGCTTTTTATATTATTAAGCTACACGATCACTTTGCAATTTGCGCAATATAAAACTTGGTAGAGCGTCGCGACGCGTCCGAAGTTAAAGTGAATGCTTTTATTCGTACAATGCGGTCATAAACCGTACGCCGATAAGTAGTGTTGCTTAGATACGAAACCGACGCTGTTTCATAAATGATTTCATTCCAATGTTTTTTGACCTCAAAACCGACTTTACGTGCTCTTTCATTTTCAATAATTGTGGTAAAACTTAATGAGTAGACAAGGGGAGTCGGAAATGTAATGATCGCGACCGGACTGTGAGCACAAATAAGTATCACCTCAAAATTAAATCCATTCTGTGGAAAATGGCATGTATTATGTAGAGCCTCCAAATTCAATTATCGGCCATTTGTCATTCAAAGGAACTGAAAAAGTTGTAATAAATCCAAATGTGAAACAGTTTATTTTTAATATTGGGGGTGTAAAAAAATTAAATTCAACTGGAAACTTAAGCAGTAGGTATATACAGTTTTCAGATCTCTGTAAAGAAAACTAAAAATATAAGGTAGGTAAGTGTGTTTTCAGAAACTAAAATTATTTGTACAAAATACAAATTGGAAACTAAGGCGGAAGATTTCAATAGACCTAAACCGGAGTAATAAAATTTGAAATTAACGTTTCCATAAATTGTGGAATTTGAATTGGAATTTATAATAAAAATAGCTGCCGCTTTAGCTTACATTTTTCACACATGAGTATGTAAAGATGAAAATGTCATTCGAGCTTGAACGTTTTCAAAATATACATATACAAGTTAGTATATATCATGATGTTAAAACCTTCAGAACTGGACCCAAAGGTACATCAAATTTCAAAGGTGAGGATGGAGAGCTATTAGGTAATATGCGAGAGAGTCAAGAAAGGTGGAAAAACCATTTTGAAAAAGTTACACGTACACGAAGAGATACAAGGAGAGCAAAGTGTAGTGGAAAGAGAATAGCAACACGGGGGTGAAATACAGGAAAAACAGAAAGATGAAATAAGGAATGCTAGTGAAGATGAAATTAAAGAAATAATCCATAAAATTACAAAAAACATATCACGAAATGGCAAACTCCGTATTTATAAAACCATATTAAGGCCGACAATATTGTACCTACAGCAGTGAGACAAAGAAGACACAAAACAGTTTGGAACTATGGGAAAGAAGAATGCTGAGAAGAATATATTATGGAGGAAAGAAAATAGGCGGAGTATGGGAGAGAAGAACAAACGTAGAACTATATGAATTATACTTCAATGGTTAGGTCATATGGAAAGACTGCCCGATGATAGAATAGTGAAAAGGTTAAGATGGAATGTTCCGGAAGGACAGAGAAAGAGGGGGAGACCGAGGAGAAAATGGTGGAAAGCAGTAAAACAGGACTTAAAAGGAAAAGGACATAACTGGAAAGAAATAGCCGAGGATAGAGCAAAATGGAAACTAGAGAGGCCTATGAATACCTATATACATACAAGTATACAAGGGTAAATCCTATACTACAAGTTCCTATTTTCGTCTGTATGTATGTATGTCCATGAACTCCTCATTCATTAATGGCCGAATTCCTTCAAACTGGTACCAATATTTTTATATTTCTTGGGACTGTCCTACTGTCTAGCAAAATCCTGGATATGGTCACTCCCGGCTGACCTACAGAGGTCATAGGAATCGGGCAATAAGTTGTTACTGTCGCGCGTAGCGCGAGCGTAAAACTAATGTACACCAGATGTCAATTTTTCCCGGAAACGCGACGTAAAAAGAAACGATACCGCGAAATTTTCGTCAAAATCGGTCGACGGATGCAAAAGTTACGCCCAAAGAAAGTGCGCGAAAAAAATCGCGAATTTTTCGTCGGCCGACCCGAACGTGAGAGTAACGCAAAAAAATTCGTCCTCCTGCGACCTCCCGTTCGCCCGTAAGGCGCGTTCGAAGTTTCAAATTTCGAGTACCGATGGCGGTCGAACGGTTGATATCGAAACAACGCCGCTTGCTGTGTTCGACTCACCTTCGCCGGTAGTACGTGTACGCGAAATATGGTGTCGCCCGGATTCCGATTTAGGGCGCCGCGAAGTTTTCCACCCCAACCGCGCCGTAGCGTTTGTCTCTCGTTCTCCGCTCGCGGAGGGCGTGGAGACCAAATCGCCGCGCCGAAAGCACCGTAACCCTCTCGATCTCCTCTCCGCCCCGTCGCCGTCGTCGCCGAAATGCGAAAAAACCCGCAATTCCCTTCTCGCCCTGATATCACCCCTCCCAATATACACCGTCAATATGGGACCGGTGGCGAGGACCTTGTACCGAAATGAGACGTTCGGGCCGAAGGTGCCATCAAGAACTGAGATCTAGTTTAGTAGTTTTTTTCGCAATTTTGCCGTTTTGCACCCCCCGCCCCTCGCTTGTAAAGCGACAGGGGCGTTTTTTTTGCCCCGGGACGAAAAACTGCCCCGGCCATTCCCCACCTAAAAACCTCTGTACGCCTAGACCGTATCTCGCACCGTTCGACCTCCGCGAATTTTTAGCTTAGGCGAGGGTGGTGGGAAATGTACTCGAGCTTACCCGTCCCCCGTCCCCGAACCACATTCAAAAGAAGCGTCTTTTAGAGCCGGAGCTACGTGAAATATTTCGAGTCGCTGTATAGACCCGAAAAAAGTTATTAGCGAAATAGACGATAACGACTTATTATGGTATTGTAATAGGTTCGTCCGGCGTACTGTTAGATATGGACATGAAGTACTAGACGCAGTGGTGCGGGCAACATGGATACATGGTGCGGAGGTATGGGTGCCGGTAATCCCATGGGAAGTGGCGGCCACAATAACAATAATAATTCGTGCAAGCAAGGCAGGGGGGGGGGGCAATCACTGACAAAGTGAATGGGAAATGAAAGACTACTGGACGAAGGAACTGATACCCGATATATGGACACGGATGGAGCGACGGCACGGGGAAGTTAACCATCACATCACCCAATTCCTAATGGGACACGGCGGGAATGGAGTATATTTAGTATAAGATAGGAAAAGGGACGATGGTATCAACTGCGTAGATTGTAGCTTGGTAGATGGCAAAAGACACGCGCTATTCGAGTCTCTTCTTTCTAATTCCTTAAGATCTTCAATAGAATTCTCACTGAAACTGAAGTTTTCGTGGTTGTATTGCTCGAAGATCTGCAAATTTCCAGTGAATTTAGTTTTAATCTTTGAGCAGTTACGTTTTCAAAATTCCACTATAGGTAACTATAAACCTTAAGATCTTCAACAGAATTCTCACTGAAACTGAAGTTTTCGTGCTTGTATTCCCCGAAGATCTGCAAATTTCCAGTGAATTTAGTTTTAATCTTTGAGTAGTTACGTTTCCAAAATTCCACTATAGGTAACTATAAAGCTTGTGATCTTCAACAGAATTCTCACCGAAAGTGAAGTTCTTGTACTCACACTCGATTGCTCGAAGATCTGCAAACTTCCAGTGAATTTAGTTTTAACCTTTGAGCAGTTACATTTCCAAAATTCCACTATAGGTAACTATAAACGTTAAGATCTTCAATAGAATTCTCACTGAAACTGAAGTTTTCGTGCTTCTATTGCTCGAAGATCTGCAAACTTCCAGTGAATTTAATTTTAACCTTTGAGCAGTTACGTTTCCAACATTCCACTATAGGTACATAACTATAAACCTTAAGATCTTCAACAGAATTCTGACTGGAACTGAAGTTTTCGTGCTTGTATTGCTCGAAGATCTGCAAATTTCCAGTGAATTTAGTTTTAATCTTTGAGCAGTTACGTTTTCAAAATTCCACTATAGGTAACTATAAACCTTAAGATCTTCAACAGAATTCTCACTGAAAGTGAAGTTCTTGTACTCACATTCGATTGCTCGAAGATCTGCAAACTTCCAGTGAATTTAGTTTTAACCTTTGAGCAGTTACATTTCCAAAATTCCACTATAGGTAACTATAAACGTTAAGGTCTTCAGTAGAATTCTCACTGAAACTGAAGTTTTCGTGCTTGTATTGACCGAAGATCTGCAAACTTCCAGTGAATTTAATTTTAACCTTTGAGCAGTTACGTTTCCAACATTCGACTATAGGTACATAACTAACATAAATAATAAATTATAAACCTTAAGATCTTCAACAAAATTCTCACTGGAAGTGAAGTTTTCGTGCTTGTATTCCTCGAAGATCTGCACATTTCCAGTGAATTTAGTTTTAATCTTTGAGCAGTTACGTTTTCAAAATTCCACTATAGGTAACTATAAACCTTAAGATCTTCAACAGAATTCTCACTGAAAGTGAAGTTCTTGTACTCACATTCGATTGCTCGAAGATCTGCAAACTTCCAGTGAATTTAGTTTTAACCTTTGAGCAGTTACATTTCCAAAATTCCACTATAGGTAACTATAAACGTTAAGATCTTCAATAGAATTCTCACTGAAACTGAAGTTTTCGTGCTTGTATTGACCGAAGATTTGCAAACTTCCAGTGAATTTAGTTTTAACCTTTGAGCAGTTACGTTTTCAAAATTCCACTACAGGTAACTATAAACCTTAAGATCTTCAACAGAATTCTCACTGAAGTTTTCGTACTTTGCAGGATTTAAAACGCTTCAAATTTAAATATCGAAATTACCTAAATGATGTGGATATGCAAGATTGTTGTTAGAAATTCAATCAAAATCTTCCCACAACTCTGCAAATTCTAAAAGTTGAGGCCAATGATGAAAGTTTTAAATTTTGTAACGCTGTAAAAGTTAAAACAACTGTTAACACGGAAGTTTTTACAATTCGAAATTTGAAAAATACTGATGGAAACCCTCTTTCGACGAAGCCGTTTCCGGAACAATTTGTAAGCTGATTTACCTCGGTAAAGTTGGCACCCTGACCTCTCCCGATCACTTCCAAATTTGCCCTATAATTAGTGCTACATTAGTGCTGATTAGTGCTCGAGTTTGGTATTTAGTGGTGGTAATCTCAGGAACCTGTTCTAATTTCTTTTTCGGGGTGCCAACTTTACCTGGCGCCCCGACCTCTCCCGATCACTTCCATATTTGTCCTATATTCAGTGCTAATTAGTGCTCGAGTTTGGTAATTAGTGCTGGTGATCCGAGGAACTTATGCTAATTTTTTTTCGGGCGCCGAGTAAAGTTGGCACCCCGAAAAAAATTCCTCGGATTACCAGCACTAATTACCAAACTCGGGCACTAATCAGCACTAATGCAGCACTAATTATAGGGCAAATATTGAAGTGATCGGAGTGCCAGGTAAAGTTGGCATCCCGAAAAAGAAATTAGCATAAGTTCCTGAGATTACCAGCACTAATTACCAAACTCGAGCACTAATCAGCACTAATGTAGCACTAAATATAGGGCAAATATGGAAGTGATCGGGAGAGGTCGGAGTGCCAACTTTACTGAGGTAGCTGATTTGGCCTTTCGTCTTCGCCTAACGATATGCTCTTGGCGTGGTGCGGACAAAAACATCCCAGAGGATAAATAAAATAATTAATGGAAGAATCTGAGTAACATCGGGACTGAAAGCATTAGGGAATGGAACAGGACAACAATTATTAGTAAAGATGCTCAAAATAAGGTAATGGCAATGGAGGTGTAAGACAAAGGTAAGAAAGCTGTGCAAATGAATCTTTATTACATTTTTAAGATAGAGCGGAAATTTATTTGGTGACTAACCTGATTTAGACGTACACTCACTTTTTTTTTAATTTTAAATGAAATTGTAGAAAGAAGTGTAGGCGGAGAAAACTCATTTGTGAGATTTTTAAATTTCCTTTCAATGAATCAACTTTTCACAAATAAAAAGAGGTCAATGAAAATTTCTTTTGTTACAATCGAGATTCGTTGAAAATGCAAATTCACGCTGTTCCATTGCCGGGAGGGTTATTATTGATTTTAGTGCTTAATCTGTGGATTTAACAAATCTCGTAAAAAGCTTTACATGCATTAACAATTACATTACAGTTACATTATTGAAAAGTACCCCTCAACATTTAGGTAACATATTACATCATCCAGACATCCGGTTTTACATTTTAATAATTTCCTATGGGAATTTCTAACCCAAAATGCATTTACTTTAATAATAATTTACGTATTTTACATTAAAGAATTCTTTAATTAATTTTACCTTTCACTGCTTTATAGCTTTATAAATATTTCTATTTACCAATCGGTAAATCAATGTTTTTCCGCTTACATAAGACCTCATTCGCTTGCGCCAATATTTTTCGTTCCTTCCATGCGAATTTAAAATTTTATATAATAATGAAAGCTTCCACAGTTGTTCATTAATAATTGAAAATTATTTATTTTGGGTTAACTGTGTAATGGTTTTTTATTGATTATATAATCCAAACGTTTCGGACACCACTTACAGCAGGTGCCTTCTTCAGTGGGTTAAAATTAAAATTAAAATTAAACGAAAAGAAACTGACAAATTATACAATTAAAATTAAATTGTTTTATTTTTTATTTTTATTTGTATTATTTAATCAATAAAAACCATTACACAGTTAACCCAAAATAAATAATTTTCAATTAAAATTTTATGTTCCATAGAAATTTAATTATAACCAAAAAGATGCCAATTTTTACATATTGAACGAAATTTCTATATTCTCATTGTGCCCCGTACGGGACCCCCCTCCCCCCAACGTTACTCTGAATGCATGAGTTTGAGCACATAACCATTTTGGAGCTCAAACACTTAAAATGGCACCAAAATCATAGTAAACTTTATTGGCTTGTATTAAGTTACCGGTGCGTATTTACTGTCTCAGTGAGAAATAAAATTTTGGTCTAATTGGTGACACATAATTGAAACAGATAAACAAAAAGTGATTACATATTGCCATGGAAATGCAAGTCCAAAGGGTCCAAGTAACGACTCCAACCTTCATTCCCACATGCACTCCCAGCAAACACATTTATATATAAAATACATATAAATTATATAAGAGCTTTTTAGATTTATATAAAACTGGAAGAAAAATAAGAGATATTTAATGTCAGGATGTCAGCAATTTCCAAAATAATATATATGTCTATTAGATGTAAATTCTTCTATATCTGTAGTACATGAATTTATATACGGTTTATGTATATTTTATATAATATTCACATAAAAAATATTAGTTGTAAAAGCGGTGCGATGACCAAATGGCAGCTACTCGAGCATAATGTAATTATTACCAATGTAAAAAATTATTTAAGCAGTTTCATACAAAAAAAATGGCAAACTACATTTTTACGTGCAACTGTACTTTTAATTAACTTAATTCTTGCACGAACCCGTTTTAACCTGAACTGAAAGCCGACAGTTTATTATGATATTACCTATATACTTGCTTGCAAAGTTTCCCTTAACCGGATTCGAACCGTTGCGGGTGGGCGTTGCAAATTCCGAAATCCGACATGTGTTTTCTTTGTATCCGACATTGTACCACTGCGCTAATCTGAAACATTCCTTTGTTTATTTCGTTCTTCCTAACTTTGCGCTGTTTCGCGAGTTTAAATTATGTTTGATTATATCGTTGAGTGAAGTCTTACTCAATGATTATGCCTACCTTTCTGTTAAAAATGACAAGGATTTAACTTATTTTATATTATTTATATTCTATATAAATTAGAGGCATTTTAGTCGATACGGATCTAATATTAAAGGTACGTGAACTACAATTTTTGGCGTTATAGAAAACCCGCGCGTGCGATTAATTATGCGGCGCAAATAGAAACGGACTTTTATTTTGGACAATATAATATAAGTATGTAATGATAATTTATTGTATTTACAGAAGGAACACATAAAAAATATGTAATTCTTCTTACATATAAGATTTTACATATAACGTACATAAATCTAATCATATAAATATGACAGCACATAAATTTTATGGGTAATATGTAATTATCTATATGTATATATTATATGTATACAGAATATCCGTAAGTTTATATACTATTATGTAAAATATACGTAATTTGTTACATACGGTTTATATAACTTTATTAAAGAACACTTACATACTTGATATATAAAAAAGCATATGTAGGAGTATTTACTTCAATCTTATATATGTTGTATGTATATTTTATATGTGTGCTTGCTGGGCTCTATTGGAGCGAACACTCCAATCTTTCTAATGCACGCAAGAGCTGTGGTGGAATCGTTCAAAAGTATCCAAGGAATTTGGTCATAGTAGATGGATTCATTCCCTATTTTCTATAGTCGAGAACCGATGGCAAACCATGGAATTGCATATTTTGGTGGGAGTCAAGTTTAGACTTCACCAGCAGCAGCGACACTTCACTCGTCCACGCTTAAGAGAATCTTTCGTTTTGTTAGTTTTGCGCTCATTTGCATCGCAACAATTAACAAAATGTCCCCAAATTTCTCCCACATAAGACGGAGCCGCTGCCTAATTTCCATATCCAAGTCGAGTTCTTACAACTTATGTCATAATATTCATTTTCCACCTCAGGAATTTGAAAAACCGTTGCTCTGAGTTTACAATTTTTAGAATTTGGAAGGCCTTTCTAATCTTTGCTATCGCTCTCACGTTATGCTCGCGCAATTTGGTAAATTGACAGGATTCATCAAACATTGGTTGGGCTGGTATTGTCGTAGCACACTTTTCTGCCCATTAAATCCCTTTTATTCTGTAGAGAAAATCGTAAGATGTTTCGTGTGGTGAGGCTGGTCGATTCGTTGTTTTGAAGAAAAAAAAAAGGTTCAAAGCTTCTTTCTGTATCGCTTTAGTTGACTAGGATCCCTAATGTGTAGTGTCCGACCGAACCTTCGGCTTCGGCCACCTTCGGCCAAACCTTCGGCTTCGGCTAAAATAGGCCGAAGTTTTGGCCGAAGCCGAAGGTTTCTAGCAAATACCGAAAATGAACGAACTATTTCGAAATCAACGCGAGTGCGATGAAAAAGTGGTCGCGGGGAGGACGGAGATTTACCGGGATCACCCTGCACCGCCGGTAACTAAATCAAAGCAAAATAAATTAGCAATTAGCACACGCATTTGGTTAAGTATTTTGGTACGTACGACTATTTAACTTTGATTGCTAATTATTATTAATATTAAGTTTTTTTTATGTGATAGTAATTATTATTTACAGTTATTAAACCTTCGGCTTCCGCTTCAGTTTCGGCCGAAGGTTGTTACAAAAGCCGATTAATCGGCTACGGCTTCGACTTCGGCCAGAAATCGACCTTCCGTTGGAGACCACTAATATGATAGTTTACAGACTGACTGGGTGACGTATTGTATGGTGGTGAACTCTCAAAACGTTTCATCCAAGTGTCCATCCGAACATAATGTTTCTGTAGCTGCAACCGTTCCACTTGCCCTGGTTACCTGGTAACATTCAACAGATCTGACTCCATTTAGACAGTTTGACCTGAATGTTTCTTGGCCATCTAATCCGTGAAATGTGCTTACGTTCTTTATATGCTGTTGTATTTTGTTCCTTAACTTTAGGTAACTGCCGTATGCAAAGAAAAACTACAAAATGAAAATTTAAGAAAAGAAATCAACGAAATACCTAAAGTATATTCAAATTTTCAAAATTTTTGGTTTTTCAATGCTATATCAATAGAAAATCTCCCTTCTGCAGTTCCGCAATATTCACATCCTTGTCGAAAGGTAACTGCTCTACGTCAACAAGTCTTCCCCTCCAGACAAGTCTACCAACGGGTTCATATCGCTTGATTCTTTGTCGCTGCTGCTGGAAATCTCATAATCTACCTTTTTCTTCTTTTTTTTATCTGGTCCATCTTCTACTTCTTGATTGATCCGAGAGTCAGATGCAAAATTCAACATCTTTTTCGTAGCTTATCTCTTTCTGGATTCTAAGTCAGCTTTGTATGGAGGAGTAGTAAGTACTGCGGTATCTTGGTTTTCACAAGGACCAGCTTGGGTGCTTGGGTCAAAGGCGACACTTCCATTAAGGTCATCAAAGAAATTTCGATGATGTAGGAGTTGCTGTAGATTCTAAAGAAAAGCTTGGTTTCAACGTATTGGTAGTAGAAAATATTGATTCATTCAAGATAAGACAATCAACTGGCCAAACACTGCTGGCTTTGAAAGTATTTGCAGCCGTACGCACAGAAGCCACTTCAACCAGCAACGGAGAAACTTAAAATTGTGAAATTGTTTTTCCTGGATGATAGTGCCGAGATTATTGCCGTGCGTGCTGTCCATTCAGAAGTAGCAAGGATCGTCATCCTTAGATATGGACGAAACATGACTATGGAAATGCTTCAATCAACAAAAAGTTCCGAGTTTATGTATCCAGTGTCGAAAATTGTTACAATACTGCGTCTAGGTGCACCGAATTCGAATCCTTGCGGCCGTCTTTTCCTTAGAGGGTGTGCCAATTAAGAAAAATTAGAAAAATGATATTAGGAAAAATGATGAAAATTGGAAAACCAAATGTCAAAATTTCACTGCGATGTCTTTCAAGACCTACTTAATTGACTAATTTTGTTACATTAAAATGTCAATAACTCATAGACCCATGGTACCTTATATCATTTTGTTGAGCCTTTATTACAGAGAATTAAAATATATAGCGTTTTCCATTTAAGAAAAAGAACACGTGTTTGGAATAGTGCTCGTAAATGGGCCATCCTATACATACAAAAATATTTTTACAAAGTGGTACACGTGATGAGGCACTCCGCACTATAACGTTGCGGATCATTTAAGCTTAAGGGGATGCTCATGGGACTGTAGATAAGCACCAACTTCAACACCAATGACTGCTGCGTTTTTCCTGCCGATGGCGGTAACAGCCAACGGGCTCAACATGCGCGGGTGGAAGAAGACGCGAAATAGTCCTTCGTTGCTTTCGACACTCCATTACGATCCAAACCGGATTTCGCCGTTATCAACTGGTGGTGAAGATTTATGAGAACGTTCGACACTCAAAGGTATCGCATAGTAGTTATTTTTGTATCTAGTGCGCGAAATGCCACTTTGGTGATCGAGAATTGATTTATTTAACGAGGCGCAGCCGAGTTAAAAAAATAGTCGAGATCACCAAAGTATTTCGCGCACGAGTTGCAAACAATATTTTTTTTACAAACGTGAAAAAGTTATAACAATTATTTTAACGTTAAAATACAAAACTCTCATCTAGTTTGCGTGCAGTGCACGAAGTAATTACTTCGCGCACGGCGTCGTCATTTCGCGCACGCTGTCATGGTAACGTAGGAAAGTGAGAAAAAGGGTTACTTCGCGTATTGTTATCGATGCGCAAACCTTGTGATTTTTTGACGTTTGTAGAAAAAAAATTATTTGTATCTCACGCCACTTTGAACCATTCTTAGGGTGCCGTTTCAGATGCAACTGACATGACGGTCAGCGCTGACGATCAGTGTTGACCGTCAGCATTGTATGCTTTTTTGTTTCACAAATCACATGTTGCCAATGATCAGTTGAATGCTTGGTTAAGTTAACATCAGTCATGCATTTGCGACACAACACAATGCGCCGAATTGTTGCCGCTTTTCTGGGCACAATTCTTAGATCATCTAAAGAATCCCAAATCTTGTAATTCATTAATTGCCGGCCACCTTTTTGAGTCGAACAACGCAACACTGTTTCAAATGATCAAGACTAATGACCATTGAATAACGAACTTATTTCACTCAACGGTATAACGCAGATAAGTCCTCGTCACCCACTAACCCCAAAGAATCAACGCCGTTTGCGCAATGTCTTGAACCGTAAAAATCCTACGCCATCAGCTCGGGCTCGACTGACGGCCGACGTAGGAACCTCGACGAGCTGATCGACCGAAACACGTGTGAAATGCTTCATTTGATATAATGTACCTACATAGCTACAATACTTGTCATCAGCGCTGACCGACAGTTCCATCTGAAACGGCGCTTATATGCTGTTCTTCGTAGTTGAAAGAGTTGACTTTTAACAAAAGTGAACCTGTACTGATGGATGGTGGTGGTGATAGAGATTGTGACATCGTCCTTTTTTGAATGAGAGCCGTTTAAGATGCAACTGACGGTCAGCGCTGACGATCAATGTTGACCGTCAGCATTGTATATGCTTATATGTTTCACAGGTTGCGGACAATCAGTTGAATTCTTGATTAAGTTGACAGTAGACAATGTAGTATAATGCACTTGCAACGCAACACAATGCACATTGTTGCCGCTTTTCTGGGCCCGGTTCTTGTACTGATCATCTAAAGAATCCCAAAACTTGATCCACAGCTATTAACAGTTCTGTATCTAATAATTCACTATTTCCGGCCACCTTTTTGAGTCCAACAACGGAACACTGTTTCAAATGATCGAGACTATGACCACTGAATAACGAACTTTCACTCAACGCTATAACGCAGATAAATCCTCTTCGCCCACTAACCCCAAAGAACCAACGCGACGTCAGGGTCAGCGAGCATGTAAAACACGTCGTTTGCGCAATGACTTGAATCGTAAATATCATACGCCATCAACTCGGGCTCGACCAACGGCCGACGGCGACGTAGCAAACTCTACGGGCTGACCGTCCGGAACACGTCTAAAATGCTTCATTTGATATAATGTACCTACTTGTCATCAGCGCTGACCGACAGTTGCATCTGAAACGGCCCTTATGCTGTTCTTCGTAGTTGAAAGAAACTTTTAAAAAAAGGAAACATACGTACTGATGTGATGGTGGTGATAAAGATTGTGACATCGTCCTTTTTTGAATAAGGGCCGTTTCAGATGTAACTGACGATCAGCGCTGATCGTCAGCATTGTACATGCTTATGTGTTTCACAAGTTGCGGACAATCAGTTGAATTCTTGATTAAGTTGACAAAATGACAGTAGTCCTAGTCATGCACTTGCGACGCAACACAATGCACATTGTTGCCCCTTGCTTCTTATACGGAGGAGAAAACAGCAATCAAAAAAAAAGAATGTTAGTAGAAATTTACAAGGTGCAGTTATGGTAATATTGGCGGTCATCTTTTTTGTCCAACAACGCAACACCGTTTCAAATGATCGAGATCGAGACTATAACGCAGATTTACAGATTAAGTCTTTCAGATCAGATAATCTCTTTCATTATATATTAATCCAAGGATAATCTTGACCTGCTCAACCTCAAACAAGGTTTCATCATCCCCACTCAACACACATTTGAAGCGATAAGCTTGGTCAGTAGGTAACAATTCGCTCACTCAAAATGACTATAATAATTACGGAAAACGAACAAGAATTGAGCCAGGAACTTGGCAGGTTAATTGAAAAAGCTTCCAACGAAGCAATTAACGATCACAATCAATTTTACATTGGAGTTTCAGGTAAATATTCATCTTGACATGTGCAATGTTTTACTTTAGAAATTTGCTCAACAGGTGGATCTCTGATCACATTCTTGGCAAATGGATTAAAAGGCATTAAAACAGACTTGAGCAAGTGGGTGATATTTTTCAACGATGAAAGGGTTGTGCCGATTGACGATCCCGATTCAACCTTTGGTGCTTACAAGAAAGATATCGTTGGGAAGATACCTTTAAAGGAAGAACAATTCGTACAGATTAAACAGGGAGTTTCGGCACAAGTTGCAGCTAAAGACTACGCTCAAAAGATGGCGCTGTATTTTACAGAGGCGTTGCCAGTTTTTGATATGTTGTTGCTAGGAATGGGACCAGATGGCCACACTTGTTCCCTATTCCCTGACCATCCCCTTTTGGAGGACGACTCAAGATGGGTGGCACCTATTACGGATTCTCCCAAGCCGCCAGCGGCGCGAGTTACAATTACTTTTCCAGTTATTAATAATGCCAAAGCCTGTGTGTTTGCCATGGCTGGTGATGGTAAAGCCGACATGTTGAAGGTAAGGATTGTCGATTTGCCAAAAATTTTTCATAAGGTCGTTTTTAGCGGGTTCTAATCGATAAAGAAGATTTCCCTGTGAATAGGGTAAAACCGAAATCGGGGACGGTCCATTGGATTATCGATAAAGCGGCGGGAAAATATTTGAAGAATTAACTTTATTAAATTTTCAATACATTTTATAGAAATACATTTATAATAAATTATAACATATTAAAATATTAAGTACATCACATCATCTTTCAACTTTTAAATCTCTGGAATACATTAAAATGAATGTCATTTTAGTAAATACATTTATTAATTTAATATCTAAAAGTGAAAAAGGCAGAAATTACACACCACCTCGACCAAAAAAAATTCTCAAAAAAAACAAAATTGAAGTAACAAGCTTATGCTTAGTATCGATAAAAATAAATAAATAGCATTCACATAGTAATTGGTGCGAGCAGAGATTTCATCACTCCTGTCCGCTGAGAAGGTTGTTTTTACATTTATTAGAATAAATAAAATAACTTCCTAACGTTTTCTTGCATCACGTCATATTGACTCCAAGTAATCGACTCGAATATTCGTAAACGACGTAACTTATGCTTACGGCCGGCATTACTTTAATGAAGTTCGGTGTAATTCCTCGATACAAGCCCACCACACCTTCCTTTTGAACTATGGTCCTAAAAACGCCCGTCATTGTTGTGTTGATTTTGTCGACGGATCGATGAGTAACTGCAATTTATGGTTTATTAGATTCAGTTTTTCTTCTACTAAAATTATGTTTTTGTTAATGCATTGCGCGTATTTTGCCTAATGTTTCCTTGATCATAATTCCTAAACTTCCTCAGGAGGAATATTTACCAGATATCTGGAAGATGAACATTCCACTATTGACCAAGACCATAGAATAGCAAGACTTGGAAGAAATTTGACACCGTTTGATCTATAAATTCCCAAAGAATATATTATCATACTTATTAGACATAACTTTTAGGACAATAGTACTACAATATTTAAGCTGTTCAAGAGATGACCATTGCAGCACGATTATCAACCAACCAACTGCAATCTCCTGACAAAGTCCAGAGAGCAATGAACAAGATCCGGGAATGGCCTGATATATGGAAAATCAGGGTGAAGTCAGCCTACATCACAAAAAAAGTAGTAAAAGATCCATCATTCTTGGGATGGTGGTAAAACTGTCATCCTTCTAAATATCGGCGCATGCGTCTAATGCTAAACTAAGCATCATACCAAAAAAAGGGAACTAGACATTAAATACTGTAAGCACACTATTGGCCCCTGAATAGAAGCAAAGTGCTCACCAAATGTGTAATTAACAATGTCCACATGGGTCAATGGATAAACTTTAGTTATATAAGTATAGAAAGTTAATGGTTGATCTAATAAGATCAGTTTGAATAATAAATAAGAACACAAACCATGCAAGTTGACAATAAAACAAAAATGGTCCACCTTTTTGTTTGCCTTGCAACAAAAATGGTTAGAGAGAGATTTGATTATCTACACCTCAGTAAGGCTAAACGGTTACATTATTCATTTCTCTAGCTAAGAATCAACTTTTTTTTTAAATCAAGATAAACACAATATTCTTTCATGGAACCTGAAACACTTGTGATCAGGACACACTCGCAAGCAAGATATAATGCGAATCAATTCGAGTCCTCAAAATTGCGAAATGCATGTCTCCCTTTTATTTGAAGACAATTACAATTTACCTCAATGGGAATAACAAAGGAACAGTGTGATCATGAATTTCACAAATGGCAAAGATAACAAACTACCATACCAGATTCGTGAACTGGATAACACCCTTCAAAACTATTGGATGAGCAGCTTCTATTATGTTTTACCCTTTTTCGAAGAGAATCACAATTTTTCACAATGGACTTTAAACAATGTTATCATGAAAGTGTAACAAAATTCTTATTTGCAAAACTTGACAAAAATGGTAAACGCACATACAATTGGTGATGTAGAACACCACACATTCGTGAACTACATATCACAATGAGAATATATTACCACACAGACTGATAAAATCATGAAAATTGTAAAATGCATAGCTATTAATATCAGACAATCACAATTTTCTCAATTGTTTTTAGTCGGCTGCAGATATGAAAAAAAAAAAGGTTTCTCAACATACTAAACATACTAAAAGTTTACCAAAGTTTGACCTCCCGAAAGGCCTAATTTTCAAGATAGTGTCCAGATGGTCGTCAAACACCTAACTCCTACAGTTTTCATCCTACAAAAAGAAAGTTGGTGTTTGTCCCTATGTTTTTAGGATCTTCTTCTCTTGTCCTGCTGTCCTTTCAGGCGTCAGATTGGTGATGTGGATCCGGTCTCTCTCTCTCTCTGACCCATCTCATCCATACTTTTCTGTCTCCAGTTAGTTTTTTCATCTCTGTTATGGACTTTTACCGACTTTGCTCTTTCTATATCCATCCAGTTTCTTCTAGACCGCCCTCTCCTTCTTCTGTTCGATTTACCTATTTTAGCTCTCTGTTCATTCTTGATTAATGTCCATACCATCTCAACGGTTTTCTTTCTATTTCTTCTAAAGTTGGTGGTTGTTGTAATGCTTCCCTTAGACACTCGCTCCTCATATAATCCCACTTGGTAACACCCATGATCTTCCTCAGATGCTTCATTTCTAATGCCCAAGGTTATTCTTTCTATTATTGAGTTTTGCAAATTATCTCTCCGTTCCTGTTGGCATCTTGTTTTTCGTTAACTATCATCACTTTTGTCTTGTTTGTGTTTATCTCCAATCTTCATGCTTTCTATCTCTTTAGTGCATTTGTCTAGCAGTTTCTGCATTTTCTCTCTTGTGTCGACTATTAGTGCTATGTCATCTGCATACAGTAGGCTGCTTATTGAGATGGTGTCCTACCACTGTGTGTAAGGTTGTTCTGGTCTTTAAGCGCTTCAATATTCCGTCCAGGGTGTCCCAGAGTGCTTGCCTGTTCACCATGTCGAAGGTTGCTTTTAGGTCAATGTAGACTTCTTTTTCTTCTTCTATTAATTGCCATGTCTCTTAGTGTTCTCAATATGAATATGTTTTCGTTCGTTTGCCTACCTGGTCAGAATGCTGTTTCTTCTTCTTCTAGTTTGTGCTCCACGTAACCCCTTAACTTTTCCTCTAGTATTCTTGCGTATATTTTATGTGCAGTTTAGCTCTGTAATTCTCCATCTTAATGGTTTCTCCTTTTTTATGTATCGTTATGATCAAATTGCTTTTCCATTCCTTTGGAATTTTTTCCTGATTCCATGCTTCTCGACATATCTCCCATAACCAAACCTTCCCTTCTTCTCCTATAGACTTTATTGGTTCTGGGGCTATATCATCTTCTCCACTTGCTTTTCCGGTTTTCATATGTTGGATTGCTTCTGGTGTTACTTCTATCGATAACTCTTGTAGTTCTTTTGTATTCTCCTTCTCCCTTCCGCTTTCCTCAGTTGAGTTTGAATTTTTCTTCATAGTGCACTTTCTACAATATTACTTTCGCTCCCGTTTGGAGCTAGTTATTGTTGTTGTATTTAGTTGTTGGTTTGTTCCTCTTAGTCTCTTTATCGTTGTCCAAAATTTCTTTGTGTCTATTTTCTGTTCATCATTGATTTTCTTAGTCAAATTCGCGCCAGCTGTTCTTTTTTGCCTCTTTTATCGCTTGCTTTGCTTTATTTCTTCTTTTCGTGTATCCATCTCTGTCCTCTCTTCTTTTGTTTGTATATATTTCTTCCATGCTTCTTTCTTTCCTTGATTACCCGTTTTATCTCTTCATTCCACCGCTTTGTTCTCTTTGTGTTTTTACAATATTTTCTTCTCCCGCTGTCTTTAAAATTATTTCCTTAAGTATTTTCCATTGTTTTTATAATTCTTGTTTCTCTTCTTTATATCTTTTCAGTAGTGTATTTGTCCTTTCTTCCTACAGCCTCCGTTTTTCCTCTGGGATTTTTAGTTTGTAGACATTCATTGAAATGATTTTCACAATTTTCTGTTTGGCACGGTCCAAAAGCAAGACGTGCATGGTAGTCCATATCTCGTGCAACTGCACCGTTTTGTTCTGCAGGCAGTCATGCAATACAATGGAGCATATGAAGAAGATTCTCTGTGGTGCCACAGGTATATCAGTCATAGCTTGTACATACTGATTGTGCTATAGCTTCCACTCCCAATCGAGCGCACTCATATCATGTTCCCTTCCAATCCAAACCATGATTTGGTAATATACTCTAAAGCTATGGTATTTTGTTGAGGACTTCAATAGGAGGAAGGCGCTCTGGAGTCAACAATGATGTGATAGAAACACAGTTCCACAGTTCTGAATCGTTTGTTCACTGCTGATAAGTTTTTGAATTGCTGACTTCTTGCCAACACCAAATATGTGTGATGTTGAATCTTATAGTCTAAGTCTAGTATAAAATATAGTCTAAGACCCTTAAAACATAGGGGTAGACACCAACTTTACTTTTGTAGGATGAAAACTGTAGAAGTTAGGTATTTGACGACCATCTTGGACGCCATTTTGAAAATTAGGCGTTTTCGAGTGCTCAGGCTTTGGTAAACTTTTAGCATGTTTTTCAGCAAACCTGAAGCTACAAAAAACCGTTGGGAAACCTTTTGTAGCAATTCACTTGCAGCCATCTATTTTCACATTTAATAAAAATGGTAAATTCATGACATGACAACGCCACAACTCAGGCACATTAGTGAACTGGATATAACACAAGGGGAAAGTATTGCCAAGTCGATTGATGAAGGGCTCAAAATTACAAAAGGCATGATGTCTAATTTTATTTGAAGACGACCACAATTTTCTTCCATTGCAAAGGAAAACGTGATCGTGACCCTCACAAAACTGTTTTTCACAACTGGGCAAAATGGTAAATTCGTGACATTGCAACGCCACATCGAGACACATTAGTGAACTAGATATAATATGAGGGGAAAGTATTGCCAAGTTGACTTATAAAGGTCTCAAAATTGCAAAGGCATTGTTTCATTTTATTTGAAGACAATCACAATTTTCATCCATAGCAAAGGAAAGATGTGATCGTGAACCTCACAAAACTGTTTTTCACAACTGATCAAAATGGTAAATTCGTGACATGTCAAGGCCACATCCAGACACATTAGTGAACTGGGTATAATACGAGGAGGAAGTATTATCAGGTCGACTGATCAAAGCCTCACAATTGCAAAAGGCATTAATGTCCCATTTTATTTGAAGACAATCACAATTTTCGTCCATAGCAAAGGAAAAACATAATCGTGAGCCTCACAAAACTGTTTTTCACATTTTGTTCTTTACGTCTCACAAGGATGATAAACGCATGTATACAATTTGATGACATGGGCATAGCAGATCAAAACACATTCGTGAACTAGACAACACGAAAAAGTATAACGAGATCTACTGATTGAGTCTTCAAAATTCAAAATTGTGCAGATGATCACAACAAATTTGTGGTATGATTGTGAAAAAGGCACAAAACTTCAGGTGACAGATCATAATGTAACACACACACCACATCAAACCACAACGTAAAACTAGATATCAGACGGACAGAGGTCAAAGAGAATTAAACAAGTCTCCATTTTACCATGGGAATGGGGTGAGACGATGTGATCGGATGCCGAAGTCATAATACGAATCGTAACAAGTCAAATAATTATATTCACGCACTGTGTAATGATATTAGTTCAATTAAAGCTTACCTTGTGCCTGCAATCGAGTTCTAACTAACGCTAACGGATACGAGCACATCTGTCCTAACGTACTTGAGCAGCTCCCACACGCCAGTAACAACCAAAACCCAGGTTGTTCGTTACTAGAATGCGTTTTAAGATATTTCTTCTTTAACGTTTCATACACAGCCAAATCGATTCCGGCATACGGTATAATTCCTAAGATATTTGGAATGTAGCCACGATAGAAGCTCATTAAACCTTCATTGGTATAAATCTTAGTTGCGGCATCTAAGATACTTCTATATTGCCCTGTCTTCCTTAACGCTAACCGAGTTTTTAAAACTTCCAACGGATAAATTGCCGATTGACTAATTCCACCTGCCAACGCTCCGGCACAAAATCTTTCGTATATTGCTAGGGTGTGATCGGTATCGCCTTTTATAAACCTTTTAATTTGCTCGTATGCGGCAAACTTTATTGCTGTCTCTGGTGCTATCTTAAGAACATTTATTCCATTGCCGCGCCACAAACTGGCTACACCGCCTTCTTTCAGCATTGAACGGAGACATTCGGCTATCGTTTGCCTGGACGATTGTACCTAGAAAACTTGGCGGTTAATTTCAACACGGAGTGATGGGGGAAAAAAACTCGACTTACTTGCAAAAATACTTTTAATCTATCTAAGGGAGCCGTACACGTTCGTGAAACGGCTCCCGCAACTCCACCGGCTGCTAAATGCCTCCACCACATTCCCGTTTGCATTTCCGTTTGTGTGAAGTCATCAGGAACATTCATATCCTCCCCGATGTCTAAATACTGGAAAAATAAGAAAAACCTCATTAGTTTACATGTTAAGGGCGAGGGCGATCGAAAAAATTCACCAAATAATATCAAATTGTTCAAGATCATCTTGGGGGGAGGAAGACTTTGGTGGTTTGTTGACTTGTTACAACTTATCTTCCGGTAGCAAATTTAGCAAACATCTTGACATTTGTCTAAATCCGCCTTCCAAAAAAAAAACAAGCGAAGAAAATTTTCTCAGCAGTGAATGATGTCACTATGGCCATGGCACACTGCCATAAATTCCGCTTGCGCCACAATATGATAAAGTAAAGGTGTCCCCAAAACACTTGGAGAACCGAATTGTTGTTGGGCGACCTTGAACTTTTGATGCAAGTTTCACCTTGGTAGTGCATTTTTTTTCCCAACCATAAGCTGATTACGATTAACTACCCTGTCTATCTCACGGTTGATAATGGAAAGGGAGAGTAATAAATTTATGGCACATTTTCAAAATGACCATGGCTTAACCACGTTCACGGTACGATAACGCGATTGGACGATTCGAATCAAGGTCGTTTGGTCTCCAATTGGAAGAGAAATGCATTATTTGTAATAATTACCTTTCGAAGTAACTGCCGAAGTATGAAAATAAATTCGTCAACCGCACCTGGTAAGGTTTTTGCGGTCAAATCTTGTTCCAACATATTCACTGATTTTATCCTTGTCGATTGTAGCATCATTACAAATTATATGGTCACAAAGTCGCGAAGTGCGGGAAAAAAGGCGCGCAAACTTTCAACACGAAAATGTTACATAAAACGCGACGGTGAAACGAGAGACTTAACTTTGGCGGCGCGTGTTAGAAACACGGCGACAGCTGAGTAAAAGCTGATGTGACGACAACTGGCACAGAAGTGAGAGAATTAAGGAGATGTGATAAGTAATGGTGGGGAAATTCATATCGGGATGACGTTTGCTATCCTGCTATCTTAGCGTATATACAATACTCGCAATCACATGGCGTCGTTGATCATTGATCTTTGGAATTCAAAAGCATCTAGTTCCGACCGGAGAAATGATTATGATACGAATAATGAACTCGTGGACCTGTGTGCCAAAAAAATAATAATTTTATTTACGTATTAATAATGACCAATTTTGCTCAAATTTTCGATCTTTGCAAGCGAAACATTCTTTATGAGTCGAAAGTCCTAAAATAGTGACTCTCCTAACCCTAGACGATCGTCTTTTGGCAGTCGTCCAAAGTTTCTCATTCACAACCGTATTGGTCATATTCAAATTTTTCCAAAATAGTATAGGTATAAGGGTAGGGTATGCATTTTCCCTTAAATGTAAAAAAAATATTGTTCCTTTTAGTATCTTCTGATTTCTGTTTGTGGAAAAAACACAATCTAACATTTTGCAGAGCAGCTAGGTACGACAATTATATCAGTGGCGTATCCAGGGGGGGGGGGGCAAGCGCCCAACCCTTGCATTCTATTTTACGCTTATTCTTATTAATCCTTAAAAAGGGCCTATCTTAGCAATTCAACCTCACAGAACAGACTTAATGGACTGGCAATGATGTCAATTCATGGGGAACTACCAAACGAAATAATAAAGGAACTTCCAAGGCAGCCAAGGCGATTGGATTTTGTATTGTAATAATATTTATTTTATAACTTTCTGTAAAACAAATGTTTATTAACATTTGTAGATCACACCGCACTTTTTATATCCCCTCCCAAAGCTATAGTCTGCGTACGCCACTGAATTATGTTAACGAGAAATAAAATTATCCACTTACGAAGAATTGCTGCTTGAAGTCAAAGAGCAGAACAATTATTTTTGTTTAGTTTGTGCAATTACTCCATAACAGAGCGCTGCACGCCAATGGTTTCTTGTCTCAAAGATTTGCAGGTCGCTCGTGCTTTCCTTCTGAAGCTTTTTCATCAACGTTTTGACATGCTAGTATTAACTATATTCGCGTATTGAATTTGCTCGTTCTGTATAGTCCGTAAAGACAATTTTCAAGTTAATAAACCCTCCATTTACAATAATAGTCCAAGAGCTGGATGCAAAAAAGCTGGCCTATCGAGTAACAGCATGAAATGATTTTTAAAAGCTAGTACTTATACAGACCATCCATAAAATCTTTGGCTGCCTGGGCGGACCTTGTGCAGAAATTCGCCATGCCCTCTCTCCTGAATATTTTTTGGCACGTTACTGTACCTATCGAGTAACAGCATGAAATTACTCTTAAAACATAGCTTTTATACAGTTAAAAAAGAAAAAAAATGTCTGCTTAGTTAAATCCTGTGCTAATGCCTAGGAAGAAAACATTCTCTTTCTCAAAGTCTTATGACACCACTAATACAACTATCATAGAAGTACTTAGGGATAAACAAGGAATCGTCCAATGAACAATTATAATGATTTCGACAAAATAATTTCATAATATAAAATATTTAGTAATAGTATACAGGGTGTTTTTAGGAGCTTTAGTTAGACATTTCTGGGAAAGTTTTATAGATATGTTTTTGAAAATTTGAACTTAGGAGTTACTCTGAAAACCGAATCGATGTAAAATATTTTCAAAATGGTAGCGCTTCCGGAAATGGCGGAAGTAGCTGGAAACATCGTTTTTTTAAATGGAAACTATTGCATTTTTGGATTCTACGTGAAATTTCAGTTCTTTTAATACCCACATGTTATGGTTTTTAAGTTATTTTCACTTATTTAAAAAAAAATGGCGGATGCAGACGGTAATTTAGGAATTGATTACATAGGTACTTGAAAACCGTTGCAGCTATGGCAACCGAGTTTTCTCCAGCGCATAGAAGAGGAATAAGGCTTTCTTTTGGTCTTTGGACTTTCCTAAATTTGGAGCCTCATAGTTGCGAGCTCATATGCAACTTAACTTTCTTTAAGTGCACCAAAACAAAGCCTTATTCCTCCTCTATGCGCTGGAGAAAACTTGGTTGCCATAGCTACAACGGTTTTCAAGTAACGAATTCCTAAATTACCGTCTGCATCCGCCATTTTTTTTTAAATAAGTGAAAATAACTGAAAAACCATAACTTGTAGATATTGAGA
The DNA here is from genome assembly GCA_036250285.1 of Pyrocoelia pectoralis. Lineage (NCBI taxonomy): Eukaryota > Metazoa > Arthropoda > Insecta > Coleoptera > Lampyridae > Pyrocoelia > Pyrocoelia pectoralis. Next base: position 9,011,519 of record CM070081.1, read on the forward strand.
TGTATTGTATTAGTGGTGTCATAAGACTTTGAGAAAGAGAATGTTTTCTGCCTAGGCATTAGCACAGGATTTAACTAGGCAGACAATTTTTTTCTTTTTTAACTGTATAAAAGCTATGTTTTAAGAGTAATTTCATGCTGTTACTCAATAGGTACAGTAACGTGCCAAAAAATATTCAGGAGAGAGGGCATGGCGAATTTCTCTCTGACTCATAATTTATACGTATTTTTAAAATACCACCTGTAAAGGAGGATTTAAAATAAATGGTGAGTTGTTTGTTCAGTAAACAATGTAAGGATTAGGATGGATACCTGTTATACTTGCTAAGGGTTAGGTTCTTCCTCTTGTAATAAATAACTTAATGATTAATTGATTATGAATATGATGATTTGATGAATAAATGTGTTTAACTTCTTGGTTTCAGTTTGAAATATTTAAAAAATATTACAGGTTTTTATGAAACATTTGCCATTTTTTATAAAATATATATTTAAATGTTACAGGTTTTTAAAAAAATATAAATCCGGGCCTTAAATTAATGAATGTCAGAAATCTAAACTTCGCTTAGAAGATTTTGGAATGGAAACGGTCCACTGCAAAATCCTGAAAACGGTTCGTTTTCTTCCTTTTCCCCGAATCCGAGGAGAGGAAATCAAATGGCTGTCTATCGTGGAGAGGGAATTGGACTCCCTCATCCCTCAAGTAATAATAGTGGCATAACCAGACATATCCATATTCACGGATGGATATAAAACAATGGAAGGAACAGGCACTGAAATTTATTCCAAAGAATATCAGCTTGTTGTATATTGTGGAGTACCACAAGGAAGTATACTGGGTCCAACTTTATTTACTACCTATATTTACTGCAGGCCTACCCGCCATTTTGGAACACCAGAAGATTGAAAAAATATCGAAATTGAAAATAAGTTGAACCAAAATGTATAATTAGAAAGAAAGAAGACTGTGATTCTTGCCAAAAGTCATAGGGAAAGAAGACAACCAGGTTTAATTTTTTGAAACATTACGGAACATGATATTTTGCAACAATTTCCTCAAAATGCGAAAGGTTTACATGGCGTCGTACAACAATGGGACACGATACATCAGAAATTCGTTCGTAAAAATTGCCTGGATACAGCAGTCTCGGTTCAAAGAATGTTATAATATGTAGATGCAACTGAAATTTCCCAGGATTTGTTCCGTATGAAAGAGACAGATTAGATGCGTGAGAAAAAAAAGAACAAATGAAGAACTTCGAACTCTGTAACAGTACTTGGCGCAATTGAATGCGACGACTTTTGGTACAGTAAATATAATCTTTTGTCTCCATTTTGAGTTTGTTTCGGACGCAACTAGTTGGACATCATTTACAAAATGGAACGGTTAAATTTCTAAGCAGTAGAGCTCAGTTGTAGTGTCACAACTAAGAGCAATGTAGAGAGCCAACGGCGAAGTGATGTACAGAAGGAGGAGATATAGTGATATACAAAAGGGTACACGACATGTCAAAATCGGGAGTACAACATACTTGTGTAGTAGGTAGAAAAGAGAAGGAGTAAAACGAACCCATTCAAAGAAAGAAAAGCGACAGTAGTAAAAGAAACGGAAATTCGTCCAAAGCAAAACGTACTGCTTGAAGTAAGCGACTCCGGTGGGCTACTCAAAACAAACACAACGACCATACTACCCAGCAGCGAGGGACAGTTAAGAGATTAATGGACATATTGCCGTGAGAGGAGGCTACGAGTGTTCAATAACTGCTGCAAATATTGAGAACTAGTTCACAAAGTGTAGGCAAAGGAGAGTGTTAGGGAGAGGGAGTGTGTATGTGTATCGGACACTGACACAAGATTCTGCCGACCTCACGAGCCACCTAACCACACCAAAACGGAGAAAAGGAAAAATTTCGTCTACTGATGGGATTACTACCTCACATACCTCACAAGAAAGGAAAGCAATAACTACATATGGTTCATCTGCGAAGGTGAGAGAAAATATTTCTCAAAGACAAGGTGATCCAAGACAATACACAAGAAACATGGAAGTTAAAAAGGGATATGGGGAAAAGGGTGATGCCGAACCAAGAAGAAATAGAAAAGGATATCCATTAATGAGGTTTTCGATGTGATGACCATCCGAGACAAAAGGTTCTCGAATACTATCACGAGACATAGTTTCGCGGCGAAGCTATGCTGCTGCTCAGATTCCAAATGTGGAGACAGCCGATCAGTCGTTAACTAATCACATGGTATGAAAGGAAAATCGCTCATTGATGTGGTGAAACGCATAGCTGTAAACTAAGGAATATGGGAAACGCGAGAAATCTGCCAGGTTGTCATAAACCACTTAGTATCAAAACTTGCAATGGCGGAAAAGAAGTGGCCGACAAAACAGACGAAGGAAGAAGTCTTGACAGGACCGAATAAAGACAACTTATGGAACGAAGGCAACAATTAAAATACGTTGCGAGTCTTCCAAGCGCACACACTCTAATAAATATCGGGACATATAAATAGATTCGTACAGAGAACTAATGGACCAAGCGAATGGAAGGTAACTGGAATAAGGTTACGCTGCGACCATGGGAGAGATAGGCAGTCAGCCACCCAGTGCCGGATTAACACTATGGGCAAAATGGGCATTTGCCCAGGGTCGCGCCACTGTGAAGGGCGGAAAAACTGACAGTTAGTTACTTTATTTTTTGTTTTTGTAACGAAACTGTTTCTGGGGATCCGCATGATTCTAGTGTCTAATTTTGGGGGTCCACCAATTCGGGACATTTGGGAAACACTGTTATAAAAAACCAATTATGATTATTTTCTTATCTCAGTATAGTATTACCGCTGCAGCTGCAGGTCAGGTTACTTCAAACAAAGCCATTGCAATAATTAAAGCTAGGATAGTTAGGCAAAATAAAAGTTCAAAAAAGGCAGGCAAAAAGGCAAAAAAATAATCAAAAAAGCATCCAAAAAGCAAAAAGGGACAAAAAAGGCACGGAAAAGCAAAAACTGTCGAGAAAAAGCCTTAAAATCAACATATACATGTTAAAGCTATGTATAGAAAAATAAACATTTAAGTATTTGAAAAATAAAATATACAGTTCATACATGGGAATCCAAATTTATCCCTGGTTATACTTAGTACTTGTCGGTATTCTTTTTCACTAAAATTTTCTGGATAATTTAAAAATACGCCGGCACAATGTTTAAGGGACGCAGCATCAACAAAGACTGTATGTAGGTGCAGATTACAGGTAGAAATAATATAATGGGAAATATGGCAAGGTAAGGAAAATAACTCATCGGAGTTATTATTATAAGAGGTTTGTTTTCAGTTTGTACACCAAATTCCTTTCCCTTTTAAACAATATGCTTTCTTAGAAATTTCCCAGAAAGATTTATATAAAATTTAAAAATTAAGAAATATACTTATATTACAAAAAACTAAAAAAAATTGACAGAATTAAAGGTACTAAATAGGCGAAAATAACAAAAAATTAGGTAAAAAAAGGCAAAACAAAAACTAAAAAAAAACAAAAAAGGCAAAAAAGGCAAAATAAAGTTTGAATTTTTGGAAAGTACATTCTCTAACACAGATTTTAATTAGGGTCTGCATTACGTTTCTCCATTTATAAGAAAAGGCATTTTGCCTAACTATCCTAGCTTTAGCAATAATTGTGTTGGGTGGTCGCGCCAGCAATGAAGTTTTTATTTAAAGCGGCTACTTTGTAGATTAGATTACCTATGTTAATATTAAAAAATTTCTTAGAAATAATCAGCCAAATTCTGCAAGCTGTAATAATTCATTGTAAATAAAAATTGAAAAACCTGCCTCAAAATTTCTTCAATTACGAATTGGTGGGGGAGGGTAATAATTTTTCTAAGGGGCGATGAAAGTATACCTGTCCAGGGGCGCATTATTTCTAAATCCGGCACTGCAGCCACCTACACAAGACTACCAAAGGTTCGCCATCAATAAAACAGGATACGAAGAGTCCATGAAAGAGATCCTGAGCAACCCTTGCCATGTGATATACTGGAACGACAAGATAACCATACGAACAGCAATAAGTTGAAAAAACAGCAGTGGAGGAATTATAGAAGCTACTAGAGTCGACAATGACCATCAGGAAGAAAAGGAAACGTGCATCAAGGATACTCATGTCCTGCCCAAGGGCTGCACAAGCAGCCATTGGAAAAACAGGATTTATCTACAGATCAGAAAGGGTAGCAACGACCAATGCATATATTGCACCATAGTCCCTCTCGCACACGAAACCAACACGCAGCGGTGGAGTGAAAGAGGTAGAAGAAACAGTAAAAAAGGAGAATGAGAACGTAAGAGTGGCGATAACACAGGATAATATCGTTGGTAACATGTGCAAGTACGAAGCCATAACCCACTCCATAAAATTATCTTCAAAAAACACCACAACAAAAATAGGTTCGAACAATAACAGTATTAAATGATCAATTCAAAATGAAGAAATTCTACTTCGGTATCATGGCGTGATTCCATAAAAATTTTCAAAATACATCCCTCAGGAACAATACAAGCAAATTGTGGAATTTTTGAATAACGAATTCTAGAAGATTTTATTAGTAGGTAGATCTTCAAAATGCAACCAATCAAAAATTTACCTTTTCGTCGTCATGGAACAGTCGCTTAAGAATCACAAACTGATTTGAAATCATAAATTTTTAACTTGACATTTCTTCTGAATCAACGTCTAAAAATGTTGTAATTAACAATGTGAAAATATCCGAATTAATTACATTTTGTGAAGATCTTGTGAATCAATGCCGTTCGCTGCAATTTTTGAGTGAAATGAAGCTCTGGTTAAAAAGAATAAAGTCCGAAGATGGGATTTTAGCGAAAAGAGAAGTCCCAGCAATTAAGCCCAGTGGAGGGATTGATCAGACGTTCAGGATATCTGGCCTTCAGTTTGCTGTCTTCATTTAAGACGTGAATATAGTTAACAGATGAAACAATTAACAAACATATATATTGAAGATTGAAGACTTAGCAAAAGAAGCAGAAGCGAGCAACAAAAAACGCGATGTCAAAAATTTTCATAAGTTTCAAGGAAAACCTAAACAAACCTAAAACTGCATCTTTGCTGATGAAACGTCACTCCAGATGAGTAATAGACTGAAGAAGAATTACAGTATTGTAATGACAGTATCAATGGAGAATGTTTCGTTCTAATTTCAGCAGCTCTGCCTTTAATTTAACCAAGGCAACCGATCATCTTCAGTTTAAAATCGTACCAGAATTCTAAAAATTGATTGGATACGTTCGTGTAGTTTGTGTGTGAGAAGAAGAGCAACCTTCCCATTTAACCAGGTCTTGTCAAATTTAATACTTTAAGTCGGTTCCATCAGACAAACTTGGAGAAGAACGAAGAAAGTGGAAGACATCAATAGGATTAGGGTAAGGAGAAGATAGAAAATCACAAGAACGTGAGTCGGAAGACCAATTATATTAATTAAATCAATTAGGTGACATCTTCAATACGAAACACGTCCAAAAATAACAGTTACAAGACCATGACATCATCGCACGATGAGTAAGCGTAGCGTTACTCACCAAATATTACCTAATCTTTTTTAGTCTGCATATTTCCCCCAATTTCGGTGAAAGAAACATTTGTCTAATTAATTCTTATCACAGAAAAACAGGAATTAGCTCATTAAAGCGATTATCGATATAATCAGTACACTCCTATTCAAATCGAGTTTCGCGACAGTACGTTCCAAAATTTGTAGGTGTGAAGTGCAAAACGTTGGACGGCGCGGCGCGGCGGAAGAAAAAAGGCCAAAATTTATAACTTATCAGGTGATGAGCGCCATTTACTGCGAGCAAGCGTCGTATCCCTCCAGAAGGTCGACCAAATCTAAAAATACTAGAAACGGAAAGTCATCGAGTTCGTGAACATTATCTAATCAATATTTCCACTATCACAAAAATTCAAAATTAATGGTTAGGTAATTGATGAGAATTCGTCCTCTCTCCATGAAGGAGGTTCCGCCAGATTTAACCCGAAACCTGAAATTGCGATGACCAGCTTGGATCTTCCCTCATCGTAGCTCACCCCTCTCAAATGTATGTAAATGAGTGAAACGGCCGCGACGGTGTAGGTACAAACTACACAAGGACGAGGACAGAACACTTGGCCCAAAAATTCTACTGGTAAGACTCAATACAGTGAAGTAACTTTTTTTGGTTTCGTCGTAAACCAAAACTTTTGCTGCCGATATGCCAGAGGAAGGAAAACAAATGAGACAATCACCTGCATCCTCCCATCCCACCCCGATCCTCTAACTACAACATATAAAACTGGTCGCAGATCGAACAGGAATTCCTGACAATTCCTGTATAGTCTGGTAAGTTAAGGATACAAAAGACAACGATGAGATTTTGTCTTTTGTTGATGTTGATTATACTTGATGGAGGTTAACAATTACAATATAAAAAGTTATATCTTGATTAAGCACCACCAACATCAATATTGGAGTCGAAAATATTATTTTCGCTGGCGATCTTGATATTGACAGACATGACTTTGCTAGAGAGAAGTTTAGAAAAATCTACTTTCATAATGAAGTAGAAATCCATGAGTGCAAGATTGTTTCTTTTTCGCTGGAGAAATATGACACATGATTGATGTTCACACATATAAATGATGGTTTGCAATACCGTTCTCGACATATAAAAATACGTGCTGAAAATCACGCGTCAAAGACAATTGTGCGTTTATTACGTGAAAGTTTTCGCTGGCGATACAATGTTCTGAAGTTTACATGCGCGTAAGAAATTAACAAATACAAATGGGGCTTCAGTCAAAAATAGAACGGCGCAACAAGTTTGATTTGTCGCTGGTCGCTTTTAACTAATAAATATTTAACTTCAAAAGTCGTTACTGACAACTAAATTTAAAAAAAAGTATTCAATAAACACAATTTCATCTCAACACATAACAGTGTTCGCTGGCGACAGAAGCCAATATGGTGCGTTATCGCTAGTTAAAAAATGATCAGTATTCACGAAAAGAAGCATAAGGAAATAATAATAGAATGCGAACAAATGGAGCACAACGCTAGTTTTGTTTAAAATCCCTATTTTGTCTCTAAAAGTTTTCTGGCGATTCTACCAATTGGTCCTGACAGCATACATTTTTGCTCGTAACGCCGATGTGCAAAGTAAATAAAGCAAACGAATTTACGTTGCTAGCAATATATTTATCGAGCCTTATCACGTATAAAGACATGGGGGAGGGGGGGGGGGGGCACATTGCGGTAAAAAATTTATACAAAAATACGCTTGTGCAACAACGATTTATTAACATAAATTACAGTTAAGAAACTAAGAAAGCCAGTTCATTTGATTAATACCGCAGACGACAAAGGAAGAAGTCGTACTAAAATGTGGATTTATCGTTGCTGCGCTAGCGTATTTTCAGCGATATCTAATTGTTTGAAACAAGGGGGACAAACATATCTTAGTAAAGAAGATTTGACGTTGCAAGTTTTCGCCGATGACCTACTGGTATACACGAATCTACATTAACTTCACAATGGGAATGGAATTAAAATAATACACATTCAATAAGTAATTTTTGGCTGGCGATCAAGTATCACAGAAAGAAGCAGATAAAATATGAAAACGCAGGCAAAGATGCAGTAAGTGCCACCATTTAATCCATATAGAAAAGGCAGGGAGATAAGGGAAACCACAAAGCTACGAAAGAAAAGAAATCATTCAGACATATAACAGTTACTTAAAATTCGCTGGCGATACATTGCTAAATGTAGGAATGCAACAAAAGGAAAAAAAATTAATGCACTGAAATAATGCTGTTTAAGTAACCTTGCGATACGACGAAGTAGCATTAAAATCGCAAAATTGGAATTAGACATATATATGCATTTTTTCGCTGGCGATCCATTATCGCAAAAAGAAACAGCATCACGAAAACGCTGGGTTCCGCAATTGAAGACCTTGGGTGTCATTCCAATATAAACGAGTATGCGTTTACACAGTAATTTTCTTGTCATATACGATAAAATCATAAGGGAGTTGTGTATAACGTTCTTACTTAATAAGTCAATTCATCTGGCGATATCTTAACAAAATATTCCAATGTAAGAAGATGAAAAGGAAACTGCGCTTAATAATTGTAACAAATTTTCAACAATGATAACGCAAAATCGAATGGTAACAATAATAGAAGAATATCGACACGATTGACAATTGTGATAACGGTGTATTCGCTAGCAATACACTGTAAGTTGATAATTGGCTGTGACTACGAATAAAATAGCATCATGTATTCAGATCTTAAAAAACTGTCCCTGTATCGCTGGCGATAGAGTAGGACTTTACAAAGAAAAATTAGGCTTTGGCGCGAAGAAATTGTCGCTAGCGACAAATTTCCATTTCAAGAAAGTTAAATTGGGGCATGAAAAATCGATCAAAAAATTATTTTATGAGAACAAGCTAAAATAACGACATTCTTCGAAAAGAAAACAAAGACTGCACTTCTTTAGCCGTAAAGAAGATGATAAACCAGGTTTGATTTTCGATGGCGATCTAACTTGTGAAAAACAATTAAAAACTAATAAGAAAATCCAAGTGGCACCACGAATCTGCATTATTTTACATTTAGTGTTAGCTATTTTATTTGCTGCAGAAATAAATTAGACTTCAATTTTATACCTAGAAAAAAATAAAAAATAAATTTCGTTTCGCAAAAGCGGATCACCAAATTTTCGCTGGCGATAAACAATTGTTTATTTGCTGCAGAAATAAATTAGACATCAATTTTATCCCTAGAAATTGTCGCTGACGATAAATGTCCATTGCGAAAAAAATAAATTTCGTTTCGCAAAAGCGGATCACCAAATTTTCGCTGGCGATAAACAATTGTTCAGAAGATGGGAAAATAACGAGAGAACTTACCACCTGTAAAAGCCTGATATTTTCGTTCGCTATATCAAAGCAACAGTGAGGAACGAGTTTGAGAATTTCGACTTTGACTTCGTCGCTGGCGATAATTCTCCACTGCAGGATTCGAAAATTCATTGTGTTTTACAAAGGTAGTATGAAATAAGTATTGTGCGTAGTGGTTATTTTACTTGAGTCAGAAAACACTATACGTCCACTGTAACAGCGCGACAGAATTAATTTTTACCTGCACTCTGGCAACAACGCCTGAACTTCGCTTGCATTTGCACTCTTATTTTCAGCCGACTCTCAATTCATCAAATTGGCAGTGGTGGATTTCCGAATAGGCCGAGGCCTATGACGGCAAATTTTGGACGGACAAATTTTAGACGGTAACAAATTTTTACATGTGTGTTTATTTAAGTACAGGGTGGGCCAAATTGGACACTTTCTTATGGAAACATCCTTTATCTTAAGAGATAGAAAAAAATGAAGCTAGGTGTCTTAAGCTCAATTTTAATGAGAAAATCACTGGCGTAAACAGAATTCAGCTATCTCTAATCGTTTGGCCACTAGGGGGCGTTTCTCGAATTTAGTCGATTTATTTAATCCTCCATAACTTTCTTATTATTAAAGATTTTGGCAAAATATTTCTTAGAGCACTTTTTAACATTGCCATGGACAATTTTTATACAGGGTGTTTGGTCTTTTGTGTACGACCCTAAACTACATTTTTTCATACGGACCATCCTATATATTTTGGGTTTTTGAAAAGAGAGTAAAATTTCCTAAATTTTGATGTTCACTTGTTATATTTCTCTTAAGATAAATGATATATACCCTAAAAGTGTCTAATTTGGCTCACCCGATACAGTGTGTTCTAGGCGGCATCGCATACGAAGTTCGCCTACAGGCGGCAAAACCTTAAATCCGTCTCTGCAAATTGGAATTGTTTGTTGGACATGAAATTGGTTCATTACTGTCAAAATCGAGAAATCGGCACTGTACCGAACTTTTGTTCAGATTTGATCACGGGGACGTACACGTCCACTATGGCGTGAGTGAGATGGACTCTTCTTCTGTATCTTTGAAATCTTTATTGTTTTCTCTTTCTGCACACTGCTGGACGAGCGTCTGCAACTGATTACACTATCGCTGAATATTGTTCTCATATTATAACCAATCGCCAATGGGCTAGAAGATAGACACGACTTTGTACGATGAACATAGCTGAACAACAGTTCAAACAAGAACACAAAATAAAAACAAAGGAACAACAAATCTTCGCATAATGCTAATTTCATAACAATCCCAGGGAATTCCTCAATTTACAAAATACATTCGTTCGGGGAATCCCTGTATTACAAAGCTGAGAATCTTGTTGGCCTTCGAAAAAAGCAGATCCGAAGAAATCATGCGCATGCGAACAATTCCGTCAAATTTGTTGAACTTTCCTCAAAAAAATTTAGCGTAAATTTGGACCACAATGGAAAAGTGGCTCTGTTATCAATTTGCTCAAACATTATTTTGATTACAAACCAAACTCGTAAACATTGTTCTTATCCGATAGTTTACAGCGAATTTTGCTCCACAACAAGATTATCTCGAACCATTGAACTCGAAAATTACAAAAAAGGTCAGTACCTGATAAATATTCCTAGAAAAAGATACAGCATATTTTTCCAGATCATCTCTCCACGATTGTCTTTTCGTTTTCGACGATGTCAACATGTTGGCCTTAAAAATATCGAGCGAAAGTAAATTTTGCTAACCCACTCGTCCTTGAGAGGGAATGGAGAGCCGGTACGAGGATAATGCAAAGTGCACAACACGATTTACTTTTACTGCGCTAATTTGTGCCTGTAATGAGGATAATTGTTTTGTTTATCTCAACGACAAAGACATGTTACTAACGGTTTAAGAAACTAGATTAGATTATTTGCTAGACGGAGGCAGTTAAACGTCTATTAAGAGGTCATGGAAAGCTTTGTGGGTGTGCATCTGACGTTATTTGCAAAGTAATCGTCCATTTCCGCGGGAGGCGTGTATGTGACGAAATTATCGTCACTGAGACAGCAATGCACTTAAAAAAATGCAAAGGTACCAAAACAATGTACACACGTGACAATTTTTGCTGAGAGAAATTTAACATTGGAATATTGCCATTTTTCAGGCTTCGAAGCACGGTTTTTTCTCTAAGTATAAATATTACGTGGATAATTTTAATGAAGTTATTTTTGAATACATTTTTTTTGTTGCGAACTCGGCATTGTCAAGGTCACAGAAGGCACGAACTAATGACTGATATAAATATGTTTTTGAGTTATTTTAGTGTTTAATTGTTTCATAATTAGTGTATTATGAAATTTAGTAGTTACCAAGCCAAGGCAGGTTATATCGGGATTTTCGCAATCGTCAGCAGGCAAAATCCAAGGGTTGGCTCGTTCCACCTTAAGGTCATTGCAAAAGAGAAGAAGAAAAGAAAATATTTTGTTATTACCAAAGTCAGCTTTAGGAAATATTTTGATAAAGTATGTCAAAATCGGTCAAAATATGACCTATTATTGTTTAGTATGATCAACATAACAAAAATTATGTATAACAACCGCAGTAAAGCAATAATGTAATGTAACAATTAGTTAACAACGCAATTTTTTGACTATATCTGCCAAAGGTTCTAATGTATCGTACAATTTTGGATTTTTTGCGCAAGCGATTGGCACACAAATGAAAAATTACGACTCTTTGGAAATCGTGTTCTAAACAAATACACGTGCACAATTTGGACAATCTCCGTCTAAATTTTACCATGTTTCGTAGGAAATTTCCCCTCATCTTCAATTAATTGATAAATAAATTTCTAAACTAAGCAAAAGCTAAATTTTGGTATCGGTTACTACGTTTCGTCTCGAATAAGTAATGCTGGACAAAAGCAAATATCTGCAGAACTGCTTCCTTTTACTGGATACTGGATGCAACATTTTGGAAAAATGTGAAAAAAGACTCGCGGAACACCCCAAGGTGTTTGAATTCTGTTATTCCAACTTAATATTATTTAATAGATATTATTAAACATCCTAAGAATTCTTTTTGGTACTGTTGCCCAAGGCAAAAGTTATGGGCCAAATTTTACCTAAAATCGTTATTTATTCAGCAATTTCGTGGAAAAACCGTCCAAACGCATTGCATCGATGCCCAATAGAAACATTATCGGAGACAATTGGATTTCTTCCACCGAGCCTATCGGATAAAGTACTCCAAAACGATCAGATTAATATCGACAACCAGGGGCGCACCCAGGTATTTGTTTCGGGGAGGGGGGGGGGGGGGGGGGGGCGTCAAAAATATTTGAGGAAAAGTTAAGCGGACTATCTAACTTCATCGAAGAAACAAAGTGGCGCGTGGTGCGTATCCAACACTTTTTTGTATACCTACACTACCTACGGTACAGCAATATTGCTAAATTTTGAAGGCAAAGGTATTTGTCGGCAAAATAACTTCATTGTTCAAAATTTCGGGGGGAGGGGGTGTGACCCCCCCCACCGGTGCGCCACTGTCGACAACAAAGGTAGAACAAACCAATTGAAAAGCCACTGGAATTCGGATTTTTTACCGTACTAAATTGGCGTCAACACGATAAAAGTTCTTGATGAGAGTTGTAAGACGGAAATCATAGAATTATCACTCAGTATACTTCCGACTCTTTTCCGCTACTCTTGACATATATCAATGCTGATCTTGATGCCCGAATTTCTCAACTTACACTATCCATAGTCTCGAAAATAAACATTTATAACGAAGAAAGGCGCTTGCGAAACTTTCTATGTTTTCTGCAATGGAAGAAGTATGATACAAGAACGAGCGCCAAAACAAGCACGATGCCATTTTTGCCCTTGAAATGAAGAAAGTAATTATGAAGAATTGCCCAATCACAGCTGATAGTGTTGGCATTCTTACAAAGCTATTTTTCAAACGTTTTGGGCATGAAACGTGTGGACAGTAGTTTTGGTTCAAAATTGTTGAACTTCGAAAAAAACAACGGCAAGTGGGGATTGTTCAGGAGTTCCTAAATCAAGACAACAACGATCCAGAACTTATCAAAGAAGTGGTGGCGAAACGTGGACATATGGATAATGCCGATAATGGCAATGAAAACATCACCGAAAAGGTCGATCGAATATGCAAGTTCTCACTGTTCAATGGAGTTCCTACCACACGGTCCTACGGTCGATAAGTTAAATGTGGTCTGCGTGAAATGATCCGACGAAAACGTCCAGAATTGTGGAAAAACAACTCGTAGAAATTTCGCCCGCTGAGATTCACGTTTTTTTGGTCTAAAAAACATCAACATGGTACTTCAGCCACCGTATTTGCGAAACACAGCCCTCCTGTGACATCTTTCTATTTCCGACGCTGGACAGGACCATGAATCGACTACGTTTTGAAGAAAAGTAAGTTCCGGCAATTTTTCGAAAACTGAAAACAGCGCTGGCGGAAGGGGATGACTTTAAATGGGCCAAAGGAATTAGTGTTCAATAGTAAATAAAAATTCTATGGGATCAATCCTCATATTACTTCTGGAGCGATTTGATTAATTAGGTGATTGATTGGTTGTTTTCAAGGTCGTTTTGAGGTAATTTTCCACAAACTGTCAATACTTCACGGATTCCTTGCTTTCGTTGCAGCGATTCTCCAGTTACAAAGCACATTATTTGTACCATTTCAACAAGAGCGACATTTACTGTAAGACACAAAATATTGCACAAAAACGTCCGTTCAGCCGGTCCTCCCACCCCGCGCGAATTAAAAAAAAAATGATAGCTCAGAATTAGAAGCTATTTAAGAGCTTTCAAACCGACTCAAATTTGACCTCGATTTCCTTAGCAGGAATTTTCATTGGGGGGGGGGGGGGGGGGGGGGGCTGAGTGTGATAGAAAATACAATTAAATCTATAATTTCTTTAATGCATGTAGTTCCAACAAATAGGCAATATACAGGGTGGTTTGGCTTGCAATGTCCAGACGATATTTCCTAAAGTAATAACATTAGGAAAAAACATTTAAATTGATAGTTATTGAGTATTACGTATTCTTCTTATAGGGCAAAAGAAAATTTTTTTGTTGAGCTATTTTTGGCGAACAAAAAATGAACAAAAAGGCTGATATGTTATTAAAACAATTTGAAATTTATATATTGTTGAATTTAGAAAAATTTTCTCTTTTTGAAATGATAAAAAAATTGGCGCTATTTAAAAAAAATTTTTTTTGTTCACCAAAAATGGCTCAACAGAAAATTTGTTTTTTGCCCTATAATATAGAATACGTAACACTCAATAACTTTCAATTTAAATGTTTTTCCATAATGTTATTACTTGAGGAAATATCGTCTGAACATTGCAAGCCAAACCCCCCTGTATAACATTTCAATTCTGAGTTGCAACCCCTTATTTGAAAACCACCCCTTATAATAAATCAGTCTTCACGAAACCTCCCCCATGAATAACTTTAGTTTAGTTATTCATGGGGGAGGTTTCGTGAAGAGTGATTTATTATCAGTTCACCCCATTTGGAGAAATTACCTAAAACCGTTGATTGAAATATTAATAAAGATAGACAACCTTACGGGAATATACGACCCCATTGTCGTACAAGGCATCAGGGGTCGTTGCGGTCGCGCGTACTCAAGTAGTGTGTAACCTGACTTTTATGATAGAATTCTGTAATTATGCTAGTATTCGTGTACATTCTTAACAATGTTGCCAGTAAAAGAATATTTGAACCCGGGACTTTTAAATGAATAAATATATAGTCGCGTTATGCGGTTATGCCACTTAAATATTTATGTAGGATCTTTCTTTATATAAGTATTGTATAACTTTATTTTCTTTTAGAGGAGAAATTATATAAATGATATCCTCACCCGACAGTTTTAATTCAATTTCAACCTACATAATATAGATTGTTACCATGACCAAATTACATTTTTTAATTACTTACTATAAAAGTACTTTGAACTAGTTTTGTGTAAATAATTGATTGAAATATACCGAATATTTGCATCAACGGCAGAATCTAATTGAGTCATAATATTACTTGACCTTAGTAATGCAAATTCCGAACAATTATGATGACTTTGAGTTTTCGTGTCTTTATTTCACCGTTTCTGCCACTTGAATAATTGTTTTCTCCACGACTATACAGGGTGTCTCACGGTGACCGTCGGTTAGAAGTATATCAAGAACTGTAAAAGTTAGAAATTTGAAATTTTGCACACGCGACATGGAGTGTTTAATCTATTAAATAAAAATATTTTCCAAATGGCAGCACTTCCGGAAATACCGGAAGTGAGCATCAACTTCTTTATTTTAAATACAAACCAGGCAATTTTTTTTCACATTCTGATGTGTCATAAAATGTTTAGTAAGTATGCTTAAAATAATCGGCGTATCAATTTTGATTGTTGAGAAAAAAAATTTTTTCACTGAAAAATGTCAAAATCTTGTTTAGGAAATAAAATTGAAAGTCGAAAGTGGTAAAAGTTAGGAAAATGGGATTTTAGGTTCTCAATGTCAAAAGATTGAGACACAATTGTCTGTCATGGATAGTAAAAAATTGCCCGCGGTTACGTAGGTATTGGACGTTATTTCCAGACTTAAGAAAAACTTTAAAAAGTCTGTTTTTTATATGGAATGCCTATTTAATTATCAGCCTATTCGATGCGGAAATAAATTTCCTTTAAATTGATATACCATGGTCCTATACCTAAAATCAATGATTACAGGGTTATTTACATTTTTCTAATTAAATTTATAATTACATATTTTACAAAACATGGTTGGCTTTGAAAATTTTCAAAAAATTTTTATTCAAATGTTTCTTATGCTTTTATGATTATTTAAAATTCTATCTATGCAACTTCTTGACTATCCAAGGTCTCTTTCCGCCGAACGAACACAACGTTCAGGGAAAACATTAAAATATTCCAATACATTGGTTGCTGCAGCGTCATTGGGGACAATTGGCTTTGCCAAATTTCGTGGCGCATTTACTTCGCCGAAATTTAGAAAATTCTTTTCAATCATTCTGATTTTTCGTTCTGTCATTGTTGGTAAATGCGGATATTTTTCGTTAAAGTGTTGAGTGATTCTTTATTCAATAGTTAAAGGTTCTGCAGGTCCGAAAAGTAATACGAGCAGACTCGCTATGAATGTAAAACAAATTTAGAGTATCAGCGTTTGTGTATTCCATATTTCCCAATTAAAAACAAATATTAAGCGCAAAAATCAAAATTCAAACAGATAACACTGATAACAAACGTAAATGTAGCGTAAACTTTCAAACTGATAGCTAACTGACAACTGCCATCATAAGAAACAATTGAATAAAATTTTTTTGAAAATTTTCAAAGCCAACCATGTTTTGTAAAGTATGTAATTATCAATTTAATTAGAAAAATGTAAATAACCCTGTAATCATTGATTTTAGGTATAGGAACATGGCATAGCAATTTAAAGGAAATTTATTTCCGCATCGAATAGGCTGATAATTAAATAGGCATTCCATTTAAAAAAACAGACTTTTTAAAGTTTTTCTTAAGTCTGGAAGTAACGTCAAATAGATACGTAACCGCGGGCAATTTTTTATAATCCATGACAGACAATTGTGTCTCAATCTTTTGACATTGAGAACCTAAAATCCCATTTCCCTAACTTTTACCACTTTCGACTTTCAATTTTATCAAATTTTATTTCCCAAACAAGATGTTGACACTTTTCAGTGAAAAAAATTTTTTTTCTCAACAATAAAAATTGATACGCCGATTATTTTAAGCATACTTACTAAACATTTTATGACACATAAGAATGTGTAAAAAATTGCCTGGTTTGTATTTAAAATAAAGAAGTTGATGCTCACTTCCGGTATTTCCGGAAGTGCTGCCATTTGGAAAATATTTTTATTTGATAGATTAAACACTCCATGTCGCATGTGCAAAATTTCAAATTTCTAGCTTTTACAGTTCTTGATATACTTCTAACCGACGGTCACCGTGAGACACCCTGTATAAAAATGCCAAATTCTTTTTACATATTTAGCTAAACAAAGACATAAATTCTTCACACCAGTGAAGAATGAAAAAGAATTCACTCTCGTTAAGGCTCATTTACATTTGTCACTTTTGATGATCATCTTGGAGGAATCATCCAAAGTGATAAGTGTAAATTGCCTTTCATTTCTGTTTCATCCAAAGTGTACACTAAAAGTGAATGATGAAACAATTCGACCCCCGACCAACTTTTGATGAAAGAAGCGTTCACGGAACCGATGATTCATCCATAATGAAAGCCTAGTGAAAAATGTAAACAGCGGCTTTAATTCATTTCACAACTACCAGTCAAATCCCGTAGTAGTTTTGTTTGTGTTTACTATTGGTTTTTTTAACTTTAAATGATTTATTAAATACTGAAGGGCAGAGATTTTATAACCATGTAGTTTAAATGGCAAGATAAACATTTGGAAATATTTCTCGAAATATACCGGCACACGAGTGTGTATGGAATAAGAAATGCAGTGAGTACAGCAAAACAAATGCACCCTTGTAACTGTTCAGTTTTCACAGACACGACAATAGGGAATAAAGTGACAGTGTGCGAAGAGATGAATCAGCGAACTGGATGAAAATGTGTAAACAAGGATGATCACCCTGGATGATTTCACTCTGAGTGATTCACTTTGGATGTACATAAAAAGTGATACAGTGTAAATCCCGCTTTAGCCAATCACATTCTATGATTATCAGAAATCACGCTAATTTTCGTAAATAAATGTGGTAAATAGCTCAGTATTAGCCTTGTTTAAAACAAGGGTAATAGAGATACTTGACTCTTTTAACGCGGGCGATCAATGTTCGATTCCCAATGGAGGAATTTTTTTATGCATAGTCGTGGAGAAAGTATAGTCTTTTACGAGGTCTTTTACTTGTGTAGAATGGCTATTATACACTTGGATGATTCCAAAACTCACTCGCTGCGCGGCTGCACTCGTTCGTTTAGGGCGGATGAAGTTTCCAAAACTAGGGCGGCAGCCCAGCCGCCCAGCGTCATTTTAGGTAGTGATAAAAGCGCGTCTGCGAATCATACTACGTTGAAGAATGAAGATGATGTAAAATATAAGAGCATAAAAATGGTCGCAAGTTCTGAACCTGAGGATAACATGTTCAAATTTGTGGATAAAAAATCACTGTTTTAAAGTGATTTTAGCGCGTCTGTAATTCAGGTTACTGATTTACCTATGTTTATGCGTATGCCACGAAAAAAAATTGCAGACAATTCGGATGTGGATAAAGTATTGTAATTAAGCAATTTAAATCACAGTTTGTTAAACAAAAAATGGTACTTCAATTGTTTAATTAACATACTTATCCACATCCGAATTGTCTGCAATTTTTTTTTCGTGACATACGCAAGAACATAAATCATTAACCTGAATTATAGACGCGCTAAAATCACTTTAAAACAGTGATTTTTATCCACAAATTTGAACATGTTATCCCCAGGTTCAGAACTTGCGACCATTTATCTTATATTTTACATCATCTTCAACGTAGTATGATTCGCAGACGCGCTTTTATCACTGCCTAAAATGACGCTGGGCTGCCGCGCTAGTTTTGGAAACTTCATCCGCGTGAATAATAGCCACCATTCTACACTCGTTAGTCGTTAAAGAATATACTATTCTTGTTTAAAATCTTTGGAGGTCTGATGTTCGGTAATTGGTTCTATAAGGACTAGCATAATACTATTATGGGACTAGGTAGAAAGCTGAAAGTGGGCTAGATATTAGATCTCGGTGTACATTTGAATGTATTCAATTTTGGTGGCGATCGCCCGGGACGAACCCCAAATTTGCGCGCATTGCGGCATTGCAATCGTCACTGCATCTTCGGTCCTAAAGTACACACCTACTAGAAAGCTGAAACCGAGCTAGATATTACCTATAACTTTGTGTACATTTTAATAAAATGTTTGTAGCGTTCACCAAATTTGAACGGATTGTGCGTATTGCAATCGTCACTGCGCGTCGTAGAAAATTGAATAATTTTGTTCTGCGTCACATTTCATATTTCTTCGATTTCATGCGGTTTCCATTTGTCGTTTGCGCGTGTTTTTTCTTGTTTTTTCTTCGATTTTTTAAGTTAATATATGTAGGTATTAATTGTTTCGCTAGTATTGACATAAATTATTAATTCGTATTGTTGAAGACTAAAACAGATAAAATAAAAATTTTTAAAAAAGTTTTCTAATCTTACACTTTCTCATGCAGTACAAAGTATACCATAATTATTTTTCTTATTGAAATAAATACTATTTTTTAACAATTTTGCGAAAGATCGCACAGCAAGGGCGCCGCCAGAAAATTTTCCCAGGGGGGGAAGCACTATTGGGGGTTCGTAGCTCTGGCGTTTTTACAAGATTTGGCACAAAATTTATTTTTATTTTTAATAACTTTTGCCTTTTTTCTTTTTCCTAGGGGGGCCCCTTGGCGACGCCCTTGTCGCACAGGTGCACCGGCCTCAAAAACGAAGAGAAGCGAAAAGTGCATGATAGACGAGGAAATAATAAAGCACTGAACCTACCAAATTTTTTTAGTAAGACGGATTGAAATGGAGTTCCTTCATTCGCTCCCTAAATTCAATAGGAAACTTTGTACCCACTTTTGATCATGTTTTTTTTTCGAAATTGCATTTGTGCAGTGGAAAAGGCATCCTGAAAAATGCATTTTCATAGAAAACATTTATACCTTTGTTGTAAACTTCTAGAATCGAGTCAATTCGGGTTGAGGGGGGTTTTCAAGGTAGCTGATTCCGAATATGACCTCCAAATTGGCTCACCGCCCCTCTGAAGCTCAGCATGACTGAGCAACGTCATCTGCGAAGCTTTTTCGGAAATTCACTCTCAAATGATTCTAGACATTTCATCCGTAGGTTTTTTGGGTTGCTGATTCCAAATCTGGCATTCAAAAGGCGCAGCGACACTGGTGATGCTAACAAAGATATAACCGCTATTCCAATTTCGACATAATTTTTATCGGTGTGTGTGAAAAGCATGTCAGATACCGATACCGTACCGATAACACAACACCGATAATATCGGTACGTGTGCAGCCGCCCTAACACCCAAGTAATATTATAATAAATTTATACAGGGTGTCCACGGCTGAGTGGGACATAGGGAGAATACACACAAAACCGTTTTTTGGTGAATATTATCTCCCTAGTACTACCTCATCCAAATTCAATCGCCGCATTACAAAACTGCGCTAACAATGTACAATTCGATATAAAAAAATTCGTTTTGTAAAGCCAGAAAATGAGGTTTTGTTGTTTGTTTTTAAGGATGATTGTTTATGATTTTTTTTTTTTTCCTCATTGGGCATCGGATAACTATGATCATTAGCCCGCTCCTTATATTTCCCTATATAAATCAACTTCGCGTAAAAACTTTAATATCTTTTGGCAATTTTCTTCAGTTGTTGTTTTATTATTTATTATTTATGATTTTATTCTGCCTTTTACAATTTCACTAACATGATAGTAAATAACAGAAGAATTAATTCAATTAAATAAACAATTGCAAATTAAGTAACATTTAAGAGCACCTGATCATTTTTGTTATCTTAATTTTCAAATTATTGTACCTAAACGTGTTTTCTTTGACGTTTTAATGTTTGATAGTTGAGTGAAATTCTCACGCAACGGTTTGATTTTATTTGATTTTATATATACACCAATATGTTATACTTAAGAAATATTCTTTTTACAAGTTTTCATGTATTAGGTGGTTCCAGTATTTTTTAAGAATCACGTATTTAAAATAGTTTTTTCTATTAACAAATGAATAAAAAATTATTATTATTATTATTATTATTATTATTATTATCAAAAACTGTGCGTATTTTCCCTATGTTCCACTCAGCCGTGGACGCCCTGTATACGAGATAGGTACGACAGCGACGTAGCGGCTAGCGGCGTCTAACTTGAAAAAGCCAAAATTTGCGGTTTTTCATTTTCTACAATCAGAAACACTTTACTTCCCTATCTCATTGACTTAATTTCACGTATGTTTTGTTTATTACGTACTATACTACTTATGAAAGAATGTGCTGACTAAGTTGATTCGATGTGTAAAAGAGCAAATCCTTGTCAGCAAAATGTGACTGGAAATCCGCATGAATCCCTTAAGATTAAATCACAGTATATGTTGTATACTGTGATTAAATGTTATACCTACATGTACAATGACATTCTAACTGATTTTGAGGTATTTTTTAATATCAAAATAAATGAGGATTGAGGATGATGCAATACAAATAAACAATGTATTAATCGACAGTCGACATCTAACTACTAAGGAATGAAAGGTTTTTGATTTTGTATATGTTTTTTAGCAATGGCCATTTCTAATGTGAAATTCTTGGCGTTATTTATATTTCTTACTGCGGGATTAAATGACAGTAAGTTAGGTATATAGGTACGCATTTGTAAATTATTTTAAAATGAATTATGAAATTGTAAAAGCGAATCGTTCAATAAATAATTTTGGGTGGAATAACTAATGAAAATAAAACGATGTTTATCGTATAGAAATTTTATAATAGAAATTAATTGCTTTTTATAATTCTTTAAGTTCCAGAGTAGAGTAATTTTTTTATATTAATTAAGTGTTAAATGTTGCAACATTGCATGACTAAAAATACCTTTCACTTGTATTTTCGAAGCGCCAATTCTAATTTGCGGCGAAAATTGAACTATTATTCATAACATTTGGCGATGGCGCTACTTTACAGTCAAAAAAACAAGACAAAAACGCAACTAAACATACATGGATGAATTGCATTCTTATCGATTCTTATAACATAGGTTGTCCATCTTTATTAATATTTCAATCAACGCTAAAACCGAGAATATGGATCATACCAATTACCACCCCTTATGCCAAACACGCAAGAAGGAACTATGTTAAAGAATCGAGAAACAGATCAGATCGAGCTCCTAAATAGCTTCTAATTCTGAGCCATCATTTTTTTAATTCCCGCGTGGTGCGGGGGGGGGGGGGGGGGGGCTGAACGGAGGTCGCGCAAAAGTAAATTTGAAGATTCAATTAAGTACCTATTATAACCCTGCACAATATTTTATAAATAAAATTCCGGCAAGTTGCCACGGGACTTCCCTCGTATTAACACTTTTTCAAAAAATAAATATAGCACAATATATACAGGGTGGTTTGGCTTGCAATGTCCAGACATTTCCTAAAGTAATAACATTAGGAAAAAACATTTAAATTGAAAGTTATTGAGTGTTCTATATTATAGGGCAGAATAAAAACATGTTTGTTGGGCCATTTTTGGTGAACAAAGAAAATTTTTTTTAAATAGCGACAACAATTTTTTTTGATAATTTCAAAAAGAGAAAATTTTTCTGAATTCAACGATGTATAAATTTAAAATTTTTACATGAATTTATTTAAATAGCAATAGAAGAAATATTTGTTGTCGCTATTTAAAAAAATACTCTATGCTCTAAACTCAGAAACTATTAAAGTTATCGAAATGCGGTTTTCGCCAATTGATTGCATTCGGGCCAAGGACGAAAATTCTGATATTACCTTTGATGACGTCACTTCCGGTATAAGCTAAAATGGCGGCACTCATTTTTTTATACAATAAAGTTGCAGTTTTTTTATACAGTTTAAATTAAAAGAGTATTTTTTTCTGAATTCAGCAATATATATTGTGCTATATGTACTTATTTTTTGAAAAAAGTGTTAAAAAAATAATTGTTAAAAAATAACTGCAGCGCTCGATACTCAGAAACTATTAAAGTTATCGAAATGCGGTTTTCGCCAATGGATTGCATTCGGGCCAAGGACGAAAATGCTGATATTACCTTTGATGACGTCACTTCCGGTATAAGCTAAAATGGCGGCACTCATTTTTTTTTAAGAAAAAGTTGCAGTTTTTTGGTATCTACGAGGGAAGTCTCGTGCCAATACATGCCAGATTATTTTTAAAATGTTCTTACTTGTGAAAACAAACGGACGTTTTCATTTGCCCGAAGCTTTAGGACCCTTCATGTCTTAAACGTTACGCTGTAACCCCCGTTTTCCGTACAAATATATTTAAACCATTTTAACCACAATAGTTATCAATAATTGGTAATAATTGAAGTGGAAAGAAATCATAGCAATGCAAATTTAAATTAATTTATTGTCGATAAAATGTTCATACTAAATTCCTTTCTGGTTTAATGCAGTTCGCGGTTTAGAATTACTTGTTCACTTATTATCATCGTAAGTAAATTATTCACAAGGGTGAAGCATACAAGTTAATTTTTTGGTAGGAAAAGGGTTACACTAAATTACGAGGATCATTCAATAAGTAACCAGACAAATCGCTGCAGTTCAGAAAAACGGGTTGTTTAATCAATACAATACTTTCATGGCGCCACGTTGGCATCCTTGTACTTTGTATCTGATCCGCTCGAGCATTGCACCGCAGAAGAACAACGCGCGACGATATTGTTAGTTGCAGTCAAACTGATAGCCGAAGAAGTGGAGTCGAGTATTTGGAACTGTCCAGTATAAGTTGCAGTACAAGAAAACCTGTACGAGATGGATTCCAAAACAACTCAAAAAACAGTTCAAAAACTGAAACTCCACTCCACATCCCTCTACATCGGACTTCCATTTGTTTGGAACTCTTAGAGAGAGTCTACGTGGGAAACATTTTGAAACCAATGAAAAAGTCAAGAATCGGATGCAAAAGTGGTTTAGAGATCAACCAAGAGACATACAAAATTTACAAGGACGATCGGACAAGTGTATAAGTGGTGTTGATAAGTATCTAATTGCATTGATTAATTAAGCTACAGAAATTTGTCCCATTACTTACTGGATGATCCTCGTATCTGCCACATTCTAATTAATTATTTTCATTACTAACCATTTAATACTTTTGGCAACAAATTCGATACTTGAACAGTTTGGATCTTTGATTTGATAAATAAATAAATAAAAAAGACACATCTGACCTTCGTACGATGAAATTAATTCGAAATTGCAAACTTCGAGAAGTAAGTAATAAATACTGAAAGCAATTTAGTACCACAATCTCTTGACAATAAATTAATTTAAGATACCTAACTTTACTCTTGTGAGGAGTTGGCATTATACTCACAAGAATATTGTTTAATTAGGACCTTAATTTCAAACTGCGAGAAACTTTAATAGCAATTAAAACAGACAGTAATGTATTATATGAGCATTTTACTAACAATAAATTAGGTAATTTATTTTTAACCTTGACGGTACTGCTATGAGTAAATAACGAGATAACTAATGAAAGTAATAAATTAACAAAAAAATTGTAGTAAAGCTTGTTATTTTCTAATTTAATGTTTAAACAAATTTTTGCGGAAGTGGGGTGTCAGCGTAACGTTACCACACCTGTAAACTTTCTGTAAAAAATGTAACAAATTCCTACAGCAGTTTATGGAATTTGCCAAAACAATACGAAAAGAACAAAAAACTTGTTTTACTTCATTGCACCACGCCACAAAAATTGGTCATAATTGTAAGGAAATTGCCGAAGTTACACCTTGTTTCAGTCAAAAATCTTTAAAAGACAGTTTGGTTCCCAAATTTACGTTTGTCATTGGTCTTGCCGGAAAAGTCAGTAAAAACATTTGAATGATGGAAGAGCGCTTTGTCCACTTTTTTTGGATGTTTCCTTTTGGGCATAACAATCATGTGTTACTTTCGAACAAAATAAGCAAAGAAATTAGGAGAGTATTTTCAAAAATTGAAAATTACGTCGAAGGAATATTCAAAAACGCGTGCGACAAAAACCAGAAAATACCGACATCTTTCTATTGCAAAAATGTCTATATCTAACGATAAAAAGGTCAACACACATTTCAACTTTTGTATGTAGGAAGTGTATGATACAAAATGATAAAAAAATATGTACATATTTATTTAAAACAAGTCGAGTTTTGCACAAAATTTCCATACAATGAACAACAATTAGATATGCTTAAAGCACGTGAACGAATGAATCGCCATATTTTCTATCAGTTTCATTTTCAGTAACCTTTACTTTTAAGAAGATAATGGATAGACAAAGTTCGCTTTTCCTTTTAAAATGCAATCTGGCAAAAAATTAACAAACAATAAAATTTGTTTACTCTTGGGACAGTGGCATTCGCCTTGCTATAATCGTGTATAATTTTTGTATAATCGTGAGCAAAAAAATTAAAGTATGTAATTAACTTCACACGACCAACTTTATTTGATCAGATTCATTACCATGGTTGCAATATCAAAACAATGCTTTGCCAAAAAAATACAAACTCAATATTTTATCGAAAACACCACAACCAAGAATATCACAAAATGCCAACCAAGATGGTAGATTATACCAAAATGGTTCTTTGGGGGGGGGGGGGGGGTAAATAATTGCCAGAACAGGGGAGAGTGGGTAGAAAAGAAAAGATGTAGCATGGACAAGGTGACAAACAATGAGGGAAGGGAGCTATTCAAAATGTGTGAAGAGAGAGGATGGATGGTAGTAAATGGTAACATGGAGGAAGATAAGAGAGGCGAGTATACAAGTACATGAGCGGAAGGGGGGAGTCGGTAATAGACTATGTGATGGTGAA
This sequence comes from Pyrocoelia pectoralis, assembly GCA_036250285.1. Lineage (NCBI taxonomy): Eukaryota > Metazoa > Arthropoda > Insecta > Coleoptera > Lampyridae > Pyrocoelia > Pyrocoelia pectoralis. The sequence goes on from CM070081.1 coordinate 9,037,181, forward strand.
TAGGGAAACATGGGACGAAATAGAAAAGTTTAAAGTGGGGGAGGAAGATGACTCGGATCATCAACCCCTGGAGATGGACTTGAAAGGAGATATGAAATGGAAGCAAGGAAGACACGGAGGGAAGTGAAGGTGTAGACAGAGGAATGCATAGAGGGCATAGAAATGCGTTGGAGCAGGAGGGAGAGTGGGAAGAGGATGGTGAGGAGGGTCTGGTAGTTCTGGTGGAGAAAATGGATAGAGCTGAGGAAGAATTATATATGGTGAGCAAAAGCGGGGCAATGAAGGAGAAGGGTTGGTGGAACGGGGAGTGTAAAAAGTAGAGAAGAGAGGTGGAAGGAGAAAGTGGAAAAGGGGTGATATGAATCTGTCGGAATACAAGTCATCAAAGGAAAAATATAAAGAGACGTGTAGAAGGGAAAAGGGGAGGTACAAGGTGCTTATGGAAGATAAGATAAGAAGACTAGAGAACGAAGGGGTCGTAATGGTGTAAGAAATAAAAGTAAATTGGAGAGATGCAGGATAGATAAGGGTAAATGGAAAAAGCGCTACATGGAGCTGATAGTAAGAGGAAAGATGCTAAACAGTATTTCGGAGGGGAGAGAATCCCAGAGTCGTGGAGGGAGGCTACCGTTTGCCCTGTATACAAGGGAGGTGAAAAGAAGGACGTAAGGAATTATAGGCCAATTAATGTATTGAATGTGGGTTACAAAGTGTTTGCGATGGTGGTACAAGAAAAAATGAAGGAGATAGAAGAGAAGGGAATGATCCCAGACTGGCAGGCCGGATTCAAAAAGGGGAGGTGCACTATAAGACAATATACAGGGTGTTCCTAAATGTCGCGTACATACGGAAGGAGGTGATTTTTTGGATTATTTCATAACTAAAAGTTCACATAAACATAGGTCCGAAAACGCTTCCTTACATAATATACAGGGTCTTGAAATTTAAAGATTTTTTCGTTGTTTCTTCTGGTCAACAATTACTGTTGTAACGTAGTTTCTTTGATATGGGTATTATTTAGTTTTTTTGTATTGTAAGTAATAACTTATTGCTACTAGATCATTTTAAAAATATTAATTTCATCCCGCCAATTACAGAAAACGGTCGCAGATACGAATAAACGACAAGAGACAAAAAGTTGACTCCTAAGAAGAATATCTCCCTGTAGATTTTTGCAACCATTTAAGACGTCCAATAATTTAAACCCTAAAGAGTAACCTGTAGGAGCTGCAAAGAAAAAATGAAAAAAATCAAATTTCAAGACCCTGTAGATTAGTAAGGAAGCGTATATGTTTATATGAACTTTTAGTTATGAAATAAGCCGAAGAAGCACCCCCTTCCGTATGTACGTGACATTTAGGAACACCCTGTATATGTATATACTGAGACAGTTGGTTAACAAGGAGTTTGATAGGAAAGGGGGTAGAGTGTTCGCGCTATTTAAGGACATTAAGGCGGCGTTTGACAGAATGAATAGGGGGAAAGTCTGGGAAAAGCTAAGGACCCTAAAGATGGACGAGGAAGGAAGTAGAGGTGATGGAAGAAATGTAGAGGGAAACAAGATGCAGAGTGAAGGTGGGTGATGATATCGGTGAACCCTTTTGGACTGGAAGGGGGCTGTGGCAAGGCTGCCCTCTGCATTCTAGCCTCTTTTCAATATTGATTGGAGACTTGGAGGAAGTACTACGGAGAAATCAGAGCGGTGGGCTCGTAATAGGTGGCAAAAAAAGTTTGGGTGCTAGGATATGCGGACGAGAGTTTCAAAAGAAGAGAGGAAGAAGTAAGAAGGGAGAATGGAACTGGGATGATGAGGTTATAGAAAGCCGCGGAAGAAGTTTACAGGGCAAGGTATGACAATAAAGACAATGGGCAGATTAGGGAGTTGGCTAGGAAAGGGAATACAATAGTGGGACAAGGGGGGGGGGGGGGGGGGAGAGAGATGCACATAAAAGGAAGTGGCTGTTTGATAGACTAAGTTAAAAGTGTGATGTTATACGGCGCCGAGGTGTGGGGGTGGGAGGAAAGGGCGCGGATAGAACAGATTCAACAAAAATATTGGAGGTGGGTGCTAAGGTTGGGTAGAAAAACCCGGCGAGTACGTGGTGGAGGGGAGGTTAAGCTGAGGAAGATACGTATAGAGGCGGGAAAGAGAGCGATGGCTTAGCGAGGAAAATATGGAAGGAAGAGAGGAAGGAGGTATTTTAAGATGTTGTTGGAACGAGGTGAAGAACGGGAGAATACGTCAGGGGCCGGTAAGAAGGCGATATTACGAAAGAGGCGAACATGCGAGAGAGGAGGTGGAGAGGAAGGGGGTGGAGGGACGGAACAAAGTAGCGGAAATAGCAAGGAGAGAAGAGGATGAGGATGAGAGGGAAGGTATAATGGAAAATATAAGTACTTAGTGACAGACGAAATACCGAGATACCTGAAGGGAAAAGGAGGTATAGGGAGTAAGTGGCGGGATTCAGGGTGGGAAGTGAAGAGAAAGACAGTAAATATTGGTTGGAGGAGGAGAGGTTGTGCAGATTATGTGGAGAGAGAAGAGAAAATATCGAGCACATGGTGGAGAAATGCGTAGAGCTAAGGGAGATTGGAGAGAGGTGCTGGGAGAGGATAGAAAGGGGAAAAAATGGATGGGGGAGGTTTTAGAGAGTAGATGGAGAAAAGGGATGTAAAATGTGAATTATATAGATTTGCATTTAAATTAGTTGTAAAATTATGTTGCTGGTTAAGTACCTACTATCGGAGTAAAAATGCAAGGCCTCCGACTTTAAGTGGTCATAACGAAAAAATTGAGGGGTGAAATTTCTTCATTTTTGGGAAGTACATGAGTCATTTATATATGTTTAACATGTGTAAAAATCAAATTGGTAGAATCAGTTGTTTAACTTTTATTTGAATTAACAGCAATAAAAACGCTGTATTTAGTATTTTCCTGGCTGACGGTCAGTTTTAACTTATCATAAAATTGTTATTGTTTCATAAATTGTTACCAAATTTACAAATGTTGTAGCACACATACTTCTGAAAAGTCGACAGTCAATAAATATTGATTATTCATATAATTAACTGGTTTTATAAGCCCTAACCGAAAATTTGATTATTTTGCAATATACGGTAACTAAAGAAAAATTCTTGTTTTAAATGCTAAATTTGTATTACTCAAATCGGGCTGCATTATTGCTTTATTGAAAACAAAATTTGTTTTCTTGCAATTTAAAGTAAATGTTATAATTATCGCGAAAGAAAGACGCACATATTCCTGCGAGAGGTAATCTACAACATCGTAAATCGTGAGCGGCAAACCACAACAATGTGATTATTCTTTAGCATTGTACAAAACCATGCGCTTCATAGCAATAGTGTACGACACCATCGTCCAGCTCGTACCGCACTTCGCCCCGCAATCCAATCATCCATCCTTTTTTCCAAATTTCTTTTAAACAAAACATGTATACATGGCATTATTTTTGTGAATCGTGTTAGACCACAATATAATTGCTTTAACCTTGTTATGTTACTGTCAATAATATTAATATCGAACGTTCAGGTACTGAGTTACACAAGATGTCGTTTTTTCATTATAGCTTTAAGACTAATAAACCAATTGGCCTCAAAAGCATCTCACACCGACAAAAAAGTATACATTTTTCAAATATATAAGTATCTACCACTCAGTTTCAATAATATAGCCGTAATTAATTTTTAAAGTCGAGCGCTTATGCGATTTAAGTCATAATTAGCGCTTTTTCGCACATAAATTAATACAGAAAATTAACGATGTGTTGCAAAAATCTAAAACTGTACACCTTTTTGTAGGAATAAATGATCTTTTAAATGCACTTTATTTCATTAAATTATGATTGCCAATTACTGAGATAGAAGCTTCTAAAGTCAGAGGCCTTGCATTTTTACTCCGATAGTAGAGGTAATTTTGATTTTGATTAAGATGTTATATGTATTTCAAAAAATACAATAAAGATTGATTGATTGATATACCAAAATGGAACATACGTGAGGGAGGTTTATTTGGTATACAAAAGGGTCAAAATAGCCAATTATACCAAACAGGATTATACCAATACGTAGGTAATCCCTGGGACATAACTACATGGCTCAAAACCGCAGGAGGAAACAGTCTTAGTTGCTCAGTCGCTCTCAAGAACAAAACGGCTCACCCAGGTGACAACCTTCAGCATGGGAGATACGAAAACTGGTGTGGTAATTGTCCCCTAAAAGCTCGAGAAAGAGCGGAGAAATCTAATCCCAGACCAAAAATTTATGAAGTGGTTGGAACTAAAACTAATCAAACTGCTCGACCACTGGGGCTCAAATGAAAGAACTTCGAAAGAACGGTAGTAATAAGTAGTGCTGGCAAAACTGTCGAACGAATCGATTAATCGATTAATCGATTCGTTCGAACACGATTACTGAACGATTTACATAGGCACAGAAATCGATTAATCGCGATTCTAGATTAACCAAGATTTTCGATTAATCGCGATTCTCGATTAATGGAGATTTTTGATTACTCGCGATTCTCGATTTATCGAGATTTTCAATTTCGATTAAATAATTAAATATGTTCAAGTGGAAAATTTAGACTGTTTTATACAGCCGTAGATCCAATAAAGATTCAATAGCTGTGGTTAAGAAATAGTTTTAAGGGCGGCGTCGGCGCTATGTACTGACGTAGCGCTGGCAAAAATGTCGAACGAATCGATTAATCGTTCGAACACGATTAGTGAATGATTTCCATAGACACAGAAATCGATTAATCGCGATTTTCGATTAACCGAGATTTTTGATTACTCGCGATTCTCGATTTATCGAGATTTTCAATTTCGATTAAATAATTAAATATGTTCAAGTGGAAAATTTAGAATGTTTTATACGGCCGTAGATCCAATAAAGATTCAATAGCTGTGGTTAAGAAATAGTTTTAAGGACGGCGTCGGCGCTATGTACTGCCGTAGCGCTGGCAAAAATGTCGAAAGAATCGATTAATCGTTCGAACACGATTAGTGAACGATTTCTATAGGCACAGAAATCGATTAATCGCGATTTTCGATTAATCGCGATTTTAGACTAATCTGCGATTAATCGATTTTCCCGATTCTCGATTTTTCCAGAAATTGATTTTCGATTTTCACAATTTTTGTCAGCACTACTAATAAGAGGTATGAGATTGAGCTCATAATTGCTACCTAACAACTGGTGGGGAGAGTCCTCTCTTGTACACTCCCCCATTTTCACACGGTAAAATCAAAACACAGAGGAAGTATACTGTGACATCAGCATAGTAGTATCCAACAAGATGTTAGGTGTGACGTGACGGTGTCCTTAATGCTCTGAGATTTTGTGAATGTTACATAGTTCTCTTACCCAATTTTATGAGTCGTACGCCATTTGGTGCTGATTTCAGAAGCCATTCGAAGGTTAAAATTTTAACAGACTAATATTTCTGCACTGCTGCTGGTTCAACTGCTTTTCATAACGACGGTGTAGTTAAAACGAGGAACAACATGAGATTACACAACGACCTATTAGCATTGAATAGACGTACATATTCAACGCTATCAGCCGGAACAATTATACGCAGATTTTAAATAATTGAATTCTGCAAACGATCCTCCAAGTGAGATCATAAATAAGCTAAAATAATCACACTTGTGAGGTTGTGATCTCCAAAGCATCCCCCGAAGTCGCTGACCCCAGTTTGCACAACCTCAGACATAAGACAACATAGGATCCTAAGTCAATTTATCAAAAAAACCTAAGTTTGCCGTCCAATCTCATCATACGAAATTGTGCTCAACTAACAAAGTTTAGTCCGTTTTAGTATAAAAGTCTGCCACCAGAGGATGACTCCGAAGGTGGTGTAGAAGGAGTAAGGAGTTCGAGAACGCTTATCCTTGAATGTTCCACTGGCAGAAGACGTCTGGGTTTGCTACGAATAGGACTCGCTAGGTTTGTGTCAAGGTCATGTAAGAATATCAAGCCGTGGTTATGGAACCAGAGCTTTGAGATCAAAATCCGCCTCTGGTTGGCACCGGGTAGGTTAAGCACCTCACTACCTGTCAGTCTCGGTCTCGAGCCCGGATGATAAGCTCCAGCCCACCTAATAATCCTAAAGGGGCAACTAATAACAGAAGGCAGAATGAAAAACCTGAAGAGATGAAAAGAGAAAAATGTATAGAACAATGATATAGAGTATTTAGTTTAGACCTATGGGGCAGAAACGTGGGTGCCGAATAAAAATAAGATAAATGACAACAGAGCTGGAATTCCGGAGGAGGTGCTGCAGAGTAGTGGGAACGGATAGGGTCCTTAACGAAAAAACAGGGTGCAGAATAAATTGTCAGAACTATAGAAGAAAAGAGGCCGAAATGGTACTGAGCAGAGTACCATGGGACGGAGAACAAGAGGTGGGCGTAGAAGATCTTCGAGAGACAGTATAGATGAAACAATGGAAAGAAGAAGGCTACAAGATGAAGATTGGGAAGAATGGAAATTATGGTATAAGGCAGAATGAAAAACCTGAAGAGATGAAAAGAGAAAAAATGTAGAGAACAATGATACAGAATATTTAGACCTATGGGGTAGAAACGTGGGTGCCGAAGAAATAAATAAATGGCAACAGAGCTGGAATTCCGGAAGAGGTGCTGCAGAATAGTGGGAACGGATAGGTCCTTAACGAAAAAACAGAGCGCAGAATAAATTGTCACAGAACTATAGAAGAAAAGAGGTCGAAATGGTACAGACCAGAGAGCCATGGGACGGAGAACAGGAGGTCGGCGTAGGAGATCTTCGGGAGACAGTATAGATGAAACAATGGAAAGAAGATGAAGATTGGGAAGAATGGAAATTATGGTATACATATAACTCGCAAGCGCGATGACATTTGATTTTTTGAATTCAAGGAAAAAAGGATCAACAGATTCTAAATTTATATAAATTCGTAAGTAATTGATCAACATCTTTCCATGTTTCGCAAAGAACGTACGGAAATGTGTATTACAAAACATTGCATAACTGCAGATGAGAATGAGATCACTACCCTGGTAACAATTCAATAAGCGACGCAATTATCCTATTAAAAGATAACATAGATTGACATAACATCAATTTTCTCATCCTGTTGAGACTTGGTTCTTTTAAACGACAGTGCATTAAAACTATTATGCAAATAAAATAAGAAAAAACAATGTACTTACAGTGGAGTGCCGCCAGTAATTGATAAGCTGATGGATGTCGCTGCTCGGTGCCAAAAGAAGAAAATCCCTCCACTCATCGTAACTGATGTTAAGACTACCGTCTTGGTCCATCCTAAATAGAAACAAAATTATAAACTACCAAAAAGCGTCCATAAGGTGCTGTCGTTTTAAATACTAAATCTACACTCAACATGCTCTATTTATTATAAACAATAATAAGCGGACGATGCACAAAGAAAAATAATTAAAATAAAACCTACAAAGTACAGATACCTCTGTAAGAGATTAGTTGCTTCTTGACGTTCTAACGGTACACCCAACTCTTGGAATGCTCTAATAAGTTCGTCGAGATCGATTTTACCTGTAACAAAAACAAATTGTTACAATTTTTTTAGACCGGGTGCTCTCTCACGCTTTGAATCCATTCAACTGATTCCGACTCGCTTAGTTCTAATTCATTAATTAATAGAGTTAATGAGAAAGATTTGCGGTTTTGCGGTCCGTGTATTATACGGATGTAAGTTGAATTTCCTACTAAGTGATAATAGGCTCATTTGCGTAATAATTTTCATACTGGACAATATAGGTCCCAAGATTGATCCCTGAGGAACACCACATTCGGGTGTTTAAAGATAGAGTAGGTAACGCCTTAAAAGATTCTAACTTAGAATGTTTACATCAAAAATGAAATTGATTTAGATGTAGTGTCTAGTGTCGACGGATGCGTGCCTAATCTATACAGGGTGGTTTGGCTTGCAAATATTTCTTCTATTGTTATTTAAATAAATTCATGTCAAAATTTGAAATTTATACATCGTTGAATTTAGAAAAATTTTCTCTTTTTGAAATTATAAAAAAAATTGTCGCTATTTAAAAAAATGGGGGGGGGGGGGGGGGGAATAGCTCAAACAAAAAAATTTTTTTTGCCCTATAATATAGAATACGTAACACTCAATAACTTTCAATTTAAATGTTTTTTCTTAATGTTATTAGTTTAGGAAATATCGTCTGGACATTGCAAGCCAACCACCCTGTATACATTTACGTGCGTTGCTTCGCAAATGCAGAGGCCATGGTGGGCAAACCACGGAAAATCCTTACCATTGCAAGGGAAACGTAACTACCTTCTGTAGTTCGTAACAGTGGTAGCTTTTTGAAAGTATGGGCCAAGGTCCGTTTTTGGACAATATGGAAAGGGTTCCTAATGGGAACAGCTCAATGTCAAAGTTTGTCGAAAGATTTTTCCATTGTCAACATGAACTGCCTTACTCAACTCAATTCTGTTACTTTTTTCCACAAAAATGAAATGAACTACTGTGGAACTGACTGCAGCAGAATATCAGAAACCATGCACCTTGGGTACCTATAAAAGGTCCGATATGGGGTGACAAAGAAACGGCAACGCACATATTCTCTTGTTGTGAAGTCGCTGCAATTGGGCGATTTAGCACTGAATCGAACGAGCTACTGAAGGGAAAAACTCTGGTAAAGGAACTTCTACATCAAGGTCTTTAACTGCTCTAATAGGATAAGATTCGCATCTGAAAGAAGAAGTGAGGGGAACCCCGCTAACGTATCAAAATGGAACCTTAAGTGTTAATGCAATTTACATATTCAAGCTTCACGATGAAGAAGACCCTTGCAATAGAACATTTTTTATTAAAAAAAAAGATTTCATGTGAATTCTGAAATTTGAGCTTGAGACTACCATGGTCGAAGGAAGAAATCTTCCCGTTGCTTCAAACTTGATCCAACAAACCAAATGAGAAACGTTAAGTCTGATGTAAACTAAAATTTGAAGAGATGTGTCCTTCTTACTTGATAAGATGCCATGCCATACCTGAAGTAATTAAGTAATCTTCCAGTTACTATGCCTGAAGAAAGAGATCAAAGAAACCCCTCGCGCTCACGTTGAAGAAAACCATCTACGATGGGACTATCTTTTTGATAAAAAGAAGATTCCATGCCAACACACATTTTTTTAAGACACCTTGGGGTTTTCACACCTAAAGAAAGATATATGGGGAATTTCCACATTGAAGAATACTCCCTTTGATGGAACATAATTTTTTGATTTAAAAGAAGATTCGAATGACAACAAGAAGGCTCTTAAATCGTCTTAAGGTTTCCATGTTTGAAGAGAGAAATAGGGAGAGCCCCTCAAACTGCAGCTAAAAACTCAAATTGCGAATTTGACGTAAGATTATGATAAAACAGAAAATTCCATGCCAGACTAGAAGTGTTCCCACGGCTGAAGAAAGAGGTGCGAGAAATGAAGAAATATTAATAGAGAAATCTACATTCCAAATTGGAACTAAGTATATGACCAACCTTAAGACAGATATGAATCAAAATTTGAAGAAAGAACAAAAATGAATCTTCCAGAATTAAACACTCGTCTTGAAGAAGATCGCTCCAGTAAATGCCAGAATCAAACGGTTTTCGTTTCATTTCTTGTTGGAGCAGAGAAGGAACAGGATAACAGTGCGATTTGTCTCAACAAATGTAGAGAATGAAGAAATAATAAAGAAAAAAAGTCCAAGGGCGAAGACACTTTCAACTGGATTGAAGAAAGAGATCTGTATGCTTCCGTGAATCTAACTCAACTGAACAGCCCACTAAAATGAATAATTAAGTTTATACAAATTGCGTTTAAGGGACATAAATGACACACAATACTCGAACGATAATTCGATAATTTTAATTTATTTACCATTTCGTTTTTTACAATTTTGAATATAATCCGAAAACGTCAGTTGCATCACATGATTTTCCTTCTGACGATAATCTTAAAGAAAAAGTTTTTGCTTGTATGCCTTTAATTGCAGTAGGGCTTAATTATCGTTAATTGCCGAACACTTTTTTGATAATTGATCTTATTTAATTATCGCCGCGTGATAATTTCAGCCAATAAAAATGGTCAAACCTCTGAGCTCGCACTTCGCAATGGGATAAGAGATACATGATAACTACTCGCAACTTTTATGGATAAAGCCCATAGCTTCACAAAATGAAATCCGTTGCCCATGCAAGAATGGATATTTAAAACATCAAACTGTTTCTATTATTGGTCTATCTTGAAAACCCTCTATAGCCGATATAGGCACAGATTGTGGTAACAGTTTAGAATCCGGGCCCATCGCAATTTCGGGTAAAAATTTTAGGAATGATAGGGAAGCGATCCCTTATAGAAAAAATTACCTAAATTTGTCCCGGAAAACGACCCTTTCTTAAAAAAAGCACTTAATTGTTACAGTCTACTGGTCAATAGGTGGCGTTATAGGTTGGAATTTGTAATTAAAAAAATATATACCCTAATTCACAATACGAACGAACACAAACTCTTCCGGTCTATAACCAGTGATAATTCTACAATATGCAGACTGTTAAATGGCATCGTCTGATGCCTGATTAGAAAGTAACATAACGCCGATAATTCGAAAATTATCAGTAAGTAAAAGACGTTTAGCTCTTTGTCTGTTTAATAAGTTGTATACAGTTACGATTACCAAGACTATTATTATCTCTATGTGTATTTAGTCAATGCGAATTATCATAGAAGTTCTCTTTTTTGTCTGATAATTTTAATTCTGCAAACTTTCCACAGAATATTATCCTCAATGGCTTGAGGTTTCAAAGTTATATTAGAATAACAATTCAATAATCACCACATTCGCAAGTTGTGGCATCACACGGCCACTGATAATCTCAAGGTTTCAGTTTAAATTTGTTGTTTGCGTTTCATTTGAACGTATTTTCATTCCCGTAATATTATAATCCTCTATGCGATAATCCCAAAAAATGCAACTTTTCAACCATTTTCGCTTACCTTACTTTTCTTAGTTATCACTTATCACTCAAATGACGTTAAACCTATCTCTTTAAATAATTTACCCTTCTTATCGTTTTGTTAAATAAAATCTTGTTCCGTTGACGTTTAACTAACTACTAAGTGATAATAGGCTCATTTGCGTAATAATTTTCATACTGGACAATATAGGTCCCAAGATTGATCCCTGAGGAACACCACATTCGGGTGTTTAAAGATAGAGTAGGTAACGCCTTAAAAGATTCTAACTTAGAATGTTTACATCAAAAATGAAATTGATTTAGATGTAGTGTCTAGTGTCGACGGATGCGTGCCTAATCTATACAGGGTGGTTTGGCTTGCAAATATTTCTTCTATTGTTATTTAAATAAATTCATGTCAAAATTTGAAATTTATACATCGTTGAATTTAGAAAAATTTTCTCTTTTTGAAATTATAAAAAAAATTGTCGCTATTTAAAAAAATGGGGGGGGGGGGGGGGGAATAGCTCAAACAAAAAAAATTTTTTTTGCCCTATAATATAGAATACGTAACACTCAATAACTTTCAATTTAAATGTTTTTTCTTAATGTTATTAGTTTAGGAAATATCGTCTGGACATTGCAAGCCAACCACCCTGTATACATTTACGTGCGTTGCTTCGCAAATGCAGAGGCCATGGTGGGCAAACCACGGAAAATCCTTACCATTGCAAGGGAAACGTAACTACCTTCTGTAGTTCGTAACAGTGGTAGCTTTTTGAAAGTATGGGCCAAGGTCCGTTTTTGGACAATATGGAAAGGGTTCCTAATGGGAACAGCTCAATGTCAAAGTTTGTCGAAAGATTTTTCCATTGTCAACATGAACTGCCTTACTCAACTCAATTCTGTTACTTTTTTCCACAAAAATGAAATGAACTACTGTGGAACTGACTGCAGCAGAATATCAGAAACCATGCACCTTGGGTACCTATAAAAGGTCCGATATGGGGTGACAAAGAAACGGCAACGCACATATTCTCTTGTTGTGAAGTCGCTGCAATTGGGCGATTTAGCACTGAATCGAACGAGCTACTGAAGGGAAAAACTCTGGTAAAGGAACTTCTACATCAAGGTCTTTAACTGCTCTAATAGGATAAGATTCGCATCTGAAAGAAGAAGTGAGGGGAACCCCGCTAACGTATCAAAATGGAACCTTAAGTGTTAATGCAATTTACATATTCAAGCTTCACGATGAAGAAGACCCTTGCAATAGAACATTTTTTATTAAAAAAAAAGATTTCATGTGAATTCTGAAATTTGAGCTTGAGACTACCATGGTCGAAGGAAGAAATCTTCCCGTTGCTTCAAACTTGATCCAACAAACCAAATGAGAAACGTTAAGTCTGATGTAAACTAAAATTTGAAGAGATGTGTCCTTCTTACTTGATAAGATGCCATGCCATACCTGAAGTAATTAAGTAATCTTCCAGTTACTATGCCTGAAGAAAGAGATCAAAGAAACCCCTCGCGCTCACGTTGAAGAAAACCATCTACGATGGGACTATCTTTTTGATAAAAAGAAGATTCCATGCCAACACACATTTTTTTAAGACACCTTGGGGTTTTCACACCTAAAGAAAGATATATGGGGAATTTCCACATTGAAGAATACTCCCTTTGATGGAACATAATTTTTTGATTTAAAAGAAGATTCGAATGACAACAAGAAGGCTCTTAAATCGTCTTAAGGTTTCCATGTTTGAAGAGAGAAATAGGGAGAGCCCCTCAAACTGCAGCTAAAAACTCAAATTGCGAATTTGACGTAAGATTATGATAAAACAGAAAATTCCATGCCAGACTAGAAGTGTTCCCACGGCTGAAGAAAGAGGTGCGAGAAATGAAGAAATATTAATAGAGAAATCTACATTCCAAATTGGAACTAAGTATATGACCAACCTTAAGACAGATATGAATCAAAATTTGAAGAAAGAACAAAAATGAATCTTCCAGAATTAAACACTCGTCTTGAAGAAGATCGCTCCAGTAAATGCCAGAATCAAACGGTTTTCGTTTCATTTCTTGTTGGAGCAGAGAAGGAACAGGATAACAGTGCGATTTGTCTCAACAAATGTAGAGAATGAAGAAATAATAAAGAAAAAAAGTCCAAGGGCGAAGACACTTTCAACTGGATTGAAGAAAGAGATCTGTATGCTTCCGTGAATCTAACTCAACTGAACAGCCCACTAAAATGAATAATTAAGTTTATACAAATTGCGTTTAAGGGACATAAATGACACACAATACTCGAACGATAATTCGATAATTTTAATTTATTTACCATTTCGTTTTTTACAATTTTGAATATAATCCGAAAACGTCAGTTGCATCACATGATTTTCCTTCTGACGATAATCTTAAAGAAAAAGTTTTTGCTTGTATGCCTTTAATTGCAGTAGGGCTTAATTATCGTTAATTGCCGAACACTTTTTTGATAATTGATCTTATTTAATTATCGCCGCGTGATAATTTCAGCCAATAAAAATGGTCAAACCTCTGAGCTCGCACTTCGCAATGGGATAAGAGATACATGATAACTACTCGCAACTTTTATGGATAAAGCCCATAGCTTCACAAAATGAAATCCGTTGCCCATGCAAGAATGGATATTTAAAACATCAAACTGTTTCTATTATTGGTCTATCTTGAAAACCCTCTATAGCCGATATAGGCACAGATTGTGGTAACAGTTTAGAATCCGGGCCCATCGCAATTTCGGGTAAAAATTTTAGGAATGATAGGGAAGCGATCCCTTATAGAAAAAATTACCTAAATTTGTCCCGGAAAACGACCCTTTCTTAAAAAAAGCACTTAATTGTTACAGTCTACTGGTCAATAGGTGGCGTTATAGGTTGGAATTTGTAATTAAAAAAATATATACCCTAATTCACAATACGAACGAACACAAACTCTTCCGGTCTATAACCAGTGATAATTCTACAATATGCAGACTGTTAAATGGCATCGTCTGATGCCTGATTAGAAAGTAACATAACGCCGATAATTCGAAAATTATCAGTAAGTAAAAGACGTTTAGCTCTTTGTCTGTTTAATAAGTTGTATACAGTTACGATTACCAAGACTATTATTATCTCTATGTGTATTTAGTCAATGCGAATTATCATAGAAGTTCTCTTTTTTGTCTGATAATTTTAATTCTGCAAACTTTCCACAGAATATTATCCTCAATGGCTTGAGGTTTCAAAGTTATATTAGAATAACAATTCAATAATCACCACATTCGCAAGTTGTGGCATCACACGGCCACTGATAATCTCAAGGTTTCAGTTTAAATTTGTTGTTTGCGTTTCATTTGAACGTATTTTCATTCCCGTAATATTATAATCCTCTATGCGATAATCCCAAAAAATGCAACTTTTCAACCATTTTCGCTTACCTTACTTTTCTTAGTTATCACTTATCACTCAAATGACGTTAAACCTATCTCTTTAAATAATTTACCCTTCTTATCGTTTTGTTAAATAAAATCTTGTTCCGTTGACGTTTAACAGTTTACGACTACATGTTTACGGTAATTCCAAGATTATCAGTGGCGTACTTTTTTTGAAAGTAATTTAATAGTGATAATGTCTGTTCCAATGTAGTTCTTCCGGGATACTCCCACCAATCTATTGTGATTCCCATAATAAACCCTTACAATTTCCACAAATTTAGCGCAATAAAAATTATCTATACAATAATTAACCGTATTATTCTAAATTGTTAAACCAACAACTGTTATCATTCACGCTTAGTGTTATCATTCGTATACCTACCTAGTTTTTAAACATTTGAAAGTTTATGTAGCAAATTTTACGTTTATCCTCATTTTCTTTATTATTACTGTCACAAAACCGAAATAAACAAATTGTTTACAATGAATTAATCTAATTATTCTAATCTTGTTTTAACGACCTTTTTTATTATTGCCTTTAGTTGCTACCCAATTTGATTTGGAAACTTGCGGTTTTATGATGACATTTTTGTTGTTTACTCGTTGTCGATGTTTTTTTTCTTTAATCGATACACGATTCTACAATTTTTCAGTTTCGTCACAGGATTCAAATCCAGGACCGGATTAACGGGGGGGGAAGGGGATACCGCGTTAGATAAGGGACCCCCATTTAAAAAAATTTTTTAGTAAAAAGAAATAAATTAATGTATGTACTTGTTTATTTAAAATTTAGGAAATTTCACTCTCTTTCAAAAACCCAAAAATATATGGGGTGTTCCGTATGAAAAAATGCACACAAAAAACCAAAAACCCTGTATAAAAACTGTTTATCGCAACGGATTCTACGCAAAAAAGTGCTCCTAAGAAAGATTTTTTCAAAATCACCTATCTAAAAATAAGAAAGTTATGGAGCATTAAAGAAATAGACCAAATTCGAGACACGCCCCCTAGCGTCCAAACGATTAAAGATAGCTGAATTCTGTTTGCGCTAGTGATTTGCTCATTAAAATTGAGTTCCAGACACCTTGGTCCATTTTTTCCAACTCTTTAAATAAAGGGTGTTGCCATAAGAAAGTGTCCAATTTGAACCACCCTGTACATTTATTTACTTACTTTCTATTCTATGATTTCATTTTATGTTTATCGTGTAAAATAATTTCGATGAGTTTGTCCCCTCAACTATTTAATCCGGGCCTGTTCAAATCCATAAACTTTGTAGAAAATTTGGCAAATTGCAGATCACGTTCCTGTAGAATGCTGGGTCCGTATGTACGTAAATTTGCATAAATTAATAATAATAAGTCAATAATTGACGCAATCATTGTATGAAGAATTAGCGAAATTAGTTAGCTAATTTTTTCTTAAGTATCCATTTAGATGCCATCTGATAAGTGCCGTGTAATCAATACTTAAGGTTACTTTTTTGAAGAAAATCAAATCTTTGAATCTGTTTTTTAGTAGTACATATAATACAAACGAATTATGCACATTTGAAATAATTATAATAATAAATAAATGCACGAGCTTTATTTAATCTAGACGATAATCTTGGCATGGATGACCTCTGCATCTTTGATATCCTAACTTTTCTAATATCGTTAGTTTTCGCAGAGTACACTTTCACTTAAAATAGCGCCAGTCAGATTGCCACGATAATTCGTGTATTGATCAAAAATCTTTTTAATACTACACAGGGTTCTGAACCGAACCGTAATATAATCGAAAACTGGACCGGAACCGTTGAAATTACCACACTCGCCTTCGGCTCCTGTCCCCAACTGCATCTTCGTGAGTAGGTAATATAGCTCTCATTACATGCTCGTTGAATAATATACTATTACGTTCAAATCAACATTGTAATAACCATAAATAAAGCCTAGTGAAAATTAAATTTTTTTAAGAAATAATTTATTGCCACTAAACTAATCGTTTGAAAGCCGTAATATTTTAGGAATGGATAAAGGAGGTTCTCAACATGTAAAATTATACAAAGGGTTCCATTAAAAAAAAATTTGTTTGTTTATCACAGGTTCTTGAAGCACCCTGTACAACTTCTAACTTTTTTGGTCTCGGTACTATAGAAGTCCGACGCACTGTATAAAACGACCCCGTATAAAAAGTGTGAATTAGTATTAAATTTACGAGTAATCAACAAGTCCTAGTGCGTAACATGAAGCTGCCGTAGCGTAGCAATCCCAATTTCAAAAACGAATCCGTAAAATACCACGATTTGAACCAAAGTGGTCCTTTACAAATTAATTTGTTTATTAATAATAAATTTTGAACATTTGAAACATTTTTTCTTTATACAGGGTGAACCAACGAAAAGGTAACAGGCGAGTTTCTGGCTCGAGAAATTTTTTTTTTGAGAAACGCAAAAAACACGTCAATTTTTACATCAAGGGGGATAACTTTTGCTATGAATTTCAACTTGAAGTTCCCGTACATTTTGCAACATTTCAGGAGTGATCAAGCGACATTCATGTACCATACGGTCACGTAACTCCTCCAAAGATTCCGGACCAGTGGAAAAAACTTTACTCTTTACATGACCCCATAAAAAAAATCTAATGGGGTGAGACTGTATTATTACATGGAAGCTGAAGGCAGACACTTCGAAAATTTATTAAAATAAGGGTTGAATTTGCATATAAACTGGTTTTATTAATTAGCACAAGAAAAAATTAACCCTTGTTTTTATTTAAAAATGTAAGGGTTGTTTACCCTGTACCCAAGGGGTGAAACAATGTTGTCAAATAGCAGTAAAAGTACCTAGCTTCTCTAAGAAAAAAACAATTGACCTGTCCGAGCTTTTTTGAGTTTTTAAATGCCTCAATCTCTTTCCTCATTTTCCATTTTGGAACTTCAATTTTTTTGGTTAAAAATAAAAAAAATATAAAAAAACTAGTGCACTGAAATCAGAAAAGAAAGACCTTTCAAATGACGTATCACTTGCCCCATCATCCCTAATTAAATTTTAGGGGTTGTTCTAACAGCGCTAAGGGATGAAATCACTTCAAGTTGAAATTCATAGCAAAAGTTGTCCCCCTTGAAGTAAAAATTGACGTGTTTTTGCGTTTCTCAAAAAAAAATTTTCTCTAGCCAGAAACTCGTCTGTTACCTTTTCGTTGGCCCACCCAGTATAAATATTACATTGATGTGTTGTATAAGTTGAAGGGTTGTATGGTATTCCTATTCAATTTGTCACATACAGTGTGTCCCCGGATAGGTGAAACGACTCTTGTGAAAGATAAAAAATTTTCGATATAAAATTTCATTGTTTGGGGTTCAGCCCTGCATAGTTAAAGACTAATTTCTGGCATAATTTTAGTTTTCTAAAATCATGTATGCCTTGGATATTTTCAAAAATCCGATTTTTGGTTCTAGTAAACTACCTTTGTTAGTGAAGATATAACAAAATTTGATTAACAAAAGTTGTTTAGAATCATGAAAGAGTCCTACTTCTAGAATTTCAAGCACCTAGGCCAACGTTGATGTTTTGGCAATTTACAATAATTTTTATCTGATAGTTTAATATTGTTTATCCCCGGATAGGTGATATACTGATATGACTGTTGTTAAAGAAATTCTTTTATTTATTTTGTTTATTTAGAATTTTATCGCTTTTACAAGAGTCATATCACCTAAATTATTGTAAATTGCCAAAACATCAACGCTTGAAATTCTAGAAGTAGGACTCTTTCATGATTTTAAACAACTTTTGTTGATCAAATTTTGTTATATCTTCACTAACAAAGGTAGTTTACTAGAACAAAAAATCAGATTTTTGAAAATATCCAAGGCATACATGATTTTAGAAAACTAAAATTATGCCAGAAATTAGTCTTTAACTAAGCAGGGCTGAACCCCAAACAATGAAATTTTATATCGAAAATTTTTTATTTTTCACAAGTCGTTTTTGCCAAAACATCAACGTTGGCCTAGGTGCTTGAAATTCTAGAAGTAAGACTCTTTCATGATTCTAAACAACTTTTGTTAATCAAATTTTGTTATATCTTCACTAACAAAGGTAGTTTACTAGAACCAAAAATCAGATTTTTGAAAATATCCAAGGCATACATGATTTTAGAAAACTAAAATTATGCCAGAAATTAGTCTTTAACTAAGCAGGGCTGAACCCCAAACAATGAAATTTTATATCGAAAATTTTTTATCTTTCACAAGAGTCGTTTCACCTATCCGGGGACACACTGTATACCTATTTACACTACTTATAAACATTTTCGTATCAATGAAAACAATCGTAGCCCCTACGGCATCCTTTCATCCTTCCACAGCTATGTATACAGGGTGTTACAAAACGGTGTAGCGGGCTATGCATATCCGGGTTCTACATATGAAAATATGTCTAAAATGCTCAGTACCTAACATCTTTATGATTTCGGCTTAGTATAGCCGTAATCAGCCATTTTGTATTTGTTTGAAAATAATTATTATTTCAAAAACCCTTCAACATATTTTTATTAATATTAGGCATATGTCTCCATTTCTCAGAAATCTACAATTTCCAAAATGATTTTTTTTACAAATCATTTTCCAACCATTCAAACATTTGAAAGTAAAATTCAATGAAAACTACTAAATAAAATTAAATTGTGCAAGAAACAACATTTTTTAGTACTTTTATTGTTAATACTTAATTTTATTTCGTGAAATTTTGCTGTAAAATGATTGAATGTCCACCATTTTGAAAATTGATAATTAAAAAAATATATTCTTGGAAATTTTAGACTTCTGAGAAAGGAAGAACATATGCCAAATTTCATAAAAATATCTTGAAGGGTTTTCGAAATAAAAATTATTTTCAAGAAAATACAAAATGGCTGATTACGGTTAAAGTAAGCCGAAATCATAAAAATGTTACTGAACATTTTAGACTTATTTTCATATGTCAATCAATCAATCAATCAAATATCTTTATTCAGGTGCTATTATAAAACAGATAGAATACGTCAAAAAATACAATATACTTAATATTACTTACAGTAACTATTATCACTTAATTTATATAAATTCGGATACATTATAATAACCTTTAGTTTGTAGCATAATAATGTAGAATCCGGATATGCATAGCCCGCGCCACCTTTTTGTAACACCCTGTATAGAGAAGGTATCATTTTCCTATGAAGATGGTGTAACATGTGAAATATAAAAATTAGAACCAAAAAAAACCTTACGAATCGAAAATTTGTTTGAAACCGAGCCGTTATTTTTTGAGAATCTAACAGGGGTGGAACCATTATAAATATTTAGGCTTCTAAAAAAATAGAACCGGAACCATAATCGTGTGTGAGTGTGGGTTTCTAATTAGTTGCGATAAGTAATTTGAAATCAGAGTAAAAAGTTTAATCATCGCACTTTAAACGTTTATAAACAAAAAACTAATGAGTCGAATTTTATAAAACGTAATTTCATAATTTTACTTAGCGAATTAATTTATTTGTTTATAAATAAATTAATTAATAAAAAAATATATTATGTATTTACAGGAGTGCAATAATTTTTAACTTTTGTATAAATGCTGATTTGTTCAATAATAACATTGTAATATAATGAAAAACTAAGAAAAATACGATCATAGAAGTTTACCAATTGATACAGTTCGCGGTGTAGGGGGTGGGGGTGGAATCCCATATTATATATTTTTACAAAATATGTATAAAAATAGATTATAAATTTCTCTACTTTCTTAATGTTATTACAAAGGAATAAGTTTGTTTAATGCAATAAATGAAAAGTTATTACGCCCCAAAAACCCTCTAAAATCAGGTGATTAAACTTTTTGCTCTGGTAGTAGTAAGAAAATAAAATAAAAATACAATCAATACTACACCGACAGGAAGCTAGATACTATACATGTTATAAGCGAAACTCTCATTAAGGCCTTAAAAATAGAAAAGATTATAATAAGATAAATTAGGTGATAAGTTTACCTGTGATTCTTTAAAATTTAAAGAAAAATAAATCGATATTAATAGGCACTTTATTACTTTATTACTAAATTTTTAATGATCAATTAAGGTTATAAAATAAAAAAATAAATACAAAATTCGAAATAAACATACATTGAAAAGTAAATATTATGTATAATAATTCATAACAAATTTTTGAATATTCTTAGACGAATAATTAAAATTTAAAAAAATAATCTTATCGTTTTCACCGACAATATAAGTTGCAGATACCATTCACTTATTAAAAAAATATATATAATAATATATAATAATAATATTTAATATTTAAATATTTTTTTGGCTTGATTGTTTCATTGTTAAATATAAAAATATGAATAATACCATTATGTATGTAATAGACCTAATAAAAAAATTAATTAATTAATTAATTAATTGTAGATGCCCAAAGCTCCCTATTAATATTCCATCTATCTACGTATCTTTAAATTTAAGGAGACTGCACGCAAACTGATCGTCAAATGACTGTAAATGACCTTATTATGTTATTATGAAAGATAGAGTTCAGTAGCGGGCGGAGACGAATTTATCCGATTATAAAAATTATACAATTAAAATAACATATTATCGCTAAGTTCACATAAAGTACGCACATTCGATTGCATATTGTTCCTGTTCGCTTGGATTAAATTAGGGAACAATTTCCGTTAAAAACTGCGATGTGCGATAATCATGCGAGGATGGAAGTAGATCATACGCAAACGAAATTCTCCTTAATTCATTAAGTAATTATCACATGAAGACGAACCCATTAAGACGTCGATAACCCACATATTCAGACAAAATTCGATAAGTCGTCAGCTTCAAATTATCGCATCGCAATTTGAAGATTTCTTTTTCTTCTATATTCTTTGTGATTTTCGTATTGTAAAGCCGATATTCACAATTATAAGAAAAGTTTATTTCCAGTTTAATAATGTCACCTTATTTGGTGTTCCCAAGTGTGCAATTATCGGATGTGCTCTCTTATATTTGATACGACGGCGACGTAATAACTAATACTTAAGACGTGCCTGCATTCTATGTTCCAAAAGCGTGGACGAGTTACACCTGAACAAATTGCAGAATTATCTCAATTTTATGATAATTTAAGTATGCTGAAAATTTCGTTTCGTTTGGCTTAACATTACTTTAGTTGACTAGGATAATCTGATAATTTCAGCCTCCTTGCATTTTTATTTCCTTTAACACACCTCCGGGTCTTTCCAATTCCACATTTCTATGATAATCTACGAGAGTAAGTTCTGAAACGATCATTTTCTACTTTCTTGCACTTTGGTATTTGATAAAAGCACTTATCTACTGATTATCACACTTCCCACTTACCAATCGGTCATGCATTTTATTTCTCGTCGATAATTCAAGTACGCTTAGCTCGGGTTATCTTGCATTTCTTTGAAAATACTTCCCGTTTCTCTTTATGATAATCCACTGATAACGCCACATTCGTAATATGGTTTTTTAATGTAGTTTTATGTTTCATTGAAAGGAACAACCACTTTGGTATATGACCTTCATAACGATCGAGTTGATAATCTGCTTTTGTTATAATATCTTGTTCCTCTCGAGAGTGATAGCCTAACAAAGTTCCCTCTAATTGCCCACAGTAATTTAATATTATCAAATTTATCTACATCTCTTAGAACCTTAAAGCTGAAATTCGATCTTCCATTCAATGTCTCAATCAAGGTTTGGTAGCACACTGCAACCAGTTCTAACTGTCTTTTTATTTCATTTGGAACAAATGAACTTACGTGAAGGA
This sequence comes from Pyrocoelia pectoralis, assembly GCA_036250285.1. Taxonomy (NCBI): domain Eukaryota; kingdom Metazoa; phylum Arthropoda; class Insecta; order Coleoptera; family Lampyridae; genus Pyrocoelia; species Pyrocoelia pectoralis. The sequence continues at coordinate 9,059,456 of CM070081.1, forward strand.
TCACGATCTTGTTAAGGCAATTATCGCGAGAACATTCATTAAATTTAAGAAATTGATACGCTATCAATGAACTTGACACATTATTTAATGTAGGGAATCCTCGAAAAGGCGCAAAAAACTGAAACAATGCGTAGTACACTTCGGAATTATCAAATTGTGCATTCACCATTTCTTTCTCTATCGCATTATACTGATGCAATGATAGAACGCTCCATGTCGCTTACGATAATTGATTTGTTAGAGTAATACACATTTCTTGTATGCGTAACCACTTTATACTTCTACGTCCTGGTTGAGTTAATAGCGTGAATTATCACGTAACTCCCGCGGACTTTGAAACTAAGCCCGATAATTTATTCATTCATTTTCTCCATCGCTTGACATATTTCAAAACTCCTATCTCACGACTATCACATAAATTACCATATCAACCATAATTATCAAATGATTTGCGCGATAATCTTAAAACGCTTGTGCAAATATCATCTCCCTTAAAAACCTTAGAACCTAATGTGCCTTTCCATCATCCTTTCCGTTTTAGGCAAAACGATGCAGGCTGGGCTGAAAGATTTCGCCTGATCGTATGACGCGCGCCCTGGCTTTTGATAAGAACACCACCTTTACGTCTTTTCAAACTAGAGGCACATATCGTGGAAAGCAAGAGGGGGTGCACAAGTAGCTAGTTCCCAGCACGTCAGCATTTTTTGCCCCTGACAAACAGCTTTTGTTAGATCTGACGTATGGCCAATTATCAACAATTTAAATATCGTAAGGGTTCACACATTCTGTTGATAATTTCTAGTCGCCACACTGTATCGCGAACTTTGCTTCTTAGCCCACTGTTATTGGCATGTTTATTTGATGAGAGTTATCATCTCTCTCCTCGAAGCGACCACCTTTACGCAAATGAATGATTGAGCGATAATCATGATAACGTAATTGACGGCGACACGAATTATCATGCGATAATTTGGCTTTTACAATACAAGAATTACTCGTATTTACCTGGGACCTGCGTTTAAAGTCAGTGGCGTAAAGGGGTTTTCCGTAGTTCCGGAGTCATGGGTGGAAAATTTACATTTCTCGTCCACGAAATTGCTCAATAAACAGGATCGTAATAATTTAGCATTAATCTCGTACGTAAAGATAGTAATGTCAAGGAACTATTTAAATACAAGGCCAACCAAAATTGCTGTAAGGTGGCGTTTACACCTAAATTAATGCAAATATAAAGATCCCACTTAATTGTAAAACGTACGCCACTTTAATATTTATCTACACACGTGCAGTTGGTTTATGCGCATCGGCAATTATAGCGCAAGACAGTTTGAACTAAAGCCGTCTATACAGCGTGCCACGAGCAATTCCCCGCGTGAATTTTTCTTTCTCTAATTTACAATTAGGCATATCTTTATTAGTATCAAAACTTACCATCTTTATTTTTGTCCAAATGCGAAAAATGGAGCCGTAGATTTTTCTCGTGCTCTTTAACATAATGAATAAAATCGGCTAAAGACACATCGCCGCTTTTAGTCTTATCCGATTGTTGTATAAATTTCTGAAACAAACAAAAAATACAATTAAAATGTAGGAAAAAAGCAACAAACTAGTAGGGGGTGACAGCAACAACCGAAAGTAGGTTCACCAACATGGCGGTTAAAATGGTTCCGGTCTCAAATTTAAAGGTGGAAACTTATCCAAGCACAACAGATCTAAATATGTACGTGTATGCACATTAATTTATTAAGTGAAACGTCATAAATTAGGTCCACCAAGATGGCGACTTAGTACGCATATTGCTGTTGTAATAATACTCCTTTTTTCCATTCGTTCGTAGGATACGACCCAATTTGGTTAAAACGAGATAGGGCAAAAAAATGTAATTTAATTATTTTGTTTACAGTCTGGCTGATAACGCTTATCGCAATTTCTAGTGAATGGCTGTTCACTATTAAAATTCTGAAAACAGAATCAAGGTTTACGCCCTTGATAGCATCGTCGTAAGTCGACACGATTGAGATAATTATCGAACCATCTTTTCCGAATTATAGCAAATCGGTGGAATTATCAACAATAACTACCTATCGCCCATAGTGAGGGATAATTTCACAGAGGACCAAGACAAAAATAGCTTCTCATTTACCTTTTGGGTTCTGGAATAGTTTTGGGCGAATAAATTACATGAGAATGTGGTCCAAATAAAGCAAGGTTGTGTGAAATATACAAAGTAAATTAATGATCTTGAACATTGTGCTGCCAAGAACGGAACGAGATAAAGAAAAGGTGTTCGAGCTATAGAGAGGGGGTTTAGGGCGACGTAAAAGACTGCAAGGGGAGGGGGTCTAAATGTTGTGAGCTTTTTTAATATTTTCGCAGAATACTTTGGTATTCACTGCTCTTAACCAGTTCTTCTTAATTTCCCTTTCTTCTTTGATCTTTAGCTGACGTCTGTTAGATGGAGTTGGCTATGCACCCAATGCAATGCGGTGGGTGAGCCCGTGAGATTTATCAATGCATTACGGTGTATGGGGATGGTCCTAGTTTGGATAAGATGAATAGCTACTTCTTCACATTGCTTGATCCAATTTTCTTTATCTCCAAAACATGCAATGTGATCGTCGATTTGTGCCCATTTTGCACGTGTGCTCAAACCATCTCAACCTACGCTGATGGATTTGTAGAACATTATTGTCGTAGATATGCTGCATTGAAGTATCTGCTTAAGACGCTTACTTCGTCGTTACCAACTTGATCTTATCTACATCAATTTTGAAGTTTAATAGGACGATAGAGTTCATCTCATATATAAACACAATCGCGTTTCACGTAGGTCCGCCCATTCGAACAGATTGTCAGTGGCGTACGGTTTTTTATATTATGTAAGCCATATAGCATTCACTGTTGTTAAAATATTGTCAAATACAAGTGACACTGAAGACAGTGAACATGATGACGATGATTAATTTGTTTTTAATTCTAATTGTATTCATGTTTAACGTTAACTTTATTTAAAATACATTTTCATTTCCTTAATTATTTTTTCTTATTATCCATTTTTTTTTCTTCCATTCGAGGAACAGGAACAGAAATTTTGGAACGCCTCCTGGAAGTACCTGTCACCATTTAGGACGTCCCTTGCGGCATTTATAACTTTCTACTACTTTTCGTTACGTTAAAATAATATAATGTAACATTCGGCTTTTATAAATGTCGAACCCAACTATTATGATTGGCAGTCGTGTTCTTACATGACATAAGCTCTAGCAAAAATGGCATAATCAGTCACGAAGAACACTTCTCACGCTGTACAGAAATACTTTTCCTTGGTAGACTGAAAAGGAAGTGGGGAGGCAACGTTTCCTTTGCGGGTTACTATTTGGAAGGTACACTGCTTGGATCCACATCTGACTAGTTGAGTCCTTATAGCCTGTTTGGTGGAATATGATGCTTTTCTGAGCACATATTCGATTTCCAATAGTCTCCATGTACTCCATGTACTTACTAACGAAAAAACGAAAAGCTTTCAGAAAAAAAATGTGATACTTATTGGCCATTTACAACGAACACATAATTTGAAATACAAATGCAAATATGTTGAATTACGAAAAGACTCGTGATTATTTAGATTTAGTTGCCAAATGGTATACTAAAATTAAATTCAATTACCTACTTGTCCATAGCACAATGCATAAATATCAGGAGTCATCACAAATTGAAGATTCATTATTATTTATTCAGTGTTATATACAAATAATTTTTATACATATAATGCGCAAGATGTAAGGGTTTTTCAACAAAAATTTTAATAGGTATGTACTGATTTTACCTACACATGTCAGCCCTTAATTGAACTCAATAAAATTTTGTCTTAATTTGCACATTTACCAAAATAATCAAGGGATATTCATGTATTTTGTATCAAGCGAAAAAAATATACTAAACCTGCAAATAACCTAGGCGCTTTAGTGGCAATCTAGGTTTCAGTTTAGCATTTTTTTTACTTCCAAACTTTGTTGTGTCATGTTGCCATTTTGTATCAATTGAAAAAAAATATACTAAACCTGCAAATAACCTAGGCGCTTTAGTCGCAATCTACGTTTAAGTTTGGCATTTTTTTTACTTCAAACTTTGTTTAGTGTCATGTTGCCATTTTGTATCAATTGAAAAAATATATATTAAACCTGCAAATAACCTAGGCGCTTTAGTGGCAATCTACGTTTAAGTTTGGCATTACTTTTATTTCCAAACGTTGTGTATTTATATATTTATTCACAGCAATCTATAATTATTTTTCGGGGTTTTTTTTCCTGGGGTTTTTTTCCGGCTTTTTTTTCCGGGGTTTTTTCCAGGGGTTTTTTTTTCCGAACCCCATAACGGCGCATATACTTCTATGACCCTGCAACATGAGCGGCGCGATATTTTGAAAAAAATAGGCAGTTCTTCCAAACGTGAGAGGAATATCCAACACATTTTGACCTATATGCGTAGAATCAATATCAGTGATAATATTTTTGAAATTTGTCTCGAAACATCTTTAATTTGTGCTTAAGCTGCCTCGAGTGTGTGTAGATATATGTAACATATAAAAGATGTTGACTGTTCCTTTTTAATAGTTCTATAGTTCCTGATAGGTTAAACAAATGGTTCTGCACATTAAAGCGAAAAAATCGCTTCGGACAAAGTGAGACGCAAGGTTCACGCAGCGTCTCACTTTGTTCTAGACAAATTTCGACGATCGCCAATGGACCATTTCCAAAGATTTAGCAATTTAGAAGAGTTCTGTGAAGAGTTCTACCATATAAAAGCAATGTAGGATTTAAAAGAAATAAATAGCGCCCGGGCGTAGAGCACAACTGTGAGACGCTGGCCGAAATCTCGGAGTTCTGACTCAAATAAAATATTTTTTTCTGTAGTTCTAATCATATTGAAGCATTTGCCAAAGAGTTCTAGCCACTCACGATCTTTACATATGTACTTATTAAAAATTAAATAAATATGAAACTTATAAATACATTATTAATTAATTCAAATTAATTATCGTTAACCATACCTTTCTACCTCTTCGTGCCTCTATTAAACTGTTAAATGTTTTTGATGTTATTGGTAGTGACCCTTGAAATAGATAGTTACAAAGAATTACTTCACAATAGGCAATAAAACTGCGTCCTGATCATCAAGAGGCATTGAATGTGGTACTTGTATCTTCATTCTTCAGCCTTAATGGTCGCTCTCGCTTTGCACTTTATAATAAGAGAAAAGAAACAAAAAAAAGTGCATGACATGAATACACAAAGGATATTGGCTTTTATGGTCAGGACTAAATGAAAACGAAGGAGTAAGGAAAGGAGTAGGATTGATTATAATACCAGATAAGTTGAAGAACATAATTAAGGAAGAATATGTAAATGGGAGAATACTAAAGAGAGAAATGAAGTTATTGAATGAAGAGATATGGACAGTAATAATAAGCTTATGCCTTATGGTGTACATGTGAATATAAAAGAAAAAACAAAGATGATTTCTACCACAAAAGATAATCAGAGAGGAACATATATGATAATAATGGGAGACCTAAACGGAAGAGGAGGAAAACCAAGTCTAGATATAGAACTGAAACCCTTGTGGCCGTTGAATTGTACAGTACCGAAAACCACCAAAAGCCACAATAGTATTGTGTAATAGATATAGAAGATTACATGGGAAGGGAGAGAGAAGAATTAACGAACAATATTGTTTAACTATGCATTGAAAATGAATTTGTGACAAACATATGGACACAAGAGTGGAGCTTAGCAGAAATGAAATGTGTATAATTGATTATTTTCTGGTTAAGAAAGTAAGGTGGAAAATGGTAATAGAGAGATAACACAACAAAGAAAAGTATAAAAAGAACGGAATGTTGTACCACAGAAATAGAACAAATAGTTAAAGAGGGAAAAGATAGCGGAAAGAGATATACAAATACAAAAAGTATAGTTCATAGACCTTGAAATGGCGCTTGGTTGCGTAAGAAGAGAAGACACTGGAAAAAAGATAAGGGAACAATAGAAATAGTTAGAACAACACAAACATAATAAGAACCAACAACCAAGAGTAGAGAATTTGAATGAAAGACGGGACTAAAACAAGGATGTGTGTTAAGTCCATTGTTATGCTCAATAGTGTTAGACGAAGCTAAGAAAGGAATGAAAACACTTAAAATATGATACTGGATGATGCAACCGACATTTGAATGAGCCGATGATTACGGATCGTTGGGCTATATTAACTGACACAGAGATAATAAAATAACACGAAGATAAAAAGATCAAAACAATGATAATTTCAGGAGAAAGTAAAACACGCAACGTAAAACTAAAAGGAAAACCGATTGAACAGAAAATGACTTAAAATATCTAATATCAATAATACAAAACAATGAAAGAAAGACATAAATGAAAGAATAATAGTGCATAAATCAGAGATTGAACCAGTCTGGAAAGAATAGTAGCGGGACAGTTGTAAAAAAAGCGATGGAAGGAAAAGTGCAGAAAGATTTAAGTTCAACTCTGGCCTTATTTATCACAAGGTAGAAAGGCATAGGATTAAGAAGAATTTCTTGCTCTTTACATTTGGTTCAGGTTGTTCTTTTTTTGACTATGCGTTATCCTCGTGTTGTGGTAGGTATGTTGTAATCATTTTGCTTGTTTGTGTGTGTAGGTGTCGATTTTTAAGCCGCATCCTGAGTTGCTATTACATGAATTTACTTTACTTCGTTAGTCTAGAACAACGTTTTCCAGCTGTCTTTCTTCAACCACAGTTGAGCAGACAGCCTTCTTCAAATTCAGGCCTTTTAGACAGGAGAGTCGAAACCCGCTTCCGAATTATGATTATCTATATATTTTTTTACCAATTTTAAATACTTATAAGTTTAGTAAAAATCAAATGGAACTGGAAGGTGCTTCTGCGCGTATCTACAACTTTAAAAAAGGTATAGTTATAGATGTAGTTCTTGTATCTTTGTTCCGAAAGGTAGTTTATGTATTAAATTTCAATAACGCATTGAATCATACCGACTCCATCTTCTGTAGTGATGCAGTGGTATTATTTTAACCCTTTTATGTTATATCAACGTTAATTTCGGCTGATTACTAATAATTTCTCAACTACTTTGTAATGAAATTGGAAGTGAAAGCCAAGTCATTAACTTTTGTTACACATAGTTGATCAAAAATGATCTATTAGTTGCAGTACTGTAACGGCAGTGCAATATTACCGGTAATTCAGAAACTATACTCTAAAATGAAGTAAAAAGAAGCCAGTTTGAAAGAACACCTACAAGATCGTGAGTGGCTAGAACTCTTTAAAAAATGCTTCAATATGATTAGAACTACAGAAAAAATATTCTGTATGAGTAAGAACTCCGAGATTTCGACCCACCGTCCCATAGTTTTTACTCTATGTGCTCTACGCCCGGGCGCTATTTATTTATTTTAAATCCTACATTGCTTTTATATGGTAGAAATCATCACAGAACTCTTCTAAATTGCTAAATCTTTCGAAATTGGGAATCGTCAAAATTTGTCCAGTGAGACGCTGCGTGAACCTGGCGTCTCACATTGCCCGAAGCGATTTTTTCGCTTTAATGTGCAAACAGAACCAGGTCCGTTAAGCTGGCACAACCCCTATAGCACAATCAGTTGAAACGTACCACATAATTTAGTACTCATTTATTACTAATTAATTACCCAAAAGTCAAATTTATTACTGTTGATTTTAAAAAAAAAAAAGTGGTTGTGCCAGCTTAACCGTTAAGCTAGCACAACCCAAAAAAAAAAAAACTATTAAGTAGCTAACACCACACTAATAATTGATTACTAATTAATTACTAATTAATTACTCACTATTTACCAAGGACTTAACCATATTTAAGCTCTCAAGCCCCGCGCAGTCCAAAATTAGACGCGCACAGTAATGTGGGGTAACCTACCTCCGCCAAATCGATATTCGTTATTTTAAACATGTTTCCAATGATATGTGAACGTACTGTAAGGTCTGTAAGACAACTAAGTGTTTGTAATTTGTAAATTAATGAAGGTGCCGCCGGATATCGGATATTGTTTTTATGCTATGAATGAATTATACCAGCCCTACCAGATAAAAGGCAGCTTGCGATGCACCAATCAAAATACATCGACATTAATTGAAAATCAATCGTAACATAATGTTTGAACATAGGTTAGAAATTGATTACTCCAGCACAATCAGTTCAAACTAATTTTTACCTGTATTAATCGATGTATGAATGCTTTAATATAAGTTAGGAATTTATTACTCCAGCACAATCAGTTCAAATTGATTTTTACCTGTATTAATCGATGTATCAATGCTTTAATATAAGTTTGGAATTTATTACTCCAGCACAATCAGTTCAAATTAATTTTAACATTGACTAATCGATGTATGAATACTTTAAAGTAAGTTAGGAATTTATTACTCCAGCACAATCAGTTCAAATTAATTTTAACATTGACTAATCGATGTATGAATACTTTAAAGTAAGTTAGGAATTTATTACTCCAGCACAATCAGTCCAAATTCATTTTAACATGGATTAATCGATATATCAATGCTTTAAAATAAGTTAGGAATTTATTACTCCAGCACAATCAGTTCAAATTAATTTTAACATTGACTAATCGATGTATGAATACTTTAAAGTAAGTTAGGAATTTATTACTCCAGCACAATCAGTCCAAATTCATTTTAACATGGATTAATCGATATATCAATGCTTTAAAATAAGTTAGGAATTTATTCCTAATTTGAACTGATTGTGATGGAGTAATAAATTCCTAACTTACTTTAAAGTATTCATACATCGATTAGTCAATGTTAAAATTAATTTGAACTGATTGTGCTGGAGTAATAAATTCCTAACTTATATTAAAGCATTGATACATCGATTAGTCAATGTTAAAATTAATTTGAACTGATTGTGCTGGAGTAATAAATTCCTAACTTACTTTAAAGCATTGATATATCGATTAATCCAGTTAAAAATTAATTTGAACTGATTGTGCTGGAGTAATAAATTCCTAACTTACTTTAAAGTATTCATACATCGATTAGTCAATGTTAAAATCAATTTGAACTGATTGTGCTGGAGTAATAAATTCCTAACTTATATTAAAGCATTGATACATCGATTAGTCAATGTTAAAATTAATTTGAACTGATTGTGCTGGAGTAATAAATTCCTAACTTACTTTAAAGTATTCATACATCGATTAGTCAATGTTAAAATTAATTTGAACTGATTGTGCTGGAGTAATAAATTCATAACTTACTTTAAAGTATTCATACATCGATTAGTCAATGTTAAAATCAATTTGAACTGATTGTGCTGGAGTAATAAATTCCTACTTATATTAAAGCATTGATACATCGATTAGTCAATGTTAAAATTAATTTGAACTGATTGTGCTGGAGTAATAAATTCCTAACTTACTTTAAAGTATTCATACATCGATTAGTCAATGTTAAAATTAATTTGAACTGATTGTGCTGGAGTAATAAATTCATAACTTACTTTAAAGTATTCATACATCGATTAGTCAATGTTAAAATTAATTGAACTGATTGTGCTGGAGTAATAAATTCATAACTTACTTTAAAGTATTCATACATCGATTAGTCAATGTTAAAATCAATTTGAACTGATTGTGCTGGAGTAATAAATTCCTAACTTATATTAAAGCATTGATACATCGATTAGTCAATGTTAAAATAATTTGAATAATATTAATGGTAATATGAACTGATTGTGCTGGAGTAATAAATTCCTAACTTATATTAAAGCATTCATACATCGATTAATCCATGTAAAAATTAATTTGAACTGATTGTGCTGGAGTAATAAATTCCTAACTTATATTAAAGCATTCATACATCGATTAATCCATGTAAAAATTAATTTGAACTGATTGTGCTGGAGTAATAAATTCCTAACTTATATTAAAGCATTGATACATCGATTAGTCAATGTTAAAATTAATTTGAACTGATTGTGCTGGAGTAATAAATTCCTAACTTACTTTAAAGTATTCATACATCGATTAGTCAATGTTAAAATTAATTTGAACTGATTGTGCTGGAGTAATAAATTCATAACTTACTTTAAAGTATTCATACATCGATTAGTCAATGTTAAAATCAATTTGAACTGATTGTGCTGGAGTAATAAATTCCTAACTTACTTTAAAGTATTCATACATCGATTAGTCAATGTTAAAATTAATTTGAACTGATTGTGCTGGAGTAATAAATTCATAACTTACTTTAAAGTATTCATACATCGATTAGTCAATGTTAAAATCAATTTGAACTGATTGTGCTGGAGTAATAAATTCCTAACTTATATTAAAGCATTGATACATCGATTAGTCAATGTTAAAATTAATTTGAACTGATTGTGCTGGAGTAATAAATTCCTAACTTACTTTAAAGTATTCATACATCGATTAGTCAATGTTAAAATTAATTTGAACTGATTGTGCTGGAGTAATAAATTCATAACTTACTTTAAAGTATTCATACATCGATTAGTCAATGTTAAAATCAATTTGAACTGATTGTGCTGGAGTAATAAATTCCTAACTTATATTAAAGCATTGATACATCGATTAGTCAATGTTAAAATTAATTTGAACTGATTGTGCTGGAGTAATAAATTCCTAACTTATATTAAAACATTGATACATCGATTAATACAGGTAAAAATCAATTTGAACTGATTGTGCTGGAGTAATAAATTCCTAACTTATATTAAAGCATTCATACATCGATTAATCCATGTAAAAATTAATTTGAACTGATTGTGCTGGAGTAATAAATTCCTAACTTATATTAAAGCATTCATACATCGATTAATCCATGTAAAAATTAATTTGAACTGATTGTGCTGGAGTAATAAATTCCTAACTTATATTAAAGCATTCATACATCGATTAATCCATGTAAAAATTAATTTGAACTGATTGTGCTGGAGTAATAAATTCCTAACTTATATTAAAGCATTGATACATCGATTAGTCAATGTTAAAATTAATTTGAACTGATTGTGCTGGAGTAATAAATTCCTAACTTACTTTAAAGTATTCATACATCGATTAGTCAATGTTAAAATTAATTTGAACTGATTGTGCTGGAGTAATAAATTCATAACTTACTTTAAAGTATTCATACATCGATTAGTCAATGTTAAAATCAATTTGAAGTGATTGTGCTGGAGTAATAAATTCCTAACTTATATTAAAGCATTGATACATCGATTAGTCAATGTTAAAATTAATTTGAACTGATTGTGCTGGAGTAATAAATTCCTAACTTACTTTAAAGTATTCATACATCGATTAGTCAATGTTAAAATTAATTTGAACTGATTGTGCTGGAGTAATAAATTCATAACTTACTTTAAAGTATTCATACATCGATTAGTCAATGTTAAAATCAATTTGAACTGATTGTGCTGGAGTAATAAATTCCTAACTTATATTAAAGCATTGATACATCGATTAGTCAATGTTAAAATTAATTTGAACTGATTGTGCTGGAGTAATAAATTCCTAACTTACTTTAAAGTATTCATACATCGATTAGTCAATGTTAAAATTAATTTGAACTGATTGTGCTGGAGTAATAAATTCATAACTTACTTTAAAGTATTCATACATCGATTAGTCAATGTTAAATCAATTTGAACTGATTGTGCTGGAGTAATAAATTCATAACTTACTTTAAAGTATTCATACATCGATTAGTCAATGTTAAAATCAATTTGAACTGATTGTGCTGGAGTAATAAATTCCTAACTTATATTAAAGCATTGATACATCGATTAGTCAATGTTAAAATTAATTTGAACTGATTGTGCTGGAGTAATAAATTCCTAACTTACTTTAAAGTATTCATACATCGATTAGTCAATGTTAAAATTAATTTGAACTGATTGTGCTGGAGTAATAAATTCATAACTTACTTTAAAGTATTCATACATCGATTAGTCAATGTTAAAATCAATTTGAACTGATTGTGCTGGAGTAATAAATTCCTAACTTACTTTAAAGTATTCATACATCGATTAGTCAATGTTAAAATTAATTTGAACTGATTGTGCTGGAGTAATAAATTCATAACTTACTTTAAAGTATTCATACATCGATTAGTCAATGTTAAAATCAATTTGAACTGATTGTGCTGGAGTAATAAATTCCTAACTTATATTAAAGCATTGATACATCGATTAGTCAATGTTAAAATTAATTTGAACTGATTGTGCTGGAGTAATAAATTCCTAACTTACTTTAAAGTATTCATACATCGATTAGTCAATGTTAAAATTAATTTGAACTGATTGTGCTGGAGTAATAAATTCATAACTTACTTTAAAGTATTCATACATCGATTAGTCAATGTTAAAATCAATTTGAACTGATTGTGCTGGAGTAATAAATTCCTAACTTATATTAAAGCATTGATACATCGATTAGTCAATGTTAAAATTAATTTGAACTGATTGTGCTGGAGTAATAAATTCCTAACTTATATTAAAGCATTGATACATCGATTAATACAGGTAAAAATCAATTTGAACTGATTGTGCTGGAGTAATAAATTCCTAACTTATATTAAAGCATTCATACATCGATTAATCCATGTAAAAATTAATTTGAACTGATTGTGCTGGAGTAATAAATTCCTAACTTATATTAAAGCATTCATACATCGATTAATCCATGTAAAAATTAATTTGAACTGATTGTGCTGGAGTAATAAATTCCTAACTTATATTAAAGCATTCATACATCGATTAATCCATGTAAAAATTAATTTGAACTGATTGTGCTGGAGTAATAAATTCCTAACTTATATTAAAGCATTCATACATCGATTAATCCATGTAAAAATTAATTTGAACTGATTGTGCTGGAGTAATAAATTCCTAACTTATATTAAAGCATTCATACATCGATTAATACAGGTAAAAATTAATTTGAACTGATTGTGCTGGAGTAATAAATTCCTAACTTACTTTAAAATATTCATACATCGATTAGTCAATGTTAAAATTAATTTGAACTGATTGTGCTGGAGTAATAAATTCCTAACTTATTTTAAAGCATTCATACATCGATTAGTCAATGTTAAATTAATTTGAACTGATTGTGCTGGAGTAATAAATTCCTAACTTACTTTAAAGTATTCATACATCGATTAGTCAATGTTAAAATTAATTTGAACTGATTGTGCTGGAGTAATAAATTCCAAACTTATTTTAAAGCATTCATACATCGATTAGTCAATGTTAAAATTAATTTGAAGTGATTGTGCTGGAGTAATAAATTCCAAACTTATATTAAAGCATTGATACATCGATTAATACAGGTAAAAATCAATTTGAACTGATTGTGCTGGAGTAATAAATTCCAAACTTATATTAAAGCATTGATACATCGATTAATACAGGTAAAAATCAATTTGAACTGATTGTGCTGGAGTAATAAATTCCTAACTTATTTTAAAGCATTCATACATCGATTAGTCAATGTTAAAATTAATTTGAACTGATTGTGCTGGAGTAATAAATTCCTAACTTATATTAAAGCATTCATACATCGATTAATACAGGTAAAAATTAGTTTGAACTGATTGTGCTGGAGTAATCAATTTCTAACCTATGTTCAAACATTATGTTACGATTGATTTTCAATTAATGTCGATGTATTTTGATTGGTGCATCGCAAGCTGCCTTTTATCTGGTAGGGCTGGTATAATTCATTCATAGCATAAAAACAATATCCGATATCCGGCTGCACCTTCATTAATTTACAAATTACAAACACTTAGTTGTCTTACAGACCTTACAGTACGTTCACATATCATTGGAAACATGTTTAAAATAACGAATATCGATTTGGCGGAGGTAGGTTACCCCACATTACTGTGCGCGTCTAATTTTGGACTGCGCGGGGCTTGAGAGCTTAAATATGGTTAAGTCCTAGGTAAATAGTGAGTAATTAATTAGTAATTAATTAGTAATTAATTATTAGTGTGGTGTTAGCTACTTAATAGTTTTTTTTTTTCTGGGTTGTGCTAGCTTAACGGTTAAGCTGGCACAACCACTTTTTTTTTTTTAAAATCAACAGTAATAAATTTGACTTTTGGGTAATTAATTAGTAATAAATGAGTACTAAATTATGTGGTACGTTTCAACTGATTGTGCTATAGGGGTTGTGCCAGCTTAACGGACCTAACAGAACCATTTGTTTAACCTATCAGGAACTATAGAACTATTAAAAAGGGAGCCAAAATTCTCAATTATTCGTGAGATTCCGCGAAATGAAACGCCAGCTTCACACACACTAAAAATAGTCTTGCCAGGTAAGTCACTTATTATTAGTATACATTATATGTCATGTATAATATGTATAACAATTTCATTTGTTGATCTGGCAATAAAACAAAATTTTAAAAAAATTCTGGCAAATTGCCACGGGACTTCCCTCGTATTAACACTTTTTTCAAAAAATAAGTATAGCACAATATATATTATGTATTGCTGAATTCAGAAAAAAATACTCTTTTAAACTACATAAAACAACTGAAACTTTATCTTATAAAAAAAATGATTTCGTCTTCATTTTTTAACAATTATTTTTTTAACGCTGTTCAAAAAATAAGTACCTATAGTAGAATATATACAGGGTGTTTTTTTGGGAGCTTTAGTTAAACGTTTCTGGGAAAGTTTTATAGGTAGATTTTTGAAAATTTGTACTTAGGGGTTACTCTGAAAGCCGAATCGATCTAAAATATTTTCAAAATGGCAGCACTTCCGGAAATGCCGGAAGTAGTTACCAACTTCGTTATTTTAAATGGCAACCCCTATTTTTTATTGCATTTTTGGATTCTACGTGAAATTTCATAACTTTTGATACTAACATGTCAATATCTACAAGTTATAGTTTTTAAGCTATTTTCATTTATTTAAAAAAAATGGCGGATGCAGACGGTACTTTAAGAATTCATTACTTGAAAACGGTTGTAGCTATGGCAACCGAGTTTTCACCAGCGCTTAAAGGAAAAATAGGGCTTTCTTTTGGAGTACTTAAAAAAAGTTATATTGCGTACGACGTCACCTATGAGGCTCCAAATTTAAGAAAATTCAAAGACTGAAAACTCCGTTTTTTAAATGAAATGACCATTTTCTTACTATTGCATTTGATAGAGAATCAAAATGGGCATATTTTAGTATTACATGTTCCTATCCCTATCTTTAATAGTTTCTGACTTATTCTCATTTCATTGCAATGATACCATTTTTTTCGGATTTTTTAGTAGTTGGCTATGACCTTATGGCAAACGAATTTTAAACATGTTTTAAACCAATCAATCCGTCACCTGTTAGTTTCAAATCAATTTAAAACCTTGTCTTCTTCAACACATGCTCAAAATGAGCGCCTTTATGTTCCAAACACAAACTCTTTTTCGGGAATGTTTTCGTGTGCAGTATTGTATGACTTGTGGTTCAGTATTGAGCATATTTTTGCAGAGGCAGCGCTTCTGTTGCAGGAACAACAATATTGCGTAAAATTTCCAAATAACGTTCTGTATTCAAATTTTCTGGATAAATGTGGAAACACAAAATATTGTTATTTTTAAACGCACAAAGTAGAATAAAACTTCAGCACTCTTAAAAGTGTACATCTCCATTCAAACAAGAATTTTAATGGCGCCAGCAATGCGAATTATGGCGATTAAATTTTTACTAAATTTGGCCTCGTCTGACCAAGTAATGTTCTCCAAAAAATATTCCTGGTTCCTTAACATTAGCCTATTCGTAAAACTCTTACTGTGGGTAAGGTGGTACAAAGCTTCCAAAATTCAAACAATTTTATTCCAGTGTTCGAATGGTACGTTCACTAGGACGCGGTCTTTCTGGATATCTCTCAATGAACGTATGACAGGCATGTGTCACCATAAATAACAATTAGATTCCAAAAATCTTAATATGTAAAACCATTGCGAGCCATTTTTCATTTTTTTCGATTATTGAAAAACTTATGTTAACCTATTACAGGTGACGGTTTAGTATCACTTGATTTGTTCAAAATTCGATTGCCATGGTCCATGTCATAGTCGACTACCTACTACAAAAAATTCGAAAAAAATGGTATCAATGCGATAAAGTGAGAATAAGTCAGAAACTATTAAAGATAGGGATAGGAACATGTAATACCAAAATATGCCCATTTTGATTCTCTATCAAATGCCATAGTAAGAAAATGGTCATTTCATTTAAAAAAACGGAGTTTTCAGTCTTTGAATTTTCTTAAATTTGGAGCCTCATAGGTGACGTCGTACGCAACATAACTTTTTTTAAGTACACCAAAAGAAAGCCATATTCTTCCTTTAAGCATTGGTGAAAACTCGGTTGCCATAGCTACAACCGTTTTCAAGTAATGAATTCTTAAAGTACCGTCTGCATCCGCCATTTTTTTTAAATAAATGAAAATAACTTAAAAACTATAACATGTTAGTATCAAAAGTTATGAAATTTCACGTAAAATCCAAAAATGCAATAAAAAATAGGGGTTGCAATTTAAAATAACGAAGTTGGTAGTTACTTCCGGCATTTCCAGAAGTGCTGCCATTTTGAAAATATTTTAGATCGATTCGGCTTTCAGAGTAACCCCCAGTACAGATTTTCAGAAACCTACCTATAAAACTCTCTCAGAAACATTTAACTAAAGCTCCCAAAAAAACACCCTGTATATATCGCTGAATTCAGAAAAAAATACTCTTTTAAACTACATAAAAAAACTGCACCTTTATCTAATAAAAAAATGAGTGCCGCCATTTTAGCTTATAGCGGAAGTGACGTCATCAAAGGTAACATCAGCATTATCGTCCTTGGCCCGAATGCAATCGATTGGGGAAAACCGCATTTCGATCACTTTAATAGTTTCTGAGTACCTATACAGCGTTGCAAGAAAATGTGTACGGGCAGACTACAGATTTTTCATTTTTTAAATCTACGTATTCAGAAACGCAAAGATATGTAAAAATTTGCATAGGTCAATTTCTTTATACAATACTTCCCTTTTACTTCGTACTCGGGAAGTAAAATAAAGTTTTAATTTTAATATTTGCTTTTGAGATTGTTTAGTTTGATTTTATTGTTTTTTACTATTGTCTTTATAAAGTATACGTAGTGATGAAGAACGAATGCGATATAAAATTTAACATATACCAATGAATGAACGGTAAGTAATGTTACCCAATTTCAACCTTTTGTGCACATTTCTTTTCTGTACATAATAATAAACACTAAATATGTTGAAAATGGTACGGTACGCCACTGGAGTTCCTCTGTCCACCATTTTTGTTACTGCACGGAATTCTGAAACGTACTTTACATGTAGGATTTTGTTGCTTGAAACGGGCCCCTCCCCTTGTTAATAACGATTTTCAATATTGCAAATTTCACAAACTTTCTATGCAGGATTGGCAGCTTTTCACAAATAGTCTAATTTGACTAAATAGAGCCAATATTCAAACCGCCTTCAGAATAACATTTCCACCCTACAATACCTACCACTTGAGGTATTACTTACTTTTACTCCATTTACACCCGTATACCTTTGCATATTCGCAAGTCCAAGAAAACTCAAATTTCAACAATGGGCGAACGTGCAATAATAAATAAAAATCAAGACCAAACCACTAAATTGGAGGGAGAGGAAGTAAAAGGTAAAAATACCTATTAATTTATGGGTAAGTAATTAGGCACAAATTGATGGCAAAACCAAATTTTGAGTTATGCGGTTATGCCAGAGAAAGGAGGTCAACAATGCATTATTAAATAACTTTAACTGCACTAATGCAAAAAAAACCACCTAATCAGGGTAATTACTAATTAGACAAGAACAGCAAACCAAGCTTGTAATTTATTCATTATTTAAAGTTCAAGGTAAGTTTCCTACATGTGAAAAACAGCACTATTACAACTCTTTTTTCCGTAATTAAAATATCCTGAATTTGTGCCAAGTTTATATAACATTATTAATACCTGCGACTGCGACGACCTATATAAAAATACCTCAGGGGGTTGATTTGTGTTATAACCTCAAAATAAACAAACAAACAAAAAACAAAATAAATTACCTCGGCATATTGATGATGAACCCCCAACTTTTTAAGTTCAATAGATAAATCGAGTATATCAATTTTTCCGTTTCCATCCCTATCGAGATTCGCGAAAACCTTTTCCAAACGTTCCTGGTCCTCTTGTTGTAAATGATGATTAAGCAATTCGTCCTTTTTAACGGCACTAACGCGATGTAACATTGCAAAAAAATTTAATTAAAAATTAATAATTAATTAATTAGGAGCACCATAACAACGTTCTCCTTTTGTTTTACACTTTCAACTTTTCCGCAATGCGACTTTTCCTTCAACTTTTGAGTTTGACAAGTGACAAACCGGGTTTGCCGTTTCGTTTGCAACAACCACCGAACCACGTTGCCAACTTCGTTTTTCGCCCCACCGTTTTTTATAACAATTTTAATTATTTATAAACTTAATATAGTCCAAGAGTTGTGTAACGTGACCTAGAAGTTCTAGAAAAACTTCAATAATGTTAATTCCATGCTCTACTTTGTTGTATTTGTTTACAAGAACGCGAGATGTCGCTCTTATAGTTTTCCAATTTTTTGCCTCTTTTTTTTACTTTTCTTCATTTTGGCAACTTATTTTGTTGACTATCGATTACAATTCCTCCAGCTACTTGATCTGGTTTTGTCTTCCGGTGGGCTTGAACTTACAAACGCTTTCCATTTGAGTTTTAGACAAAGTTACTTTACAATCCATACAATCGCTCCAGAGCATTTCGATTCGCAGCCCTAAGTAATGAATGGCCTCCTACCAAGACCCTAGGCTGGAACAAACATTGAAAGGGCAACAAACCAGAGGAGTGGTGGTAGGGAAGATGAAGGTGTGGTCGTTATCTTATGCAGATGACATTGTACTGGTGGCTAAGAAGAAAAATGGAAGTCTGCCACTCTGAGCAGTAATTGAGTCTGATTTTTGCTCGATTCCATTTCCATCCACCTCATCCATAAGCATACATTTTATTTTCATTTCTTCTCCCTTCCTAAACAAGTCAAATAATTCCATTTAGTTAATTCGAGCCACACTGTTGGAAACTGGTGGAAAACACACTATTAACGTATATGGAGCACACTGGGGGCTAGAGAGGTGGACTGCCCAGTGCCCAACCTGCGGTTGGTTTGGCAGATTGTCTATCTATAAGGCGTTGGACACTTGTGGGATCGCGGTTCCATAAAAATCGCAGGATACCGTAGGGGGATTCTCGCCAGACTTACGTGCTGGTCTGCCCTTAAGACAGAAGGGGGTTAAAGGAGCCTCTTCTAGCCCGGCTCCGTATGTCGCCGTCTGTAAGGTCGGAGCTAAGTACATCTTTCTCTCTTTGTTCCTTGACAAAATGAACCCATACAATCAGTCCTAGAAGCTTGACCTCTACCACTCTGAGTAACAGATGAAATGATTCTCTCATTTCTCTCTCCCACTTGTTGGCACTAATTATTTTTATCCCTCGAGGCAAGGTGTCGGAACATCCATACGGTTATAGTCTAAGGTACTTTGCACAGTATTTTGTACCCATTTGTTTTTATCTCTCTTCCTAAAAAGTAACAAGATCTAATAAGACTTTGCAAGTTACTTCAATTGTCAAGTTGAGTAATAAATACATGCCTCCATCCTTCTTAATCTAACTGTTGCTCTGGCTCCAACTTCAATTGATACTTTGAGTAATAAATAACATGATTCTCTCATACTCAACCTCTTGCTCGAGGTGTCTCTCATTCCGAACTTATGTGTTGCTATTCCTAGACGAGACCCTTAGTGAATTCCAGATACTTTGATTGCCACTTCGAGCTTGAGAACTTGTATAGGAATTTTTTCTTATCGATACATTTTATTGTACCCACTCCAAAGGTAGGTACTCTATTGTTGCTCTGAACATGATTCTTCTTTTTTCTTGTATAGAGATTGTACATTTCCATCGCTCTTCCTGGAAAAGGTCAAAGAAAACATACGGTCAGTCCAAACTACTTTATTAATGGTCACTCTGAGCAATAAATGACATGATTCTTCCTTACTCAAGTCCTTCTTCTGGCTCTGTGTTCCAACTTGAAGTTACATATAAAGCTCTTCACTTACTGATGCCTTTTGTTCTTTCTAAGCAAGCTTAAGTAAATTAATTCAGTACCTATTATTAGTTTCTTTGAGCAACACCCCGAACAACAGAAAATGTGATTCTGTCCTGAACTGAAAATGTGATTCTGTCCTGAAGCAGATCCAGCTTAAAACGGAATAAGTTTTCTGGCAATGACGCCACGCGATTGGGAGACGTTGAGGGTCTCCTAATGGCCGTACACTATGTGATTTTTGCACCTACGTTTTCAAGCGGAGCAATCGTCTGGTAACCCAGACAAATACCTTACAGAGGTTTTGATGACAAACTGTTACGACTAAAAACCACAACATTTCTGGAATAATCATGGATAAGACTAGCGCCCTCCAGACACATTAAATTACTGCAAGAAAGTGTGGAAGAAATGAGAGAGACGACAAATAAAGTTAAACTGAGAAGATGTAAAGGGGTTGGAAGAAGTGGTGGAACGGAGAATGGAGGCGAGAAGATGGCTAAGACAGTGGATAAAACGGAAGCCAGAAAAAGAAGAATACAAAGAAGCAATAAGGGAATACAAGAAAATATGGGAGAGTAAGAAGGTAGAAAACGAAAAGAAACAGGAAGAACAGATCAAGGAAATAAAAACGGAAGAGGAGGTATGAAAATACTTAAAGAAAGAAAGAGAATACAGGAATACAAATAAAAGAATGGGAGCGATACTTTAGTAATCCGTTAGAAGGGGACAAAACTGAGAAGAAGGGCAAAGACAGAAAAGGAGATGTAAGAAGATGAAGAAGGAATAAAGGAAGAGGAAGTGACTGAGGTATTCAGAAGATGAAAAAGACAGAGCAGCGGGAGAGGATGAGGTACATAATGGGGAGCAGTGGGTATACAGAGGGGAAAAGGTAGTAAAAAGGATGACCACAGTTATTAACCAAATATTGAGCGGGGGAAGGATTCCCAGAAAAATGGAGAGGACAGAAAAGAAGTGGGCAACTACAGTGCAATAACATGGTGCTGGAAAAGAGGCTGTACATATAAATAGAGGAAAAGGAATTACTATATCAGACGGACGGGAGGTGGCTTGAGGAAAGGAAGAAGCCGGGTAATGGACAATATTTATATTATGAAACACTTATAGTGAATAAAGTAAATAGACAAGAAAGGTGGGAAGATATTGACCTAAAAGCGACCTTCGATGAAGTGAATAGGAAAAAATTGTTGGAATATCTGGGGAGAAAGAATGGTAGAAAAGATATATGGAGAAACGAGGAGCAGGGTGAAAGTGAAAGGGGAGTGGAGTGAGAAATTTGTAACAGAAGAAAGATCTGAGCTCTTGCCTATTTGTAATTTATTCGGGAGATCTGGAAAAAACATTGAAAAGGTAGCAGACCTGAGAAGTGGTGGCGAAAATCCCAGGAGAGAGTCATTCAAAGATTTTTCTGGAAACCCCAAGCGGGGGACGAAGATAAGCTTGCGACAGATGAGATGGTCACAGGCCACTGTCGCCTGAACAAACACCTGAATAACATGGTACTGACCGATAGCCTGATATGCAGGGGTTGTTGTGAGGTAGAAGGAACGCCCTATCACGTTATTTGTCAATGTGAAGCATTCACGAAGGTAAGGGAACACCTACTTGGAAATTAAAGGGGGGCACATTAGACCAAAAGGTCGCAGTGCAGGAACCAATTGGGACCACCCTTACAATAATAAAAATAATCGTACGCAGATGACATAGTACTGTGGTGGCTAAGGAGAAAAAAGAAATACAGGAGATGATGAGACGGTACCTAAAAAGAAATAAATTAAGGAAAAACATAAGGAAAACGAAGATACTAGTATTTAGAAAGGGAGGAGGTAGAAGAAAAATAGAAGAGTGGGAATGGGAAGAGGAAGAAATACAGCAGGTGAAAGAATTTACGTACGTGGAGTATACGTTGAGACAGAACAAGGATGAGAAGCACACAAAGAAAAAGGGAATAAATTAGTAGGACAAGGGTGGAGTGTGGGGGAAAGATTATTCGGAATGGACTTAGGGAGAAGGAAACTGTCGTTTGACAAACTAATAAAAAGTGTGATGCTTTTTTGGAGAGAAGTGTCAAGTACTGGAGAAGGAGGAAGAAAGAAACTGCAGATTACTGGGGAAGGATTAGAAATAACATGTCAAGGAGTGTAGAGAGTTAAGGGAGGAGCATTGAGGAAATATTAAACGTGAAGGGAACCGAAGCGGAATGGAGAATATGGAAAAGGAGGAAACTGTTAATAGATGAGAAATAAATAAAAATGAGGGGTAAATGCAGAATAGAGGGTGTGGATTACGATAGGAGGGTGGACTTGGACACAGTCCTTGCGTACTTAGGCCACAGTAAATATAGGGTAGGTGGGTAGGTAATGTGAATGTACTGTAATAAAGGGATAAACATGATTGTAAATAGGTAAATGTAACTAGAATAAAGAGTGATTTGCAAATAAAGAGAAATTATATTATATATATATATATATACCTACCTAAACATCATCACTAGAGGGCGGATTAATATGTACATGAAAAGTCACATATATGTGCATATATAGCACCAAATATGTAAAAGATATGCAGTCAGTTTGTTAAAATATGCAACATTATATGCAAAATATGCGTACCAAGAAATAATAAACAACCTGTATTAAACAAAAACTGTTATTATATGAAAAAGGTTCTTAATGAAATTAAAAAAAATTAAGTAACTAAAATAATAATGTATTTGTTTAATACTAACTACAAATAATCTTACGATCAGTTGGAGAATAAACATATTATTCTGATTATCGCTTTTCTGCCTATAACAATTTACAATAAGGTGTTTTTCCAAATTGTTTAAATTAAATCCTTGTCGCCTATCAAATAAAATATATCTCCGTTCGATCGAGTGAATGTAGGGACGCGACTGAGAAATCTCGGTAAGAAATGCAAGGCAGCTCCATCTAAATCTCGATATGATCGCTTGCTACGGCGAAATGATAGCAGTGATGCTTCTTGTCAATGATTTTAAGCAGCTTACCTTCTACAGCAATTTTTAAAGGCTTTCTTTCTTAGATTTTAATCTTTTATTTAAACAGTTTCATTTACTGTGCTCGTTTGAGATGAGAGAATTTTTTTTTAGTAAAATGTCAGATTTATTTAGAAATGTACAAATTATGCAATAATATACATATTTTACAAAAATATGAACATTGCTGCAAATATATGCAAAATTAAATTGGTGTCATATAACTCGCATTAATGTAATTCACCTAGATACGGAAGGGTATTTTTACAGCATCAATATTCAACAATATGCATTTTGCATATAATCCGCCTTCTAATCATCACAGATAATACATTATGCTAAAACATAGGACAATCTGTACTATGATGCGTTAGTAAGACTAACATCAAGCGTTTTGCGATATACTTACAGTACTAACTGTAATGCTTCAATAACTAAAGTGTAGTACAAGGCTACATGAAACTATGTTCCAGTTTAATATGTATTACACTAACGATCTGTAAGGTGTAATTGTCAATGGGATTCAAAGGCAGGTTGAGACACTTTCCTCTTTTTAATGAACAGATCACCCATCCAAATACATACCATCTGGGCCTTACTAATGTACTAGTACCGACCATTGGTTATCGATGGTAATGACTTGCATAGTTTCAATTCCAACGATTTCCTTACTAATAAATCTGTTTTTTCAACCATATAATTTTCCTGACTAAAGTGAGGTTACCGAAAGCCCGACATGTAGGGGTTGTGGTGAGGCAGATGAAACGCCCTATCACGTCACTTGCCAAAGTGAGGCATTCATAAAGGCAAGGGAACGCCTACTTGGAAATGAAAAGATTACACAAGATGAAGTAACGAAGATTCGCCCTACTAAATTCGTGGACTTTGTGAAAGATACAGGTATTCTTGAAGGGGAGCACAATACACCAAAAGGTCGCAGTGGGGGAACCTATTGGGACCACCCCCAGTATCATTATCAATATATCAAAGTGAGGTGATTAAGAATATACTCATATAAACTAATAATTTTTCGACTCATGCACTGGGTTAAGCAGTAATACCGCTAATAGATTTAACCTTCAGTTTAATTAATTTTAATCAAAACGGAAGGAAAAATACTAAATTAATAAGTACAAATACTTACTCCGCATTAATGAGTAATGTTTCGCACTGCACTAAAATTTTCCTTACATTAGAGAAGATCCGTCTAAAATAGTTTTGTCGAAATATAATACAGAAATCAATGATACGCTAATAAAATTGACATTGACCTTAATTAGACTTTGGTACCGATTCATCGAATGATATTAAGATTTACTATTTAAAATGCATAAAAATTTGATAGTTTATTATCAATATAATTTATATACTTCCACCCAAATATACAGACGTGATTAATGTAATCAGTACAATAGGTAATTTATTAATAATCACATGTGCAACATGACCAATTTTTATATATATCAAATATGATTGCCAGAGTAATAAATTAAAACAGGATATAAGCATAAATAACAGATATTCTAAAAAAAAAAAATGAAATGTTACAGAACAATGACAAGACTAGATCTGGAGCGTGCAAAGATTGTTAAGATAATAAAAGTCAATACGATAAACATTCACCAGCTCTATTCCATGTCATATAATATATAAACCATTACGTACAACATACAATGATAAAAACGATGACACAGCCTAAACCATATATTGCAAAATTTAAAAAAAAAACCAAATTAGATAAGCCGCAATGATCCATTAACGGCTTATATAATCCGCCAATCTTTTGCTATATAATAATAAAAATTACTTATCGCATATACTTAATTCTTTTAATCCGCATTGTCTTTATAAAAGCAATTAATTAAAACATCATATCACCGCCTTTGCAACAACGGTGTCAACGGACTCGACGTCTTTTAACAATTCTTTAAAAAACGATAAGGTTTATCGACTTAAATTACAATAAAAACATCGTCTGCCGTCAAGTTCAACAGTTAACAACAAATTGTTTTAGTCAGTCAAATAAATTAGATTCAGTGATAAGTACCTCCTACAAGGTCTTGATAAGCTTACGAGGTTAAGACCTCTCTCATAAACCTTTTCAAGTCAGCTGCTGAGGTCAACGTCAGTACCAACCCACCGGTTCAGATAGCAAAATGTCTATATAGTTATTAAAAAAAAAAAAAAACGAACAACGAACAAAAAAATTAAAACTTGTACGATAAATATTTGCATTTTCAAACAAATGCATACTAAAAAAAAAATATCAACTGGACAGTATTGATATACCAATCACACACAGTATGATTTAAGACTTAACCACATGCAAAGCCATTCATTTCTAAAAATTTCCGAGACCGTATTTGTGCACAACACTTAAAGTAAGTCCCAGATTCCAATAAAACTGGAAATTAGACCATCAAATTTTTAAAACTTGATTCGGGGATAAGTATTTTTTTTTGTTTTTCTTGCTCCAGTGTACCTTCGTACACTAAAACATTCTAAAAGTACTGCACATGTCATGTTATATTATAATAATATTATTATGTGTATAATAAGAGACAAGGGGGAACGACGAAACTAAACCCATTGGGTTGAATTTTATTTGTTAAACTCGTCCTCGCTGCTCCATCCCGTTTCTTGCTCTTCCAACTCCTCTTGCCAACGTAACTCTAACTCGCGCATATCGTTCGCTATATCCTCCTCGTACATCGCCTCCTCCGTCATACCTAAACCTGCACTTCCGTTTCTGTAGTGATTCATCGCCTGATTGAGCGACGATACAATTTTATTCTACAAAAAAAAAACACAACGTAAGTGGTGAAACATGTGGAAGATCGTCGACTCACCAAGCAAGCCTCCTTCTGTTTCTCTTGTATACCCTGTTCGATTAAGTGCAACTCTTGTGTGAGGCGATCGCCTTCGCTCAAACTCGCCACGCCTTGCGTCGCCAATTTTAAATCGTCCAGTTGCTTCTCCAAATTGCGAAGTTGCATTTTTACCCTTTGCGATTCGGCCAGTAGCTCTTTGGATGGGTCCTGCATTCTCTGAATGATAACTTGAGGAGAACCTGGATGGAAATTATATTATATTATTAATAACGAGTAATTCCACTAAACTATTTTTTTGTATAATAGCAATAAAAGGATCTATAACAAGATAATGTTCAAATACTTCCTCCTCTCAAGGACGAACCAGGACAATGGGTCAGAAAAAATGTGTGTGACATCTTGCATTAGTGCTTCAGTTCCGTAACGCCATCGAACATAACACCAAGTTCACTTGATCTACATACTCCAATGGGGACGACTAGAGAAATGGACACCAATATAAATCCAAAGGAGAGGCTTAAGGAATTGATGATGTCCCTCAAGGAACTGTCAAGAAAATTATGCAAACCCACTTGTTGTGGACTCAATTATGTTCCAAAATGTTTTAAAACAGTAAAAATAAGTATGCTGAACAAACCAGAAGAAAGGGTAACGTCATACACAGAGGTGTGTTGGAGCCGGCTAACACCGGCTCGCACGATTAACGTACACGATTTCCAGTATGTATTTAGGAAAAAAAAGATTACTATCACATAGTTTTTGTGATAAGTGTGGTATCAAGGCTTTATTTACAAAATGACCTAGAATCGCGAAAACAAATGCAAACTCTAATAGCAAAATCAGAGTGACCACATGTATCTTCTATCCAATCCCGACAGAAGTCCTTGGATCACCTTCTGTCTACAGTTGCTGAAGAAGCTTTTATTGGGATGATACTGTTATTATGGTTACCGAGTCAATAGAAAAACTTAATCTGGATCAAATAGACAAGCAATTGGAAAATAAAACAAATATTATGGTCTCCACTTGAATGGCAATTTAAATTGGAAACATCATGTAAGACAAATAACACACAATAGAAAAACGACCAGTAAACTGGCACACAACTTTCCCGTGTTTACTACAACGCCAAAGTAGTTTTTTGCATAATAGTCCAAGAAAATAGACCTTTAAATACGAATTTTGAGGTAAATACTTGAATTTTTGATATAAGTTTCTTTAAATGATTAAAAAACGAATTGTGAAAGTTTTTTTTTAAATCACCCCCGGGGAGGGTTGAAAAAAAATAAAAAGAGTGTTTTTTTTTAATTTTGAGGAAACCGTAAGAACTAGAAAAAAAAAGTTGAAACGAAAGTTGTAGAGCATCCAATTTTAGAAAGAAATGATCTCTTTATATTTTTTGCTAAAATTAAAATTATCCGAGATAGGGTGGTTAGAAGGTAGGGAATGATAGTAACAACTTTAAAAAATCATAAGTTGTTAAAAAATTGATATTTTCAATAATTTTTTTTTTTAATTTACTCAGAAAAAAATAATCTTTCATTCTAGAGATACTTTTTTTTTTTAATTATTTATAACAAAGTTAGAACAATTCAAAATTTTCAGGACCGAATTAAAACAGCTTCACTCGATGAAATTTATTTTTTTCTTTTATTTATTCTTTTATTATTTTATAAACTGACCATATGCGTTGAAATTTTATTTTTACCTGTCTTTTCCAAGCAGGTATAAAATAATTTACCTGTTGACAGATTTCTCGAGGGGTTATAAATAATTAAAAAAAAAAAGTATCTCTAGAATGAAAGATTATTTTTTTCTGAGTAAATTAAAAAAAAAAATTATTGAAAATATCAATTTTTTAACAACTTATGATTTTTTAAAGTTGTTACTATCATTCCCTACCTTCTAACCACCCTATCTCGGATAATTTTAATTTTAGCAAAAAATATAAAGAGATCATTTTTTTCTAAAATTGGATGCTCTACAACTTTCGTTTCAACTTTTTTTTTCTAGTTCTTACGGTTTCCTCAAAATTAAAAAAAACACTCTTTTTATTTTTTTTCAACCCTCCCCGGGGGTGATTTAAAAAAAAACTTTCACAATTCGTTTTTTAATCATTTAAAGAAACTTATATCAAAAATTCAAGTATTTCCTCAAAATTCGTATTTAAAGGTCTATTTTCTTGGACTATAAGAACTGAAAATAAAATAGTTTTTTCGTAATAACTCAAAAATATAAAAAAATAAATATATAGTGTGTAGTATAGTTGTAATCAGAAAATGATTTCTGATATACAGGGTATGTCATAAATATTTGTAATATTTTGTTAATTTCCGAATAGGGCGGAAGTAAATTGGTATACATAGTTATTATACTCGATTAAAAGAGTCGTATGTCCTCTACTTCACTGTACAATTTTACTTCTTCATCTTTGTTAGCAAAAAAGTTATGAATTTTTAAAGTTTTCAACTGCAAACATTCATCCCCCTTCCCCTATGGGAAATAGAGAAATAAATGTAGTGCCATAGTTTTTCATGAACTATATGTATAACATTTCAAAAAATAAAAAAAATGCTCGGAGCAGATTTTGAGAAAATCGATTTTCAATTTTTGACCAATTTTGGGAACCAATAAAATTGACCACGTTAAATTTTTGTTTTTTAACAATTATAAGTAAAAGTTTTAGCCATTCTATGGCTACAATTTCCAATTTTCAAATTTTAATTAAGTTAAACGGTTCTTGAGCCCTAAAACCCTAAACCCTAAAAAGTAAAAACTTGGAGAATTGCTATATTGGCCGCCATTTTGAATTTAGAAACAAACGAAAAACGGCGTTTTACTTGTTACAGTGTCTACTAACTTTTCGATTACATTACTTTCGCTATGTGTATATGTATATGCACGGGAAAGTAAAAATGTTTTAAGTACTCCATTGCAGATGTTCTCAAACCGCGTCTAATACCTTTGTTTAAGTCCAAGCTAAGAGGATTATATATCATAAAAGTGAAAGTTTTGTGTTTAAATAGAATCCGGTTGGGACGTAGATTTGGCAATACAGCAGCTGAATTTCAAGTATGGTACAGACTATAGATGCCAAACAAATGATCTACCATGCTATCTTTAAATCAATTTGGATATACAATATAGAACTATGGAAGTGTGCTAAAAAATCTGGAAATGTAACCAACAAGGAAACCTATGATCATGTGCACGTGAAATGAATTAAAGATATAATCCGAATATGGGCCAAGAAACATGAAAAAGGACTGTTTAAGGAGAGCCATTGGATACCCCCCAAAAACTGGGAAGACTTAAAACCTTTGAACTTGTTATAAACACAGTGTAGTAGCATATTGTTGTTTCTTAAGCTAAGCTAACACGGTCAAGGTAGCCACTTTTCTAGACTGGAGAAAAGCTGAAACACACATACTTTTTGGAGAGGAAGTAAAACTGTGGATCCATTGTTGATTTTGGACAAAGACAAGGCGAGTAGAGTGAACTTAGATCTCCCTCTACCACACCATAGAAGGTAACATAGTATGGACTGGATGGGGAGGGAGAGGGGAGAGAGATAGACTTTGCATAGGAATCGAAAAGTCCTTGAGAACATCAAGTAGAATTAGAAAAGCACTGATTTGTTTAGTTTCGTAGAAGAAGAAGAAGAAGAATACAAAATACAAAAGAACTACAAGAGATATCGATAGAAGAAACATTAAGAAACAATTCAACAGATGAAAACCGGAAAAGCAAGTGGAGAAGATGACATAGCCCCAGAACTATTAAAGTCTCTTCGACCCTCTAACAACACTAGCGCGGCAGCGCCCCCATGGGAAAGTGAAGAACTAGCGACACAAGAAATCTCCATATTAGAGAATTGACACACCTTTCCTCTTACACTGTGGACCCATTAGATGTTCTAATACCGAGTCTATTAGTCCCTATAGAAGTGTTGCATAGCACAGTGGGGAATAACAAAAAATGAATGGTTGTGTCACATAACATTAATCGTGCAGTGTTGTTTTTTTTTGCATTTTTACAAGAATAAATATACCACATGTTATCATTACTAACGGAAATCCTGTAATAGCAGACTTTACCGCAGTAAAAAGTCCTACCCTATAGCCATCTCTCTCTTCAAATGTTACCAACTTCTAAGCATTAATGTTACTAAAACTGTTAAAAATTTAAATATTCACCTCCTTAACTTTACTTCTCCTTGCCTTCATTGGCCACTCTTCTTCTTATCATTAAGTATTTACAATGTTTAAAAATGTTAATGCGGAGAAGTTGGCAACAATTGTTTTTTTAGGAAGGTTAATTTGCAATATTTGAAAATAGAGATAGCAGTAGAGTAAAACCTTTTACTCACTCTAATAATGCGCTAAAGTTTGTTAATGTACATCGAATTGAAAAATTTTAAGATTTTAAATTATAACAGAAACATACCTATTGTGACATATCCATCACCGATACCTGAACCTGGCGATGTGACGTACGTGGTATGCGCAGGCGCGATTCCGCTTTGATGGTAAGCTTGAGGATTGCCATAGTACCAAGGCGTAACGGGACTTGGTGCGGATACGGGACGTCGTACCTGTACATTGCGCCAATTAAAAGAAGTCGACCATTCAATAAACTTACCATTGAAGATGAAATCGGTGGCTCACGAAACTGTGACGAAACTTGGTTGGCCGAAACGTTCTCCTTGTGCATTCTCGAAATTGGACCGAATTTGCTTACACAGGGGGCGTCGTAAGGTACGTACTCGTCATCTTTCAATATGGAATCGGACCTTACAAATGTCGGACCCGAATTTATTTGACCCGTCCAAAATGTGTACGGCGAATCTAAATCGTACGATTCTTGTAACGCCAGACTTGTGGCCGTATTCGATATCGATATCGCCGCATTTTTTCCGACGACCTTTTCCAATTGCGATATTACCTCCTGCTTTCGCTGTTGTAGCTCCGCCAAACTGGTTAGACTTCTATTTTTCGATATCTGTTGTAAGTTCGTTTGGTTCTTATTGATCTGGTAAAAGTAAACAATGTTAATTGTAATAGTAATAAAAACGAGTAAATTCCACTAATTTTTTCCTTCAAAGAGATCTATGCTCTGTTTACTCAACAGAAACAGTTAAGCTCCTCCCATTAAATTTTGGCTAATGTAAGCAGTGACCCACAAAACTATAAAAAATAATAAACGAGATTAATAGCAAGTAACGATGATGTAAATACTACAACAATTGAAGCAAGTGAATGCTTTCAGTTTCAAAAATTGGATCAATAAAAAAGTTGCATTTAAATGTGACGGTAATTTTGGGGAGGAGCTTAACTATTTCTGTTGGGTAAACAGAGTATAGATGTCCATAAAAAAAGTAGTGGAATTTACCTTCACAAAGTAGGTTTTAGGGAATGAAATGTTAGTGAAAATTAACTCACCATTTGGTCCCAATTGGATCTTCTCGCGTATTCAATTGTTTGTTGATTAACTGGAGCTGTGGTGGCGTAATCCGGTTGAGGAGGATAAAATTGCCCTCCGTTAGTAAGGACGACATTTTGTGGCGTGTTTCCGTATATATCGGGATAACTTCCAGCATTCGTTCCATATAGCTGAGGTGTGGAATAATGTGAGTTATTGGAATAATTCGGATTATAAGGTACGTCGTAATTTATTCTCGGTATCGAGACTACGGCCGGCATTGGTACAGGACTTACTGTAGTTGCTGTATTTGTTATGGGATAATAATCTTCGACTTGATTATAGGTTCGTTCGGTTGGCGATTGACTGTCTACATGTTCTCTGGGATTTGTGCCATTACGTACAACGGATTTACGATTCTTTGCACGATACCTAAAACAGAGGTATGTTAAATTGCCCATTTGTATGCTAATTAAATAGAATTCGAAACAAAACATGTGCATTTAAATTTATTTTTTGTCAGGGCTCTTTTATTATTTTTCAAGAGTTTTTCCTGTTGTTCTTGACATTTTTCCGCTCTCTTCTCTCTTGCAAAAACTCTTTATTTATCGTTCCACCACCACACCAAATATGATCAAAGTACCTTTATTTATATTTTTTCTTTGCTCAGTATCTTCATTTCCATTTCTATTGCAAAAGAATGAAACTTCATCCATTGTTATTACTTTCTTCATCTTTACTATCTCCACCTGTCATTTCTGGGTATATCCATATATTACAGCTTTTGGAAGGTTCCTCTTTCTCTCCTGTTTGTTGATTCTTGTTTCTTTATTATTATTCCCTTTATTTTGCATAAATTTAAAACAAATTTTAACAAAAGATTCTTATCGTAACATAACTACACTCTCCCCCTTCCCCCCTATCTTCCCTTCCATTCCTTCTTTCTTCTACCTTCTTCCATCCTAATCTTTCCCCTCTCTTCCCTAAAATCTCTCCCCAGTCTCTTTTCTCCTCCCTCAGCTCCTCACATTCCCCTAACATGTGTATTAGGTTCTACCTACCCATGCCACACACAGCCTACATCTTCTCTGGTCATCTTCCCATCAATACTTGTTCTCGCTCTCCTCGTTTCCGCATCTATATCTTGCCACCATTCTCTTCCTGTTTCTACTTAATCCTCCCTTAGGGGAGCGCTGGCTTTTCCTTAAACGATCCTCCAGCTCCAGTTCCGCTATGTACACTAAGAACAGTCACGCTCAAAGGGAAACCTTGCCTCAAATCTTTGCTGGTCACAACAACCGGCTCACCTAACTTTTGCTCTACATCTCGTATCTGCATATACCTCCTCCATTCTCTCTATTAAATCCCCCTTATCTCCCTCCTTCTCATTATTTCCAACAGTTTCCCTATATTTACATTACATGCTAAAAACAACGTACTCCCCCCCCCCCCCCCTTTCTAACTCCTTATTTACTATCTGCTTTAATATATAAACATTATCAAAGGTTCTCCTCCCCTTCTAAATCACGCCTGCCAGCCCCCCCCCCCCCCATATCCCCACTTTGTAACCTACATTCGTCATACTAACTCCTCTATAGTTCCTTGGCTCCTTCATGCCACCTTCCTTATACACTGGACAGACAATGGCTTCCCTCCAATACTCCGGGAAACAATCTCCGTCCCATATTTTATTTATAATCTTTTCAAAATTTTCCCTTATAACCTCCATTGTTCCATTCGTTCCTTTACCTCCCCTCTTTGTAACCTTCTCAGGGGGCTCTTCAGCTCCACTCCTGTTATTACCTCCCGCTTGTCATTTTCTTCCTTTCCTCACTATCCTCTTGCAGTGCACTGTCCATTTCTCCAATTCTATTTGTCCTCTTCTTTCTCCCCTTATTTAAATATCTCCATATTTCTTTCCCCCCTTTTCCCCAAGTTCTGCATCTGCTCGTCCACTTCTTTTCTGTATTCTATCTTCCTTTTATCACACTCCCTTCTGTATTTTAACTTTATCCCCTTGTATTCCTCTATATCTATTCTCGTCTTCCTCCATCTCCTAATTCCTCCTCGCACCTCCCTTTTCGCCTCTCCGCATTTCCTGTTCCATCACTTTTTCTTTTCCTCCTTTTTTCTGCCCTATCGCCACCTTTCTCTTTAGCGTTGCACTTTCCATTTTTTTTATCATTTTCTTAATCCCCTCCTCCATCCCTTCTTCTGTCCATTGTTCCTTCTCCACGTTCCCCTAATGCAGTTTGATACTCTTCGTTCTGGCGCTATTTCCTCCCACTCCTTTTCTCTTCCTGTTCCTCTCCTCTCAACCTTATCTCTAGAGGAAGATGGTCCAAATCAAACTCTACCCTGAAGTCTATCCCCGCGCACCAAGACATAGTCTATATGAATTCTCACCTACCCCTACGTAGTTGGGGTCTATCCACACCATTTATTCGGACTGCTCCTATTTCTCCTATCCTGGCGTCCCCTCCTATTATCAAGCCCCTCCAAGATTTCCTTCATCTGCCTCATCTCTCAACACCTTGTACTTCTTTTCTTCCTTTCTCCTTATATAATTCACCATTACCGTGTCTTTGAACCCCCTCTTCCATGTCCCATTCGTTCTTTATCTCTGTTATCATACCCCTATTTGCCCTTCCTTTCCTTCCCTTCCTTATTGCAAACCGCACCCTCATCTGAACCCCATTGGTAGCCTATTTTCGCATATCCTCCAATCTTTTTCTTCCACCCATGTTTCTGTCAATCCCACCCCTCCCCTTTGTTCTTAATCCCGGCCACATTCCAGAATGCTATCGTCACCTGCTTATCTCTTTTTCCATCTGCTTCTCTTTTTTTTCAATAATATTTTTAATTCTTCTTGTTATCTTACCTTGGACCTGTCTTTTGGTACTCTTTCTGATTAATAGCTGTTGTGCTTCACGCTGCCCTCTTTTTGCTTCTTTTGAAAAGATCTGATACTTTTATGTCTTCTTTGTGTGGCGATTCTTTCTTCCTTTTATTGTTTTTTTCTTGTCCATCAGCATTGATTAATTCTGGGACTCAAAAAGTCTTTTGGGAAACCCAAGTAGATTTGTTAATATTTTTATAGCCCTGTCGCACGATTTGGCAACACTCTCTCTTTCCATACTTATTTAAATATACGATTATTCCAATGTACTGTCCAAAAATGCGATCAACAAACACGGTCGTTCTGGGAATAACCTTCCAAAACTCAGCTTTGGAGTTCTGGTTATTATTATTATTATCCCCACATACATTCAATTAACGTAAAATAAAATAATTATATAAATTTGGACAATGCCCGCAATACTAAACATTTAAAAAAAGAAACAGAAACGATAATTACTTTTCAAGCTCTTCATTAGAATGCGCAAATGTGCAATTGGAACCACGTGGACAGCTACCCCTTAAAGTGAGATCTCGGCACATGCTGATTT